>OV884003.1:5735000-6353012 GCA_930367185.1 Myathropa florea | reverse complement strand
TAGCCAGCAATGAAACGCTACGAACAAGAAAGTTACACCACACATTCGACACCTGACAATGATTTAAAACATTCAATTAACCTGTATAAAGCAGATTGAAGAAGAAAAAGCCCATATTCTTGAGGGGCGGGGTAAGAGTGATGAGCCACATGACCAGAAAATACATATTTGACATCAACTTCATTGCAATTGACATCGCGTTGAGGATCATCCACGGCAATAGGAGGGAACTCTTGTACTTCAATTTCAAAAAAGACATACATCCATTTTTGATTTGAAACATTCACAAAAAACCAGACAAACCTGATTTATCCCAATTATGAGCAGGAGAGATGATATGAAGTCCACGAAGATAAAAACGAGATAGACACCAAGTATGCGGTAAGCCACTGAAATTCGTAAAGTTTTCTCATTTCAATCCTAAGCATACGTCAAAAATCAAGGTAAATTTACTCATTTTCACTTCATCGCCGTTGTCCGGACGCCAATCCACGTTTGGGATTTCGCAGATAAGTAAGGCAATGTACATCGACTCAAGGGTACATACTCCGATGTTTAACCAACCGATTATCAAGCCGGCGGTTGGAAGGTAGATGTCCCATCTAGTGTCGCTGGAGGACATATTCTGAAAACTATGCGCACGGGCAATTTGAAATTTTGACCGAATTTACTGCTGAAAATCTAAATTTGAATTTGATTTATCAAATGTCAGTTGAAGCTTTGAATTCAAGCAAGTAAGTGCTGAGGTGTTAGCAATCGGTTACTGAAATCGGGTTGCTGTATCCGCTGCATGTCGAAGATAGAAACTTCGGAGCGGTAGTTCACTTCCCTTTGAAAAGCCCGTGCATATCTACACTCAAAGATCTAAACCGATGATAGGAGATTACTCTACTTAACAAAATATTGACCTCTCTTTACATTGGTGCGTGTATCAGTCAGAAATTATGGGAATTCGTAAAGCAATGTCTTGGAACGTTAAGTTTGCACGAAAAGTTGGGTATTCTTGTAATGCTAGTGAGTGATCTTTATAAATTCAAAATTGATAACAAGTTTTCGCTCATCTCTCGTCAAGATGAAGGAAAAGTTTCAGTTTCAGACATTCCAGACAGTTATAAACAAGGTGAGCCAGGCAGGCATGTCACCACAACAACAACAATGGCGGCGCTACAGTCCAAGGTGGACCTGGGCCTAGCTTCTCAGCAACCACTCGTGTTGTGCGTGCTATTGTTCTCTCACGAGCGAAGGGGACCTACAGTTTAATGCCGACTCCGAACGGCGAGATTGAGAAGCTTTTTTCTAGACAGTTATACTCTTTGAGCATTGTCAGTGACTCGAAAGAGGTGGAGCCGTGAAAAATGTTTGATGTTTTTTTTCCGAGATTCGAACTGACGACCTCGAGCGTAGGAGTCGACGCACCTACCCACTACGCCACGGCGCCCACATGTCACCACATTACCTGTATATATAGATACTGTTATTTGATACAATTTAAAAACCAACCAAACTAGCACCATGTTTCACACCTCCAGATGGTTTGAACAGAACAATATGGTCCAAAAATCTCTCTCAAAAGAGGCACAATGGTGTTATCGCAGCGCACTACCTCATACATATGTAGGTGCCAGAAGGTTAAGCTATAACTTATAAAAGAATTAACGCTTAGAATTAAGCTTAGGCCATTAACCATTAGTGGTTCTAGTAGTATGCTCTTTTAGGAGATGTTTTGCTGTAGCATGGGCGGTATTTCTTCGTTTGGGAATTTGTGATGAAACCGTTCCACGCTTAACATGTTCATCAGTTTGGCAATTTCCTGAAATGTCACTGTCTCCCGGCACCCACATGAGGCGAATGTTAAAATGCTCAGCCATCTCGTCAAGAGATCGGCGGCAATTCACGGAGATCTGGGAATGGAAGGTGACCGAATTCAAAAATTTAATTGCTGCCTGGATATTATTCTTCCTGGATATCACATTGTTCTTAAGCCAACTCTGTCATTCTCTTCACCTGAAATATGCTTCAATATTCCGGAAGATGGGGGGATATGTCAGTACTTATATTGAGATATTTAGAGTATACACCCAATCCTACTCCCTCATCCGTCATGGATCCATCTGTGAAAATATTCAGAGGACCGTCCAGCGTCTGAATATCAGACTTCCAGTCAGATTTAGAGGGGATGCTGGTAAAGAAATTGTTCTCAACCCACTGCAAGAGAAAACAAACGCATTTGTAAGAATAAATAAAGAAATTCAAAAATTACTTTATTTCAAGTTGTAGCAGAAATAAGGGAAGATATGGATAACGAAATCCATCGAAAAACTGGCCACAGAACTTTGCATCGTGTTTGTTACCAATCCAAAGTAGCTGGGAAAATACCTCTCATAAGAAAGTCAAATCAAAATATGAGGTTAGAATTCCCAAAATATTATAAAGCGAGCCTACAGATTTCTGGGCAAATGTAGTATTCTCAGATGAAACCAAATTCAAAATCAGATGGGAGAACGAGAGTAAAGATAAATGTTTTTGTTGTTATAAAAACGTTTGATGTTTGAATAATTTTTACCGTCTATGTACATATATCGCGTTCACCGCGAATAGATCGAAGAATGTAAGATCCACACGAGCGATTACGTAATTAAAAATAAAATGTTTATTAATAGAACGCCGCATGCTCGTAACAAATTTATTTACAGTGCATTGGAATGTAAAGAGAGAGGAGTAAATATTGGAGTTGATGGTGCATATTCCCAAGGGAATGCAAAATAATTTTAATTGACCGACACGATAGTTCATGAGTATTCAGCTTCAATTGACGAATTATGTGAAAAGAACTTCCCGATCATCTGAGTCGTAGGCAATTCTAATCAACAATCGATCTTAAGAAAGTAGATTGAAACTCCAGACACAAAAATAACCTGAACTGTTGCATTGTCTCCAGATACGTCCAGTTCAGAGTGAAAGTTAGTTAACTAAAAAAATACTCTTGTTTTATTAGTGCAATAGCGCTTCTGTTTTTCGGTGGCTTGCTAATTACCTTTGCTGATATCTAAACTGATGTATTGTTGACTGACTCAAGATAATTCCACAGGCCATATGTACTTGAAGTTTTGGTCTAATTTTGATAAGATAAAAGCAAAGTTATCCAAAATAAATTTAAAGCCTTTCAAAAGAATTTAATTCAAAATTAAATAGACGTACCAATTCAGTTTAGATACGCAGTAGGCGTGCATGCTTTGATACTTGTACTATTTGGCACAATCTGTTACCGTAATTCTCACTTCCGCCCCCGACATTGTAGAGGAAGATACAGACCAACTGCAACTGGTCGAAGATTTAAGATATTTGAAATGGATGTCACGAGGTTTCGTTTGAGCTTTACGTGGTCTAATCACGTAATAAAAATAGACGCATACCTAGACTTGTGTCACTCTACAGCCCGTACAGTTCCTGGTTGAATCTTCTCTACAATCGTCATCAACGGAAACATGATAAAAATCGCGCGCAGAACATTTCTCTTGAAAAGATTAAAATCTGTTTCATCTGCTTTTGATATTGTCCATGTCTTTATGTGGTAGAGCAGCTTGATCTTTTCAGAGAGAGAGGGTATTACTCAATTGTCTTTTGAGCCCGAAGAAACAGCGATTGGCAATGATACTGTTCACCGCAAACGGAGCCGAGAAAGACAAAGTCTTTGACCACCTCGAAGTTATAGCTGCCTATTGTGACGTTCTGTTCAAGTCGTCATTGTTGTGCGTCCTTTCCCCAAGACAACATGTGCATCGTTTTGCCCTCGTTTACCGTTAGACCCATTTTAACCGCTTTTGTATCAATGCAAGCAAACGCCTCATTGACGGCTTAAGGGTTAGCCATAATGACCGTACAGAAACTTAAGAGAACTGAAGTAATCAAGAGAATACACAAAAATGATGCAATGCGCCTATAGTAACCGCTTTGCTCAGTTTCGCTAAGTTCGGTTACTTTTGCCTACTTACGCGGGATCGAAATGAATCGCTCTTTACGTATGCAAATGTCAGTTTCTATGAACATTTGTGGTCACTTTGAAATTGGAAGATGCGTTTGGTTCCTTTTCGATTGGTTATGACATAAGTTTAATTTTTTGTACGGCCATTATGGTTGGCCCTTTACTGTGTTCGACCAATGATCTTAATGTCATCCGCTTGTGCTAGCAGCTGTATGTACTTTTGGAATATCGCACCTCTAATGTTGATCAGTCAGTTTTGCACGTTATACTCAAGAGTGGCGTCGAAAAAAGCACACGACCGCGTGCCGCCTTGCCTACAACATATTGTTGAAAGGAAAACCGGTTTTTAAAACGAACGAAGCTAATCCTTCACTGCCGACAGCGCCACTTGTCCTTTGGTGGCATAATAACTTGACGAAGGAATATGAGGATCCCTTATACATCAGATGACAGCTTTTACTTCTGATTTCAATTGTAAAAGTGTGCAAAAGTGCAATACTCCATATTTAATAAAATATAGCAATTAACAAAATATTGAAGTTCTTTATGAGTTCGTTACCGACACTGATTAAGCAGCGAGAGTTCTCAATCGCTATCCTACACATCCTGGTGAACTTCGCAAGAATGTCAAAACTAGACAAGACGCTGAATAGTTTGTCTCTATGCATGCGATCTTGGAATAGACAAATAGGTAGTGTGTATCCATCTGGATTTCTTAGCGCTTTTCGAGGTTCTGCCATTGTATGAAGATCTGGTCCGTCTTTGGGCTGATACCACACTAAAAAGGATCTTTATTTTTTTCTGTTTTGTTATAAAACAATGCGTCCTGGACAGGATTAACAATCAATTTATACTGTAATAAAGCAAAGTTATTGGTCTAGACAAGGTCAGTAATCACGAGTACCAATGAGCTATTGTCACTATCACTTTCCATAGAAACATAGAAAAAAAACAATATTCAAACAAATTTAGAGTGGGCACTTCAAAGCTCATAAAAATATCGCTCGATGGTGGTGTTATCACATTAAAGCTATTTAAGGAATTGAAAGAATTGAAAAATGTATAAAAAAATAACCAATTTCATAAACATTCAAATTGCTAATAATTATTGACAAGTTTAATTACCTTTTCCATTTGCCACCCATCCACCACGACAGTAACATTTCAAATGACAGCTCGTAAAGACATTCATAGCAGGGCAATATATGATTCATCGAGAGATGCGTTTTTATTAATTTAATTAATTATAATTAATCAATCACTACAAATTGACGCGTCGCTTCTTTTTATTCTTACGGCGCTACAAACCCTGTGAACGTGGACTTCAACCAAGACGCGTCAATTTATCACTCCAATAAAGCGCAATAGAAAATCTTAAAATCTACCTTGTCTGACTCTTCCCGATTTATTTATTTTTTATATCAGATATCTGACAACTGCCGCCCTGCTTTCGTCTTTCATCTTGTCATAATCAAAAGGCCCGTCCCTGAGATAAATTCCCACTACCAGCTGATTCTTTGTTGCATTTTCCAAAACAAACAGAACTTCCCTATCATTTTTCCAAGTTTATCTCTTTCTCCCCTTCTGTCGTTTATCCGTGGTTTGCATTTCTTCATTCATCGGTACTCGCCAGCGCCAGCCCCAATCGTCTCGTCAGTCGATCATTGTCGTTGGAGTTGTTTTCTTGACTTGCTTCGTGTAAGTTTATTTGAATTTTCACTGACGTTCCTCTTTGTGTTTGTTTTAGAACGAGAAATTTAATTTACGCAATTGCATATCAGACTTGCGAATTGAAAAATTGAAAAATTATAATAAAAACTATGTTAACCATAAGCCGCTTGTGTTGCATGCGATTACCCACTGCCGGTATTGTTATTGGCTGGGTGGGAGCTGCGTTATCCTTGCTGAATGTTATCATTGATGCTGTGGCCTTAGCACGAGTTGATGATATCGCGAAGTACTTGATTGATAATCAGGATTCGAATTCAACCATTACATCTGAGAATCTAATAACTGGTAAGTTCGACACTTTCAAAAGAGTATACATATATTAATTGTATATGCACGTATGTAAAATTAATTAATTACGCATCAATGTGAAATTGCAGTTCTAACCGCGGGCCTATCCATCTATCTGGCACTAGCCGCTGTGAATCTTATATCGTCCGTCCTTCTGATCGCCGGTACATTGAAGGTTTGTATCTTTAGTACATAATATACAGTGGATGTGTGTGTAAATTCAACTGTTTGAGCTTGGATATACACGTACGTATGTAAGTAATCGGAAGCCTTATCTTTATTTGTCGTTCGCTATTCGGTGAGTTACACATGAGTCAGCTCCACCGATCGCTTTATAAAGAAAAAAAGAATCAATCAAATAATGCCCCCTTTTTTGCACACAGGAACGCCACTTGATGCTGGTTCCATGGCTAATAAACAACGGAGTTGTTCTTCTGATTAGTTTCCTTAACTTCGTCAGTTTTATGTACTTTACCCTTGCAAGTGGTGAATCATTTGGACAAGTAGTTGCATTGTTGATTTTTTCAACTCTGATTCTGGGTAAGTATCTTTTGCTGTGTTCGAAAAACAGTTTAATCTACAATTTCCTGGTATTTTAGGTATACAATATTTGATTTGGACATCAATTTACTCGCTCTTCCATCATATCCGTTTGCAAAGGGAGCAACAGCAGCTGCTTCCAAACAAAGCTGGAACAGCTTATCCATCTTACACAAGGATTTAAATAAAGTCGCTTCCCTTGGCGTATGTTTGCTCTTGTAAACTTAGATTTCTTACCGTGTATTCAACTTCATTCGATACAATAAATATTATTTTAAATCAATACGAGCATAGAGTTTGAGAAAAGATTAGTTGAAAGTTGGAATTTTAACGAAAGATTGTGTGTTCTGCTTTTTCTATACTGAGCACCGACTTTCGATCAAGACCTGATAGAAGCATTCCATAACGACGATGTCAAGGATAGTAGGACAACTCTAAAGGACCAAGTATAATAGCCACACGAGAACTTAAGCTTATGTGAAAAGTAACAAGAGGCATTGTCAAATTTCAAAGTGTCCTTAATTTATTTTAGAAACTTAATGAGAATTTATCTGTCAACCGGCATTTGGATATACGGCCACTATATTTGGCCCCTTACTAAATAGGCGAAAGTGAACGAACTTACCGAAAGTAAGCGAAGTGGTTTTTATGGTCGCAGAGTAGTATTCTCGTGTATTTGCTCGGTTGCTTCAGGTCTCTTAAGTTTTCGTACGACCATTATAGTTGGCAGCAACTAATGTATTACAAAAATCCTTGGTGGCAAGCTAACCGTGCAAGGAAATCAGAATAAAAGAGAATTACATTGTGGCGCTACGAGGGGTCTAGTCAGTCCTAGGGTCTAGCTTCTGGGCGCACTATTCTTTGTAACATTTGAAATTATAATTTTCTGTTGAATTTATTCCAAAAATAAAAATTTGACGAAAGCTAAAATATAATACATCATTGAAATTCAGGCACCTAATTGTCAATTCAATTTATAACTTCTTGTGATACCACCTTAATTGAATACAACCTCATCTTATTTACATCTGACAGTATTCAATCTCCAATTAACGTCAGATTTGTAAGCAAACTTTCAAAGTGCACCAAATTTCTTTTACCTAAACATAGAATTTCCCACGATGGTTTTAAAACCTGGAACTTTAATACCTTTCCAATTCGGTGGCATTAATAAACTTGTAGAAATAAAGTTTGATGCGACAACCGAAAATGGTATTATAAAAGATGCTATCCGTACGACATTTGGAGTTTTCAATTTTAAACTTTACAATAAAAAGATTGGTTTTGAAATACCTGAGGAATTTTTTTATTCCTACTTGAACCAACGACATGATTACACCAATTTTGTGATAGAAATAGTAGCGTCGGACGACATCAGTTCGAAGGAATCATCGTCTGATGCTGAAACAATGTCACAATCTTCAAATGAAAGCACTTCCGAACTACCTAATCCCGATGGCCATTCGCTGGCAAAAAAGGCAAAACGAAATCCCCTTAATTATTTGCAGGAAATTTTAGATACTCCCGAAGGACGGGTGTTATGTTATGGGGTTAGTTATGAAAACTGTTTAAGTGATGAGCATCAAACTCTCCTTGCCAAACTCATAGCATTACGTGAAATTGACATGATTTTAAAATCAGATGCGCCCCTGGCCATAAGCAATCAACGCTACATTGATTTGGCACGTACAATTTGGAGAACATTTCCTAATGAAGGTGAAACGATTTACTACGACCCCCCATTCAAAAACGTGGTTTCCCTAGCCAATGGGAAACTTTGTGATGAGTTCAATTTCGCCAAATGTCGGTATCTGAGAAACCACGCTGGTATTCGTTACCGTCAGAGTGGAAAAATAATACAAGATGATTTTCCTGAACTCCATGAACTCCATGTCCTCAAAGAAGATTATTCATTTTATTTAAAGGCTTGGCAAAACACTCATGAACTTCGCATGATATACTTTAACAACATCGAAGATCCACTGATATACCATAGGGACTTTATGACTCCGTATTTGGAGTATAGTTGCGTTAAATTTATTGAATACGATTTCGAGCGACTACATCCTGGAAAAGAAAGAAAACTACTGGACAATTGGGAACAGATAAGTGAAAGGCTATTCACTGAAGCATTGGTATCTGGTCGAAAAGATGTTCCATTGATTTTAGATTTGTATGGAAATATGCCGCAACTATCGAGCTTCATGATGTTTAGTTATTTCTTGGAGAACTACGAGTGTGATATTCAATCATTTAAAAAAGACAATTTACGAAATTTAGTGATTCATATCGACAGCATGAGAGGCCATGATATGAATACGTTTATGAAATATTACAAGAAACAGAGTAAACTGAAACCAAGAGCTTTTGTTACCGGAAAAAATCCAGAAGAACTTAAATGCTATGTTTTTATCGATAATACTGTGCATTCCATGAAGACAGTTCTGGAAGCGGTAGATTTCTGTTTTAAGTACTACCAGGCTCTGCAATTGTCATATCTCGATGAGCAAAGCCAAGCGTGGAGTCTTATACAAAATGCAGTTTATGATATACATTCCACAAAATGTGATGCTGTTGATAAATCGTTTTTCGACATTTTAAGGACCACGTGAAAATAAAGAAAATATGTATATCTTTGAAGCAAATGTTTTCTTTTATTGTTGTTTCTGTTTGGTTAGGCATGTGTAAGATCTTTGGACTATAATCTTCGTCACCCTTGTACCGACCCATAGCACTAACGGACCTTCTTTTCAGGTCATGAAAGCACTGATAAACTGTCAATAACAGGTATCACAGTTTATGTCGCAACAGGACCACTGGTGATTTGACAGCATATCTCATCAAGAAGTGGAACCAATCTTTGAACTATTTAGGCAAAAGTTAAATCGTTGCGCTTAATATTTCAAGAGCATTTAATAGAGTTCAGCATCAAGCTACTTTGTAGATAATGTGTGCTTATGGCATCGATGAATTATATGAAATATGAAAATATCTTTCGAGCCGTTCAATTCAAATTGTTCTTCATGGATTCATGTCGGATATTCATCAATCAATGCTGGAGTCTGACTAACCCCATGTCGCTGTACAGCCCATACAGTTCGTGGTTTAACCTCTTCTTTCAAATGCCATCAACGCAAACGGGATTACAGATCGCGCGCAAGGCTTTTCTATCGAAAGACCAAGAGCCTCTTTATCCGCTTAGGATATTATCCATACCTCTGCTTTGTAAAGCAGTATTGGTATGATCAAAGTATTACACAGAGTCAACTTAGTCTTTCGAGAGAGGACTGTATTACTCAATTGCCTTTTGAGCCCAAAAAACAGCGGTTGGCAAGAGTTATTTTTCGTATGACGTCGGTACTGATGTTGTCTGTCCTGTTAACAGTGGAGCTGAGGTAGACCATGTCCTTCATCGAATTTCTTCTTCTTCCTAGGGCGCTTACAGTCCGAGGTGGAATTGGACCTCATCCAACATGCCTCTCGCCAGCTGTCTCCAGTTTCGCACATAAGCCGGCTGATGTCCCCTCGGCTTGTGTGCGCCACCTTGTACGTGGATGTCCTCTTTTGCGCTGTCCCACAGGCACAGAGTCGAACATTTTTACGTTGAAGTTATAGCTGCCAAATGCGACGATCTGGCCAAGTCGTCAATGTCAATATATACTTCGTTTGGCCCTCGTTTATCGCCAGATCCACTTTAGCCGCTTCCGTCTCAATGCCAGCAACGGCGGCTCGCTGTGTTCGACCCATCACGTCAATATCATCGCGCATGCCGGCAATTGTACGAACTTTTGGAGGATTGTGCCATTGTGCCACTATGAATGCGCGACAATACCTATGTATGTCATCTGTCCACCACCCAGCAGCTGGACAAATTTGTAAGAAGCCTTCACCCATGACTTTTAAAATAAAAAAAAGAAACTGCACTGTATTTCGTTTTCGAATGAAGTTTTGTTTTTCGTTCATATTATCATACTTCTGCATATATTTTCTTGTATATTTACATTTAAATATATTTTCATATATATAAACATCGTTTTAATCTAAATTTATTTTCATTGCTAGTTTTGTTAGAATTAAAAAATACGATTTAGTTCCTAATAATTTGCTTTTCTCTGTTGCCAAATGTTCTTTTACTTTTTTTTTAACGAAATAGACAAACGGTATTTTGTATTTATTTTGTTTTGTTTTTTTTTCCCTCGAACGAGCTTATACTCGATTCTACATCTCAAGTTCGTATTTGCTTCGATATGCAATCTATCACGAACTGTCGATGAATATACACAAAAAATAGCGGTAATCATTATTTATAATATATCTATATATTTCTTTTGTTTTTGTTTTTGTTTTTATACACAATTATTAGATTATCTTGTATTACTAAGAGCCTGGAGAGCAGTTTTCGCGTTTGCTTTCTATTTAAATCACAACAACCTAAAGACCAAACGAAATTATTCAATTCAATTTCAATTGGATTGCATATTCAAAAAATTCACTAAGCGATTTGTTTTGTTTTTGTGTTTGATTTACTGAAACGTCTAAAGTCTTTTTGATTCAATTTAATTTATGTATACTACACAATAAATAGAAAATTAAAAAATATCTTCAAACAAGCGAGGAGTCGGAGTTTGTGTTTTTATGTGTTTACGAGGGCTGTATGATAAGTACCGGTGTTTAATGACTGACGCAAAATGTGTATGCCATCGTCCAACGCAATCTTTAAAACCGTAGGTGTCAGAGAGACGAGCAGATTTGTCGAGTAGTTTTGATAAATTTTGAAAGTTAGTGACGACGCAGTGTCATGTCACTTTCTCAACATCGTTCTAGAGAACACTAGAGTCACGATCTTCCAAAAGTCCGTAGAAGTGCTAGCATAGGCGGACAACATTGACATTGATTGGTCGAACACAGTGAGCCATCAAGGAGGCGTTTGTTGGCATTGAAACGGAAGCGGCTAAAATGGGCCTGACGGTAAACGGGGAAAAACGAAGTATATACTCTCATCGAGAAAGGACGCAGAGGACATCGACGGCTTGGCCGAAACGTCACAATTCGCGGCTATAATCTTCGACTCTGAGCCTGTGAAACAACGCAATAGAGTACGTCCACGTACAAGGTGCGGCACACAAGCCGAGGGGACCTCAGCCGACTTGGTGTGCGGAACTGGAGACAGCTGGCGAGAGCGGCATGTTGGGTGAGGCCCAAGTTCACCTTCAACTTCAGCGCCCTAAGAAGAACTTCGATGTAGTGAAGGACATCGTCAACCTCATCTCCACTGTTAACAGGACAGACTTCAGTGCCGCAATCAAACGCGGAATAACTCTTGCTACTCTAATTGAGTACTATAGCGGATGCCCTTTCTCATGAAGGATCAAGCTGACTTTGTACAAGACTTTGATCATTCCAGTCCTGCTCTATGGCACAGAGAAATTAACATCCAAAGCGGATGAAGAGCCTCTTGGTCTATCCGAGAGAAAAGTTCTACGTGCGACCGTTGGCCTTGTTTGCGTTGATACCGATTGGACGAGAAGATTCACGAATTGTACGATCTGTACAGCAACATTAGTTTAGCCAGGCATTTACGGATCCAACGCCTGAGATGCATGCATATGGACAACTTATCTCCGACCAAGGGAATCTTCGACCCTGAATTAGTGGGACAACGCAACAGAGGATGTCTATGTCTAAGGTGGCGCATACATGTAAAAAGGGACCTCAAACAACTTGGCGTGAGCAATTGGAGGCAGCTGGCAAAAGATCGTGTTAGATGAAGAGGTTAAACGACATCTTGTTGGTTGAGGTTAAACGACATCTTGATGGAGATTCGTTGCAGAATCGTCCTTGGCAACCGGTGTTATTTTGGTCCATCGAAACAGCCAAAACTCCTGACTCAAAGCATCAAAATCATGCTCTACAAAATGCTTATCCTACCAGGGTTGTTATATAGAGCAGAGTGCTGGACGATAAGTAAAACAGCAAAGCAGGTTCCCGGGAAGGTTCTTCGAAAGAAAAACACTGCGTCGGATATATGGTCCTTTCTGCGAAGAAGGCGAATGGACGAGAAGACACAACCGCGAACTCTACCAGCTGTACCAAGATGTGGATGTAGTCCGGAAGGCAAAGAACTGTCGACTACACTGGTTCGGCCACACGACCGTTTAAACAACAATGCTCCAGCTAAAAGGGTCTTCGAATCTCAGCCATAGGAAGAACGAACCTCCGGTATAGAGATCAAGTGATCACGGATGCGAGAAAACTTGGTTGTGACGACTGGAAACAGCGTGCCCGAGAAGGCAGCAATAGCTTAGGCTCAGAATCTTCAAGGATCGCTGGCCTGATAAGTACAATTTTGGAAAAAAAAATGTCCTCAGTTGTAGACCGTGGACTAAATCTATCGAGAAGCAGAAAAATGTGTTCTCTTGCCTAACACAGGGAGACTTATCGTACAACCCCCGGGATGTGTGTGTGTGTGTGGTAGTGGTTTTTGAGATGTTCTCCTCCTCGTTGTCTCTGCTCCAAACGTTCAATCTTACATCTTTCTAAACAAAAACTAAATTGCTTCGAGATAGGATATAGTTAATTTTATATTCAGAGGTTATTCTTTATCAGTATCACAACAATCATAAATAATTAATTTTTTTTTGCTTGGTTTTGCATTTTAATTTACAAAAAAATATAGATGAACTTACTCTTCTTTTGCGCAAATATTCTTCATGTCTACATCACGATACCTAGTGTAATGTGTCAGTGAACAAAAAAACGGTATGTACATATGTACATACGCACGTATAACATTTCGAAAATGAATGAAAGAAAAAAATGCAGAATATTCGTTAATTCTTTTGTTTTTCTATTTTGTTTTGTCCTAAATATCTTTTAAGGCATTTTTGTGTGTGTATTTAATTTGTTTGTTTGTTTACTTTTTGTTATTCCAACACTATACGAGATTTAATGACTATATCGACGGGCAGGGCAATTAACGTAATCAACGTGTGGGAATGTCAACGCACTGGTAGTTAATTATGTATACGGACCTAGATAGCAGTCTAGAGTTTACTAAACGAGAACGGTAAGTACGACCGAAAGCTACACACAATAGAAATGAACAACACGAAAGAAAAACTTACAAAATGCATTCTCATTGGATTGTAAAAATTAAAACTTAGAAAACAAAAAAACTATTCCTGCTGCAAAGTTATTTGCTAAAATAATGATGAAGATGTGAATTTGCCTGTAAATACTATGAAACATCGATGTGGCTCTTGCGGTGATTGCAGTCGTTATTGTTGTTGGCATTGTCGTCTTCCTCGTCTTTGCCCACACCAGCTGCGGCGGCAATATTCAAACGAGATTTTTCATAGTCGACAAAATCATCAAAGAGACTCGGCCATGCTTCTGTGTCATCGTAGTTGTTTATATCACATTGTTCAGAGAAATTAAGGAACATATTCCATGTATCCTTTGGGATACCACGGATATTTGGATGTTGTTCCAAAAAATACAACCAGCGATCGAGTAACTCGGGCTTGTGTAGGGTAAAGACTAAACGCCATAATATGATTGCCATATCTAATGGGAGGATGCGGTGGTCTGGTTCTAAGCCAAATCTACAAAAAAAATCAAAAAGAAAGCACACAAAAATTAAATGCAAACATATTTCAGTTCGAGAACTCACCTAAATGTAAAGCGATAGAGTTGTTTGAACATCTCTGCATCGGTTTTCATCAATTCAATGGTCTGTTCCAGTCTTAAACGTATTGTGTCAATTGTGTCGGCAGACATTTTATGCAATCCCTCGATGAATTCGACCTTAGTAAAGCGACACATTTGTGTTGCGTCCAGGCACCAGGCTAATACCAAAATTGGAAATTCGTCTGGCTGGTATCGTAGATCTTTACAGAGACGTTCAATTCCGTCAGACAGTATTGCATCTTCGTATGGATCTTTGTACTCTTCGAACAATAGATTAAGTGTGTTATCTGAGACCTCGTGCGATTCTTTCACTGTAATAGGAAGTACTGGAATTTTTGTAAATCATTTGATGGTGTAAATTTAAAGTCATTAAAATAAATGTAATATTAACGTAATAACTAATAAGGTCAAAATGTCTGCTAAGATTGATCTTTGAAGAACTAAACTCTGAATCCCTTACAACATCTGAAAGTAATTTAGTATTTGTGGCTCAAGAAGAATATTTGCTTCTTCTGCAATTACTTGGCCGCGCCATTTTTTCCACACTCAGTTCAATGGTGACTCCTAATGCTGAAGTTGGAGAGCCTTTCACGATTGTCATAAGTATGAAATACACGATACAATCGTTGCACTTGGAGGTAACTTCCTCAACACATAACAAAATTTTACTTCAACTGACAGCGTCGAATATGGACGGATTTACAGTCAAGGACCGCATCAAAAGAAAAAAAGGATAACGACTTTCGTTTCTGCTCGAGGAACGTCAGGTCCATTAACAGATCCCATGTAGCAGATGAATTCGCGCAGGCATTAAACTGCTAAAAGGCAGACAGGCAATCCAGGAACTGCGGTGGGATGGGCCGACCGATAAGTGGATGAAAAGTGCGACGCTTATTTGGACGTGGATTAATTGAAAGCTAATTGAAACTGCGAACAATGTTATATCAAGACCCGCAATTTGGGGATGTGGACAACCCGTTTAAGTGAGATGACAGACCGCCAAACAATAGCCATAATCTCACTACAGAAAACAACCAATCGCTGTTAAAAAAAACCTTAAAAGGTAATTTGATCAAATAATAAAAGGTTGTTCGAGGTAAAATTAGGCTTCAAATACATAAACGACCGCCTCAAAACAATCCGCATCAGGGCTAATTTTGGAAACATCAGATTTACGCACACGCTCTCACAGAAGATAATAATGACTGCTATGATCTCCTAGAAAGAAAATACCATCAATGCCGGAGCTATGACAGTAAGATATTTCCCGCAGATTTCAACGGTATGCTTGGTAAAGAGAACATCTTGAACGTACTTGTTGGAAAGGCTTGTTGGTCAAATTCCCAGTTTGTCCCCGGACGGTAACGCTACTAGAAGAAGAAGAATAGCAACCGGCACTCTCAATTAACTGAAAGGTAAAGTCTTGTAAATAGGTTCTATCGCTTCTCTGAAGCGTCTGGCATGGATCTGAGAAAGAAGTTGCTAAGAAAAATTTCTCAAACTTCGCATTTTTGAGTCGGCTTAAAACTGTAGGTACTCGTTTGTCGTAGTTGATGCAGAAGCTGGGAGCCCAGACGGAAGCAACGCCCAAAATGAAGAACAAATCTGAAGTCATTCGCCTTTGTTAACGATGGATGATCAACAGGCGGAGATTCGTTGCCTTACTGCGATCATGCCACTTGAGATGTTGGTCGAAAAATACCTCCCCAAGTTTGCGCTTTATAGCCAGACTAGCAGGATTATGGTTTTCTAGAGCAAAATATTAGTCCTTTGAGTCAGGAGTTTTCACCCAAGTTCTTTTGACAAGCCGGAGTAGCAGCGGTTGTCATGGACATCGTTTGTGGAGTTCACGTTTGCCCTGAGGTAGACAAACTCCTCAACTTCTTTAAGCTTGCAATTGTCAATTGTGACGTTTTGTCTTAGATAATGAGCTAACTTGTTTCGCATGTTCTTCAACAACCATTGAGCTTTCTGTATCTTAAAAAACACACACACAAAGTACCACTATCGCCACTAACATCAGATCTGCAAAAAATTCACGATTTATACCCACTCTTTAGCACTCTCCATAGCGAATCAGTTTTACAAGCAAACAAGGTCAATTTAAGGGCCTAAAACAACTAACCACTTTTCAGATGCTCTTCATAAAATTGCTTATACGCTATATGGACGTGACACAATCAGCGACATACCTTTCATTTTTTGTACGATGCTATAAGCAAATTATTGCGAGAGAAAATATCAACTAACCCCGAAGAGGAAACTAAAATTGAAGAAAAAACCCCACAAACGGGAGTGCAAAAGGCTAGGAGGAGATAAGAATACAAAAAAGAACGCGTCAAACACTTACTAGCTCAATAAATTCATTCCCCAAAATATTTACTATCGCTAATCTTATCTAGCTACCCAACCGCCACTTGTTGTGGCATAAATTCACTCAGCAGACCTTGACGGCGAGAGATTTAACAGATTCTCGCACGCATTTGCTTGAGATTTGAGCATGGGACGATGGGGAATGGTATGTTTAGGAGGCAGTAACTCACCAGTTGTAATAATATCACCCATGTTGTTGGCATTTCCGTTCAGTAAAACTATTGATTTCTTAAAACTACTCCGCTTTGTATCTCCGTTGTTGGGCATTAGTGGGCTTGGAGACAGCAGCTCATCTGTTTCTAGAAAAAAAGAAATAGATTATTCTCAGCGCCAACAGCAAACTGTAGGAATACTTACCCCCCGGCCGGTCACCGTATGTCGAACTCTCCACGACACGGTTATCAATGTTTGTTGTTTGGCAATTGGCAGTCGTTGTAGCTGTCGTCGAGCCCGTGTGATCAGATGATTTTAGACATTGTAGGCAATTACCCATAATATACAGCCAATGGTTAATCTTTGTCCGGAATTAAACAGAAAGTCTCTTCCTCTCTCTCGATCTCTCTCGATCTCTCTCACTGATGCCCCTGCTACAACTATCTCTCACTCACACACTCTCTCTCTCTCTCGCGCGCGCTCTCTCACTCCTGGGTCCTGATAGAGCTTACATCAATAGCCCAAAATGCTCCAGGCCAGACTCTATCAAACAGGACCAAATGAATACTCTAGAATGCGGTCTTATGCATTTATAGAATTTGCGCATTATTCGCATAACGAGAAGTCTCTCTCTCACTCGCGCTCTCTCTCTCACACAGTGGCCGATTGGTGCTTTTATTATTTTGTTTTGTTGGTCTGCTTGTTGCGAGGAATCGTTCGAGTGGCCTTACATCGCCCATGCAGTCCAGGCTATTGTGATAGTTCGACGAGCTGCGGGTTCGCTTTCAATTAATTCACTTATGCTTCAATTAAGTTATCAATTAAACAAGTGATTCAAACTTGCTCCTAGTGGTGTATGAGGGTGGGTTGAGTTGCTCTTACGTATGGATCTACGTGCGGGTGTGTGTGTGTGTGTCTGTTTGGTTTTGTTGACTGATTGATTATTGGCACAACAGAATATTCTCCTCTCCAACTGAACGGCTCTATATTTCATCAAAAAACGAAATTCGAACGTGAAAAGGTGCTTGAAACTGAAATCTAATATAAAGTTGGCACTGACGTTAACATTTCAGCATTTCAAAAGGTGTGTGTATCTGCGGGAAAAAGTAAAGAAAAAGAAACGAAAACATGACCGATTGATGGCATTTCAAACAGCGAATAATCGTTCAGTATCACGAGTTGATGAGTGATTGACTCCAATATTTCATACCGAAGCGAGTGATAAACAAAATTCCGCAATCAATTTATAGGGACAACAGCAAAAAAACAGAAAGTATAGTGCGATCAATAAGTGCGAAGAAGCCGTGCCGATGGACACTAATTAAAAGTGAGTGTAACGGTGTCGGCAGCGGCCCGGCTCTTTGAGGCTAATCAACAAAATGTTTATCGCTGCATTAGTGGTATTACAAGCACATGGGGTATATCATTCGATGAAAATACTAAGCTAGGTAATTTTCGATGAGATCATTATACATCCCCGATGACGACAAACAATTATTCAAGTTTATACGGAGCGCTTGTTGAGCGGTTTATTTGGAGCAGAGAAACAAAAGTTTCAAAAACAGGCGTTTTGAAATTTTTTTTCAATTTTCATACGTGAAGCAGTATGGGTCTGGTGGTAAAAGAGGGCAAAGCGAAGTAAGATTTGGTCAAAACGTCGCAATCCAGCTATAACTTGGAGGCAGTAAAAGACTTCGTCTACCTCGGCTCCGCGGTAAACAGTACAAACAAAATCAGTAACGAGATCAAACGCAGAATTACTCTTGCCAACCGCTGTTAAGGCAATTAAGTAATATGACTCTTTCGAAAGACTAAGCTGACATTGTACAAGACCTTATTCTTTCCAATCCTGCTATTCGGTGCAGCAGCATGGACAATATACGAAGCGGATAAAGAAGCTCTTTGGTCCTGGTTCGCATTGACGGCATTCGGAGAAGATTCAACCACGAATTGTATGGGCTGTACAGGATCCCGAGCGTCAAATGGCTGGGTCATATAGAGCGCGTGGACAACTTAACTCCTGCTCGAGGAATCTTCGATTCTAAACCAGTGGAGCAACGCAACGGAAGATGCCTACGTCTTCTTTTCGAGGGCGATTGGAGGAGAAAATTTATCCATTTACTTCTAGCCTCGGCTGAGCAGAAACAAAAGTCCAACTTGTCCATTGTCACCACAAAAAGTCTCTGTATGGTGTGCGATTTTGTATAGCGCTGTCATTGGTCCATTCTTCTTCGAAAATAAAGGTGTATCCACCAAATGTTAACCAAATTTTTTTTGGCCTCAAATAGAAGATATGGATGTGAAAGACATGTGGTTAGAACATGTCTTTGCCACATCGCACACAACACAACGCTTTGTGGCTATATAGAAAGAAACATTTTCTGGATGTGAAACGCGTTCTGAAGATGTGAACAGGCTACCAAGATCGAGAGACTTGCCCTTGGGTTTCTTTTAGTGTGGGCTACGCAAAAAAGCATGTTTATGCACATAGTCCGCAAAATCTTGACGCTTTGAAAACGAATATACTTCAAGTTATGGCCGAATTATTGCCCGTTGTTTTAAAAATCTCATCGGAAATTACAATCGAATCCTGCAAGAGCTCCCGTGGAGGATATTTAAACATATTGAAAACAATATTGGATCGAATTCTCAATCACAGGTGTGCTTTATTTAAATTTACTTTTGGAACGACATATTGGAAGACCCTATGCAAAGTCAACCTAGAGCGATTTGGTGAATTGCTGGTTTGTAATTTACTCCATCGTTGATAGAAGTTTATGTTTCTACCATTTTGATAGCTTAACAGACTGGGCTCAACCTAGCGCTGCCTGTTTCTCCCTTTCAGTATGACCAGTTGGTAGACTTCTTTCAAATTCACATACGTCAATAGGAATCTCAACCAAATGCACTTTTAATCTATTGCGTTAACCTGTTTGGAGTCGTTTTTGCAGAGGGAATACATTTGCAATGAATATTCGATTTTCTCAAAAGTTTTGATGTATACAAATACAGCTAAAGACTATTTGGAAACCCCCAGCCTGGCTAATTAAATGTCAATATGTCAACGCCCTCAAAGAGCATGCGTTGTTGATGAAATTAGGAGACATTTGGGTTATCATAAAGCAGATGACTTATTTTTGTCAACTAATTTGTTTTTTCTGCTTGCTAAATCGCGAGAAGTCGTGAATCCCCGTGCCGTTAACCTCCAATTAAATTAGCTCTGTCAACTGATTAAATGTGACAATGCTGACTAAATGCTTAACAATTCACAGCACTTGAATCGTTTTCGCAACGAGTCTTTGGTGGACTGTAATCTCTATCCAGAGTTATGGATGTGTTTGATCTGACAATCATTGATTAGATTGAAAACACTCGGATTACATCAAAATCATCACCGAGGGCAGGTGGATTCTGTTGAGCACATTTTGTATGACAAGATTCTTTGGTGAGTGATAAAATTGAATGAACATTGATAGCTGGTTCTGTATCACATTTCAGTTATTTGGAAAAGGCGAACAAAATTTGGGGAATATTTTCGAGGAACTCTCTCCTTGAGATCTTAAATTCTTGCCTCAGATTTAAACACCAACAAAAAGTGATGCAAACAAACAGAAATTTTCTAGATTCTGTGATAGAAATGCAAATGACAGAATTTCTGTCCGTTTAGAACATTTTTGTGGTGTTGAACAATTCATCTACGGAACAGGCACTTGTTGTGAAGTGGTTGCCAAAGTTAAACTTCTGATCACTTGATTAGAACACACTAGACACAAATTTTGTCTTTTCTTCATGAAAAGTGATGTTAAAACAGGAACACGAAACTTTAGTAGGTTTACGTTTCTCCCTGGAGCAAGGTGTACTTACAACAGCTACATTTAGTCAAATCATAAGAATAGCGCAGCAATAGAATACACGGCTATTGCTGCGCTGATAAATCCGAAAAGGCCTGTGAGTTTCGAGTCCTCAAACATATGTGACGAGTTGATATTCTCCCTATGAACACGATTCGGTCTAGTGAATGCTGCCTTCGATTTGTCACTCCTCTCAGAAACCAATTCGAACAATGAAGCATGTCGTCCGCAGAAAGACACAAATTCTCTAAAAGAAAATAAAATACACTTCATTCAGAAGCAGAGTGGAAGCAGCAAATGACGAACCGTATTCCAAAAACAACAACGAAAGTATATTTCCGTGATTTTATGCAAACAAAAATTCAACCTCGTAACAGTTCTTGAGATCAGAGACCTCTGAATTACAGCTAACCGCCTGCGATGTCAATGGCAGCATATTGTGCTTCCTCAATAAAGACAACCTTGTATGTCTTGACCTGCCAGGATACCAGGGTGTGTTTATGTCTGTCGCCAGAATTATAAACAAAATCCTTTCCCTTTGGTGCACGATCTATATGATGGGATTACAGTTGGCGATCAGGCGATCGTCCCTCGACAACAAGGTCACTCACCTACCGACAGTCCAGAAACATTATTTTTCTTTCCACTTATCTCTCGTCTTCACAATGACAACGACGATGTCGAATTAAAACAACGGCACAACGAGAATACAGAAAAACAAAAAAAAAATAATTCAGATCTCGCACATATGTGAATCACAAAAAAAAGTTGTGAAACTCAAAAGCAACCACTTGGACTGAATTCGAAGAGTTCTTCACGATGGCCACACAGGGACACCGCCACTGCCACAAGACTTATGTTTACCAAGAGAATTGTTCTTGGAATCAATTTCAAAGGCCAATTGTATTTGCAATTCAATTGTCTAGCACTTTATTTTTTTTTTTCACAAAATGATTCAAATGCAGTGAAGGTGTGGTATGAGTCTGGAGGTTTGGGTCATGAAACAAAGGGATTTCCTTACACTGTTAATCAATATTTATGTGTTTCCAAGTGAACATCGCTAGAAATGTCCGGGAGGAGCACCTTTGGGGCATCACTGCTGCTGCTGCTACTGCTGTTGCTGGCCTATCGGAGAGACTCTACGACTACGACGACGACGATAAAGGATCAACACACACGCACGGGTCACAAATCTGAACGCACTAATTTTTTTTTCAGTTACTTTTGATGCACTGTGATTTTGATAAATTATTGGGGTTCTGAATTCATTTGTTATTTCGTATAACCCATTGTACACTGTTCGAAAATTAATAAAAATGAACAGCGCACTGCCATACGGAGACACAAATTCGTAATAATTACAAATATAAAAAATGAAAACACAAGAAAATGGCAAATACCAGGTTGACCAACTACTGATTTGACGTTGAATTTATTGTAGACTGTGGTACAGTAAGAGATGAGATTTCACATTGCAGAGTGAAGCCAAATTCAATATGGAAAAATGTGTCACTGACATTTGGAAATGAGTGATTGGATTTATCGTTTTCTTTCCTTCTTATCGTTAAGTTTTTATTTTTTTTATTTTAAAATTGCCATATGACGTCGTCCTACTTCTAGGTTCTTCCATCAATGTTTGTCCATCAAAACGCTTGAACTTTTCTTCGTTCGGCAAAGCGATCTTCTTTTCTTTATCACTCTTTGGCCATTCGCCGTTATTAGCTTACCGTCAAAATAATCGCTGAATGGTCTGAGGAGAGGTCAAAACTTTCTTCCATATTCACAAAATTAGTAAAGACCCCTTTTTATTAATGAAGAAGTCTACTAAATCAGAAATGTTTGCTACACCACACAGAGGCCCAGTATGTCGGTTTTCCGGACGAATGAAAATCAACTCCCCAATCCATACTGACTGATACAGGAGTCTGACTTTCGTTGAATGTGTTCCCAAACTCCAAAAGGTGTGTTTCGCATTAAAATTCCTTCCGATAAGGAAATTCGTTTCAAGTGATTTGAAGAAAATCAAAATTGTTTCTGGGAGGCGTGTATCGCGGGGTCTTGATTTCCACTCGGATTGAATCTGCTTGTATTACGTGGAGTTTTTTCGTTGCATTCATGGAGTGCTTGATGCAGTCAATAATAAACATCGATTGGAAACATATTTCGGGCCATATTAAAAGCAATTCATTGAATAAAAAATGCAATTGAGTGTATCATCGATCTTTGAAATTAGAACATGAGCAATTCTTGACGGTATTACTTATCGGTTAGATGTCTACTACGCCCAAGTTAACTTCCTTCACAACAAGAGTAAACGAAAAAGTACATTGCAAATCGATACCTAATTGATGTCGTTTGCTAAAGTTAACGCCCAGAAAAACTAATTTCGCTAATGAACCTTCAAGTGATTGTCGAATGCGAGTTCTGCGAAAGAAACCTGACTTAGTTTGACTAACTGAGTGTAAATGTTCATGTCTTCTTTGTTTGTTATCTAATCGATACAAATGATAAGGCTTCATAATGTCATTCATGTCATTGTTCTTCTTTTTTCGATTTGTTTGCAGATTTTTTACAATTCAATGATTGTTCTTTTTCTTAATGATCTGTGCCAAAGTCAACTAGTATAATTATTGGCGACCACTTTTTTCTACTTTTCGCATCGAAAATCATGAGTGTAAGGACTTAACGAACCACGTAGTATAGAATAAATTTGATTGTTTTCAGAGATCTAGAAAAAATATCTGACCTGCATCCTTGCAATCTGAGCATAGTCAAAAACGAAATAGGCTCTATTTCAAAGTAGCGGGGTAAGCATGTGCAACTCTTTACACGTTCATAACGAATAACGGCGTCGATGTTCTGAAGCATGCACCAGATCATCTGTAGGATTTGGGAAGATGGAAGCATACACGATGACTGGAATATCAGTTCTATCCACAAAATAGGCGATTTTATCACATGCAACAACAGAAGAGATAGTCCTATATCCCCGCTTACAAAATCTTACCCAGCTTACTGTGTGAACGTCTAAAGGTCTTTTGCACTAAACTAATCGACACGTATCAGTGCAGTTTCCGGCCCGGCAAATCGACTACAGACCAAATTTCCACACTCCGTCAAACCCTGGAAAAGACCAGCTAGTTTCAAATCAATATGCACCACCTCTTTATTGATTTTAAGGCCGCATATGACAGCATTCATCACATGGAACTATTCGCCGCGATAGCCGAAAACGGGATCCTGCAAAAATATATCTGGTTGTGTCGCGCCAAGTTACAAATAAGAAATCCGAGACGGTTCAAACCTGCACCGGATTTTGACAAAGAGGTGTACTGTCCTGTAATTTCTTTTGTCATTGATGGAAGGCAGGAATTGCTCGGCTCAGACCACTCAAAGTTCGGTCGTCTAATACGTAACTAGAGTGTACTGGCTATACACGACGGTGGTGAAGCGCCAACTATAATGATTGTACGGTAAGAAATCTCAATCGCTACATATTCTTTAAACAAATCGGTCCTTGACGTCTCTTAGGCGCCTTCATCTGAGCTTTCCCTTCTAAGTGCGCAATGTGTCCTTTAAATGAACCGCTGCATGTCGCTAGTGAACCGCTGTATATAGCTAGTGACCAGCTGTATACTGCCAGGGCACCCTTTATCTACCTAAAATATATAGTCCCCGAGGAACTCCGACAGTCTAGTCGTATTAGAAGTTTATATTTGTCCAGAGATGGAATAAATCCTTAACAATGCCAAATTCGCAGATGTCGATGATTAGATGCTGGCCTATCACAGTAAAACCATCCAAAAAGGCTTTGCCGAAGTGTCAGTATCATGAGCGTAGCCAAACAACTGAGTGATTACCCTTTTCTATTGGATACTTCTTGTCAAATCTGTCCAACGGTTTACACCGCCTCCACTTTCAAGTCGTCAGTAAGGGAATAAAATTGACACCTCCTGGTGGTGCTTCCTTTTTTCCTCTGGAAAATTAAGAGCGGTCCCCTTTCGAGGAAAATTTAACACTTCACAAATTCTCATTCAATCGCATAGATTCATGCATGGCAAATGACATTTCTCCAACTGACCTCTGTCCACTTTTCAACCCCGTTAATCTTAAGGTCACACAGACTTTCATCTGCAAAACCGATCGCAATGCGTGTCGTTGCAGCTGTGCAAAATCACAATCTGGCACACAGCAGGACTCTGCGCCACTCGCATGCGGGTCAGAGCCACAGAACTTGTCAACAAAGTAAACGCACACAAACCCGGACATCAGCCGCACACAAACTGGCCATCTGTGTATGTGTCCGAAATTGTGCTGACTCGGTCCGATAATAACAACTGACGGAGTCTGCTCTCGGCGGTTACCTACTCGAAACAATCGCCCCTCACCCGTCACGGCATCGGTGCCCGCATTACGTTTGAGTCAAGAGTCACGCTAGAGTGAACCTGAGAACGCGTTTTCGTTGTGTCTCGAGCTGAGTAAAACGATCGTTTTTTGTGATGACTGAGCTCCGGCGAACGCCAGTGCCTCGGCTTTGAGCCCACACTTAGCCGAGAGTTTGAGCAGTTTGCTTGACGACTCCGCGCGAAGAGGACCCACAAAAACCGTACGTATACGGGCGGAAGATCAATTCCAGTTTACCTTTTGTCAGTGATCAGAGTTGAGTGAACTTGTACTTGTACCTGCATTTTGTTAGCCCATTGGCATTGTGTTTGTTTTGTTTTCTCGGCGGTTGATGTTCTGCGTCGTCGGTTTCTGTGCTCAGGTCTGCGATTGTGTCGCTATCACCTTTCGTCCGGAAATTGTGAATTAATCGCGACAATCGGCCGCTGTGCATCTCGTTGACGCATGTCATTAAATCGGTGAATGTGCGGAAAGTTGTCGCAATAAAAACAAAAAAAAAGCAAACTTCAGTGGCGGCTCTGTGAAATCCTGTTTTGGGGACAGTGAAAATTGTTGACGTCTCAGCAAAAGCAGCCGAACTGCTGTCACACAGCTGTCAGTGAGAGGAAAAAAGAAAGTTTCTTGCGAACGGAGGATAACACTTTTGCGTTGTGGATGACCTTCTAGTGAAGAGAGCTTCTTCTGCCGCAGATACGAGTACTTCGCATTTATCTTTCGCCACACAGAATGTCGTCGGACCGATTTCACAAGTAAGCAAACTTATCAATGTGGCATCACCTATGTGGAGTGGCTTGTTGTGCGAGGGGCTAATGGATCGAAGGTGTTCTGCCGTCGATAAAGAGATTCGAGTGCGTACTTGTGACATGACGTGTCTTCTTCGCCACTTCACCAGACGATTGCTCCGCTCTGACCGATTTTGTTGTCACTGACGGAACAAGTTCTGCCGAAATGAGGAAGAAACAGACGAACGAAACACGCGAATACAATTGGAACGACCTCATTCACGCTCTGCGTTGCGTCCGCTGTTCTCTGCGGCACACTTCAGATGCGGATCTGATCGTCTTTGTTGGTTATGCAATTTGAAATGCTCAGAGGTCAAGTCGAAAGGGCAGACCGTGAGGATTGCGTTCTGCCACGGATGGGCGTGCATGGTTTCTCTATGCAGCCGAACAAGCAGGCCAAGGTTACCCGTATCTGAATCTTCGGTGAAGATTTATTTATGACTGTGATTTGTTCATATCTATCAAGTGACGTAACTCGGCTATTTGTTGGCCATAACCAGTTCAACGAATTGCCAGAAAATGGCTCGCCAGCAATAGAGTTTTTTTTTTTTGGCACTTGGTGGAAGGGATGTGGTACAGCGACTTGACGAGTGACGAAACGGTTTTACGAGTGCTCTTTTCGCGTTGTATGTGCGCTAATTAACACGAGAATTGTGGACTCAACAGAATGGACTGTTGTTCATTTCGGACACGCTACACAAAGTTTAAACCCATACTTGACTTTCTCGCGGTTGCAGAGAGCATCAGGTTGTAAAGGTTATAGCCAAAATTAAGACTTCACATTTTGAAACTGCCTAACTTTTTATATGCCAATTTGTCTTTTCTGACTTGTTTACTTTTACCAAATGTGTGCTTACGGAGCTCAAAGTGTTGCGTTGCGTTTTCTCCATTTGCCCCCTTCGCGTAGGTGATATAATCGGCTTTTTATACTCAAGCTAAGTCGAAAATGATTACAGTGTTGCTGTCAAATAATGTTGTCCTTAAGCTAGCAATTTTTTTTTATCCACGTAACGCTTTTTAGTGCACACCGTTGCGTAGTGAGTAAGCGCGTCGACTCTTCCACCGAAGGTCCGTCGATTGGATCCCGATCAAATAACCAACTGTCATTTTGACAGCAGCACCTCTCTCGAGTCAATTAAAAAGATTATAGAATATGATTGTCAAGAATTGCTTTTTTGACTGTGGCGCTTGGAGCCAGTATCTTTACGTTCCACTGGAGGCAAGAATAACACGTACATCAGGAGTCTACGGATTCTATCGTATTCCACACAAAAACAGCACAACAACAGTATAGACAAATGTTTAGATATGTGGTAGGGTTTTCATCCACCGACGGCCATAGAGTTAAATGTCATCTGTATCTCATTGTGATGGTCAAGCTTTTCAAAATTCACCTCATGTGAATGCCAAGACATTGACATTACAGAAAATTGTGAAACAGACGAAAAGGCTTTTCACATGAGCGGCAAATTGCGAACAGCGAAATTCGCAAATTTTTACAATTCATTCACATGGAATTTTCTTCATTCGCCGGTAGCCGCGCATTGTGAGTGTGAAATTTAAGATCTCAAATGTTCGCGCCCAGAGATTTCGCGAATTTTTTATATCTCTGTGGATCGCGAACAGCTCCTTGTGGATCTTGAATTCAGTTTCACAATCCGCGAAGAGGTTGTTGAATTCGCAGAAAAAAAAAAGTGATGTCGATAATTTTCTTATTTAAACACTATTTTTGAATTTTTACTTCATGAAAAAATTCGACAATTCAAGACGCACATTTTGGCATACCAAAAAGTGTTGGCGCCTCATGTGAAAGGACCTTTTTTTTGTGCATGTCCATATTTACTACTAACCA
Source organism: Myathropa florea (assembly GCA_930367185.1). Classification (NCBI taxonomy): domain Eukaryota; kingdom Metazoa; phylum Arthropoda; class Insecta; order Diptera; family Syrphidae; genus Myathropa; species Myathropa florea. The sequence continues at coordinate 6,325,367 of OV884003.1, read as the reverse complement.
CTAATCACAGCTAGTTCGTAGGCAGAACGTTCTTTACTTTTAAGCCTAATTGGTCCGTTCTTAACCTCAAACCTTCGCTTGACTTAATTTGTATAAGCAGGATAGGAATAAAGACTCTCATCGGTCTAGCAGCATGACTTTGTCCAATCGACAAATTGACAGGCATTCCTATAAGATGGTTCTTCTTTCTAACGAATTCCTGCACATGTAGTATCCCCTTGATAGGGAGGAACACCCACCTGGGGGCGTTGTACAAGTAATTGGAGCGAGATAAGGAACATAAGTATGAGTCACGTTCGCTCTCTCGTTTCCTTGAATTCCTGTATGTTCCAGTACCCAGCACATTGTCACTGTGTTTACACTGGACTGACATAGCTTGACTATTTTGGACTTTACAATATCTGACGCTATGGCTCTTATAGCCGCTTGGCTGTAGAAATATATGGTGATCGTTTTCTCCGTCAAACTAAGTTCTTTTAGCATAAGTGCCGGCTCATTTATTGCTACCACCTCTGCTTGGAATACGCTACATTCGAAGAACTCGCAGAAGACCCCTACATATATCTGGTTCTGTTTCTGTTTTCCAGCCGTCAGTGTTAAGGAAGATCTCTTCGCCGCCATCCACTGATAGCGCTTCCTAACCTCTCCTGTCCGGAATTCGGGTAAAAAACTTCCTCGTGGTAGTCAGGGTTAATAATAATAATAATAATAATGGCGGCGCTACAGTCCAAAGTGGTCCTGGGCCTAGCTTCTCAGCAACCACTCGTGTTGTTCTCTCACGAGTGGAGGGGACCTACAGTTTAATGCCGACTCCGAACGGTGAGATTGAGAAGCTTTTCCTAGACAGTTATATTCTTTGAGCATTGTCAGTGACACGAAAGAGGTGGAGCCGTGAAAAAATGTTTGATGTTTTTTTTCGAGATTCGAACCGACGACCTCGAGCGTAGGAGTCGACGCACCTACCCACTACGCCACGGCGTCCACCTGTCCTTAGAGCACCTGTGACTCCTAAGCGGGCCGATCTTTGAACCTTCATCAAACTTGAAAGAAAGTATTTTTTCTCCAGTGCTTGCCACCAGACTGTTGATCCGTAAGTTAAGATGGGTCTTACTACCGCTGTTTATAGCCAGTATACCAAACGTAGCTTAAGACCCCAGGTGTTGCCGAAGGCTTGCTTGCATGTGTAGAATATTACATACGCCTTCTTGATGCGCTTCTCGATGTTCCCTTTCCAGGTTAGTTTAGAATCCAGGTGATACCTAGAAGCTTAGCTGTTCTTGAGAGCTTGAGTTTAATCCCTTTGTCATACAGGCAATACAAAGAAGGTTCTTTGGTTAACACTTCGTTAGATGAATGAAAATTGCCGAACCAATTATTATTTCTTTTTCCACCACTGTAGGCCCTGAAGGATAAAGTTAGACTTCGTCATTCTTTTTTTCAATGACATACGTAATTTTTGCCATTAAAGTTAAAACATTACCTCTGTAAGAGGGCATAATTAAGCACCAGAATAGTCTTCTAAAGAATATGCTCGTACAGTGAAATCCTTCCAAATTGGCTACCCGCTGTGCAAACATTTTAACCAAGTTAAACAGGTGGCCAACTTCTAAGGTCATTCAATTGATGCAATTGTTCAAATTTACAAGTGGATTTTTATCTCTTAAACATTTTCTTGTCCTTTGAAAAAAATGCTCTCATCTTATTCTCAGAAGACATTTGACATAAAAATAAAACACTTAAGATTGTGTGGAAGTTTACTTCAGGGAATTCCATAGCCGTTGATTCACCGATGTTCGCACTTACGAATGAGATGATGAAATAGTTCAGAAAACTGATGCGGAATTGCATTTTTCTTGCGGCTCATTGAAAAGCTTTTCAAGGCAGCTATAGTCAGTGACTCGAAAGAGGTGGAGTCTTGAAGTATGAAAGTGGGTTGAGTCGGGAATCGAACCTAGGCTCTTTGCACACGAGTCGACGCACAGGCCCTCTATGCCACGGCGACTCTTGAAAAGCTTTGATCTGAGGGAGTAAGAAGACAGCACGCTGACGATGGCATTGCTTAACTCCGTGAACCTGGTGGTTCATATCTCCTCATACGTACATGACTGGTTGCAGTCAAGATCTCATATCTTTAGCTAAGTACTAGAAGATTGTAAAAGATAGAAAAGAAAAGCAAGTTTAATTTGTTAAATGACCTCGGATGGAGGCCTGAAAAGGTTGGAAAATTGGACAAGAAGAAACAGGAAAGTTTACTTGAAAAAGTTCCCTAACTAACCTAATCCGTAGTTTACCTGTCAACCATCAAAATTAATCTAACCTGTGCCTTGCTTAACTTTAAAACTAACAAACTCAGGTCTTTTTCCATCAGGCAGCATGCCTGAGCAGCATGCGCAACCACAAACTTTTCTCTCAAACACGTTTTTTCATCTGAAGCGCCTTTCATTAAGCCCTTCCTAACTTCAAATTTAAAAAATATAAGGTGTCGCGTGGACCTGCGACTTTAGAAAACTCCACAAGAAATGGGGTCAAATCGCACGATCTCCGTGGCCAGTTCACATCACCTCCACGTGAGATGACAATGCCCTCTAATCGCTTGTGTAGAATTTTCAATGTGGCTTGAGCTGTGTGTCACGTAGCACCGTCCTGTTGAAACCACACCTCGTTCGTGTCCATATCATCCAATTCAGGCCAACAGAAGTTGATAATCATCGAACTAGAGCGCTCGCCGTTGACGGTGATGGCCTGGACAATGTCGATCTCAAAGAAATATGGACCGATGACGCCGCCGCCAACCTAAAATTCCTTCAAAATCCACACCAAAAAGTGATTTCTGCGGGATGCACTGGGCGCTCTTGGATCTCATGTGGATTGATTCGACAATTTTGTTTGTTGATGTACCCATGAAGATGATTTTTCGATGAAAATTGGGGTCAGTTTCCAACTGCTCTAGAGCCCATTCAACCAAACATACGTCATTGTCTACGGTCGTTTACCTTCAGCTCCTGGGTCAGTTGAATTTTGTACGGGTGCAAGCCCAAGTCACGACGCAAAAATTCGCCGAGTTGTGGTCTGCGAAAGGCCGAGTTCTTGTTAGTGACCCGAAATCGACTGCCTCGGACTCTCCTGCACACTCTCACGTACAGCGCCGATGTTTTCGGCAGATCTTGCATTTCATCGACATACGGGTGTTGGTATATCGTTAACTGAACGAGTGGACTCAATTTTATCCACCACACTGCGAATAGTCCTCTCGGTAGGACGGTTATGCCGAACGTTAATTGGACGAAGCGCGCGGAACGTTGCCGAACAGAGCACCCATTTTGATAAAACATTAATTTATCATCATTCACACGTGTTATTCACACGTCCATGGTGATTTGGGAAAACAGATTGAATAAATGACAGGCAATTTGACAGCTGTAGCTTCAACAATACAGCCACTATCAACTGTCAAAGTTCGGAAGTCCCTATTGGAAGACCCTGTAGATAATGTTTTCTGTCTTTCTACCTTTTATATTGTAATTCGAACAAGAAGTTGACCTTAGGCCAGATTCTTTTTCGTCTCAATTAAGGCTATCCAGGTCATCTATTAATTTTTCAGATTAATGCTGGACATCTATTGGACACCTAAACAGACTTAAAGAGTTTCTCCTCCCATTAGGACTCGAATTATCTCATTCTACATCCTCTTCTTCATTCTTACAGAGCTGCAAAAGATGGTCTATTAGATGTCCTAAAAGAAGCCACCCGCAAAGATGCCAACACCAAGGATGACGATGGAATGACGCCAGTGCTTTGGGCGGCCTTCGAAGGTCGCCTTGACGCTCTAAGACTTTTGGCAGGAAGGGGGTATGAAAATAATTCACACTCTATTAAAAATTACAACCACTCACTCTCTCCCATTCACTCTCAAAACAGCGGTGACCCGGACAAATGTGACCAATTTGGCAACACAGCGCTTCATCTGGCCTCAGCCAAAGGCCACCTGCACTGTGTGGAGTTTCTCCTAAAATTCGGAGTCAACATTTACGCGCTAGACATAGACAAGCACAGTGCTAAGGACTTGGCTGCCATCAACAACAGAGACGACATTTTGCGATACCTAGACACAGCTACGGCTAACCTAGAAACTTCAGACAGGTAACACAACACATAACCTCTAAACCAACTCCGAATTCTCATAGATTTCTTGCACCGCAGAAAGAAGGCTAAAGCTCTGAAGGAAATCGCAGAGAAGAACTGCGAAAAGCGCATCAAAGAGTACACGAAACGCCAGCAGAAGATGGAACAGGAGTATGAGAACATGAAGCCAGGTCCACATCGGCCATCCACCATGCTGGCGGCCTTAAAGCACAAGATCTGGGCTAGTCAGGGTAACCTCAACAAGACCTCAAAGGAACCGAGCAACAGCACGAACAGTGCAAAGTTTAGCGAGTTGGTTGGGGGATCGGTGTCCAGCCGGGCGGGGGCGGTCCAAAAGAAGGCTCTCGCCTCGAAGATGAAACATCAAACTCGAGATCGCGATCGGAACGATGATGCCGGCTTCAAGATCGGCGAGGTAGAGGCCGACGGCAAGAGGACGATCACTTCCTTGACCGGTCTTCAGCGAGACTCCGAGGTGCTGTACGTTGGGACATTCAGTTCGAACGAGGACGCAGGGAAGCGAGGAAAAATCACAGACGTTTTCGACGTGGAGGCTAACAGTGATACCGAACGAGAGAATTCCCGCATTGGCTACGGCACCTTGTCGAGGTCGTTCTCTCAGCCGGACTTCCTGGCCGCACAACACGACGAGGAAGTCAGCACCGACATTCTCCTTCAGAGACCCACCGGACTGTTTGACAGGCCAATGCTGGGTAGCATAGCGTTCAGGCGATCAGTCACCGCCGCTCTCAGCCAATTGCACCCCGAAGCGTCGTCCATAGACTCGTCCAACTCGACGAGCACATCAAGGAAAAACGCATCCCTCCCCAAGTCGAGGGGAATCAAGCCACGGTCGTTCTTGAACATATCCGACAGCGACTCAGAAGGTGCTAGCTTCAGCGACGATGAAGATCAGGAGGATTCCGGCAGTCCCATCCAGAGGTTCCTGGCCGTGTGGGGTTTGGACGAGTACTTAGCTGTGTAAGCCACATAGTCTGTCCTCTGCAAAAGCAAGTGATCACTGTAGCCCTTTTTTCAGATTCCACAAGCAACAAATTGATCTGGACACGCTGATGTTGCTCACAGAAGCGGATCTTAAGTCCCTCGGACTGCCACTGGGCCCCTTCAGGAAGCTCACCTTTGCCATTCAGGAGCGACGAAACGCGCTGGCCAACCCCGGCCCCATCCAAGACAGTCGCCTCTAACAGTGAGCGGACCTACAAACCCCCACGACCATAGTATTACTAAATTATTGCATTTTTTTTAAATTAAAAAACCCAAATCAACCTAAAGTCACTTTATTTCTCTAGTCAAGGTACCAACTGCATCGTGTACAGTCGCGCATAGATGCCGTTCCGATGCATCAGCTCGTCGTGCTTGCCCTGCTCAGCGACCACACCTTTCTGAAGGACGCATATCTGGTCGGAGTCTCGAATGGTGGTCAGGCGCTGTGCGATCGTGATGCACGTTCGTCCAGCCCTTGCGGCGTCCAGTGCCTCCTGGACAAACTTCTCACTCTGCATGTCCAAGGCCGAAGTGGCCTCGTCTAAAACTAAAATCTTTGGATTCCTAACTAACGCCCTTGCAATGGCAATGCGTTGCTTCTGTCCTCCGGACAGCTGCGCACCCTTGCTGCCCAGCGGTGTGTCATAGCCCCGCGGTAGGGCGACGATGAAGTCGTGAATGTTCGACTTCTTGGCGGACTCAATGATCTCGATCATTGGGATATTCTCGCGGAAATTGTCTCCGTAGGCGATGTTCTCCGCTATCGTCCGGTCGAAGAGCACCGGTTCCTGAGAGACGAGGCCCAGTTGTGAACGAAGCGCGTTCAGGGGGAACTCTGTGGTTGGTGTGGAGCTAATGTTCACCGTCCCGGAGACTGGATCGTAGTAGCGAAGAAGAAGCTGAATGCAGGTGGACTTGCCACATCCCGATGGACCCACGAGCGCCACTGTCGTCCCTCTAACGATCTGAAGATTGAACCCTTTAAGGACGGGCACCTCCTTTCGCGTGGGATAATGAAACTCGATACTCTCATAGGATACGTCCCCACTTGCCTTTCGAAGAGCCAAAGACGCGGATTAGTGAAATAAGGTGCATCCACTAAATCATCTGAACTTACATCAAACTGCTTCGTTGGCTGACCATCGGTGGGGCTGTGGATAGCCGGGACCCTCTCAAAGAGTTTCATAAGTCTTCCCGCTGAAACAATGGCTGCGCTCAAGTTTGGCGCGTACGCTGTGGCCTGTGCCAACATCCAAGCGCCAAACAATAACGCCTCGGAGATCCTACAAAGACTCTTGTAAACACCACCGAATGAGGATCAAATCAATTCACTCACTTGATGATGGTCTTGTACTCCAAAGCGCCGTCTGCAACTAGCAGTCCGCCATAGAATAGCGACAATCCGAAGGAGAGCAGAGGGGACGCCTGCGCAAAGCCGAAAACCGTGCCGCGAAAACGCACCTTCCTCTGAGACGCATCATTTGCCAACTTTGTCTGCTTGGTATACCGCTCAACTACGCGCTTCTCCTGGCCAAGACTATTGATGGTGCCGATATTGGCGATTGCCTCGACTGCTACTTGGGATGCGTTCTCTTCAGCTTGCTTTTCCAGTCGTGAACTCGACTTCATATACCGCGACTCCATCATATTCGAGCCGATCATGAATGGAATTGGGACCAGCGTCACTAGGGTGAGCTTCCACGAGAGTATCAGCGACACAACGAGCCCGACCAAGAGGGTTGCTGCGGACTGAACCATGATTCCAATGCGTGAGCCAGTCGCCTGAAAATGAAATTTGATGCAAAGACCTGCCAGGCACCTTCTTCGCGTCCTGCTTACCCCCTGAACATTGGAACAATCTCCAGCAAGACGAGAGCACAGAGCTCCCACTGAATTGCGTTGATCATCAAAATACCCCACCTCCTGAGATATGATCGTTTTGAATGCTTTCTGTCTCAGCCTAGAGGTCAGTTTCACTCCGGCCACGTTGAACATGTACATTTGGATCAGAGTTCCAACCCCAGACACTAGTCCAATGATCAGGAACAGAAGCGCGTAAAAGTTCGACTCCGAGCGAACGTAATCGCCGTTTGAATCAGACAAGACCTAAGGAGAGAACCGTTATTTTCAAAAAAAAGTAAGAAAAAGTTTGGACCAACCCCGTAAAACTCTCCAAAGTATATAGCCCACACGGTGAAGGTGAGTCCATAAATGGCCGCCGCAATGCAGCCGATTACAAGATAAATCCATTCAGGAGCATTCAGTCTCATCAACTGGCCCAACGAGATCTTGTACTTCTCCTCAACTTCAGGCCTAGCCTCAAAAACTTCACTTCCCTCAGAACCCTCTCCTTCAGGCGCAGACTTGTCTTCGAGTGATGGGGTTTTATTCATTCTCGAACCTACTTTGGAGTCCCTCTGAATCTCTTCATGTCGCTTGGAACTACTCACCAGATCATAGTAGCAACCCTTCTTCGCCATCAGCTCCTGGTGAGTTCCCTCCTCGACTACCACGCCATCGCTTATGAAGAAAATTTTGTCGGCGTTAGTGATCGTCGACAGCCTGTGGGCCACTATCAAGGTTGTTCTTCCCTCACTCGCGGCCTCAAGAGCATCTTGAACGTGCCTCTCCGAAGTGGTGTCCAGCGCGGAGGTTGCCTCGTCGAGCAGCAAAATCTTCGGATTCCGCACCAAGGCCCGGGCGATGGCTATCCTCTGCTTCTGGCCACCTGACATTTGAGCGCCTTTCTCCCCAACCATCGTCTTATACCCCTCCGGCAGCTGGACTATGAAGCTGTGGCAGTTCGCCATCTTGCAGGCCTGTTCAATCACAACCTGTGTCACCGATGGGTTCCCAAAGCGAATGTTCTCCTCGATGCTGGTGGCGAATAGAACAGGTTCCTGTCCAACCACTCCGATCTGCGATCTCAGCCATGCCACATTGAGCTCTTTGATATTCTTGCCGTCCAATCGGACACAGCCGTGCTCTGGATCGTACATTCTCTGGAACAGCTGAAGGCACGTCGATTTTCCACAACCGGACGCCCCGACGAAGGCCACTGTCTGTCCGGTCTTTATGAACAGATTGAAGCCCTTCAGCACCTCAACTTCCGATCGCGACGGATACCGGAAGCGGACGTCTTCAAACTCAATATTGCCAACCACACTCTCGGGCTTCAGGCCTTCTTCGCTCATCGGATCGATGGCGCTGTTGCGGTCGATGATGTCAAATATCGTCTTGGCAGCAGCCTTCGCCACCCCAAATGCCTCGATATGAGGCGAGGAGAAGCCGAGATTCTGAGCTCCCATGATGACCCCGAACAGCACAATGATCAGGACTGCTGGTGTGTACTCCCGCACCTCCTTGTCGCGATCTTCTAAGATCAGCCCCACCCCATACCACACCGCTAAGCCGTAACTAAAGTAAATAATGAACCACATGACGCCCGCGCCTATGCCTGAGTAAAGACCTTTCTTGCGGCCCATGGTTTCTGCTGGTTTTAGAAGCATCCTATACCGCTCAGCCTCCTTGCCTTCACCGCTGAATGCTTGCACAGTCCGTATTCCACTGAACACTTCCTCAGCAACGGCACCCGCTGCGGAGTAAGCTTTCAGTTCCTTCCCCGCCAGGGTGCTCTGAATTTTTGCCACCAGCGCCGTGGAAACTATGATGAAGGGAACACAAGTCAATACGACGAGAGTAAGCTTCCAGCCATACAAGAAGGACGTAATGTTCACTATGAAGAACGACGCAATCAGGAACGTAAACATGGCGAGCTTTTCTCCGATTGCATCCTTTAATTTTTCAATATCCCTGAAATAATCGCTGACAGTTAGAGAATGCTGGCTCAAGAGAGGAAGTGGTGACGTACTCAGACATTTTGCTGGCAAAATTGTAACCCGAACTTGTGTCGTACCAGGACATATCTTGGCGGAGGATTGAATCAAGGAAGAGTCTTCTGATCCGTTTGATCTAAAATTAAATGCCTAAGTGACGGACTTAAACTTTTTTTGGCTCCAATGAACAATTGGACACTTTCCTGAAGGATTGTCAAAATTTAGAACCATGTCAGAATTTGGAACTAATTTGGTCAAAATTAGAACAAATTTGATCACAATATAGAACCAATTTCATACAAATTTGGAACCAATTTGGTCAAAACTAAGCCAACCAATTTGGTCAAAATTTACAACCAAATAAGTCAAAAATTAGAACAAATTTGGCCAAAATTAGAACGAAGTTTAGAACAAATTTGGTCAAAATTTAGGCAAAATTTAAAGCCAATTTGGTAAATTTTAGAACCAATTGGCCCAAAATTCAGAGCCAATTCGTTAAGATTGTAGAATTAATTTGGTCAAAATTCGGAACCACTTTGGAACCATTTGGTCAAAATTTAGAACCATTTTGTCCACAATTCAATTTGGTCAGATTTAGTACAGTCCAGTATTCTCACCTGTTGAAGTGCCACATAGTTCAAAATGTCCACGGCGAGGGCGATGATGATCCATTGAGTCAGACTCCCTGCAAGACAACCAAGACCAAAAGCTATAGTGTCCTGACGCAGAGCTTCTGCATTCTCATCCTCAGTTGCGTTGACTCTGTAATAGAAATCGAATTTTTGTAAGTTGAAGCACATTTTTTGGACTAAAGGACACTTACAATATTTTGCCGCCGCCAAATAAGCTCAAAATGTAGGTTTGTGTAGATACACCAACATCGCTTGCCCGATCAACAAGCAGTGATGTGTACTCACCATAAATCCCGACAGAATAGGGAACCCCGAATGCAGCGAAGATCGACAGGAAAAGACTGCACCCGATGAGAACTCTCTCACGAATGGTGGAGTAACGAAACTGTAGGAACACACTTAGCTGTATGTTTGTTCTTCTTTTTCTAACCGAATGATCTTACCAGTTTGAAGTACGACACACTTTTCTCATTTTTAATTTCCTTTTCCTTTCTGTAACTGAACAGATTCACACTTGAATTCAATTCGATTCCACCTGAGTTAAGGTATGCTTACACTTGTTCTGGAGATTCGCCATCTTTTTTTGTGTACAGATCTGTTTGTCTTGATATCGAATTAAGGCTCTTGTCAACATTCAACTTCTTTTTCATCCTAATCCTCTGTCAGGCGAGTAGAAATATTCTCGAATTGTTGCTTGTATCTTATTTGCTTGTGAGAAATTCAATCAGCTGCTATAACGATATCTTATCTTTCAACTGAACAAAACAAAAACAAACTTTACTTGATTTAAAAATAGATTTCACTTTGTTGTACATTGAACTCAAAAATTCCGCGATCACAGTGCTCAAATATACGTCTCAATACATCTCTTCTTTTCGAAAGATACACTGCTACTGTATTCGCTCCCATAATACTCGTATTTACTTTTTCATAAATCTAATCAAAGCTCAAATCGTTCCGGTCGTATAAGTTTTTTCGTATGGAAACCTTTGCGAACGCGCCAAACTTCCGAAATGTGTCCCAATCCACACATATACTTAATAATCTGATAATTTGTTGTGAATCTATCGACGAGGGTTGCCATCACAATCGCATCCAAAAAACTGCCAATCGTTGTGACGTTTCGATGCAAACCCGTTGTTTGATTTTTCTGTAAACAAACTGAAATGTCAGTGATGACATAAGGGTGTGTTTATTAGGGTTAATGGTTCATTAACATCATTGAATCGAAAAAAATTAGATTTGTCATTGAAACTATTTATAAACCTTTGCTTGTTTACAGAAAAACCACCACGCTAACGAGATATATTTACGCATCTATCCATGCATAGACTGTAAGAGTATATTTTTATCACCGCGCTGCTAAGGGGAGAGCAATTTATTTTCAAAAAATCAACAACAACTACACTTGCCTTTTATGAGAAAACAGAAATAAAAATTATGTGCACAACTTCAGATAAAATATTTATTTTTTTAGAAGCTTCTGAATCGTATTAACTTACTCCCCCAAGTATCTGATGACAACTGTTTGATTCTTGACAAATTCTACAGATGAAACGGTATATAACCTGATGACAGTGCGTTTTATCTTATCAATTGACAACAGAAGTAAGCATGTCACTCGGTCTTCGAAACCTTGAGTGCATATTGCACGGGTTTTTTTTATTACATGGATATAGAGTTGAATGCCTCTCCTACAGGTTGCCTCGTTCTTTGTTCCGTTTAAGGTACTTTTCGTTTTGGAGTTCGCGAAATTGCGTTTCACATTTCACGCACTCTATGGGTTAAGTTGGCTTTGTTTGAGCCATTCGATTACCTTTGAGTCTCATGTCGCAAAATGTTGCAGCTCGATGGTCAACCTTTGCTCAATAATTGGATAATAAATTCGATGTGTAGGGTGGTCCGCATTTGATATTCCTGTTTTAATCGCATACGTCAAACCGAATTGTCATCTAATACTGTATATGATTAGTTTTACAATTTTGACAATCGCTGAAAGTGTTAAAATTGCTAAAACATATGCACAACAAAAATAGGGATTTTGTAGAAGGCATGTATCGCACATCACGAACAGGTTTTGATCGACATAATCCATCTGAGCGTACTATAGGCAAAACTGTAGAAAAGTAGAAAACTGCGAGAAGAACGGCTTTGTTATAGAAATATTGAAGCATTTCCTTCACCCAAATACCATATACAATGGTATGCAAAATAATTAAGGGTCTTCCAATAGGAACTTCCGAACTTTGACTTTGACTTTGTCTGACATTTATTCAGTCTATTTTTTTAAATCGCCATGGGTGGACATAGCATTCAACAACACGTGCAAATGATAAAATTTTTTTATCAAAATGGGTGATCTGTCCGGGCAACGTCTCAGGCGCTTCGCTCGGCAGAAATAAAACGAAGAATAGCTCTTGCCTGAGAAGGCAGTTGAGTAGTAAGACCCTACCCCGAACAACTAGGGAAATACTATAATCATCCCAGTTGATGGCGCCGAAGCATGAATTTTGTCAAAAGCGGAAAAATTCTTCATAAAATATACGATCTCGTTTGCGTTGACGGGCTTTGGAGGAGGAGATTCAGCGACGAACTATACGAGCTGTGCAGCGACATCGACCTAGTAATAAAACTGCGCATCAGTCGCTGAAGATGGATAGGACATGTAGAGCGAATGGACACCAACACTCCGGCCCGCAGAGTCTTCGAATCTAACCCAGAGAAACGACGCAGTAGAGAAAGACCTCGCCTTGGATGGCGCACACAAGTTGAAGAGGGCCTCAACCGGCTTGAAGTACCCAACTAGAGGCAGCTAGCTAAGGCCCCTGATAGCTGGAGAGGCTTGTTAGTTGAGACCCAGGTTCAATCCGAACTGTAGCGCCACCTGAGTAATTAAGCAAGAATGCGTTAAAATTGTGAAAATTCACTACAGAATCACAGAAATAGTGATTCTGTAGAAGATACGTTTCGCGCATTATAAGCAGATTCTGTCAATCTTTCATCTGAGTGCACTTCATGTAAAAGTGTAAAACAAAATTCCACGAGAGTGGCTCTGTTACAGAAAAAGTCTTAATGCCTATCTATCATCGAAATGCACGCTCTGAAGAAAATATGGCTGCCGTTTGTGAAACTGTTAAAGAAAATCAAAATCTATCGACTTCACGCCCAGCACAGCATTTAAGCTTGTCTTACAGCACGTAACGACGTATACCTTATAAAGGTCAACTTACTCAAGAATTATAACCAGCTGACCACGGAATGCGTGGAACATACGCCGATTAAATGCTGTAACATTAGCTAATTCTGACACAAAATTTCCTTCAGCGATGAAGCTCATTTTTCACTCGGTGGAACAAACAAGCTTGTCATCTACGGGGAAGTGAAAATCCACCGTGCATCCACAAATGTCGCTTATAGTGTTCAATTTGGTCTTGTAGTGTCATTAGCCCATACTAAAATGAATAAGAGTAACCGTCACTGTCAATTCTCATCGCTATGGCCAAATGTTAACATTAAATCGAAGATAAGGATGTGAAAGACAACACGCCCCTTTTTAGCTTCATTGCAAGCTAAATTTTCTGAATGAATTATTTCGCGTTTTTGTGATTTCAACTGCCCACCAAGATTATGCACACAATTCGCAAACTATTGACGTTTGATTGTAAAACGAACGTTCGTCAAGTTATGGCCGAGTTATTGCCCGATATTTGTCAAAAAGCCTTCGAAAACTATCTTGTTAAAATTGAGTTCCGCAAGAACGCTCGCGAAAGACGTTTGTGTGATGTTTTATTCCATTGATAATGGCAAGATCAACACAATATATTGAAATAAAAATGTTATCAAAATCTAAGCCATGAATGTGTTTCACTTAAATTTACTTTCAGAATCACAAATTGGATCACCCTGTATTATCCGTGTTTACAAGTTTTTAACACCTCATTTTTGTTGAATACTACGCTCTCAGCTCTGTCTATACGGGTTACTAAGCACTGCCTTACGAATCAATCGATTTAACTAGAAACAAGCTTGATTTATAGAACGGAAACACTTTGAAGGAATTTATTAGGTGCCGCGGCGTAGTGGGTAATTGCGTACGCTCGAAGTCTGGGTTCGATTCCGGACACCTTTGGTATTTTCACGGCTCCCACTCTTTCGAGACACTGACAATGCTCAAACAGTGCGACTGTCTGGGAAAAGCTTCTCAATCTTGCCGTTCGGAGTCGACTTCAGATCTATTCTAAAAGAAAATTGCAAATGAAGGTATGAAGTCAGATTATCCATTCAATTAAAAGGAAGGAAAGCATTTGAGAGTAATTCGTTCGAAACTAATTTGCTTTACGCGCAGACGCAGTGTTTTCAGAGGCAATTTTCACACAGTTCTATGTAAAATTCATTTTATGAATGAATATTAATTTTATGACCACATATATAATTTTATGAAACATATCTTGCCACGCATGGCTTAACTTGAGTTATGACTTGTTTGTTTTCGCGATGGATGAGCTGTGAATTAGATGTGTAAATAAGTGCCGGCAGATTGAATGTTTATGGAATTATTTATGCATTATTTTGTTTCCCCCTTTTTGTAGTGAATACCGCGAACTGGTTCATCGAAATTTCATTAATTAACTCTTAAGCTATGCCCACCCTAACTTTATTGCACCGTGTTTTTCTGTGTTCTATGAGAAGTGACAGATAGTCTGAAATGAAAAAGACTAGGCTGCAGACCCAAGGTTGAGGTCTAAGCTCTCGTTGTCTGAAATTTGTTTATCGAACAACATTTGAGGTTTTGCGTCCATCAAACATGCTGTTGCAAATCTTATACACTTTCTGTGCAGGAAGTGCTCTTGGCAAACAACCCCAACAAATTTTTAAGAAAAAATTGCTGAACACATCGAACGCAACTTTTTCAGAAAGTACAAGAGTTAAGTTCCATCAAAACCGCACAGGGTCTTCCAAAGTCTAAAGCCTAGAAAATATGTGCATTAATACACCATGCAATGATGCATGCAGGATCGCATAACGAAACCGACGTGCATTAAATGTTGACATCTAGTCGCATAAGTTTGCTGTCATTGTGAAGTGACATTTGATTTCTGATAACAGCTTCTCTTTGACCATGGTTGTGGAAATGCGTAGTAGATTCAAAAACTAATTTCAGTAGAATCTCAGAAAGATGAACAGGTATAAAACAGGCTCGCTTTATCTTTTCAAATTGTTAAAGCAATTCCAAGCATTAAAGAAGAACTTATAGCCATACATAGAAGCTATGCAATGCTTTCAAAATAACAATTCATTTTATTTTGAAAATAATAGAAACAATAGAAAGAACAGGCGTATTTAGATGTTCTTCTTAAAAAACAGCTCTATAAAGGACTGTTGCCCGGAAGAAATATGGGAAAAATCGTCCATCTTTCCGAGCTATCCATGTTCGCGTTCATGTTTTCGAGATTGTACTGTATTTTTTTATTGGTTTTGAGCTCAATTAATTTCTCTTCCATTTTTATTTTCACAGTAGACTTGAAATTGTAAACAAGCACGAAAGTAAAATCCCAAAAATTTTACCAGATTTTAATACATTGCTGATCTACATGACTACATATGGATTGCATCAAAACTAAAAATAGAGACATTTTGTAATAATGCGTGACCGTGTAGTAAACACTCCATTACAAATGGAGTCATATTTTTTACTTGTGCTGCAAGTTTTTTGATGCATGCCTGTTTCAAGAATAAGAAAAATATCATCTCTTACCAGCTACATTTGAAATTTTGTGCACTGGATTAAAAAGATTTTAGAGTGTCAACTGCCTGCTCATGAGCAAGTTTTGGTGGACTGGCTCCACAAAATCTTTCAAAACAATTGTTGAATACACACATGTTCTCATTTTTTTTCTCGCAAATATTAAAGTCCGAGACACCCTCTTCTCTCTTTTCTATTTATATCACAACATGTTTTTTATTGAATGATTTCGAATGACCATGGTCAACGCGACCAATGAATTCTGATGCTTCTTTTAATGAGAGAGGGGAGACTCAATTATTTTTTTTATTGAATGATTTCGAGATTATGATTCAATGCGAGTTCATATATTCTATGAGGTCTTTTTTAGAATTAACAAGAAGAGGTCGTGTCACCTTTGATGGTTGATCCCAAGTCCGCAGATGAACCATTCGAACAGAAACAGAAGGGGAAATCGAATGGCACAGACTTCGACGCGGACTCTTCTTCTTCTACTTCTTGTGTGCACTACGTTTTCACTCCTCGCCACCAGAATGCAGTAGATGTTAAAAGAACTCCCCAAGAAAATGGCGACGCTGAGGGAAACATCTTGATGCAGACTGATGACACCGAACTGAACGAAGCTTTGCTTTCTTTCATTAATTTTCCGATCCGATCACTGTGACGATACAAGTTTAATCATTCCTCGGCTCGAATCGATTTCCTTTCACAAGTTAGTCGGGCAGCACTTGGGTCAAAGAAAATGTTCGATCATAGCTTCCAAGGGATCTTCGTTTAATTTAACGAAATAGTCGACTGTATGAAGGGTCGCAAATGGAGCGAAATCGCTAATTGAATCATCGTTGGAGTAGAGGATAAAACGCTAAACTTACCACAACCTGTCAATTAATTTTCAGGGGCAAAGAGGATAAGAGTTGAACATCTTCATACGACTGATTTGAAAAAGAAAAAGTGTAATAGATTATTTTGGTATTGCCAACATAATTCTGCTTAAATTGTCAAATAATAAATTGCGTTTACACAGATTTAGTTCTAGTGGATTAGGGCGAGAAATATATATCAGCTGCGAAATACAGACATACACAACCGAAAGCGGTAAAGGATTTGATTACGAAAACTCTCTACTTCTCGTGAGTGGCAGCCATTATAACCTACATACCATTTTGGTCCACTTTTCATTTGAAATATGACTTGGCAACATGAAAGGCATATCGCCCAGTTGAGTTTATACCAAAAAAAGGATGACTACACTGAATTTCCGACTGACGTAGCATTTCCTCCTTTTTTTTTCTGTCAAAGCTTGCGCAGTTGATTGTTCCAGAACCCTTTCGTAGCGGAAATCAACCATGTATGAAAACACATTCACACCAAAACAAAAAATTCAAATCATTTCCGGTGAAAATACGTAGGTACTCAAGAGGTTACTTTCCTGAGTCGTAGCCAACTTCGTATACTAGCAAACCGCAGCATAAATAAGACCAGAAAGCAAATAATTTACTTCAAGGCAATAGCAAATGAGGACGGTACTCATACATATGACAGCTGTCAAAATTTGAGTATCAGTGCACTCGAAATGTTCGACTTCGAATGTGACTGTTGTCGAACTTGACCGTAGTAGGAAACAAATTGCAGAACTGTGGTGAGACTTGAATTTCCTAACAATAGGCTCTACTCCACAACTAAGCAGCATCTGATTTTAATTTCATTAATTCCATTCAAGTTAAGGTATGCTCACACTCTGTCGGGCGAATAGGAATGCTCTTGAAATGTCTCACGTGTTTTATCTCAACATTTGTGAGAAAAAGTATCATCTGCTATAACAATATCTCATTAGAAACAAAAACATACTTTACTCGATTTTAAAATATCCAGATTTCACTTTGTTGTGCATTGAACACAAAAATTTCACGATCACATTGCACGTGTCAATACATCTCTTCTTTTCCAAAGATACACTGCTACTATTTTCGTTCTCAAATGATTAACCTTTTATAAATCTAATCAACGCCCAAATCATTCCGGTCGAATAAGTTTTCCGCATGAAAACCTTTGCGAACGCGCCAAACTTCCGAAACTAATCTTCGTACATTTATTTAACAATCTGTTAATTTGTTTTAAATTTATCGAAGAGGGTTGCCATCACAATCGCATTCCAAGCTGCCAAACGTTATGACGTGTGGAGCTAAATAAAAATGTTGTTCAATCTTTCTGTGAACGATCTGAAATGTCAGTGATGGCAGAAGTGTATGTTTATAAAATCCACACCACTAAATCAAAAAATTATTTGACAATCTTAAGGAAATGTCATTGAAACTATTTAAAAATTGTACATGTTTACAGAACAACCATGACACTGACGAGATATTTTTAAACATCTATTCATCCATAGATTGAAAATGGATATTTCTATCACCACACTTGTAAAAAGTGAGAAATTTATTTTCAAAAGTCAACCTTTTGTGCAAAAACAAGAAAATTATGTGAACAATTTTGACTGAAGAATTTATATTTTTAGGAATTCCTGAGCCGTTTTTATTTGTTTTGACAAGGACTTGACGACAAACTTCAACTGTTAACAAATCCTAAATAGTTGCAGGTCAGGGAAGTTCACAGCATTTATATTAATAATGGTTCGAGATGAACTTGAGCTTAGCTTTTCAACAAACACTCGTGTTGTGCATGCTATTGTTCTCCCACGAGTGGAGGAGAACTGCAGTTTAATGCTGACTCCGAACACCGAGATTGAGAACCTTTTTTAAACAGTTAAAATCTTTGAGCATTGTCAGTTGCTTGTTTTGGGATTCGAACCTGGGTCGACGCACTTACCCACAACGCCACATACAACGCATTTATAAAAACGAGGTACACAGCGCCACCTCTAGTTTTGACATATCTGCCAAACTCGTCAGATTGTGCAGAATGACGACGCAGATCTCTGGCTGCTCAAGCTCTCCTGCCAGGATAATACTTTGTCGGCTATCTCTGGTTTAGCCTACCGGTTAAAGTCCTCCTGCACTTGTGTGCAGCGCCATAATGGTCGACGTCCTTTATTGCGTTGTCCCGCAAGTTAAAATGACACAATTTTAACAAAAATAAGGACAAATTTCAGAGAAGACAGAGTATGCTTTTTCTGTCGAAACAGAGTAGCTCTTCGAACATATCCCATCATCGAATGCCTGTTACTGATTTACGAATATAACCTATCACCCTAAGCCCTTGTTGGCGTTTAATGAAATAAAAAAGAAAGTTAATTTATTTTAAGTTTTCTTTATTTCTCCGTTATCGGCAGCCTACGTTACGAGTTGCATTTTGTACAGCTCAGCGTAGATTCCATTCAGTCGCATGAGCTCGTCGTGCTTGCCCTTTTCCACCACGACGCCCTTCTTGAAGACACATATCAGATCGGCGTCTCGAATCGTGGTCAGTCGATGGGCTATCGTGATGCACGTTCGTCCAGCCCTTGCGGCGTCCAGTGCCTCCTGGACAACCTTCTCACTCTGCATGTCCAAGGCCGAGGTGGCCTCGTCTAAAACTAAAATCTTTGGATTCCTAACTAACGCCCTCGCAATGGCTATTCGCTGCTTCTGTCCCCCGGACAGCTGCGCTCCCTTGCTGCCCAGCGGTGTGTCGTAGCCCTGTGGCAATGCGACAATGAAGTCGTGGATGTTCGACTTCTTGGCGGACTCAATGATCTCGGTCATTGGTATATTATCGCGGAAGTTGTCTCCGTAGGCGATGTTCTCCGCTATCGTCCGGTCGAAGAGCACTGGTTCCTGGGAAACGAGTCCCATTTGGGATCGAAGTGTGTTCAGGGGGAACTCTGTGGTTGGTGTGGAGCTGATGTTCACCGTTCCGGAGACTGGATCGTAGTAGCGAAGAAGAAGCTGAACGCAGGTGGACTTGCCACATCCCGATGGACCCACGAGAGCCACTGTTGTGCCCTTAGCTATTTTCAGATCGAGCCCTCGAAGGACGGGGATTTCCTTTCGCGTGGGATAGTGGAACTCGACATTCTCGTAGGTTATGTCACCGGTTGCTTTCTAAAATGAGAGATGGGAGTTAGTCAGGAAGAGAGCTCGTTGAGATATACTCGACTTACATCGACTTGGTTGAAGGGTTGCTCCGATGGACTGTGAATAGCTGGAACCCTGTCGAAGAGCTTCAGGAGTCTTCCCGCTGATATCAAAGCGGCACTCACATTAGGCGCATATGCCAGCGCTTGTCCCAACATCCAGGAGCCAAACAACAATGCCTCTGACACCCTGTAACGATTTTTATGAGTTTCTGTGTACACAACCCTCCTTGTTCTACTCACTTGATGACGTTTTTGTATTCCAGACTTCCACTTGCAACCAGCATGCCGCCGTAGAACAGAGACACGCCATACGCGAGGAACGGTGACGCCTGTCCCAGTCCGAAGACCGTGCCGCGGAATCGGATCTTCTTCTTTGTGGCCTTGTCCGCACACTCAGTCTGCTTCAGATACCGCTCCACAACGTACTTCTCCTGCCCAAGGCTGTTGACCGTGCGGATGTTTGCAATCGCTTCGACTGCCACTTGAGACGCACTCTCAATCGCCTGCTTCTCGACTCTCGAACTTGACTCCATGTAACGGGATTCAAGCACGATAGATCCAATAACAAACGGAACAGTGATCAGTGTGACCAGGGTGAGATTCCAGGAGAAAATCATCGACATGATGATGCCCACCAACAAGGTGGCCACTGACTGAACCATGACGCCTATTCGGGAACCCGTTGCCTGCAAAGGGAATGAGTGAAGTTAGAGAAGTCCCAATGGAGTTTGTCTTTCCTCAACTTACCCCCTGAACATTGGAGCAGTCCCCAGCGAGACGGGAACACAGAGCTCCCACGGAGTTCCTCTGGTCATCGAAATAGCCCACCTCCTGTGACACAATCGTCTTGAAAGCCGTCTGCCTGAGCCGGGTCGTCAACTTAACTCCAGCAACATTGAACATGTAGGTCTGAATGAGCATTCCCAAGCCAGCAACTAGGCCGATGCCGATGAAGAAGAACGAAAAGTTGGTCGCCTCTCTCTGCACATAGTCAGCGTCTGGATCGGACAAGATCTGGACGAAAACAAAGTCAGCACCATCCATCAAGTAGGTTCATAAAAAAGAGACTTACCCCATAGAACTCTCCAAAGAACACAGCCCACGCCGTGAACGTGATTCCATGCAAGGCCGCCGCTACGCAACCAGCCGTGATGTACTTCCACTCGGGGGAATTGAGCTTCATCAACTTCCTCATCGAGACCTTGTACTTCTCTTTCAGTTCAGGCTTTGCCTCCAAGTCCTCCTCCTCGTCACTCTCCTCATCAGCGATGGCTCCCTTCCCTTTATCGTTGAACGAAGCCATCGACTGCAGCCTTGGTTCCAAGTCCATGTCGAATTCCTCATGCCGCTTGCTTGTGTTCACGAGATCGTAGTAGTAACCCTTCTTCGCCATCAACTCTTCATGCGTTCCCTGCTCCATCACAGCGCCCTCCTTCACGAAGACTATCTTGTCTGCGTTGGTGACTGTCGACAGGCGATGAGACACCACGAGTGTAGTCCTTCCCTTGCTGGCGATCTCAAGCGCGTCTTGAACATGCCTCTCCGACGTGGGATCCAGCGCGGAGGTGGCCTCGTCGAGCAGCAAAATCTTTGGATTCCGCACCAAGGCACGAGCAATGGCTATCCTCTGCTTTTGGCCACCTGACATTTGGGCGCCTTTCTCCCCAACCATCGTCTTGTACCCCTCCGGCAGCTGGACTATGAAGCTGTGGCAGTTCGCCATCTTGCAGGCCTGCTCAATCTCGGCCTGAGTCACGGAGGGATTTCCAAAGCGAATGTTCTCCTCAATGGTGGTGGCGAATAGAACAGGTTCCTGTCCAACCACTCCGATCTGCGATCTCAACCAGGCCACATTGAGCTCCTTGATATTCTTGCCGTCCAATCGGACACAGCCGTGCTCTGGATCGTACATTCTCTGGAACAGCTGAAGGCACGTCGATTTTCCACAACCGGACGCCCCAACGAAGGCCACTGTTTGTCCGGTCTTGATGGACAGACTGAGGCCCTTGAGCACCTCAACTTCCGATCGTGATGGATACCGGAAGCGGACGTCTTCAAACTCAATATTGCCAACCACACTTTCGGGCTTCAGGCCTTCTTCACTCATCGGATCGATGGCGCTCTTGCGATCGATGATGTCGAATATCGTCCTTGCTGCGCCCTTTGCCACCGCGAACGACTCCATGTGCGGCGAGGAGAAGCCGAGATTCTGCGCGCCCAAGATCACACCGAACAGCACAATGATTAAGACTGCCGGGGTATACTCTCGCACGTCCTTGTCTCGATCAGCTAGGATCAACTGCACTCCATACCACACCGCTATGGCATAGCTGCAGTAAATGATGAACCACATGACGCCAGCGCCGATACCCGAGTAGAGACCCTTCCGACGACCAGTTTTCTCCGCTGGCTGCAGCAGCCGATTATAACGTTCGGACTCCTTGCGCTCACCACTGAATGCAAGCACAGTCCGAATGCCTCCGAAGACCTCCTCTGCAACTGAACCGGCTATGGAGTAGGCCTTGAGTTCTTTTTGCGTCAACGTACTTTGAATTTTCGCCACCAGCGCTGTGGACAGAATGATGAACGGGCAGCAGGTAAGCACGACAAGCGTAAGCTTCCACCCGTAGAAGAAGGAGGCGACTATGGCTATGACGAAGGTCATAATGAGATACGTAAATATGGCAACCTTCTCGTTGATGCCCTCCTTCAGCTTTTCAATGTCCCTGAAAGGTGTAAACAGATGGTAAGGCAGTGTTGGTTTGGGGTGGGAAGTAGGAGAACTTACTCTGTCATTTTGCTGGCAAAGTTGTAGCCGGTGGTTGTGTCGTACCATGACATATCTTGCCGGAGGATCGAATCAAGGAAGAGTCTTCGTATTCGTTTTATCTGAATGTAGAAAGGAGGGAGATTGTTTAAGAGCGGTTTTCAATAACATCCCAATTGAATGCAATTATAACGGGACTGTCATTTGAGAGGCAGAAATGGAGACCTATTCTCTTACCTGCTTCAATGCCACGTAGTTAAAGAGATCTAAGGAAATGGCAATCAGGACCCACTCCGCCAAGCCACCAGCAAGACTTCCAAGTCCAAAGGCTACGGCATCCTCGTGTATGGCCGCTGTGTTTTCCTCTTTACTGGCGTTGACTCTAAAAACAAGAAAACACCAACCGTTAGCATTTATGCGTCTTCTGACTTATCGAAGGTGAACTTACAATACTTTGCCGCCACCAAAGAGCTTCAGGATGAAAGTGGGTGTCGATGAACCCACCCCTGTGGTTCTGTCAATCAGCAGCGATGTGAACTCGCCATAAATCACAATCGAATAGGGCACGCCTGTGGCGCCTGTGGCTGCCAAAATAATACTTATGCCAATAAGCACCCGCTCGATGATGGTCGAATAACGGAACTGTGAAAAGAAAACAATTAGACTTTTCCAAATCGTCAGACTCCAAAGATTTCCTCTTACCAATTGAAAGTAAGAGAAACTTTTTTCCTTCTCTGGTTTAGTTGGTTCTCTGTAAAGAAAGCGGAGTGTCAATTAAAACCCGTTACATCAGCCCTGTGGTAAGCTTACATTTCATTGGGCGGTCCATCGTCATATTTTCTGTAGAAATCCGAATGTGACGGAAGAACGTTGTTCTTTTCCAATCCCCGTATATCGATACTCTTTCTCGTCATATCTTATCTCGATTATATAAATCTATGTACTTAAACTTAAATATAATTTTATCGTCTAATCAGGTACCGGGTAACAGGCTGGAACTGCTGCTGCAACGAGACAAAAGATATCTAATCTTTAATAACAACCGACAAAGCAAATAGAGTTTAATTTAAAAAAACAGATGAGAGCACAACTTGAGATTGCTAGAGTTACATCGGGGCAACTATCTGATAATGATTGACATCGTTGACATCGAATGTCACCAGATTGTGATCATACGGTTAGATAATGCGTTTCCGCTGAATGTCACTGTCAAGAGTTTTGTTATCTTATTTGGATTACTGCAAGGACACTGTGTAAGATCATCTGACAATTTACAGTTTATGGCTCGTGGTGTAAACAGATGGTAAGGCAGTGCAATTATTAGACGTTTGATTATAACAACGAGCAAACGACTGTTTATCTTGAATTGGGACCAAGTGTCATTGCAAATATTTATCACATGTAAGACAAATTACGGTATTTTATCCGTTTTTGACGTCATGCGATGTATTTGAGGGACATAAAGACGCCAATTCATTGTTGACAGAAATTTGATTTTACGAGGAAGAATTAAATACTGTTTTCAAAGACCCGTAATCTGGTGAAATTGTTGAATTTTGGTATTTAACGTTGACACTCTCCTAATCGTTCATATCAAGTTGTTATCGGCTTGTTTTGAACAGAGCAAACTTCAGACCGTAAGAGTGGTTTGCGATAAATAAATAAATCTATGAAATGCAGTTGAATGAATTTCACGTGACTTGAATCGTTTTTTTGAAGAGGTATGACACGGGAGAGGCTGTATCATGAAATATGAAAGTTTTTATGTTCGGAATCGAACCTAGACCTTCAGTGTAGAAGGTATAGGGTAATCTACTACCCCAGTGCCCCGTAAAGTTGCAGACCGATTTCAAAGCAAGAAGTTAAATAAGAAGAAGTTTTCTCCCGTAGCACTTTTCGCGACTCATAAGAATTCATGCCTTTCATCACCTGAGTCCCAGATGATATCCATTGGAATCGATGCACTTCCACGCTCACCATTAATCACATTGTTGTCGGGTCTAAAATTACATGCAAATCTTATCGTCCACCCATTGAATCTAACGACCGGTTATCAAGAACAAACATATACCCGATTAAGTTAATTAATTCGTAAGATAAGACATTAAACGAATTTATTGGCTAATTTCACTCGCTGATAGTAATATCTCCGTGAAATCGACTTCAGCGTTGTGTCTGTTCTTTATAGTGTCAACCATAAAGTTCTGCAGCGATTTCGTGAAAAGCTATTAAATTTCTTCATACATTTAGCCAAAAGTGAACAATACAAGCGCCTTTTACGGCTTTATCACGATATCAGTGAGGAGCATGTGAATTTTTAACAATACCAAATGTGGACGCCTTTCAAAAGTTAATTTCTGAATTGAAATGTGTTCTTGACAGTAAGGATGAAATGAACGGACTTGAAGGCAGGATAAAGTACACACTCGTATTTATGTATTGTGGGGCTAAAGTGCGTGGTGGACTTGGACTTAGGTTCTTCAGCAACCACTCGTGTTGTGCGTGCTATTGTGAGTGGATGGGACCTATACTTTTATGCCAACTCTAAACGTCGAAGTTTGAGAGCATTTTTGTTGACAGTTATACTCTTTGAGCATTGTCAGCGAAAGAGGTGGAATGATAGGTGTTTGTATCGAGAATCGAACCCAGATTTTCAGCTTAGGAGTCGACGCAGTTACCCACGGCGCGAAGGCGGCCGTGTCGGGAATCGAACCGAAACTTTCAGCGTAGAAGTCGATGCAGTCACCCACCACGCTAAAGCGGACAAAAGTCTTCGTGTTGGGAATCGAACTCAGACTTTCGGGGCAGGAGTCGACGCACTTATCTACTTTGCCAAGGCGACCAAATGTGTTTGTTGCATGAGTCGAACCCAGACATAACGGGCAGCTACAACTTCGACGTACTGAGAGACTTCGACCATTCCGGCTACCCTGTGAACAAATCTAACGTCATAATCTTGCCAATCACTGTTTCTTTGAGCTCATGAAGCAATTGAATAACAGAGACCTCTGCCGAAAGACGAAATTTATCTTGTACAAGACCCTGATCATTCCAGTCTACGGCGCAGAAGCTTGACAAACAAATACAAAAGCTCTTGGTCGTTTCGAAAGTAAAGGTTTGTGTGGACACAGGGCAGAGAAGAGTCAAGTCAAACGTCTACGAATCCAACGCTTTAGATGGGTAGGCAATGTAGGGGACATAGAAAACTTACCTCTGGCACAACAAATTTTCTACTCCGAGCCTGTGTAGACAAGACGTTCACGATAACAGTGGCACACACAAGGAAGGGACTTCAAATTACTAAAAGTGCGGAACTGGAGAGCGCTAACAACAGGTTGTTGGTTAAGACCTGAGTCCACCTCGGACGCAACTAAAATATTTCCACCAAACCAATCCGTCCGAACAACTTATTCAACTTTAAGAAAAAAAACCTAGCCGAGAGTAAATTAATTCACACTTTCTTGTGTATACTCCCTCCAGTCACTACGCCCGAGACACTTTGCAGCAAAATGACGAATGTTTAGCCCATTTCCCAGTACTGCAAGATATGATTCATTCATTCCATTAACGACGACCTGAAACTAGTCAGTTTTCCAGATGGGAAACCTTATTTGACTTTCACATCCACAACAAGTTCTCATGTTATTCCCCAAGGTGCACTTCAGGGAATCAGGTAAAAACCATCACACACGCAGTAGCAGCACCAGCTGAATGGACTTACGTTGAAATTCGAAAGAGATGCGAAATTGTAAACCACCGTCGAATTAGTATGCTCCTGCTTAATCTGATGGGAGTGTCATAAAATTAATTGAAAATCTTTCATCTCACAGTGGTCATGACGAGGCACTTTTATGTAGATCACACACCCACCTCGAATTACACGGAATAAGTAAGGAGAACAAACATGATTCACATTAAATGACACATTTACACGAAACCGGACAGTCGCGAGACGTCACAAGATCGCAAGTGCATCTGATAGGCAACAGCTCGCGGTCCTAATCTGATTTTAGGAGCTTAAGGAGGCTTAAAATATCACTCGTCTTATCTTTACAATATTTATTTAGCTGCTAACGGCTAAGAAAATACAAGGAGATAGCGAGCACTTTTCTGTTCAAATGTTCACTTAAGCGCGGTTGTCCGGCGGCAGTTTGTTGAACTAAAAGCGCTGCTGAACTAAAAACACCCTCAGCCAGTGTAGAAACTTCACAACTTCCTTCGAGGACTACACCACGAATGATTTAATGAGATGCCTGCTCGTGGCCACAAACGGACTTCCGTGTGAAGTGACTAATAAATAGGCCAACCAATGTGCGACGTCCACCCTCACAGCCACTTACGTGAGTTTGAATCGCGTGACAAGTAGCACACACTCGTGCTCGTGCAAAGCAGGGTTGCAAACTAAATTCTCAGAATCAGTTCTTTCTAGGGTCAGGCAAATCGTTGTTGGGACGATGTCAACCGGTTCTCATACGAAAATCAATATGGACGATCATTTTTCAGAACGTCGACAGCAGAAATCAACTATATTGACTGATTTTTGGTCGACAGTGGCATTTTTGAACCTGTCTATCAGGTATTCCTGCTGCTTATTTGCACCAAAAAATTTGCCTAACCTTGGGAGCAAATTGAATAAACGGTAATTGCTTAACATTTGTAAACATGCGGTTCTAAAATTGAGAGAACCAGTATGTAAATTGACAAATAAATGATGACCAAACTGACTTCGGGTGATGAAGCTATCGGTAAACAACGATTTATCCATAATATTCTAATTTTGGCAGAAGATGCTAGAAGGATCTGAGGGAATTTAGAGTTAAATGTCCGACATCAGATATGTCGGAAGGCGATCTAAGAGAACACAATTCTCTTTTTCTTTTTCCTGATAAGCAAAGTGCTCGAGAAGAATTGAAGAGGAAGTACAATAAATTTTAAAAGCGATAAAGCGGTCAAAATTTTTAAAGGCATTATTTAAGACATTATTATTGAAGACATTATCTATGTGTTATCTCTTGGGGTTAATGGATGCGTTGATGGCAATTGAAGGAGACATAAACGGACATAAAGAGCGCATTTAACAATGCGGAAACGAGGGCGATTAAGCCCCTATTAAAAAATAGAACACTGAGAGAATATTTCCTCCACGACAGTCATGATGTTTCAAGTAAGCCTCTGTCGTCTCTTTTCAAATTTATAAGACCAACGATATGGCTAAGCAATGACAAGGAGTTGCAGTACGAAAGAAAGGATATATGTAAGTCCGCAATAGGACATCACAATGAGTCCTTTAAATTATTTCCAGAATTCGATTTTTCGTTTAACTTTTAAAGAATGTTTTCGAAAACATCACAACGTCAAAATTGTAAGGAATAGTTTGATAGAACCGATTTCAGCGCCATCTGAACTTCGACTTCTTAAACTTTTTCTCCAGTTCAATTTCTGATCTGTCGTTGGTTTGTGCGTAAAAGTTAGATTGTTCTGCTATTCACTCAAAGCACACCTGTAGAAAAGGCCATATCTTTCAAAGACTGTGACGGAAGGCGAGTTTGGGCCTTCGGGGTAGTCAAGGACTTCGACTACCTCGATTTCGCAGTAACTACAAGAAATTACATCAGGACAGAGATAAAACGCAGAACTATTTCCGCCAGTCGTAGGTCTGTACGTAGAGGAGGCCTCACAGAATTAAGCAGTCTTTATATATGGCCTTAATCATCACGTCATGCTATATGTCAACGAACCATAGACCTTGTCAATAGCGGATTGAAAAGCAATTGGCATTTGAAACTTAGACTGTGCTCAATTTTTGGTCTCGTTTGCGTTGACGATAAATGGTCAATGTACAACCACATTGACCACAAGGTCTATGGATCCCAGGCCCAAAAAGGTGGCTATTGCATGGGCGAAACAGCAGCATATCGAAGAGTCCTGAATTGTATCCCCAGAGATAAGCCAGGAGGAGCCAGTAAGCTTATTGAAAAATGGCTATAGAGCAAAGAGCGAATACCAAGTTTCATGCGAAGTTGGGCAAAACTCTTCAACGAACCTAGTGTGGTGCTACAGCGGGAGTTGGACATGCGCCAAGCTTCTACAGTAATCACGTGTGTTGTGCGTGCTATTGTTCTAAACCATCGGCTTAAGATCTCGAAAGAATCTGTAATAGATTCTATATTTAAAAGATTCTACATGTTGCGACTTTTAAAAATATTAATGGGAACTTAGTTCCTATTATTAAGTTGCCAAACATAGAATTCTATGTCAAGGCCTAAAAGCCTCCGTCTGAATCAGTTCTACATGAATCAGTTCTACAAGCAC
The DNA here is from genome assembly GCA_930367185.1 of Myathropa florea. Taxonomy (NCBI): domain Eukaryota; kingdom Metazoa; phylum Arthropoda; class Insecta; order Diptera; family Syrphidae; genus Myathropa; species Myathropa florea. The sequence continues at coordinate 6,296,854 of OV884003.1, read as the reverse complement.
GATGGAGGTATAGATAGCTTTTTTTTATATAATTTGCGCCTGCAAAAAAGGTTTCGACTACCCTTAAGTGTCCGGAATCAAAACACAGCACGGGCCGAAAGAGCGAAGATAATGTCTTACATTTTCAGAAATAATGTTCCCAATCAAATCAGTGACAGATATTATAGGATGATCTCTTGAGTGACTATTTTGACTTTGATTAAAAGAAGAAACACAAAACAAAATAAAAAAATGCAAATAATCTGAACCAGACATAACATATGTAGATATGTAACTACGATTAAATAAAATCAGCGTCACGAGTTTCACTAGAAATATTTTGGAGTCAAAAACTGGGAATCGTCCGAAACAAAAGGTAATAAAAAATTTACTCAGGTTTGCAGTTAGCAGAGACTCTTACGATTCCTTTCTTAAATGTATCACATCCAGCTTCAGTCTGTTGATAGAATTTGAATTTGCCTCGATTTGGTTTTGCTCTTAATCCAATTTGTTCTTATCTTCGGTCTGTGTCTGCTGCTTGGCATGGGTCACACGTTGAGACGATAAAACAAAGTTGAATGCATTTTTAATGCAAAATTCGGCTGAGAATTTTAAAATCGATCGATCAGAATAGCACTTTGGGGAAAAAAATAGCACTTTGGGGAAAAAAATCTAAAATCACATATCTCAATTAAATATTTGGGAAATTTAAAATTTTGATGACTAGACTTCAAATTTATGTCGAAAATGCTTTTTTTAAAGGGGGCATATTGAATTGAAGGGGCATATTTTACTCATTAAGTCGACTATTAAGTGTTAATAAAAATGTCGTGTAAGGAGGATTAGACAACTTTCGAAGAAGAGAGAACTGAAAAGTCATTAAAATCTCATTCAATCGAAGTCTTCTATTTTTCTTCTTCGCTGAAAGGGGACAAAATTCCTGAATATTAACACTATGCTTTGTACACCAGAGTTTTCCCACAGAAAAAGGGTTTAATTTTATCAAGAATATGAGTTAATTTTAAATATCCTTAAATTATTATTTTTCTTTAAAAATTTAAAATTTTCCAAAAATTTTGTACACAAAAAAATAATTCACTTCTTACCGTTGCTTATAATTGAAAATTTAAAATTCCAAAACCGACACTCTTCTTTTAGTTCTCAAAATTAAAGTCCCACACAAACACAAAAATGAACACACAAAACTTAAAAATTATTTACTTCCTCGTTCTATCACAAACTGTTCTTCTTAAAACTATGATTTAATTATATAGACGAACCGAACAAGAGCAAAGAACACATTTCGGACGAATAGCGTGTGAGATCTTCAAAGGCCACGATTGTAATGCTTCTTCACAACGCGATGGGATCGCCTTAAATTCTCTGAATGAATGAATGAACAGCAACGCTGGCGATTTGTTCGATGAACGACGGAGAGCTTTCAGATTGCTTCGCGTCTTGTTTTCTCGAGTGGATACTTCAGACATAAGATACACACTTAGATTCTTGTTTGGTTTGCCGATTTTGAATCAGGTAATTATTTTGCCACACTTTGCTCTTGTGGACGTTGATAAGACAGGGCCGGTAAACAGTGAATTTCCAAACTTCATGAAATAATCTCCTGCAATAAATTATTTAAGAAAATCGTTTAGTTGATAAGAAACATGTTTGTGGAAGGCATCTATCGCCTAGCCATCGAAAAGCTCAGCTGCACAGTCGTTTTTTTTTTTTTGCACACGCAATTTAATTAGAACTTTCAATCCGGATTAATCGTTTGGTGGGGGGAGATGGGGTAAATTACTTATGATTGTGGGAATCTACCAGATCAATTTCCAGAAAACATCTGTTGATTCATTTTTCAACCGCAAATTCAAATTATGAATTAAGAAAACGCGCGATGCATATGAATTGAGTTTGGCGACGAAGCATGAACGCAACCCCAGATGTGAACTGCATGACCACGTGTGGGCCATTTTATGGTGAAAATAAACAAGTTTTCCGATGGGGATTCACACGTGTTACCACTTCGGTCTTAATCCGAGACGATCTCTTTGTGGAGTGTATTTTTATGGACAGTACGTCAAAGAACCACCGGACGCGAGGCGGAAAGGAATTCGCACAACTTAATGAGACTGTCTGTGGCTTTGTTGCATTGGTAGGCAGTCAGTTGGTAGTCAGGGAAAAACCAAAAGTGGGTTACGGAGAAATAGAGAACGCTGCAACTTTTCAAAAACAACACAAACAGGTCGAACACCTCTTAATGATTCATTGCTAGCATTGAAGTGGTATTTGAGACAGGAAGACACATTTGACGAGAAGAAGCATTTGAGTTCAAAGTCACTTTCATTTCAAAATTCGGTTTACAGTTCTTCACAATTTTTGCGCTCGTTAAGATCTGTAATTTTACTTTTGAAAAATCGCTTAGACTGTATATTTCATAATGAAATTCAATTTTGGAAGCTGTAGTTTAAAAATTAAAAATTAAAAAATTAAGCTTGCGTAAAATTAACTTGCATTCGGCTGCGTTTTATTTGCTCTACAAAAGGAGTATTAATACGGTAGTGTTACAATCTTTTGGTTCCAATATTACAAAAAACAATAGAATGCTGGAATGCTAAACTGCGGGCGAAGAAAAAAACTGCCGCTATTAAAAAGTATGTATTTTAAAAATTTCCATGAGGACTGGAAGACTGGAGGATTGAGAAATCGGAAGACTGGAAAACTGGAAGTTTAAATGCTATTTAAATTCTTAAGGTTTGAAGACTTAAAATTGTATTAAAATGTTTTTTTGGTAGCATTTTTGTTGCAACTCTGGACAAGGTCACTGTGGCAGGTTCGAAATCCGTGAGTGGGACACTTGCAATTACTGGGCTAAGTTCGTCGGACTCGGCGATTCTGTCCCCTTACATGTACACCAACTGGTTACATACAAAATGTTGTGCCTTAATCTAGCCAGGCGAAGACAGTAAGAAGACAGAAGAAGAAGAAAGCCTAATACCCCTGTAGACCTTTGGACGTACTCCATAAGGCCTTTGACTATAACAACTTCACTTCATGGCTTAAACAACCCAGCGAATATAAAGAAATTATTCATTGTGATCACATTAACCGCTTCGTTCAGTTTCGGTAAGTTCGTTCACTTTTGCCTACTTACACGGGACCAAAATGAATCGCTCTCTACATATGCAAATATCAGACGCCAGCTGAATTCTCCTTTAGTAACTATAAGAAATTATTGATTGCTTGAAATTTGACGATGCTGCTGCATACTTTTCGTTGGTTTTCGTATGGTTATTATAGTTCGCTTTTTACACAGTCTGTCTCATTTCCAATGAGATTGGTTTAAATTAACAGCCAATTGCAACACCATCTCTGGTTAATCTTTTGAAGTTTGTAGACATATCTTCCATCTATCTATACACCGTCTTTCGTGTAACCAAACTTCCAATGCGTCAGTCTATCGAAAAACTACTATGGAGCAAAGAATGAATATCAAGTTTTAGTTTAAGTTAGGCAAAACTGACGAACAACCTTTACGGTGACCAATGTCTATCCTGTGCACAAGTGTTCCGCATGTTTGCTACATTTCGTGGTGGTAAAGACGACGAACGCTCATCAAAGCCGAGAACCTCGAAAAATTAAGGAATCATTGAGTGAGTCAAAAAATTCTGTTTTATTTAGAAAGTTGCCTAAAAGTTTGATGATCTCCTCTAATTAGGTTGGATCCATTTGTTTAAGTATTTTTCTTCCTGATATTTCTTAGTTTTATTAGCTGTTTTTGTGTAATAATATCATTTGGCATAGTGTATCTTGCTGTTGTGGCTTCAAGCTCGAGTTCAGTACCACTGTATCGCTCACTTATTTTAAAATCATTGATGTCCCTTACCTGGAAAGGTGATGTTAAAATCTATCATATGCATATTATTGGTCCCAGCTCACTTCCCTGTCGCACCCTAGTTCTGGTCTCTTGAATGGTTGAAGATTGGTCCTTTCACTATTCATAAAAAGTGCAAGTAAATGTATAGAGGAACTGAATCTTGTGAGTTATTTAGTAGATATCTGAGGCGCACTTTACCGAAATCAATTTCCACATCCATTGCATTTTTATCTATGTAACCGAATTTGATTAATAATAATAATGGTAGCGCTACACTCCGATTTGGACGTGGAATGAATTTTATTATTTTGAATTAATATGGTCTTTAATAATTGGCTAATTGGTCTATAGGGACTTGTTTTCGTAGATTTTTTACCAGGATATATATATGTAGAGCATTTATGTGGAATGCTTTCCAGACTCCAGAAAAGTGCGTTTGTTTGTTTGTTACATTCACGATCTCTTGATCTTTATACAAAAATGTCGATGCTTTCCTCAAACTCTGATTTGAAGACTCTCTTAGCTGGAGCATTGGTGTTCATGCCCTCGATGTGGCTGACCCAGATTATTCGACGTATCTTTACCTTCCAACCTATATCCACATCTTTGTACAACTCATAGGGTTCACGGTTATGTCTTCCCCTCCATTGGACTTCCTCGGAGACAGGGCCAAACATATAGCGCAGTACTTTTCATTCGAAACCACCAAAAATCAGTCTTACTTATAGTCCAGTTTTCGATTCTATATAGCAAGAATGTCAGGATAAGGGATTTGTAGAGCATGATTTTGGTCCTTCCAGTTAGGGGTTTTGTACCAAGTTGCTTGGACAATCCGAAGTAGCAGCGGTTGCCAAAGACGATTCCACGTGTTCACGATTGCCCTGAGATAGGGTTACTTCCTACCAATTGGCGTAGTGTTGGTTTAATAAATTAGTTTTTGTGGTCCAGCGTTGCAAACACGCACACGTGTTGTTTGAAACCCTCCGAATTTTTCATCCGGTCGAATGTTTACATCGAGGAAAGACAACGCTTATCTCCCACAACTTTTGTTCACTACTTTATTCGAGGCAATTCTCGTTTGCATGGTTTTCCACGACTTGGTTTCGGGAGATTTTTCGAGCAAGAGTTGTGTTCTCCATACGCGACAGTCGCAATAAACGAGCTATAATAGAATAGGGTCCATAATTAACATACTGGAAGTATTAAAATTAAAATTAAGAGATAGGTCATCATATCAACTTCAGCATCTGATGTTCATCTTTTCAAAGAGAGACAAGTACTCATTTATTCAAGGACAGTTAAGACGAGGTTCTATTTATAGGAACTTTGAAGAAGAAATAATTATTGACGGCACGTGCGATCCACAAACTTACAAAAACGAGCTTAACCAAATATTTCGTCTGTCTTTTGCGCATTACTTTCAGTCGCAGATTATCGCTATGCTTTCGCTTCTTCTCTGACTTGTGCGTTCTGACATTGGCTTCACGCCAATTTTCTTGTTTTTCTCTAATCATGATTCTAGGGCTCGTCTGTTTGAAATTGCTTGTTCGGATACGTAAACTTTGAAATATTACATGGACGTCAAAACACGTAGAATTGTGTGAATGGTTTTTCAGAGTACACTAGTGATTTCCGATGACACCCAGCATTGGCTTCAATTTCTTGAACAAAAGAAATCTCGGCTGGACAACAAATACTCAATTTATGAGCCTTTAAGGCTAATAGAGCCTTCGGAATTAAATCACACAAAGGATTGCGCATATTAGTGACTCAATTCCATCCGAGACTGAAGCTGACTCAAGGAAGAAGACATCGACAGGTACTTCGACAAGCCCAAGAATGCTGACTGATCCATCTGCGATTGGAGTTTCTATAACTCACGTTTCTGTCTTTCTAGCGCGTCTTAAAGGGGTAAGATGTCCTTTTTAATGTCAAGCACCAAGGCGCAAAACGCTAACGAATAGAAGAAACTAGGAGTTTGCCCCAAAACCATGTTTTAAGCGAACGCTTAACCCTCCATTGATGATTAGTCTTAACGTTTGACATTTAAAGCAAGTCTAGACCCCGTGGTCCGAAAGACACTTTTCACACCTTCACGTCTAAATCTTATTCGAATCATTGACAATGCTCAACGTGTATAACTGTCAAAAAAAGTCAATCTCGCCGCTCGGAGTCGATATTAAACTGTAAGTCCCCTCCACTCATGGGATAACAATTGCACGCACAACATGAGTGGTGATGATGTAGAAGACAGGTCCAACTCCGCCCGGCTGTAGTGCCATTCGAAGAAGAAGTTGAGAAATCCATAGGCTTTACTGTACTTTTGTTCTCAAATGTTTCAAAGGGTTTTTCTGTGCTTTGTTAGTGGCACTTAAGTCCGGACCTCCTTTAATAATATTAATAATGATGGCGCTACAGTCCGAGGTGGACTTGGCCCTAGCTTCAAACAAAAAAGTTGTCACCGTTATGTTGAACAAGTTTCAATATTCTAGCCGTTGAAGTTCAAGGGGGAACTCATTCGCCTTGAAAACTCTAAAGTCCAAAAAAATGACTACCAAAAAAAAACAAACAAATGTCAGTCTTCTGAGAAAACTACTCAGAATGGTGCATACATTTCTCACGTGAAATCAACAAAAAATCAGGTTCAAATGACGTCTAGAACGATGATCTTAATGACAACAATTTGGTAAACCACACAACCATCGACATCACAACACACACAAGACCAGAAAAGCAGTTCTTCAAACCGACGTCAACATTCTATGCATTCCCTTCGAAATTTCCACAAACTGAAAACCATTTTTTTCGCAAATTAAACTAAGAGCCGAAAGCATCTCGATTCATTCTAAAAATTTGAAACACTCACAAACTACAAGATGAATCATATCAAGCGACTATGTAACGAATACGCGACAGCAAGTTAAAGCTTTCATCTATGATTTGACGTATGAAGCCTCTGCCTTCGGCTTCAAACACGTTTTAAACTTCCAAAAATCGACGTCAGTGCGTAAACAAACGTGTGTATGCTAACTAGTTTGGTCTCCCCCGATGCCACAATCGCACCAAAGGGGACTTCCCTGAACGGTTTTCATTTGAATCGCTGTCATATCGACCAGAGAAAACGATAATTTTCCTTTTAAATGAAAAGGTGTTGACAGAATTTCAAGTAGTCTCGGTGGTATTCAACAGATGGGAAGCAGAGATACGCCCCTCCTCTCTCTTGTCACGATTGGGGATCGTGAACATCGTTAGCGATCGATCTTTGCAGTGGAATTCGATCGTGTGTAGATTTCCGAATTCAATAGGACAATCCCCTCGTTTTGTGTAATCTACGTCTGCTGTTAGCCAAATTCAGACGGGGTTTCCCAGTCGGTGCCAGGCCGCAGTCAGATGAGACTTACGAGTACCTTCGAGATTTGCTGCCCACTCTGTCCGTCCACATGACGAATCACTGTTTTGATGGGAATTTGGAATATCGTAACAGTAATTACACATACCAGTTGGACCTGTCATTCAAAAGCAGTAAACGAAGTTTGAACAAAAGGCAGCACGCCGGCAGAACAAGATGATGGATTTTTGTATGTCTTTTATCGTATATGAATTTGATGGAATCAGCAAGAGAATGAGTAGTTTATGGATTTTCCTTTGGGTTTTACGTAAGTGTCGCTGCACGACGACATGACGTGCCAGCAGATATCTTGCTGAGAGATCTTCTAAAATTTTTGTCCTTAGTTGCTCTATTATATCTTGATTTTTTTCCCATCGAATAACTCGAAATCTTTTATATTTAATCTCTGACGGAAGTTTGTTGAGAAATTGTTTGTTGTTATTTAATCTTCGATCAGCACTGCATCACAAGTAAATTGTATTTAAAGCGTTACGGAAATATTAATTTATCGTTTAAGTGAAACCAGTTACAAAGTTAAAACTTCTTGTGTTGACGTTAAAGTTTACTGATTTTGATTCCTGTCTTTTTTTACAACAAATTACGTCGCATACTTTAGTCGGTGCAAGCCAGTGTTTGGCATAATTCAACGTCTGGAAATTAACGGCACAAATCCACCATTCTTGTTGGTTGAGTCCCGGTTTCGGGACCACCCTCGACTGCAGTGTCACACGAACAAGAACTATTTTTCGACTTTGTAAACTTAAAATGTTGCCTATTTTCAGGAACTCTTGGTATACAATCGAATATATCGCACTGCGGTGGAGCGAGTCCGCATGCGACAGAGCTTCATACGAGATCAGATCCATCGAGGATCGAAAAAGTGGGAAAATCTAAAGAAAGAGTACGTCGAAATGATTCTGCACATAGATTAGAGCGCGACGCTAAGAACGAGTAGTACTTTAAGTTTGATTACACTTTTGTATTCACTTTACACAGTAAGGGAAGTTGACCGCTATCCAATCCAATTAACTATCGCACTGATCTCCTCTCCAACTGAGTTTTGGAAGAAGTCATCGGTGACCTTGGCACAAGAACAAGTACCGTCACAACCTAATGAAATACAGACTGAAGCAGTTGAACTGAACTGCGGCAGCAGTTCCAAACCTGAACAACAAATCCTTCAGAACGAGTAATTGGCATATACATAAATAAAGGATCCTGCTACAAGCAAGGCTTAACGATAGGGATTGCTTCCATGATGGTACTCAGTTGAGCTTGTCTGACCTATCTCTCTGTAGTTACATTTGTAGATGTGTATACCTTCGTGACGTAGTGAGTAAGTGCGTCGACTCCAGCACTTACGGTCCGTGGATAAAATGTCGATCAATAACCAATTTTCTTCATGAACTTAAACTCCAACTAAAATAACGGTACGAAAACTTAAGTAAAAGCAACCAGAAACGTGGTAAACTTACAAAGTTTATATAAATTCTAATAGTAACTTAAGACCTGACATTTGTATCCGTAGCGAGTAATTTATTTTGCTCTCACGTAATTAAACGAAACTGAACGAACTGAACGAAGCGGATATTATAGTAACAGTGTATCATTTTTGTTTATTCATTCGATTACTTCAGTTCTCTTAAGTTTTGGTGCCACTCCACAATGCGCACCAAACTGTCACTCTCCGTGGATGCATTGACTTCTCAACAATAATGTGGGGGTTTTCCGAGCCCCAGATGCGGCAATTTTGTTTGTTAATGGTCAACGTTGGCGCCGAGATGAAAATGAGCCTCGTCAGAAAAGATGATTTTTCGCACAAAATCATTGTCCAATTCAAGCTACTCTAAGGCCCAAACTGCAAAGCGATAATGAGGCGGATGATCACGCGCCTTTAATTGCTGAGTCAGTTGGACCTTGTAAACGAATAATCCGAGATCTTTGTGCAGAATTCTCCTCAGGCTAGTGCGTGAAATGTGGAGCTGTTGAGATCGATGGCGAGTTGATGTTCGAGAGTGTGAGACTCTCGGCCACAGACAGCAGCCACTTTCTGATCTGTGCGCAGCGCACGACGACGGGGACCATGAGTGTTGTCCACAAGCATACCAGACTCACGAATTTTTTGCACAAACTTGCGTACAGCAGTCGTGGTGGGTGCTGTATTTCGGCCAAAACTTCTTTTCAAATAACGGACTGTTTGGGCTACATAGCATTCACTTTGAAAAAAAGTTTTCAATATTTCCGAGCGCGCAAATCGACTCATTTCGTCCACCTCAGTGGATGATACTGACTTTCTGTCAAACAGCTGTCAAAATAACCTATAATTTTAAAAAAAGCTCTAGATGGCCCACTCTGTATATCTAAAATCCCCAAAAGAAGCCGTAAGATAAAATAAATTATAAGTTCATAGAGTGCCTGCATAGGGCCAGTAAGTTAATATAATAATCTATTTAAGATTTAAGATTTTATTAATTTATTTAAGATAAAAATCAAACTGACAAGCTATCACATTGTATTAAGGTGCACTCAGTTTTTAATTAAATAAGGCACGCGAAATTGTAACAGGTTGCTCTTAATTGAGGGTTTTGCTCAAAGTGTGATGACCTTAGAGCACGTACTGTAATTAATATTTGTGCAACTTCATTTTGTTGTTTTTGCAGTTAAAGCGTTAGCTTGTCTTCATATGTGCGATAGAAGATTGTGCTTAAAGCCTTTTATTGCATCACTTAGTCGTTGTGCACACATTCACCGTGATTCTATGAAATTTCAGCTTTTGAAGCGGTTCTGAGTTTATTTAGCTAGACCGCACCACGTTATCGTACACACTCTGCTTAATTAACGCTAATGCTCAAAAAAATAATTCTAAACCGTAAGCATTTAGAAAAACACGAACAAGTCACTTCTCTCAAGTGGGACATGGGACAAGTTAGCTTCAGGGATCCAAAACACATGCTGTGGGGCAGCAATTCTACGTCGGATTTCTACCAAGTTGTTGTTGTGGCACGCGTTTACAGATTTTACAGAAAATTTCAATTAAATGTGTTACCATCACTTAGTTCGTTAAAAAACCCCTCATCTTTAATGAAGGGCTTACGGATTTCGTCAAAAATACCCGCCATTATCTTTAAAAGGATTTTTTTTTTTTCATTTTTATTAGGACTTTATTTTAACCTTACTTGCTAGACAAATGACTAAAACTAGCTTAACTAACTTGTTATGACCTATCTTACTGGCCCTCGGCGGGCACTCTAAGCTAAACTTAAGACTTAATTTTAGCTTAGCTTAGATCGGCATCGTGCTGAACACGGTGAAGTAAGTCGAACGTCACAGGCTGCAGACAGTTCCTTGCGATAAATGCAGCCATATACGGCTCTAAAATCGATGACAAGGTGGTGCGGTTGGCAGCTCCTGGAAGAGCTGCTTAAATACATCCACTATTGCCTGAGAGTTTGTAACAAAATTACCCTCACTGTTTCGAAAATTCTGGATGCCTTTCTTAAAGCTTCTTGCCAAACTTTTGATTTTTTTACAAAAACCTGCTCAAGATATCATGAGCTCGAGTCTTTGATATCCTTAAGCTGAGAGGATGCAAAAAACCTTTTCTTTTGTCTCCTTCGATACTCTTTTTCGCAGCACCGATTTTTGGTATGCTTCGTCAGTGAAAGAAAGCGTAAGGTGGTCTCAGGGTTTCTTGTCGGTGGTGGAAGATAGTCTAGCATGATTCAGCTGCTTCTTGAATGACTGAGCGGCGATGTAAGCACATATTGACATAGTCTCTCGCTAAGTTGCTCTCTGTACGCTCTGGCAATTTCCGGTGTGCTCAGGCGTTCAATATCGAAACTCCATTATGTTAGCTGGATCAGCTGTCTGGCATTGGGCACTCGAGCTCTGGATCGTGCTGCTATAAGAAAATTATCAGAATCGACATTTGCACCTCTAAACGTACGCACATTTAGGATATTTAACGAATGTCTTGCGTCAATGTCATGTGATTGTTTTGGTTGGTGGTTCGACACCTGGAAATTGCAAGTTTGCTGTGGATTCTTTTCCCAGGAAACCTTCAATACTTCAGATGTCCTGGCCAGCACCTGTCTTCAATGGGCTGTCATCATAGTATGTCCTATGACGGCTAAACGTTACACCCCGGTTTACTCGTAGGACCAAAATGAACACCAGCATCAAAAACAAACAAAAAACAACACAGAACACAAACGGAAATAACGAGGACAAAACTAACACGAAACGGACAGATGACACAGGACCAAATGTGACGGAAAAGGAGACTGGGATACACTTGAATTCAGGAATGAATCCATTAATCTGTTAACATATTCTGACAGCAGAATAATCTACAGCTCCACTGCGGAAAGCGAGCCCGCAAAGGCCACAAAAAAGGCGACATGCGCCAATAAGCAACGTTTCATCAGAAGTGCCAGGTTCCAGCTTGATCGCAGACAAGACCACGTTTCGCTTGACGAGCGATCTTTTGACAGAGACAGGCAGCAAACCCGCAGCAAGTGTGCCTGAATCCTCCCAAAACATGACTAGTAAGCATACAAGGTTCAAGAAAGGAAATAAGCAGTTATTAGCGGTTACTGCCTGTTTCACGTACACGCAAGAAGAATGGAAATCCCCTTCAACGACTTCTATAGAAGCTGTAGAAATGACGGAGAAGTAGAAGCCGCACTACACTACCCCCGCACCGGTCCAGCCCCTAAAAGAGCAAGATAAGAACGCTGAGCAAATACCTGTTTAGCAGCTTAAGAAAGATGTCAGATATTAAAAATCCAGCTTGATCGCAGACAAGACCACGTTTCGCTTGACGAGCGATTTAATAAAGATGTCAGATATTAAAAATCAGGACTTGATAAAATCCATAAGGAAAACAAACAAATCCATCAAAAGAATGGATCATCACAGGAAAGACCACTAGGCCAGGAAGCAACTTCAGGTGTTGGATAGTCTTTCGGCTACCCAGTAACCGCTGGATAATTTACCAGACAGTGAAAAGACAATGGAACCTTTCAGGACGTAAGTGAAAAAAACACCAAACATTTTTTTACGGCTCCACCTCTTTCGATTCACTGACAATGCTCAAGGAGTATAAATGCCTAGAAATGGCATCTCAAAATCGCCGTTCGGAGTCGGCATTTAACTGAAGGTCCCCTCCGCTCGAGAGAGAACAATAGCACGCACAACACGAGTGGTTGCTGAAAAGCTAAGCCCAAGCTTCACTGCATACGTTGGTTCTCCTCCCAAAGGTTGCTGTACAGGCCATACAGGACGCGCCGCGTTAAGGCTGTTAGTCAACTTGACCTAAGTATTTACGGTTATCGTTGCTGGCATCCCGACAGGTTAGGAGCAATTATCAATTTTGCCCTTCATGCCCAATCCCTGCCCCCCAACAGAGCACACTTGACCATAATCAATTTCATCCCATCCCACGTCCAGAGCGCAACGATCACATAACTCAGCCACAAACAGGTGGCAAAAGATGAAGTCTCGATTTAATAATAACAAGTATTTATATTAAAATTAAATCCAAACCGATTTAGCGTACCCTGAGTTCGATCGTACATTTATTTTTAAATGAAGCCAGCGCGTGCGGATATCACCGCGCGTGCGAATATAACCGCGCGTGCGAATGCCGACATCCGATGATGCCATAAGGATGTGACACATACACATACATAGAATGAATGAGAATGCGTCTTAAGGGCCTTACAATCCTTCAATTGCCAGTGTCCACTTGGTAGACGGTCTCGGACTTTGAAGACAAAACATTTAAATTCTTAGGCAAGACGTGCAATCTTTAAGATTGATCGTGATTATGTCCGCGAATGACAACATCAATCGGCTTAACTACCAAAGAGCGATGACCACATTTAAAGTACTAAACAAAAACAATTCACATTTGTCGGTAACAAATCGTGATTTGTATTTAAGTTGAAAATATTTTGCTCAAACTGATCCAAAACTTGTGCCGGATTTTGGTTATGTGATGACTTGTGACTTCTTCTTCTTATGGGGCTGCAATCCAGAGTGGACAAGGGCCTCAAGCATCAAGCCGCTCCAGGTTGCTCGATCTTTTGCTAGCTGTCTTCAGAGGCTCGCGCGCCAGTTTCGTTAGCCTCCATCTGCACTTGTTTGTGCTCATAGACGTCCTCTCTTGCTTTGTCCCTCTAGTTCAGAGTCAAAAGCCCTTGGGGCCGGAACTCAGTAGTTCATACTGTAGAGCATGGCCTAGCCATCTTAAGCATTGGATCAGTAGATGCCTGGCTATCCTCATATGGCTATACAGTCCATACAGTTCCTGGTTGAACCTTCTCCTCCAAATGCCGTCAACGCAATCGCCAAGAGAGTCAACCCATCATATTTTGCGGTTAGATTGGGGTCTACATCCGTGTAAGATTGTGCTGACGCAAGAACTAAACCCGGACGACCATAGACAACGCCGTGAGTTCGCTAATTGGGCGCTGGAAATGTTGACTGGACGTTCGAATCTTCTTGTTCTACAAAGAGACCCTTTGGCGCGGTTTATGGCACACAACCTACTCTTTGATTTCAAGGCCGCATATGACAGCGTGCATAGAGACGAGCTATACAGCTAGTTTAGTAACATTCCTGCCAAACTCGTCAGCCAACCACTTTCGAAGCCAACAATTGAGGCACTACTACCGGAATAATGGCGCAAATATTGGACCAAGTTATAAAAAATTGGAACTATCGCTTAAAACACCGACAGCAAGGCCAAGATGTCCATTTGAATGATGTGCTATTCCATATATAATGGCATGAAGGTAGCTTCAAAATAAGGCCAGAATCAATTTTATATTTTAGACCCATGTTTTTTACTTAAATTTCTTTTCCTATCGTTCCTATCGGGTCTCTCTGTACTAATACTTACTAGTAGTATTAGCCTTAGTGTAGTCTATACTTAATAAGTTGTTTATAAACACTCTTACCGAACAGACGTCTTTTACAATACATAACAGTTATCAAGACCACCGACAGGTATATTCGTCGATCTTGTTCAACGTTTACACGAGTGATCTTATAAGATCCCGCCATTGCGGAGGCGATGGATTGATGACGTGCAGATCAAGTCCAAAGATTGAGTTCATTGTCACCCTCTTGCAACATGACTTTGAATCGATCCATCGACTGCAAGCTGAAGATCTACTATCAGAAGTCGGAAACCATTCTATTCACAACCCCATTGTCTAGAGTCTCGGCGGGTACAAAAAAGAACTGGCGAAAGTTCTCAGTCGTTGGAGAGCACGGACAGCTACTTGGTGATCTGGCTAGATCAGTACCTACGCTTAAACACACAATTTGACAGTAGATAGGAGATGTAACGCAACTTTAAAATTTGATAGCTCCATAAATCAACTTCAAAAAGTGATTGTGCTTCATTTCAACATTTTTGACTCCTTTTTTGATACATTTGAAAAAAAACACACCACGCAAGCATCATCTTATTTACACAGTTTTAATTTATTGAAATATATAAATATGTTACAGAAACAATCACCAACAGGGCTCTAAGCTAAGACCGCATTTTTTTAAAATTTAAGCTTCAAAAAGGCCCCACAATCCGGGCTGTATGGGGGTGGTGGTGGTGGCGGTGGAGGATGATGGTGGTGATGATGGTGATGGTGGTGACTGTCATCATGATCATACTTCGTATACGGTGGTGGCTGTGGTGCATATCCAACCGCAAGCGGATCCCCGTAGGCAAGCACTTCGTAGTTCGTAACGCGCCGTTCTCGTCCAGCAAATGGGAGGTACAAGCAACCATGAGACTTTTGCACCTTTCCCGGAGTCAAACTACCGCAATAGTGTGCGCGACCAATGTAAAGCGGTTCTCCCGAAGCCGTGCGACCTCCTTCGACTGCACCTGGAGGCACATACCCGTCTGCAGAGGATACCCAACGGTAGCCGACGCCTGTGAGCACCTCAAAGTGATTTTTTACAACTTCGTTCCCGGCGTGGCACACGTAGGCACAGCCCTTGTTGGGGATGACCTTTGCCGGGAGGAGATCTCCTTCGTGGTAGGCCCTTCCCACGTAAATGGTTGCCATGTCAGTGTCTTGACCAGCGTGCACCGCATTTGCAGGCACACTGCTTCCGGTGGAGGACACCCAGGGGCTGGATGGTGGTGCTTCCCTGACGAGCACCTCATAACTCTCCAATCGTCTCTCGATACCTCCGTAGGGAATGAACAATGCGCGATGGACAGCAATGACCTTGCCCACCGTCAAGCTGCGCTCGAAATGGCCTCGTCCCACAATGACTCTCAGTCCAGAGCTAGTCCGTCCGCATTCGACGGCATTGGACGGGATGGAATGTTCGAAGCAGTGACGCCATGTGTAGTAATTTCCGCATAGAATCTCATAATTGGTCTTTGGAACCTCCGTTCCCCGCCAGCAAACGTAGGCGACATGTCGCGAGGGAATCACTTTAGCCGCCAGCATATCGCCTTCGTGGAACGCCCGGCCAACGTAAATGGTGGCGCCATCTGAGTCATGCCCCCCTACCACTGCGAGCGGTGGAACCGGTGCGTATGGTGACGATGACACCCAGTTATGCCCTAAAATCACAGAAAAAAACATTTTAAGACCGAAACCCCTCGAGATTCTTCATATCCCTGCTTAGGCCGTGGCATACAGTGCTTCGTGGAAATGAAAGACAAGTCAGCAGGTTAAAAATTTCAAATTTTATTGATTTGCTTTGTTCTTTGGTAAATCTTTTGTTCATCTTGTTAGCTCTCACCCCAGGACCCTCGGCCGAGTTACCAGTTTTTGACCAGCACCTCGTAGCTTGTGAGCTTGATTTCCTTTCCGCCGTAGGGAATATACAAGCACCGATGTGAGGGATGCACTTTACCCGGCGTCAAACTGCGATTGTGATGGCCGCGTCCGACAAATACGGGCTCATTATTGCGCGTGGTTCCAGTGGAAATTGCACCTGGCGGCACCTGGCCGTGGTGTTCATTAACCCAGTAGTAGCCCTGACCAGTCAGTACCTCGAAGTGCGTTTTGAATATTTCATTGCCACCAAAGCACACGTATGCACAACCCTTGCTGGGGATGACCTTTGCCGGTAAATTCTCACCTTCATGCATTGCCCGACCGACATAGATGGTCGCTCCGTCAGTGTCGTGACCGGCGACCACAGCAGTTGGAGGACAGTGATGCAAGTTTCCAGGCACCCATCCGTGGGGCATGGAGTAGGTCAACACCTCATAGGTGTCCAGACGGTGTTCACTGCCCCCGAATGGAATGTACAGGCAGTGATGAGAGGGATGAATTTTTCCTACAGTCAATGATCCCTGCCAGTGTCCACGGCCGATGTACAGTCGCTCACCAGTGGCTGTGTTTCCGGCAAGCACGGAATTCGGTGGAACTGAACCAGCCGCGCATGGTATCCATCTGTAGTTGGAGCCTGTCAATACTTCGAAATGGCTCTTGGAGATTTCGCGACCACCCCAACATACGTAGGCGCTGCTCTTGCTGGGAATCACCTTAGCCGGCAGAATGTCGCCCTCATGGGAGGCGCGTCCAACATAAATCACTGTTCCGTCGCAGTCATGACCACCGACAACAGCGCCGTGTGGCACGCACGATGATGCTGATGAATGAACCCAGGTGTGATCTGAAAGTAAATGAAGACATTTGTTGATATTTTATCGGAAAGAAATCGGCTTTATTCGAATAAAAGACGAGGTTATGTCAATTCACTGGAATTTAATCGCAATTACAACTTCATTGGCGGTCGTAAACCCTTCGATCTGAGTGTGGTTCGAAGAAATCTCGATAGATTACACAAGTCGAAATAACATTTTGTTTGAAAATGTACTCTGCCCTACTGATTAGATGCTTCAAATGAAATTATAGAAAACAACGTTGCAATCCACATATGTCAAGTATCAAGCAAAAAATGACAGACGTCACTATTTGACAGTGAAATCAAAAGTCTTACTCGAGGAATTCTCGATAAATTACACAAGTCAAGATAATATTTCGTTCGAAAATGCACGCTTCATATACCAGAAGCGATGAGATTATGTCCAACAACTTATGCAACGAATGCAATGGTTCAAGTGTCAAACGACAAGTGATAGACGTCACTTTTTGACAGTGAAATCAAACAAAATGAGACACTCTTACTACACAAATTGTCAACTTTGACACATCACATGAATAACTTGCTTTTTTTCACAGGCGAGTGACACATGCAAAGTGTCAAATTGAGTCTTCGTCTGAATGTTGCAAAAAATGACGCCTACGTTGACATTCAATGAGTCATGCGGAGAACAGAGATTTCCTCTGCTTATCACCCAGATAAGCTTGATTGAAAGTATGAATCACATAAGTGTCAATTCATTGCTCACTGAACACAACCACTGAACGTCACAAGTGTCTTCCCATGAAGCGACTGCATCTGAAGTTGGAAAACAGTTCAATTACATGGTTGTATGACATGGCCAGGCCTTCGCAGTGACATTTCAACTCCTGAAAATACGAGGACATAAAAAGATGAGTCTCACTTATTCCCTGTTTGTCTAGATAAGTAGGTACATCATAAAGCTTATCGGTGGCTCTGAACATTCGATTTGCCCAAGTGATTCATCATCAAGTCAAAACAAAATCGATTTGCTCATGAAAAAATAACTAAATTTGGCTTTATCTTATCGCGACTATAATTACTTAGCGCTCACTCATAGATACTTCACTCAGTCATTTGACATATGAAACAGTTGAGACGCATTTTCAAAACCATTTTCGAAGTTAAACAAATCGACAGAATTGTCAAAGCCAACCAAAGTCCTTAGATGTCACTAGTCTCTTGTTTTTTCTCTCAATCCTTACCCATTTTCTAAGAAGTTCTGTTGTTTTCTCGTTCAGGTAAGCACTCGATTTTCAACTTTCACTCGTAGTGTGACTCTGTCGCCACCAATGACTGTTTTTAAACTGCCGCATATGGGAGCGGGATCCGATATAAAAGCCAAACAGGCACTACATTCGCAAATGAATTACGTGATAAGGGGTGTGATAACACATTTTCTCTGGAAAATAAGTCAATTGGTCTGATAATAGCAATCGAAGAAAGTGGGGATTGTTAACGGGGGGAGTTATCGAAAATAATGTGATATATTTTATTGTTATTCTGACAAAACTGTGTACTTTACAAAATGTTTTAACAGCTGTTTGAAGTTCAAGGAGACCAGGGAATGACTGTTTCTGGTTGTGCGTCGATGCGTTTCATAGATTGACCACTTAATCGCTTCCAAGAACTTAGTTTTCCGCGAACTCTGCTTATGATGTTTTATTTATGAGCCGATATGCATGATTGACATTGGCAGAGGATCGTCTGAAATGAACTTTAGTTCAGAAACTTGAGCGAACACACAAGGCAACATTCAATTATCATCGCGCTGACTTTTGACACGTAAAAATCAAGGGCTTATCAGGCACGGATCGATGCTCACTCGCGCAACGTCTTATGCTAAAAAGAAAAACAAATCAACAAACAGATATCGCTCGAGTCATAACCACCAGAACAGTGCAATGGCGGTTGGGGGATGATCCAGACAGGTTAGGTATCCTATACAATGCACACTGCCGCAGTTGCGACGACGTGGTGGAAGGAAAGTCGTCAACCAATTTTCTACGCGTCTGGCGGTAGACAACAAACACTGGACTGGGCAACAAACACACCTTACGTCCTTACGTCCAGACCGCAGTAATGGGTCCCATTCTTTTTTTTTTTACAAAATTGTGGTAACAAAACGACAGGCAATGCTAATATAGTTCTCTCTCACATTGAGCTGACCATCAAAAAAGCTTAAAGGATAGAAAATAAATTTGTCATTGGACGCATTTTTGAGCTCCATATTATTCAAACGGTACTTAGGACCGAGGCAAACCCCAACCTCATTTCAAAAGATCTCTCGATTGATATATCCCTCTATGGGGTACGTCACTGTTTCAAAATACATGACAACTTCAACTATACGGGAGTCACCGCCAAATGGCCTCACTTTTTAGATTTGCGTACATACATAGGAAATGATATTTAGGCCTAAAGTACCTCATTCCAAAATTTCATGCCAATATCTTTATAAACGGTGGGCGCTGTGGCGTAGTGGGTAGGTGCGTCGACGCCTACGCTCGAGGTCGTCAGTTCGAATCTCGGAAAAAAACATCAAACATTTTTTCACGGCTCCACCTCTTTCGAGTCACTGGCAATGCTCAAAGAGTAGAACTGTCTAGAAAAAAGCTCGGCATTAAACTGTAGTTCCCCTCCGCTCGTGAGAGAACAATAGCACGCACAACACGAGTGGTTGCTGAGAAGCTAGGCCCAGGTCCACCTCGGACTGTAGCGCCTCCATTATTATTATTATTATTATTAAATCTTGTCTTTTTTTTGACAGTTATTTTGACACTTAACCACTCTAATCCAGTGGGACAACGGAACAGAGGACGTCCACCTCTAAGGTAGTGCACCGAAGTGGAGACCAACTTGGCATGCACAAACCGCACGCCTGCCTACCTACCTGGAGAGGTTTGTTGATTGAGGCCCCGATCCACCCGGATTGTAGCGCCATCAGAAGAAGAAGAAGTAGGACCAGCAATAGAGACTTGATTACTTTTCAAGAAGCTGTGTACTAACGTTGATATATGGTCATATCCATTATTCAGTTCTTAATGGAGGACCTTAGTACTCCAAAGAAGGGCCAAAAATAGGTCAAAGCAGAGGAAGAATGGAAAGTCTTTCGAAAGATTTCTGGGTCTCATCTATACTGTACAGCGACATTGACATTGGCCAATTCGGCACTCTCATGTGGCTAGGATATCGACAGCAACGCTTCCGCGAACAAAGTCTTCGACTGAGGAACATGAAGATAAGGCAAGACCTTCCAATAGAAGCTAAGTCATATGGCCCTATTTAAATAGGAGCATCCAATCCAAGAATGAGCTTAACGGGAAGGTATGTTGGCTGAGACCTGATGTCATAAAGACATGATGTCATAAAGACATGATGTCATAAAGAAGTAGAAGACATCCCCCGATCACACCCAATGAAACGCCATATCTCATCCACTGCCCAAGTGTAGTTCAAACGTGTAGCTTCACATTGTGTTGTTTTCCAAAGTACTTCCCCGAAACATTGATACTAAATCAAGACACACCTTAAGACTAGCCACCTTCAAATCGATCCCCAACAAATCAATCATTAGCGAACTCGAACGTGAGGACATTATCTTATCTGCAAGAATGGGCACCATAAACGGCGCTCTAACTATTTTCATAGCACTGACTCAGAGGTCGACTTGCGGATTGTTTTCTTTTGACAGGTAATTACCGATGTTTCTTCTTTTTTTTGGGGATGGGCGGTGCCCTGGAATATCGCATTCTACGTTTCAGTTCTAATTTTCATTTCTTGCAGCCAAGTACAGAGTGGTTACGATATTTTTGAATTCATACTCGAGTTATGGTAACGGATACGGACTGATTTTCGAAATTGAATTTAACGTCTTTGTTTTGAAATTTTAGGAAGAAGTAACTCCTCTCGTTGAGCCTAAGTATCGAACGTCTTTGCACATTTTTCTGCAGCCACCAGAGGACTACAGTCACTTGACAGGTGAGCATTTGAAGTATAGTTTGTGAACAGAACCTTAAGAATTGAATTTTGTTTTTTATTTCACAAATGTCACGGGGGACGGAGAACAATTTGAATTTGTTTTGATTGGATTTTGAAACGAATTTGAAGGAGATAACGCGGTTGATTGATTTGGCGAGGGTTATGGCATTTAAATTGCTGTCAAAAGCTTGTGTGAGTGGTGATTCTACTCGAATTTTTGTGATCAATGCTGATTCATTAGAATAGAATAGAAGAATCGAAACAAGTCCCGGGCTGTTGCAGTTGTTCATGTGACAAATACGTGCAGAAATCTAAAACGCAGAGCACTTGTCTTTCAAACTATACGTGGGTTTCCTTCCGCAGATTTTTCATGTGACCGATTGCGTAATACTAATACTCTTCGCAAGCAACTTCTGCTGGAGCAGTTTTGATGAAAAGAAGGACGAGAAGGCTCTCTCCCTCGTTTGTACCTGTCGAGATCCTCCGCCTCGCAGACGACTATAATCAGAAGGCAAGTTCTTCAATAACCTCTGAGACTCCCTATCAGAAGTCTTCACCTTCTTTTTCGTCTTCTTCTGATGGCGCTACAGTCCGGGCTGGATCTGGGCCTCAACCAACAAGCTTCTCCAGGTGACACGATCTTTAGCCAGCAGCCTCCAATTACGCACGCCATGCCAAGCTGAAGTCCTTCTCCACTTCTGTGTGCCATCGGTTTCATAGTCGTCCTCTCTTGCGTTGTCTCACAGGCGCAGAGTCGAAGATTCTTCGGGCCGGAGTTGAGTTGTCCATGCGCTCAACATGGCCTAGCCATTCTAGGCGTTGAATCCGTAGACGCCCGGCTAAACCTATGTCGCTGTGCACTTCATACAGTTCGTGATTGAATCTTATTCTCCTACCGCCATCAACGCAAACAAGACCAAAGATCGCACGCAGAACTTTTCTCTTGAAAAGACCAAGAGCTTCTTCATTCGCTTTCGTTATTGCCCATGCTGCTGTACCGTAGAGCAGGACTGGGATGATCAACTTGGTCCTTTATTACTCAATTTAATCTTGAGTCCAAAAAACAGCGGTTGGCAAGAGTTATTCTGCGTTTGATTTTGGTACGAATGCTGTTTGTAGTGTTTACCGCGGAGCCGAGGTAGACGAGGTCCCGCACTACCTCGGAATAATGCCTATTGTGACGTTCTGGCCAAGTTGTCGAAGTTGAGCGTCCTTTCTCGATGACAACAAAAACTTCGTTTTACCATCGTCTATCGCCAGGCCCATTTAAGCCGCTTCCGTTTCAATGCCAGCAAACGCCTTATTAACGCCTCGCTGTGTTCGGCCAATCATGTCAATGTCATCCGCGCATGCTAGCATTTGTACGGGCTTCTGGAAGATTGTGCCTCTTGTGTTGGTCAGTGAGTTTTTTTCTTCTCGAGAACGATGAGAAATCACATGCGGAATCACAAATCACAGCGTGTCACCTTGTCTAAAACCTTTTTTGACACTAAAGGTCTCGGTGATTTCATTGAGTCTGATGAGTTTCGCAGGAATGTCAAAACTAGTAGACAAAGTCACATTTGTGAAGTGTCAAATAAGAAATGACAGACGTCACTATTTGACGAAGAAATTGAACGATGTTACACACATCACATGAAAAACGTTTGACCGTCAAAATCTCAAAGTGAATCCTCGCCTGAATGTTGCAAAAGTTGATTTCTGTGGTGGCAGATGTGACATTCAACGAATCATGCAGAGAACAGATTTTGAAGTTTGCCTCTGCTTGACACCTAGCTAAACTCGATTGACAGCTAAACGGAATCGAATCGCTTAAGTTTCAATTCATCTCCTTGTCATTTCTGAATCAAGTGACATCCCGTGAAGTGAATACATTCAACTGTGGAAAACAATTCAATGGTTGACTGGCCATCGTAATGACATTTGAACTCCTGAACTTGATTTTTGTCTTCCTGAATTCTCAGCCATTTTTTGAGATTTGGTTTTATTTTTTCGTCGACTAGGGTATTTCGCACTTTGCTTAAATTTTAAGCTGATATTCTTAATTGACATGAGCAATGAAAATCCTCGACCATGGTGATGAACTTCATGTTTGAATTCTATTTTAAATAGCGATTCAATTTAACTGTTTCTATTACAATCTTTAAACGATTTAATCCGACTTTCAACTAATTCTTGTTTTTCTTTCCTTTACAAGGAAACGTTAGGGACCCTGTTTCTCGGCAAATATTACGTCTTGGGAGAATACGAAGACAGCACCTTCAGTCGATGTGGAAAGGATTGCAAAATGCGATAAAGAAACTTTAAGACCCTCTAGATTTGTAAAATTACGCATGTACACCTGTGTTTACATGAACAAGTTGTTACATTAAAGTAGTTCCTTCATTGGCACACAAATTTAGTTTTATTCAGTTTTGATCAACCAATTAGAAAGTGATATTTTTAGACAGAGAATTCCACAACCATTTAGTCATTTAGCAGTCAGCTCACACTCAATTTCCTGCGCGATCAAAGTTTTCCAATTTGTGTTGCATAATTTTATCTTGAGTCTCCAACAAGAGATGTCATTTCAAAATTCGCGCTGTTGGTGAAGTGTTTTTTTAAAGAAAATTATAGTCATGTCATGGTGGAGCTGACTTTATACATAGCCCCAAAGCAATACAAGGAACTGTGTTAAATTTCACACTCTCGCCGGTTAGTTTGCTTTCGGATCGTGCTGTAAAATTATTCGCCTAAAAGTAGGCAACCTTCACAGGGATAGGGCGCCAAGGTTGGTAGAGATTAGAATCCAGCAGTCTACTGCCAAAGAGACTTTGTGGAGTAAGTGGTAGAGATAGGGCGTCAAGGTCGTAAGGTTATCCGGTTCGAGTCCTCACAATATATCAAAGTTTTTCTTCAAAAATTGTCAAGAAAAATTACTAACTAACAGTAGTGGCGGACGCTGATGAGACACTTAGCTCCACTGCATTCTTCAGGATCAGGATACCTTGAATATACAGTGGTGAACAACAAAATTCACACAAAATCAATTTTAAAGAAAAGAAGAAGAGTTTAAAGGGGACTTAAGCCGTTTATTATTTGTTTTTAGATGAAAACACTTCTTTTTTTAATTTTTGTTTTATTTTGTGATACTGAATTGCTTCATATTTATAACATGTTTCTAAAGGATTTCATTTGTAATCTAAAAATGAATGTGTGAAACTTTTGTCCACCACTGTATATACATAGCACTGATAGCCTGAATGAGGGAACAATGGTAAAGCAACGGTTAGTCCTCCGAACGAAGGAAAAGCGAAAGCGAAACCAGCTCCCTATTGTTCGCGCTGCATAAACGCGTTGAGCACGTTTTCTTTGAATGTCCGCGCTGCGAAAGCGAAGAGTGTTTCGTGAAAAATTCCTTAAACTACCAACACCGGATATCATTGGTTAATAGCGAGACAACTGGGCTGCGGTAAACGATACAGCAGTAGGAATAATACGCGATCTAAGCCGTTTTGAACGACAACGTGGGAGACGGATGAAGCTCCCTCTAGGTATACATATGTAAGTTGCTGCTGAATTCCCTTAAAATTTTGTAAGCAACTAAGGATACTCCGATATTTGACGATGCTTCTGGTTAACTTTTGTTTGGTTTTGACATAAGCTTAAGTTCTCGTGCGGCTATTATAGTTGGTCCTTTAATCCTTTCCCAGCTGTCATTGAAAACGTTACGATCTGATTTGCTTCATTTCTACCGTGAGGTAACCGGCTTTATGTGAGCAAATGCGAAGTCAGACACCTGTCACATGCACAGTCAACCATCAACGTCACTTATCACTCAAAATAAAATAAATCAACACCTGGAAGATGGAAAGATTGGAAGGCGTCGGATGTAACTTCCTGCAAGTTATCAGAGTTCTACAGACACTCACGATGACAAACTGATGATCACATATAATCCACCCTTTATTGCTATATTCAGCAGGTGCCTCATACTCGTATATCCATCCCGAGAGTGAATCATGAGTGATACACAACCAACCAAAATGTTACACATTTTGTAATCGCTTATGTGCCTCTTTAAGCACTTGACAGACCGATAAGATAAAAAATTGTTTTTATTTACTAAGCCCACAACCCACACCCATGCACTCCTCTATGTATCGATGACAGAAACTAATTCGTCGATCCATTACCGTGAAATCGATAAATCTGGCACCTTAGATTCCCCGGTATCATCACCTTAAAACTTCTTTGATCGATGGCACCGCAAAATGCAGTCCGACCGTTGTCAGTGTATGGGCTTCGATAAACCCCGCATGAGATGAATCAACGCATTTAGCTATGACCTACTGTTATCGAATACAAGGGATGGCAACAAATATACACCAGCTCACTTGGAACCTAGATAAGATAGTCCACCCGGCTATAAGTAATGAACTTTATCTTTCGTTATATTTGCTTTATTCTTTTTTTGTTCTTTCTTTTTCTGTTTTGACTTTTGCACAATCGTCGTCAGTCTGTTGGTGTGCACCGCTGTTTAATTTAATATCACCAACTGCCAAAGTGGCAGTTAGTTTAGTCTTGATTTTCATCCACAGAGTATCGGGTCTTTTGACTGAAGTACTCCTTGTTTTTTTCTTTGTAACCACACACTTGGGTGTACAATTTTTAAGGAAATAAAAAATGGGTAAGTTTGGGAAAATCCTGTTTGAGTTCGATGCTTGACAAATTTCCGAAGTGAAGTTTTTCCATGACGAGCAGATCGGCCGTCATGTGAGTTGAGAGTGCTGTAAATTCCAGTGCAGATTGTGGATATGTTACGTGAATGGCAGTGGAAAAGTATTTAATTTGAAAGTCTCTAGAGCATCAAATGCCATTTTTGACAGAAGACAAATTTGAATTTTGACATGAAGTGTGACAAAATGTTTATTTTTTTTGACTGAATGTCATTTTGACACATGAAATAAGTGAAATTTATACTGACGTTTCCATAATCCGAAAGATGTTCCTTGTTGTGCCATTTTGGCGAATTTTTGACATTTGACATATATCGAAAGTGCATAACGTGACCGAAGAAATCAATTGCATCAGTAAGTGCGTCAAGATGGCATGCAAACACTTGTCAGAACAAATCAGTCATCCTCTTTTCCCTTCAACATTTTTTTGACAGGTTGTTGTATTTGCAGCAACCGCGTATCTTACGTGTGAACTGTCTTGCTCTACTTTAAAGCAAAAATCAGTCGACGGCAAATAAGGAAGTGTGTGGAACCACTGTAATGAGCGAACTGAAATGGCCGCGTACGTTCTCCGTAGAGAACTGAAGCAACCGAGCGAATGCATAAAAACAGTGCACTGTGACTATAATAACCTCTTCGCTCAGTTTCGTTAAGTTCGTTCACTTTTGTCTGCTTACGCTACGTATGCAAATGTGAGTTGCTGCTGAATTCTCCTTAGGTTTCTATAAGAAATTATGGACACATCAGAATTCGACAACGCTTCTGGTTACTTTTTGTTTCCTTTTGACTTAGCTCAAGCTTTCGCACGGCTTTTATAGTTGGCCCTTAAGTTGAACATCGTTATATGACCGATTTGTGCTGACAAGCGATTACATGTCATCTTGACGCATTTATTTATGCAATGGGTTTGTTCGTTCACTTGCTGCACTAAAATTTCAAGTTTGTCAAATCTCAAAAACTGTGGATAAAATTCTCCAAGAGAAATATCAAATTGACAAGTAAATCAAGGCGTTTAACAACAAAAGAAGTCCACAACTGTAACACAAAGCTACAAATCAATGAAGATGAGTCGAATTTGACAGATTTGACAGATTTCATAAATCAATTTCATTGCCTCGCGCAATTTCTTTTTCTCTCTTTTGAGCACCCTTTTCCATGAACAACCACGAAATTTCCCCTTCACCTAACAGTATTTTGTGTTTTCGTAGGATTTGCGAACAGACCCACAAAGAAAAACGTCAATCGCTCCACTAAAGTACAGTTTCGAAACATAGCCAGACGCGATATGGACTATAATCGCAGTTATGTCGCCATGCGATGTTTGTCGGTTATCAATCGAAAGATAATCGATTTTCCAGAAATTTTATTGATTCGATAACGGGAAAAAATAAGCACATCGATTGCAGAAGCCCGGCTATCAGGTGGACTGTTTCAAAATACATTTCCGATCGATAAGTTCAAAAATCGATTAAAGCTTTAGTTGACATCTCAATAAATTCACGTAGTCACAAAAACAAGTAAACATCGTTGTAAAAAAAAGCAAACTATGAGACTGATAACGATAAGGAAAACTTACGGCCACACCTAGTCAAGTGGCCAATGACTGTCCTTCCGTCCATCCATTACTGTCAATTCCCCGAAACCAATCCAAGATGATCTGCAACGAACTAAAGTCTAATCTGATGTTTTTTTCCGATTTCAGAGCAAAGCTGGATAGCAACAAACGTGTACGGGGATGTGCCGCCAATGGCAATCCACGCCGGTCATGACTCCGACGGTGACGCGATCTACGTGGGACGTGCCTATCACAATGGCGACCTTCTGCCGGCGAAAGTCATCCCCAACAAGCGTCAAGCCTACGTAGCCTGGGGCGGAGAGGAGATCAATAAGCATGACGTTGAAATTCTCACGGGCCATCACTTCCAGTGGATCCCATCTGGTGGCGGTGCAGTGCCACCACACGCCATCGCCGTTGGCAGGACTTCGGACGGTGAGCAACTCTACATCGGCCGCGGCCACTGGGAAGGAAGTCTTACACCGGGCAAGGTGCATCCCTCGCACGGCTGCCTGTACATCCCATACGGTGGCCACGAGCACAGACTCGATAACTACGAGGTGCTGGTGCAACCAGAGACTTGGGTATCTGCATCCGGCAACTATGTTGCACCGGGAACAGTTCATGGCGGACACGATGCCGACGGTGATGCGATCTACGTGGGACGTGCATACCACGAGGGAGACTTGCTGGCTGCAAAGGTCATCCCCAACAAGGGTTGCGCCTACGTCGCATGGGGCGGCCAAGAGCACGTCAAGTACGACTTTGAACTCCTGGTCGGCTATGGATACGGATGGGTGCAGGATTCAAATGGTTCCGTGCCACCCGGCGCCGTTGTCTGCGGACGCACTTCTGACGGCGAACCCCTGTACATCGGCCGTGGCCACCACTGCGGCAGTCTGACGCCAGGCAAGATTCACCCATCGCACGGCTGTCTCTACATTCCGTTCGGCGGACACGAAGTCACCCTCCACAGCTACGAGGTTCTAGTTAGATCTTAAGGAGTGAATGGCACGAGACAATTGTAGAAATCTGAAACAGCGGCTGAATAAAGTTAACCATAATTTTTTTTTGTTATTTTGTATGTAAACGATGAGTTTTTCTTTTTCATTTTCAATCGCCGAAGACGTTGCACGTCACCTGAGGGCCCTTGAGTGGTCAGATAAAGGCGAGAAAGCGCCCCCATTTTCTGTTGGAAGTGCTTGAGTCAAATGAGTCCCAATTACTTCTGTCGGACTTTAGATAAAGAGAATTGAATGTAGTCGGGGAATGTGATTTTATTTTTCCGACTGCAAGGTAACTAAAAAGTGTTATCACAAAAAAACACTTGAAATGAACATTTGACAATTTACTGATAATTTTGTTGGCTTCAGAGTTGTTCTCCTACGACGATGACATTTGTTGGGAAGCAACTGAGTCAGACTGTTCTTCAACCGAAATCTGCTCCGAATCAGGAGCGGCAACATCAGATCAATCAGTGCTGCTCTTGGATACGATGTTCAATGACTGATATCGATATGAGGAGATTCCTAAGAATGGTGTGATATCGGAGAATGACGCATCAAAGCTGGAAAGTAATCTGACGCCACAGCAGTTTACGAAGTTGAGCGTAATGAAAAGAAGTGCTAAGAACAGAGATTATGTCATTTAGAGATTTTATTCTGAAAATTGGTGGGATCAGTGAGGGCCCTTTATACGTTTCGAAAATGTATAAACATTTCTAGGTACACCTAAATCGGCATCAGCATCAATTAGCTTAAACGCTTAAGCTGACCGGGCAAGCAACGCCCAGTTTCTTGGATAGGAGATACCCGATCCGCGAGGTACTACAACGGGCCTACATTGGCCTAAGTTAGACTGTTAGTCTGCAGTCAGCCACCTTAACCTGAGCTAACTTAACCTAAATACACCCTGATTTTATTAAGCATTCACAATATAACGGTGTCAGCTGAGGAGAGATTGTAAACGGTGACCAGCTAGCAACGATAATTTTTCCAATTGTTATGTTTCAGCAACTGTCAAAGTTACCGATAACATCCAGCGGAATATTCAGTCAGGTTCGCCATTTCGTTGTGCATGTTCCGGCTCACTTGTAGATAAGCATCGTGAATTTCATCGTGAGGGCGGTCATCATCATGGCTGCAGCGTGCAGGAAATTAATCGCATCGTGAATAAGTTTGAGAGTGAATGCACTCTGTTGGGCCTTTAGCTACCAACCAGACAGAGATAAAAAAGAAGGTGATGAAGAAAACATAGCCGCTGTAGCGGTCGCTATCGAAGAAGACCCAGAACTGATCAGGTGAATTGAGCATCACTAGATTGTCAAACCGGCTTATTTTACGGTTAAATTTGGGCCGCCATTCGTATAAGATTTTGCTGACGCAAGAATTAAAGCTGCACGACCATAGACAACACCGGGAGTTATGTAGCTAATTGGGCGCTGCAAATGTTGGCAGGAGATCCAAATCGCTTAGCGTCAATGTCAACAAGCAAACACAATCCACAGGTGTTCGACAAAGCATCAATGCATCCGCAAAGATTAAATGATTGGTGGGATTTATGGAATGGCGGCATCGCGGGACCTTATTTCTTTCGAAATGGGTCTGACACACCGTTACCGTCAACGGTCTCAGATATAGAACGATGTTAACCGACTTTTTGTACTCACATCAATATATCCGAGTAGTGGTTCCAACAACATAGCGCTGCATGCGATGCAACTCTCGAATTTGTGAAGGAGAAATTTTGGCGACTGGGTCAACTCACGGCGAGCGTTCATCCATTGGACGCCTCGATCATGCAACTTGACACCACTCGATTATTTTCTTTGGGGCTACGTCAGACTGTGGGTTTGTGCGTCGACCTATACGAACTAGACTTCCATAACCTACGTTCAAATTCCAGTACAAGCAACAATTTTTCGAAAACAAAATTGTTCACGGATCCAGCTCTATCGAGTCATTCACAATGCTCAAAGAATATAGCTGTCCAGAAAAAGCTTCTCAATCTCTCTGTTCGGAGTCGTCTTTAAACTGTAGGTCCCCCCACTTGTAAGAACATTGTAGCTCCAGCCCGAAGAGTCTTCGGCCATGAGCTTGTGTGATAGCGCAACAGAGAAGTTCCACGATTAAGTTAGCACACACAAGTAAAGCGTGACCTCAAACAACCTGTATAGTTAAGGCCCAGATCCACCCTGGGCTGTAGCGCCATATAAAGAAGACATTAATTAGATGTATCTTCTACATTATTTTTAAGTTCTCAAATGCAAATTCTACCCTCAAAAAACAAACTCGAGGAGATGATGCCTTCAAGAAAATATATGTTCCAAACTTTCTACTCCTTACTTATTTACTTACTTACTGGCGGGGTAGACCTTTGCCTCAACCAACAAGCGTCTCCAGCCAGCTTTAGCTAGCTGCCTCCAATTTCGCACGCGCAGTTGTTTGAGGTCCCTTTCCACTTGTGTGCGCCACCTTTCTCTACTCCACGATAAAAAAAAATGCATCCAAAATTAATCCAATCATTCCTTCAGGAACAGTTTATTTCACCTTTTTTCCAATCAGCACTCTCTCCATCTTTCGGCGAATAGAGGAAACTTTCCTCTTATGTAAATGAATCGAGAAATATAATGCAAGACAGAGACAAGCATAGGCTTACAGACGATATAGCTGGAAGTGAAACAGCACAGTATACAATCGGTGTACACACACTTGCAAGTCCAACAAAAGTTTTGTTAAATTGGTATGCGAGAGCAATTTTCTTTTGAGAAGAAAATCGATTTTTTGTTTGTTTTCATGAAAAGGTTTTCCTCTATGTGTTTTTAAGAAAAGCAACTAAGTCAGAGAGATGTAGCTGTGATCACACATCGTTGGATAAACAGCATACC
Source organism: Myathropa florea (assembly GCA_930367185.1). NCBI lineage: Eukaryota > Metazoa > Arthropoda > Insecta > Diptera > Syrphidae > Myathropa > Myathropa florea. The sequence continues at coordinate 6,265,801 of OV884003.1, read as the reverse complement.
TGGAATTTAGGGTTATTTAAGAACGAAAGAACTTTATGCGTGGTATTCTATCACTTCATGTGGCGGGACCTTTACTTACAAACTTTTCGTGGCTACCCAAATCTAATTCGGACATTTTCCACTTCCAATTTCAACAAAAATTCCCATTAAATCACCAAAACTGCTCTGAAATTCCAAAATCGATGAGGGAACGAATATTTTTAAAAGGTCAAAGATTTAAAACAAGGCATTCCATTCATTTTTATGTATTCGTAAATATCTACTTCAGAGTACATACCCCTCCCCAAATCGTTACTCATCGGCACTTAGGGAGGAGGATGAAATGAATTCCGTTCCAATATTCCATTGATTGGATGGCTCTCAGCCAATGACGTTCAAGTGTTTCAGAACGTTGTGAAATATTCCAGTCCATTTCGTTTCAAATTCACTCCTCCGTTCATTTCAGAGAGAGAACACAAGAGTGTTTCATTCCATTTTGTCGTCAAGCCCACCACAAGAGAGAAGAGGGAATTCAAAGTGAACAGAGGACAAGGTGGAATTTTTGATGTTTAATGATATATTTCCTCACGCGTGCATACACACGTACAACAGACTGCACATACGATGACCATGAATGGATGTGTGTGGTTATGAATTTATGTTCTTTCGAACGTGACTTATCTGCATAATGTACGTAACTAGCCCCGCATCTGAATGGAAGCTACTCATGTGATTGTACTTCCTTTTGAATTGACATCTTGAATTGTTAAGCTGTCACGTTTTATTCCTCAAGCTGCTTATTGCCTGGCCTCATGTGTACGTGGACTTGAAGCCTAACCAAATGAGGCTTGAATATGGGACAATTGATTTTTTGTGTTTAAACTGGATCTTTAATTTGCAAAGCACTCAAATTGAGTGGTGTACTTGTTTTTACAACTCATTGAAGTCTTAGTGTTTAGCTTCTACACAAACCATTCATGCAATTGTAGGTCGGAGGGAACCGACTGCAAATGATGCAGTGAAATGATGCCTTGGTGTTTTATTCATCAACCAAACCTGGAACACTATGCAGGAGTCAACGCATTTAGTCATGACACAGCGACGAAGTTTTTGCATGTGAGCCGCCTTTACTATGTTCAAACAACTGCTTCTTAAATTATGTTGCATTCTGAGGATTAACGCCCGAATTCTGCCTCAGAAAGCACTTGTGTAGCTTGTTCCGATTTCGGCAATGCCAATGCTGTCTAACAAGGAAGTGTTCAGTCCTACATTCTCGGTCAATTTTGCGTCAAATCTTTAGATCTGTTTTTAAGGAAACTCCGACGGCTATTTTTCATCGGACAAAGTGTGGATGAAAACTGCTTTATCTTGGATGAGGTTGGAATTATCCGAAATTTTAGAGGACACTACAGGTCAGGGTGGATATGGAGCCAGCTTCTGCTGCAACTCCTCACGATGCCTGTAATATTTTCTTTCACGTGGATAGGATCTGCAGTTCTTTGAAGATTTCGAAACGTTCCTAAACTTCATGATGGTTGTACACCCTTACCAAAGTCAACAGCTCGAGGGAGGTCGTGCGGTGAAAATGAAAGTTGGTGACTCCGGAATCGAATCATGAACCTTCAGTGTAGATGTCGACGCACTTACCAGCTACGCCACTTGAGCCTCCACCCTTCATCTGAGACGGTTTGGGTGAAATATCAAACTTAAGTTCATTCAATAGAAGAGAACTTGTCTAACACTGGTCACTGTGAATGGTAGAAACGAATTCTATTCAGGATCATATCCTTAAGGATTCATTAAAAGCATGTTCATATTTGAGAGCTTCCTACCGTTGTGCTTTCACTCTTGAATGTTAAGAATAGCGATAGATACTGAAAAGGAAACGAGTTTATACTTCGATCTCTTGCTGGTCCCCTTTTACTCACGACGCACATGCAAAACGAAAACATAATAAACACACTTCTGAAGGATTTTTGTGAATTGAAGAATCAACAACAATTTTTTCTAGGAAAATTTAAGGGGGTACTGTGTTATAAAAAAATGCCGACGGTTCTGCAGACGATTTTACTGCAGTTTTGAATTAAAGTAACGCATTGTCCTCTCAGAAAACTTATACAAAAAGTCATTTCGGATGCAATGCTGACGATGTGAGCGTTCATCTAGTGTCATCTAACATATTTAACGAAACTTTTTTAAAAGCAAAGGACCAACTGTAATAGCCGTACAAAAACTTGAGCTTATGTTAAAACCTACTTTTCGTTCGAAGCGTCTGTAATTGGTTACCGAAACTTAAGGAGAATTTCGCTGAATTTGCATAATCGTACTTAGGCAACGTTTCATTTCGTTCCCGCATAAGTAGGCAAAAGTGAACGAACTTACCGTAACTGAGCGAAGCAGTTATTATAGTCACAGTGTATCATTTTTGTGCATTCGCTCAGTTGCTTCAGTTCTCCTAAATTGTCTATTTTAGTTGACCTCTAACTTTAAAATTTAACGTTTCTTAAAGCGGAACCATTATCGATTTAGTTTGGCCTACACTTGATGTATGTCAAAAACGATGAAACAGCATTATGGAAGCAGTACACAAATCACGCTACGTACAAGCATTTACGGTTCTTCTTGTCTGTTATGTGGAGCCTTAACTTTTCTTAAGTAGAACTAAAATAGACTACATGTTGAAACACAATAATATCGTTGTCGTAGTTGTGTGAATTATGTAGGTGTTAATCTTGTAGCGCTATAAAGTTCAAATTTGCCAAACTATATCGACTTCTTTTTCACTTTTTCACGACACTTTTTCATATGAACACAAACTTTTGACAGAGTGACGTATAACTGTGACAGAATGAAATTAAGCAAACTTAATAATCTGTCAAATTGTTTATATTCGTTTTGGTTGAAATGTAGTGAGAAATAAATGAAACAAACAGTCCCTTTTATTGTTTTTCTCTGTTTCGTTCGGATTTTCAAATTCTTTTACCTTCCAACCGTAATAGAATTTAGTTGTCTTAAGTCATCTTTCTGAAATGCCACATTACATGTAAAAAGGAATTTTGCTCAGTTTCATTAAGTTTTCGTTAAATAAAATGGACTTGTAGAACTTGTGGACTTGAATGGAACATTCCGTGTTGGAATTGAACAGTGAAAGCAAAGTGAGAAAGATAGAAGCAGAGACTTCGGTAATAATGTTTTTTCTAACCCGAGGTGCATTTTAATTATTTCAGTTTGAGTTTTTTTCTCTCTTGTTATTTTTTTACTGTATTTGAAGCAAATCAAATGCAAAACAATTGATAGACAGATAAATAATAAGTTTCGAGTTGTTAATACTTAAGTGATAAATTTTCACTCTTTTTTGGCATAGAGATTAAGCCCACTTAAGTCCTTTAACGTTTTGCTTTGAATCATTCCGTAAACCCACTTAAGTTAACGAAAACTCAACGAAACTTAGAAAAATGTCAGGTACATGCAAAAAAAAAAATAAACAATTAATTACTCTACAGCGCATGTACTGAATCTTAATGATGACTTACATAACCTGATTTCAGGTTTTATATTTTTATTTCATTTATTTTCAAAGTAGACACTTGTTCATATTTCAAAGTAGACACTTGTCCGGAGGAGGTTAAAGTAAAGAATTTTCTGAAAACATATGTTACATACTCGCACTTATATGTACATACATGGATTAGCAATTGCTAAAGATCGTACGAAAACTTAAGGGAACAGAAGCAATCAAGCGAATAATTAAAAATTATACACTGTGACTATAATAACCGCTTAGATAAGTTTCGTTTAGTTCGTTAACTTTTGTCTACATACGGGGGAAATGAATCTCTCTCTCTACGCATGCAAATGTCAGCTGAATTCTTCTTAAGTTTCTTTAAGCAATTAGGGATACTTTGAAATTTTACAAGACTTGAGGCTATATATATATATATCTATATACCAATTAGCTCAGTGTTCTATTTCTCACACACGCGAGCGGTCTCCACCCTCTTATGGTCTTTGCTTCAGCAGAAATCATTCAAGTGGAATTCAATCAAAATGCTTGTTTACTGAAGGAGGATGGGAGAGTTAAGAAAACTGAATCATTTGGGCATTAAAGCAGTATCTACTTGTAATAATTGTGATTTTAATAATAATAATAATTGTATTTATCATTATATTACAGTTATATTTGTTCAGCGCCTGCTTTTACTTTCTTGGCTAATGCTTAACTGAATGTCATTTGTTGCAAAATTGAATGACAGCGGTGTGGATGGGTGCGTTCAGACATTATTGCAACTTTATTACACTACTAGGCAGAAAGACGCAATGAAAGCACACAATACTTGCATACCTCTACCTTGAAATGTTTTGTACTAAATCTGATTTTTGATAGAGGTCAAGAATAAAGGTCCCATTTTGAGTTTTGCATCACAAAGCAGACAGCTTAATAGAATACACCCTTTCGTAAAAGTTGTACCCCATATACGGTCAAAGACACAAATCTGTCATATAAAGGTGTTTAGATGACAGCGTGTAGTATTTGTAGAATCTGTGTAAGGTCCGTGTGAAGGGTCAACCATTATGACCGTGCAGAAACTTGAGAGTACTAATGCAATCAAGCGAATACACAAAAATGATACAATGCGGACCATAATAACCGCTTTGGTCAGTTTCGGTAAGTTTGGTCACTCTTGCCTACTTACGCGGGAGTGAAATGAGACGCTCTATACGTATGCAAATGACAGTTGAAAGCTGAACTCTGCAATGCAATGTTTCTGTGAGCAATTAGGGACACTCTGAAATTGGACCATGCTTCCGGTTACATTTTGTTTGGGTATGACATGAGCTTAATTTTTTGTGCTGCCATTGTTGGCCTTTGATGCTTTGAAGCAAAAATCGACTGATGGTAAATAAGAAAGTATGTGTGAAATAGGAAGGAAAATGTAATAGTATGTGCCGATAGGGATAATGGGATAATGGGATAATGGCCAGCCGTAAGTTCATCGTCTCTATATGACCGATTTTTGGTTAAAGATTAGAATTCAAAGAAACGCATAAAATATTCGAATTTTGAATTTGCGTCAACGAAGAACTGTTTGACCTGAAATTAATTTGGTTGCTTTTAATTTGCTTGTTGTTTCGGGGAGAGTAAATTCAATATTTTATAATTCCTAAATAAATAATATAAATAAATATTATATAAATATGGATTGCAAGTGTAACATTGGGTTCCCCCTATTTGCAGAAACAATAGAGTTGTTGAATTAATACGTAGCGCACGCCATGGATTCCATGGGCCAGAACCTTTAATTCTCATCTTGACAGGCGATGTATTATTAAGTGGATGGAAGGAAGTCAGGGGATTTAGAAGAGGATGCGTCTCTGGGAGGGTGGTACCTGCAAACTGTGATATGAAAGATGAACATGAAACTGCACACTGCTGAATTTGACACATGTTGTGGCAATGCAACTGACTATGGGGCACAGGGAGAGGTATTTTTGATTGCCACAAGTTAAATGTAGGGTAGTCACCCCTTTTGAACGTACAATAGTGTTTGCGAGAGGAATGAAAGTCTTTAGAGAATTTCTGCCTGTGTATTTCAGTTATGACATAAAGGAGGGAAATGAAAAGGTGTCAAAATGTAGACTTATTCATAATTTTTTTTCGAGATATATATAATTTGTACAATTATCGAACTTTAAGACATAATAAAATTAAAAGTAAGAAATTTATAGGATTTTCCAATTTTTAAGTTTTCAATAAATTTTCAGAATTTTATGAAAAACAATATCAAAAAAAAATAAACAAAAGTATAAAAGTAAATTGTTTTGAAAATGTAGGCCTTAGGCTGGAGTTTGCACTATGAGAAATGACCAACAATTTAAATTATTTTTATTCTAAAAATTTTTCAGACTACGATTTTTATATTTTCTTTTGCTTATGATTTTTTTCCATACACATTTACTACTATGTTTTGGAATGATCGAATAACTAAGAGACCCTCGCTTGCCTTGCTAAAGGTTAAAAGATAATACTCTTAAGTGAAAACCACAATAGACTCAAGGAAAGGTAATTTTTTTAAGTGTCTATAATCTTGAAACAACTAATATTCAACTGTCGTTTGTGTTTTGCTGTAAACCAAATTATTTAAATAAAATTGAAGTGCGAAAGAACAATGAGCAGTCGAACATTAAAATATAATCAACGAAACATTGTGTCCATTGAAAAAAAGTCCAATAATGTTTAGAAAGGAAAAGAAATCAGTTCGACATCAACCGTCATTTTCCAATGTAGCCAGAGATTTATTTCACTCTGACAAAAAAGGAAAAGTGAACGAACTTAACGAAACAAAATGGTTATTATGCGCGAAACATAATACTGCGTTGGTGATACCGATTTTTGTGTTACATGGATAGTCCTTCAGGTACAATTTGAAGTGTCGATGCACATATCTAGCGACGCTATCCAGAAAGTTTGATAGGATATGCCGGGCAAAAAGAGAATGAAAAACTGCGACATCTCGTACGGTGATTGCTACAAAGAGCGAAGGCAACGGTTATTTTGATATTGATCGGGGCAAACTTAGGCAAAATGCTTAAGGCTTTAAGTATGTAAGCAGGCGCCTCATAACGATCCGCATCAAGGCGAAATTCGGAAAAAACTGCTTGATTTGCGCACAGGCTTCCACAGAAGACAAATATGACAACAACAAGGCAAGGGATGATTTCTATGAAATTGCTGTTCCAGTTTCAAATATCGATTAAATATGTCTCACATTGTGCGATTGAACGCTAGGACAATTGGACGATTGAGCGAATGAGCGATTGGGCGATATCACACCTAATTGTTCTAAAAATTTCCTTGTGCTCGTTAAACAAAAAACTTTTATGGCCCACATTAATATAAAATTAAAAAAATTGAAAATATTTATTATTGCAAATTATTAAAAAAGAATAGGTACATAAAAAGTATGTATTCGTTCATAAAATTCCGAAATGATGAACATTGAATGAATTTCAAACGCAGCAAACGTTTAAGGTTCTTCAAATCTATCCGTTGTGATGCATTCCACTTGTGATTCGTGTGATTCGTAAACGAAGTGAATTCATGGAATACATTCCAAACTTCCCTGAGTTCACTCTAATGCCCATTTTGTTGGCAATGTCAATCAGTTGACCATTTAGTTCATCCAGCAAAAAACAGTGGAGCTAAGATTTTTTTCTTTCAATACACTCTACATCTTCAACGTACACCTTTGTCTTTCAATCCACATTGGAAATCAATGTTCGCCAGCGTTTTCTTCTCATCTCTTCATCGTCGTGGCGTGTCCCTCTCAGCACACTCAAAATGTCTAAAACAAAAAAGTCTAACAAACACTTGAAAAATCAACAAAATGTCTCTTATACAACTGAATGTGTACACGCACACACAAAGGAACAGGTGCACAAATGAAGAATCACGGGAAAAGGAACAAATTTATCCATGAACTGACTGCTGCGGCGGAGGCAGCTTCGAATCGCCTTCTATCCAACCATGCAGCGGTGAAAATAATATATTTCGTATAATCCACACTCATCGCGTTCGTTATATCCTGAACGACTGCCGTTGTGTGAAAAGTCACGGATCATTTAGCTCAGCAGTTGGCTCAAATGCTTACAGTCGCCATTCGCAATAAGTTTATTCAATCGTGTCTAAATTGTGACACGCACAAGAGAATGGATATGAAATACTGGGAAAATTGAGTATGGAAAAATTCTTTCAAAAATCTGGATGATATGTGTGTATTTGAGGGGCCCCTAATTTCAAATTGGAACATCAAAGGAAATAAAAAAAAGACAAGGGAAATGGCGGGTGTCGTAAATGAGAGTGAGCAAGTGTGTCCACTCCTACACATAGGTTCCCAAGTTCGAGTATGAATCGATACAATGAGACAGACACCAAGTTTTCGTTTCACGCACCACCTCTCTCGAGTTTCTAAACACTCCGAGAGCATATCTGTCATAAAGACACAGAAAAAAAACTTAAAGTCCCTGCTTTCGGCAGAGAACAATAGAACGTGTGTTGGTTGCTGCAGAACCTAGATAGTTGCCATTTATGAGCTTCGTGGCAACAGAAAATATTTTAATGGTTCTGTCAAAAGTCACTGACACCAAAAATACTTGGAAAGTGCAGCCCTAAGGAGTCACTGACACCTTAGCCACAACAACTGCCGTCGGTGCACTTGGTTTCTGGTTTCAAAAGTGAAACCGAATAACCACAAGCACGAGGATATACGAGTATGCATTTCACCAACAAAAGCATCGTTCCCAAAAATGCATACGAAACAGATGGATGATAATCCCATCCCAAGAATCCAGTCCTGGCCCCAAGACAAGAGGACATTCGATACAAAATATTACACATCATTGCAAGAATTTCTTGATCAACCGTCTGTGGGTTGATTATAGCGTGGAGTTGTGGACGTACTCTTGTGAATAAGTTCGATGTGAATCAGAGGCCGTGATAAAGCGTTTCGTTCTTAAAAGAAATACTCTTTAACTCGTCCTTGAAGGTTGAGTATTTATGGATTTTCCTGTTCAAACAGACGCACATACAAGGCAACTTGCAGAGAGGACTTATCAGATGTCCTTAGAGAATTGACGCCTTATCCCTTTAAAGTGCCCAAAAATGGACTTATTTGGCATTATTTTCAACCTCAATGGAACGAAATCTTTCCGATAATGAAATTTTTCGCCATGTTTCATTGATTTTGAGCGAAATTTCAGCAAAAAATCTAATAAAAATCCCACACAATAACCACGTTCAGTTAAGTAAAATTCTCCCAAAGGTCCACGATAATTTACCCCACTTCCACTGAATGGAGAAACTTCTTTGATATCCCCACTGAATCCCCTCAGACTCTCTTCAATAAATATGCAATAATATTTTACATATACAATCCACTTCCCTTTAAAAATTAACTTTCAATTTTAACGTTCTGTTAAGTAAATCATATGAAAACCACAAACTCAGTGCTGCCACCTACAGGGACTATTTCGGTTTACCCACTCCTCAGCATGTATTCTGTATATCGTGAGTACGACCTCTCTCTCTCTCTCAAAAGAGAAAAAGAAAACTGAAAACAATACCAAAAGAGGAAAGTAACAAGAATGGGAGGAGCCAAGAAACTAGTTTTAAGACGTAGGCGTGGCCAAGTACATAACGTCTTGGAATTTATTTTTTGTTTTTCGATTAGGTGGAAGAAATGTGTGTGCCATGTGGTGGTGGTTTATATGTAAATGAGTTTTGTTGTTTCTTTTTTCAAGGAGAAGGGGAATTTCATGTAGGAAATTTGATTTTGACTTAAGATTTGTGTAAATTTTAGGTAAAAACTGCAAAACGACGAAGAAAAAAGTTGCCATTTGATGGAAATAATCATGGACCTACAAAAAATGCTGAAAAATCATGTGAACGAACCTTAATAATGATGAAACATGGAGCCGCCATTGAATTTTACTTAACAGAACGTGGAGGTGATTATTCGGGAACGTAAAACGAAAATTAATACAAATTCATTTGATTAGATCATGAAATTGAATTTATTTACCTTAAACTTTGACAAATTCGTAAGATTTGATGGACAAAAATCTTAAAATTGTCATTTGCAGGGAAATGAAGGAGAATCGATTTTACTTAACTGAACGTTGGAACATCATGGTGGATAAGTTGACGTTCCTCGAGATGCGTTCGTAAATTGAACAATTGTGTGATAATAATTTTTATGAAATAAACAAGTTTGACGTTTGATTTTGGAAAAGACTTTTGATGGAGATATATATGAGCAGATTTCGGCATGGGCCGGTTGTAAATGAATGCCGCTGATTGCAGTCGCATCAAATCTGGTAGCGTGACTCCGCCATTGTTTGACGCTAGGAATTAAATCTTTAAAATTCAGGGGAATATTGAATAAATATCGTAAATGCATGTACACTAGTTAGGCCGACTATAGATATGCATACAATCTCGCGTGTAGATTAGAGATCCTTTTCGAATTGTATGTACATATATGTATGTACATATATGGACTATGTCGCTAAGTGATGTGGCAAACTTGTGTATGAATATATATACAATGTGTATATATCTATAGCGACAGATAGGGTATTTACTTATCTTCGGAGGAGAAAAAAAATATGGAACAGGGATGAATGGCGGTTGCCTACGGACTTAAAATTTGTCACTTAACATTTTTACAAAACTGATGAAAATATTGCACATAAACATATTACGAACGTTCACAAAAAATAATTAAATTTTCTTATCAATTTTAAATATCTTGACAAAATTCCAGTCGAGTTTTTTTGAATTTTCTCAAAATCCCGACGGCAAATGAGTGTTTTTTTTTTTCCTCGAATCATGTCATTAATGACATTCACGTTCGGAAGATAGTTTTGTTAATAAAATTAATTTATAATCTTAAGTTGATTAACTTATTTTAGGACATGTTGATATTTTTGTTTCGATTTAAATTTTTCTTAGGTTTGTTCGATTATTTTTTGAATCAGAACTCACAGGTGTGTCAAAACTCTAGAAGTAGAGGCAACAATTCGTTAAAAGGCGAGTAAAATTGTGAAAAATTAAAAGAATATATTTGAACAACGAAAGTAGTGTACAATTGGTCATCGAACCCTAAAACAAGGAAAAATTGCACGGTTTGCAATATTTGTTAACCTGTAAAATTTTGACGTTTAGAAATAACAAACACAAAAGTTTCTAATTTTGAAATTGAACCAGAATTCACAGGTATTTCAAATCTCATAGAGTGAAGGCAACAATTTGGTTAAAAGCAAGTAAAATTATCAAAAGCGCGTTCGAATAACAAAATTGTTCATCATCACAATTGCCATCTTCAAACAAGGAAAAAGTGTACGGATTGATAGTGAACGGTTGATAGATGTCATAAATAAGTTCAAAGAAAGATCTTGGATTAAAACTTGCAGCATGTGTATATTTTTTATTCTCTTGTGAGCGCTCGCCCTCTTCTTCTTCGGGTGCAGCTCCAATTCGAGGTAAACTCGGACATAGTTTTTAGAGCTAGAGATGTCTTGTAAAGATATGCGGACAGACTGTTCATAATGTATTTTTAATTTGGTCGTCTGAAATTAGAACCATTAATTACAAAAATTGTGTACGACCTATTTTCGTTTCTTAACATTTTGAGGACGATGGAACATTTTGCGTGGGTTTCGAAATGGAAGACCGAACCTCCAGTATAACCAGTGCCAGTGCTCCGGTGCCCGGTCAGCGATGCAAAGCGCCATTTGCTCAGTCTCAGAACTTTCAGGGGCCGTTGGCCTGGAAAGTAAGCAGGCAATATGGAATCTACTAAACCTAAGCCATGAATGTGAAATAGACATTCCACAAGAAAGTGCTTCTGAAACAATGTCCTAGTCGGGCACATTTGTTTGTGTGGCTTCAGCCATGATTTTGGTACCAGATTCTTTTTTAAGCTCTAAAGCTGGTTCCTTTTTGACAGTCTTATCGCCTTCAGATTTATCCATTTCGGGTAACTTCGACTTTTTGGACAGTCTTCTCTTATTCCTGTGGATTGCTGAGTTTCTTTGAAGGTTTCTTAGGAGCGACATTATTAACCTCAGCCGACTTTGCTTTGATTTCACGGCAAATGCACATGTCGGCTTTCTCATCTTCAGCTAACTTATCCTCCTCTATCTCTTTTTTCCTTTTTAAACTTTCCTTTCTTTTGAAATTTCCCTGATTCAGCTTTCTCCATAAGAGGTTTCCCATCAATTACTTCTGTTAATTAGTGTTTTTTTCAAGATTTCCTTGGTTCCGGAGCGGTTTTTCCAACCTTCTCCACCTCGAGAGGTGGACATAGGAGTATGTTCAGTATTCTGAAGAGACGCCATTTGAAAGTGATGGAATGATTAACAGGTTGTATACACATAAAAAACCTCTAGAATGACTGACATTTATAATAGCTTAATATGCTCATAATTAAATTTGCATCTGCTCGGGGACAACATTTCCTGGAGTTTTGATAACTGGATAAAGGCCTTTAAGATGCCTTAGAACGTGGCAAATATTTATGTCTTCTTCTTTAATCGTCTTAGTTTTCTTTGGCATTGTCCCATAGACTCATAGTCGAATAGTGTAAGTAGATTTCTAGAAAAAGAGGTAGCAATTTACTAGTACTCTTTCAGTCAAGTTAGGGGCTTCAAAAAAATACATTAGAATCTGGAAAAGATGGACACATATAAAACAGACCCCGTTCATCTTTTTGAATTATTCATATTTCTGAGCATCAAAATTTAGTTAAATAAGAACATATAGACTTACATAAAAACGTTGTATGTATTAAAATGACAATTTATTTTGTTTAAAAAAAAAACGAGAAACCAAAAAATTAAGAAATTATTTAGACGATATTTTTAACTGTTCTAGAGTGGACTGTTGCTCGGAAGAAAGAAGTGGAAAAACCGTTTATCTTTCCGAGTAGTTCAAGTTTTCGAGATTCTACTGTATAAAAAGTGTTCGAATGGACATTGGACTGGACATTCTCATGAATAAAATGCGCATTTGTTTAGGCAAAATAAACAACTTTTTGTCTTTTGTCACCCGCCACCAATTTTTGTTTCATGCTTCAATGTCTCAAAAAATTGTTTCTTTCGTTGAGAGTGTTGAGCCTAAAGGGACAACTAAAATAGCCGAATGGAAATCTAAGAAAACTGAAGCAACCGAGCCAATACACGCTTCGATCAGTTTCGATAAGTTCGTTAACTTTTGCCTACTTACGCAGTAGCGAAATGAATCGCAAATGTCAGTTCACAGCTGAATTCTTTTTAACTTTCTGTAAGCAATTATGTACACCTTGAAATTTGACGATGCTTTTGGTTACTTTTCGGTATGTTTCGACAAAAGCTTCAGTTTTCGTATGGCAAAATTCCTAACTCACAACAAAAAGGAGGCGTGTCCGTTAAGTGCTTATAAATGTCAAATATTTATTTTTGTACTTCATTCTTCAGAATGAAAAATGATTTTCTTGTCTTCTTCTCAACTCCACACTTTTAAAATAGAGTCGTTTGCATGTGATCCATTGTTACCTGCTCAATTCAATGACAGGTACCAAAACAAAGTTGTTTTTCATCCTTCAAGAAAACTGTAAACACAACGAAAATCATTAATATTCATCCTTCACCTTACTTTGTTTTCTCAGGACGTTTGATGCAATTAACACGCTTGTCTGGCACACGATGCAGTGCTTGATGATTCATCAAAATAGATGACGCACGTGAGCACATTATTCTGAAATTCATTCGCTTATGGAATAGTTCAACGGTAAATAATCGGATTGGATATCTGAGAATGCATGATTGTACATAGGATATATATGTCTGTGCCCCTATGTTCTTTTGTGGATAAGTGCCAAGGGCTGTGTGGGAAATGCGAAAATAACCAACACATTGTCCCAGACAAATATAAGGATAAATTATGGTGAACATCTGTCGAAGCAGACAGAGAAGAAGATAACATCTCCATTATAACATTTTCTTGTGTTCATCCTTAAGGACACATAACTGAATGCCATCCATTATCTTTGTTGAACCTTGGATGAAAGTGTCTGGAATAAATATTTGCCATATTTTTTCAGGCATAATTTCAATTTTTAGTCAGACTTTAAAAAATGAATAAGTCAACTCACAATTTGGCAGCACTTGCCAACATGACAGTTCCTTTGCAAAAATCTGTTATCCATCAAAAACCAATTCCCCAGTGCTGCCAAAATGCGTGTCGACGAATGAAAAAATAAATTCACACTTCCCGGGTGTGAATAATGAAACAACGCACCCGCTGAAAGACTCCGATCGATCGTTTTTCAACGATCGCCACCACCCATCATCCCACAGGGAGGCTTCACACAATGTCTGACGTTCGCCTGTCAGATCGATTCTCACCTCATTCTGATTGATCTGCCATCCTGTGGGAATCGTCCCGTCCAATCAACCACCGAAAACAGAGACATCATTATCGCTTTCAACATCTGACACATTACCTGCCCTGACCGAGTGTGGGTTCCCTGTGTCAGTCCCTCGAGTCAACTGCAGGTGGCCATCCATAATCCTTTTGTGTGAATCCTTATTAAAGGCGCACAATGAGAGCGCATTAAGTGTATCCGACTGATGTGTATCGCTCGGTTTTTGGATATGTGAACTATCAATTAAAATGATCAGGGTTTGAGTTTCTCGAAAGGCAAAGAAATTCGGAAGAAGCGTAGCGAATTTGAATTGAGGGAGGGATATCTTAGATTGAACGAGAACCTCCATACAAACAAACACTCACTCACGGAGTTCGAAAATTGTGGGCGTTTCTTACCCATTACCAATTTTCTAAATGGAACTCATTACGGAAGCAATCCAAGGGATCAACATGTGCCTTCATCAATCGGAGGGAAAAACTACGACAAACTTTCGCCAAAAACACACATCCTTCGTATGCAAATCATGGAACGACAAACTTTCCCCCCAACACCAGCCATCGTTCGCACACAGCCCCCGAATATCCTCGCTCGTGCTCAACAAACGATGTAAAAATTGCCAACTTGATATCAATTTAATATCGGCCGTCTTTGGTCCAGCCTAATCCATTAATTCCCACCTACAAGCACAACGTCCTCGTCCGACACTGTGTCCAAAGTCCACCCTTATTTGTATTCATCAACCACCCCCAGTCTGCACATATCCTTTCGGAACCAATATGCAAAGTAAACACACAAGACAACAAATGACACCATCTGTTGCCGACGGCCGACGGCAGACGAGAAGTGCCATCGAAAGCAAATCATCGCCCAACAGCACTTCCTAAATTACACACGAAATCCTCATCCATTCGTCAGAACTGTGCTCTGCCCTGCCTCGGCCTGTCTGGTCCGATCATCTTCATTCCATTCCATGCCCGAATTTTTCCTCAATTTTTGTTTTCCTTTTCCTCTTTTTTTTCCCTCGATTTCCTTCGTTTTTGCTGTATTTTTGCAAATGTTGCCTGAAATTGGAAATCCACCCTTGAGCTTAGTAGTGAATCAGATTCACGTCCTTGCCCCGTATTGCAAGCCATCGGTTGTGCTGGCTTCCAAGGACCACACGCACACACAGACAGTGACGTCCGGGTAAACAGAAAATTCCCATTAGCAGAGAGAAGCCACATTGAATGGAAAAGTAAATCCCTCCTCGCCCATCGCCTCCCGTTTTGGATAAAAGGGAATATTTTGCCATGGAAATGAAGTTTTTCCACCTCCGAGGCATGCTATGTATGTAGTACATGTCCTGTCATGTGTATGTACTCGCACAGAGGTCCCGGCAGTGTCAAACGATTCAAAAAGCGACGCGCTTCTATGTGTGTACTTCGCTCGATACGAGTGAATACGGCGCGCGGCCCCTGTGCGCTTATATACCAATCAATTATGGTTATGTACTTGTTCCAGTAAGGCGTACATTTCCTGCTAAGCCAAAGGGCTTACGCTGACAAACAACCCCTGGCAGCGAGGTTATGTATGACGGATGGGGGCTGCCATATAAATGCTGCCGCCGATGCTGCCACTGCCGCTGCTGTGGCTGGTGGTGGTTGTTTTTTTTGTTTTCGTTTCTTTTTTTTTATTAAAAATTCCATTTCCCAATTTTGCTTTTTCATGCTTTTTTCAGTTCGATGTGTGCGAGCGATGAAAAGGATTCTATTACATATATACGGCCTCTATGTGCATCGATGCGACCCCTATTCAGAATTTTCCTCTGCCTCTTTTGTTTTTGATTTTTTTCGTTTCTTTTTTTTTTTGCAAAACCCAAACAGGGGTAAGCAACGAAGCGATAGTTGTTGTTGTCGCTGTTGTTCCCATTGTTCTTGGGCCGGGTTGCTGTTGCTGTTACGCAGCAGATACGCAAAAACAGGCTACCCGCCCGACCGTAGAATGGGAATTTCAGAAATTTGGAATTTTCGCTTAAAGGAGAAGAATGAATGAGTAAAGGTACAACACGCCGGGGAGAGGCAGAACCGACGAGCAAAAAGTAATAAGATATATGAAGGTATAGAGCGAAGGAATATATTGGCAAAGGACACGAGAATGAGAATGCGAATGTTGTTCGGGTTGTTAATGTGATTCTAAAGGGCTTCGGTGTCGATGGTGGTGGTGGTGTGGTGCATCGTGCCTATGGCTAAGAGCATTGAGTGTGCTTCTGCGAGAAACTCTACTCTGATGTGATGTTATTTTGAAAAGATCGGAACTTCACTTCTTGGTTCTACACTTGGTTGAGGGAGAGGGGTTATGTGTCAAGGCACAGCGCAGGCTAAAGCGGGAGCGAGGAGATGGGAATTTTAATTGAATGTGGATGGTTAATAATAATTGTAGCGCTACAATCCGGGATGGACTTGGGTCAAACAACCACTTGTGTTTTGCGTGCCCCAAAGGGGAGGAGACCTACAGTTTAATGCCGACTCCGAACGAACTTTGTAGACATTTGTACTCTTTGAGCATAGGTCAAAGGCTCAAAGCAAATGGAGCCGTAAAAATACGAAAGTTTTTTTTTTCGGAAATCGAACCTAGATTTCGAGCATAAGAGTTGTCGCACGCGCCCGCAATTTATTGAGTCGAAGTTTCTCAAGATGCTGGAAGTTGTCGAAGCGTTTATGTCATCTCGATAAAATTACAAGGACAATTTGCAAACTGACAGCTGGTTTGACAGATTTAACTGTCTGAAGTTAGTAATGGATTAATCAAAATCATCCAATTATAACACCTAATCACAATTTGTGAGAGCTAGCAAAGATCGTGCTAGCTGGAGAGGCTTTTTGATTAAGGCCCAAGTCCACTCCGGACTGTATAATCACAAGAAGAAAAAAATAACACCTAATCAATCAGATCATGCAGAAGCATGAGACTTCATTACAGCAGACGAAAAAAACCTTGGTCGATTCGCTAGGATAGGGCTGCGCATGATCTGTTGGTCCCGTTGGCATTCAAGTTAAATGGTCGAGGAGATTTAGTCACAAACGGATTATATAGCTACACAGACGACATTGCTCTAGCAAAGGGTCGTCATCCAACTCCTAAAGTAGCATAACCATTTAGAGTAACTGGAGACTATAACACAGAGCATCAAAAATACATAAATGCTTGTGCAATTTATGACAAATTAAGGGACTGCATCAATGACAAGAGACAAGTTGGAAGATTAAGTTCGATCATAGGATTCGATTGGAGTTAATTTTGTTTAGTGTGTCCTGCGAAACCTCTTACTCAGCCTGCAGTAAAGTTTAGAGGATTTTGTGATTTTGTTTTAAATAGAAAAGAATGAAGTGTCAATCATTGCTGTACTACAGTACAAGCATGTTAAAACAAAAATGCAACAACATCTTCTTTTCTTCTTATTTTCCCTATACTGTGTTCTATTGTACCATATGCGACCTGTATTCGAATGTCCTAAGCGCTGGAAAAATAAGAAGCTAGTGAAAATGTGTAAGTTAACGATAAGTATGTTTAACACGAGAAAAGGAACGCATTCTCCTGAAGGTTGACATAAAATTTGGCATCTATTTAGTCCAAGGTAAATCCTTGCCTTGCTTCTTTTTCTTCTTCTTGAGGCGATATAGACACCTCGGACCAGGGTCTCAACCAACAAGCCTCTTCAGCTGGAGGGATCGTTTGCTAGTCTTCAATTGCGCACGCAAAGTTAGTTCATATTCCACTCCACTTGTGTGCGTTGTCCCCGCGTCCTCTGTTTACAGTCCTTGCCTTACTGTTCGACTAGAATTTAAGGAGTATGAGAAGGCAGAGCTTCAGAGTCGATTTTTCGAAGAATTCAATTCATGCTCATTTCATCAGCTAATATGTCAGCCTGTATTTTCAAGCACAAGCTAAGTGTAAAGGAAAGACTTAGTCCACAGAATGAAGTGAAGATTTTGGTTTTTTGTCTAAGACGATATATCTTCATATGCACTCCTCCAATGCTCCTTAGAGACAGCCAATAATTTGAAATGGATGCTTAGGTGAAATGGGACCTCGGATGGTATGCACATATGTATGAAAATATCAGAAATTAGGACTATGATAAACGTCATTATAGGGCTCTACCTCTTTACATTACATGCTAGAATATGTGTGCCAATTTATTATGTGGTGTCTACTGGGAAACTAGACGAAACAACACGAGGAAAGGGATTAGTTTTTCCCTTGGGTATCACAGTGGGTTTACTAGGTCCTAAGTCAAGCATGGCTTTTTGTCGTATACTCACGAACCTAATCTATCCTAAGCAAATTTTCTAATTACTGCTCCAGAAGCGCCACCTGTCCGGCTCTTGCATCTATTAGATGCCGGCACTTTGGATCCAACTTTTCAATAATCTCTACGAACACAAGTGGTACCTATCAGAAATTTCCTTTGATTCGTCGATACACATCTCCTAGACGTCCTTTAGTTAAAATACGTATCTCCTCTGTCATGGCGTCCTACAACCGTATAATAGGGGAATTTTAAATTTGTTGAATGGAATCAAGGTCAAATTGCAAAAATTTGCTATTATTTTCTTCTGAAAAGTGAAATAAGACTAATTTCCCAGTTTGGGTTTATACCGCTTCTTCTTCTTCTTCTTAGGGCGCTACAGTCCGAGGTGGACCTGGGCCTCACTCAACATGCCTCTTCAGCCAGTACGATCTCTCGCCAGCTGTCTCCAGTTTCGCACACCAAACCGGCCGAGGTCCCCCTCGACTTGTGTGCACCACCTAGTTCGTGGACGTCCTCTGTTGCGTTGTCCCACAGGCTCAGAGTCGAAGACTCTTCGGGCCGGAGCTAAGTTGTCCATGCGCTCTACATGGCCTAGCCATCTTAGGCGTTGGATCCGTAGACGCCTGGCTAGACTCATGTCGCTGTACAGCCCATACAGTTCGTGGTTGAATCTTCTCCTCCAAATGCCATCAACGCAAACAGGACCAAAGATCGCGCGCAGAACTTTTCTCTCGAAAAGACCAAGACACTGTTCATCCGCTTGGGATATTGTCCATGCCTCTGCGCCGTAAAGCAGGACTGGGATGATCAAGGTCTTATACAAAGTCAACTTGGTCTTCCGAGAGAGGGCTCTACGGTGCCATGACATAACGCCAAGCGACATAAGGCCAAATTTTTACTTTGGCCTTATGTCATTTTCACAAAGCGACATAAGGCCAATTGGCTTTATGTCGCTTTCCGCTGTATATCTGATTTAGGTTTACCTTATTAAAATATACCTTCCATTATACATTCTGAGACATTTAAGAGGAAACGGGTAAAAAGTTAAATTGGTTTGGGGGTTCAAGCGTTATGTCGGTTTGCCGAGCGACATAAGACCAAATTCTTAAATTTGGCTTTATGTCACTTTGAGAAAGAGACATAAGACCAAATGCTAAAATTTGGCCTTATGTCGCTTGGCGTTATGTCCGGGCCCCGGGCTCAACTACTCAATTGCCTTTTGAGCCCATAAAAACAGCGGTTGGTAAGAGTTATTCTGCGTTTGATCTCGGTACTGATGTTGTTTGTACTGTTTACCGCGGAGCCAAGGTAGACGAAGTCCTTTACTACCTCAAAGTTATAGCTGCCTATGGTGACGTTCTGGCCAAGTCGTCGATGTTGTGTGTGCTTTCTCGATGACAGAATATACTTGGTTTTACCCTCGTTTATCGCCAGACCCATTTTAGCCGCTTCCGTTTCAATGCTAGCAAACGCATCATTGACGGCTCGCTATGTTCGCCCAATCACGTCAATGTCATTCGCGTAAGCTAGCAGTTGAACAGACTTTTAGAAGACCGTGCTTCTTGTGTTGGCCAGTGAGATTTGCACGATCTTCTCAAGAACGATGCTAAAGAAATCACATGGCGCGCGTCACCTTGTCTAAAACCTTTTTTGACATTGAAGGTGAGTTCGTTACCGACCTTGATGGAGCAGCGAGAGTTCTCCATCGTCATCCTGCTCAGTCTGACGAGTTTAGCAGGAATGTCAAAACTAGACATGGCGCTGTATAGCTCGTCTCTATACACGCTGTCATATGCGGCCTTGAAATCGACAAATAGATGGTGTGTGTCGATCTGCATTTCCTGGGTCTTCTCCAGGATCTGCCGCAGTGTGAAAATTTGATCGATGGTGGACTTCCCGGGCCTGAAACCACACTGATAGGGACCTATCAGTTTGTTCACAAATGGTTTCAGGCGTTCACACAAAACGGCAGAGAAGATTTTATAGGCGATGTTAAGGAGACTTATCCCTCTATAGTTGGCGCAGTCAAAGGGGTCCCCTTTCTTGTGGATCGGGCAAACAATACTGAGATTCCACTCATCGGGCATGCTTTTCTCCGACCATATCTTACAGATGAGCTGGTGCATGCGCCCTACCAGATCACCTCCAGTTGCTTTAAACATACCGCTTTATACCGCTTCAATACACAACAGAATAAAGTCAATTCAGCGTTATTTCGATTTGACGTAAAATAGATCCCCTCAAATTTTGGTCCCGTTTCCATACCAAGAGTAAAAACAATTTGGGAAGTAAAAGGATATAACGCAGTCAATTGTTTTGTGTGTTATATTTTTAAAAGGAATGGAATAGTTTAACGGAACATTTCAGTCTTGGACAACAATTTTTACAGTAAACGATGAAACCTTCGTTAAAACTTATGATGGCTAGCAGGTTTGATTCACCGACAGTCGTCTGAGGTTAAACTTGTCAAACAACTCCTTTATTGAGAGTTTGCATCCAAAAATCTTTATTTTGAACCTCATAAACTCAATCAGTCAATTTTTCCATTGATTCCATATAAACAGAATACAATTATGGATGGAAAACGTTTTCCCCCGCTGCCCAGAGTACATATAAAGTTCAACCACCACGTACATCTCCCATAGAAGATTGTTCTCTCACTCTACTCTGCGAACAGCATGTTCAATTATTATGTGTGGCACACACAGCACACAGCACACAGAGCACACCGAACAGAACAAAACAGCTTACGAAAATCCCGCATCAGCAGAAACAGAAACAGAAACAGAATCACAAGAGGAGGCGAACACAGCGCACATAAAATGAAAATGATACACAAAAGCAAACGAACAAACAGCTCACAGCTCACAGCTCATAGCACACAGCGCACAGCGAACAGCAATATCAAATAATTCATGCATCCATTCCATCGCCTTCGTCGTTCTTGTTGTCGCTGTCGCTTCCACACCACCATTCGCCATCCATCTGTACATTATTGTATTTCACGGCATCTGCTTTGCTTTCAATCTTCGTAGATACACTCCGTTGTAAACTAAGCCAGCCACTAGCGCCACTGTCACATAGCGGCGGTGCCACCGCGTAGCTTCCCATCACAATGTCATCGTGTACCTACACTCAATGAGGTTGCTGCGTGTATCTTCTCTCTACAAGTCGCAGTCCCATGTACGGGCGGCAATGTACTTATGTATCTACAGCCTCGATGCGAATGGGACTGAGTGCTGAGGCACATAAGGACCATGTACACGCACCAACTGTTTGCCTGCGAGTGTTTTCCTCAGTTCGCTTCGCTCATTGTTTTCGAACTAAGAGCTTTCTTCGTAGCATGCTCGACCCCCTCTCACTGTGCAGGTTGCCGACGCGGCACAGCGGCCCCCTTAGAGCAAGTTTACAACACGTTGCCGGCATCAATCAACAGCGGTTACATAGCGAGCAGAGTGAGCAGGGTCTGCTTCTTTTGGGGCAAAGTTTGTGCGAAGGAGTGGGAGAGGGAGCAGAAGCAGGAGAAGGAGGCGCGCAGGGTTGAGTGCTTAGTCCGCTTTTTTGTTCTCCCGTGTGACTGGCGTTTCTCCTGAAAGACGGATGATGAACATCGTGAATGAGATTGGTTACAGCCCAGAAACACACAAAAAACAACGCACAACACACAGCGACAGGATATAAACGAGTTGCATGCTCTTTGGCACATTTTTTGTATCTTTCTTCGTTCGCTGAAATGTATCGGGAGGGTCCTTGTGCTGTGGTGTCTTTTTTTTTTTTGCTTTTGCTGTTGTTAATTCGGTGTGTGTTCCATTTGCGGACACGTACAGCTCGGGACGGATAGAAGCAGGAGGGCCTCGTTTTTTTTCTTGCAGCCGTGTCGTGTTGCCTTACAAGGCTAGAACATCCTCGTTATTTCACGTTATTTGCTCGAACTAGATGGCTTAATAGAGCGAGCGGAACAGCTGGTGCGGGTCTGCGCGAGAGAGTGGGACAGAATATAGCCGACGGAATGCGAAGGGTTGCAGAGAGTGAGAGGGTGCGCCGGTCTGGGTCGAAGCAGCGACGGAGCAAATTGGATAAATAATGCAAATTCTTATGATTTTGTAATTCGATTTTCATATTTTTTAATGAGTAGACGAATAGATGGATGGATGACTGGAGCGGAAGGGATGGATGTTCGTCTTCCTCTTCTTGCTGCAGAGGGTTGCGTTGCGGGTTTTTGCTTCGTCGTCAAAATCTTCCGGAGTGCTTCGATGTGTGCACACATGGACGGGTTTTAGGGTGAGGTGGTTGCGAGTGCGGAATTCATACTTGTATCTTTCCTGTCCGGGAGAGGGATGGCAGGCGAGTTTTGCGACTATTTTAATGGCCCGTATACTTAGGGTTAATTTGTTTAATCAATGGACCGATATACCCTAATCGGAACAATATGAGTTAGCAGTGGATTATTGTGTTTCCTTTCAGAAGTTATGATGGCGGCGGTGGGATGGGATTGTCTGAAGAAGTTCTACGGCATATTTTCTGCTGGAGTCTTGTTTAAGTTGAACGAGGGTTTGGCACGTGTTTGGTGAAGTTGCAGTCGAAGTTTGTTACTTTTTGGTGAGAGAATTTCCGGATCAGCTTCTTTCAAGGCGCTGGAGTTAAATCCTGTTCTAAGAAAGAGGGTGTACATGTTTAAATAATAATTAGGGATTTTCATAATCATATGTGAACATTAATGTGGTTGAGGCTCATGCGTGTGAAGGGGGGTTGGTTCGGTGAATGCTTGAATGGATGTCTTGGCTGATTGAGCAATCATCGAGAGTTGAAAGTCGTGTAGCGGTATTCTAGTTTAAATATACGGTCGCCTCCCTCTAAGTCGAATTTTCACGGGATATCTAAATTAGTGCGACTTAGACGGAGACGACTGTATTTTTCTTATAAAATGGGAATATTCGACTATCCGCAGAATAAATTGTGTCTCCGTCTAAACACCCTCTTCGTTTAGTCTTCACCATTCGCGTTTCTGGCTCTTAATTGTTTTTCATATTTTCCACTTCGTTTCATCCGACCAAACAGATATCCATCCCCTTGTCCTTCAACCTTCCGCAATTCAATCGCTCCGCGTCTGTGGTACAATACTGCGAAGTCAGCATGTTCCCCTTTATGTGGGTAGTCTGCAGATGAGGACGACCTACAGCCGAAGATTCTGCCGATTACCCCAGTGCGTCGTTTATCCCTTTTTTGCGATATTGTTTCACCTGGCTACTAACAAGAATATTGCTGTTGGCCCTCTTCGCTGGTGTTAACGTTTTCTTAATGATAGACTGTTGTTGGCCTGGGGATCGGTTTTGGGGCAGAACATCTGCATCGTGGATATGAAGAAGAGAACTATTCCTGTTGCCTCGTTCGTTAAATATTTTTATTGCTGAGAATAAATTATATATGCTTAATAGATCTTCATTTAAACATCGTTCATATGAAGTGCGACCCGCAATTGGAAAGACCCACTTTTCGGAAAATATCGACAAAAAAATGTGTACTTCTTGTTGGCCAAAATTTGGGTATTTATCTACTTATTCTATCAATTTAGTCAAGTATAAACAACGTTCGCTTGTTTTCCTACAATTCAAACTATTCCTTTACTTTTTGTTTAACTGAAATCGCGATCCATAAAGTGCCGTCGCGATCCACAAGGAATCGTAGCGATCCGCAAGATGCCGTCGCTATCCACAAATTTGCGATGTAAAAAAAATTGAAATGCCAATTTCTGTTGCGTAAAGAAAACGCGATTACCTGCTATCAATGACATAAACTTGCCAATGAACTGTCAAAATTTGCGATTTTTGCATATCGCCGATCACCGAAAGCAGGAGACAAAAGTTCAAAAATGTTGTCATCGGAGAAACCCTCATGAAAGCCAACGATAGAAAATTATTACCGCTAAGAGATTGGCTGAAACCGACAAATGTATACGGGTTCATGACGAAGATGCGTTCCACATTCCTAATTTCTTAGAAAATCATGCTCTATTTGCTCATCTTTAGGGAAATATATAGATGTCTTAAGGAAAATGGTTGCTACCAAAGCAGCTTTAAGACTAAATAGGTAATTAGGCGGATTCTGCAAAAAAAAAAAACAATTTTCGGAAATATCAACCAAAAGTCCTAAAGGTGGATAATTAACTCTTCAATCACTTACATATATGTACGTGGGCGCCATGGCATAGTGGGTATTTGCGTCGAATCCTACGCAGTAGACTTTTGGTCTACATCTCAGTACGGGCAAAAATAATTTGTAAATTTCACGTCTCCACTTTCTTTTGGGTCACTGACAATGCTGAAAGAGTGTAACTGTGTAGAAAAAGCTTTTCAATCTCGCCCTTCGGAGTAAGCACTCGGAGTCAGCATTAAGTGGAGGTTCCCTCCACTCGCAAGAGAACAATAGCACGCACAACACGAGTGTTTGCTGAGAAGCTAGGTTCAAGCCCACCTCGGACCATTATTATTATTGTATTATTATCCCATTATCACATGTATTTGCCTCTCATCCTTCTAACAACTAAATGTCCCTAACTAATTCATGATTAAATTTTGTAAATGCTCTATCTTGTATTATTCTTTATAAACTTTGTGCCTTTTTTCATGTTCATGAAATAAAGTTGGGAACGTATACATTTTTTAAAGAAAATTCTAAAAGCATACTAATACAAGCATCTCCTCCTCCAACTGTCAAAACTGAATTCCCCATTCACGAAGTACCGACGCAATTCACAAATTTGCGCACAAAATATTCATGGATGTATACGTTACCCTTAAAAAACAGAAATGTCTGTGTTCTGTTCCGTAGAGAATTCGCTGCTACCCGTGAACTAAAAGTGCTGAATCAAATGTCAAAATTTACGAAAGTCGCAGTTAGCAGGTAGCAATTTCGTGGCGAAGAATTGAATAAGAGGCCGAGGTTGGATGGCGGATACACGAACTTTAATTTTTCACGGCAACACCTCGTAACACCTTGAGTAACTGACAACGCTCAGAGAGTTGTCCAAGGACCAAGTATAATAACCGTACGAAAACTTAAGTTAATGTCGAAAGGAAAAGAAAAGTAACCAGAACCATTTATTATGCACAAAATTATTCATCGACAGCTACCACCTTATCTCTCTGAAAAACTCCAATTTGGGCAATCCACTAGGACTTACAACCTTATCACACCGTCTACCAAATATTTAAGCTGTTCCCGTTTGTTTTACGTCCATGTCGTCAGACTTTGGAATTCACTTCCAATACATGTGAAACAATAAATTGGAGCGAGAAAGTTTAAAAGAGAAATTTTTAATTTTTTCTGTTAAATTATCATAATAACTAAAATTAATTCTAAGTATAAATACTTAATGTATATTAAATTTGATCTTAATTGTACTATAAAAGATCATAAATTGAGTTGAAATTGAAAATTGAAATAACATGAAAAAAAACCATCGTCCAATTACAGAGTGTTAATAATTACAGACACTTAAGTTGATTTCAGTTTTTCAAACGTCGTCGGTTTGAAATTAAACTGTAGGTCCCGCAGGGACGAAAAACGATTTTTTGAAAGTGCATCCAAATCAAAAATAGAAATTCACCGAATATGTGTATTTCGAATTCTGGGCGTCAGAGCTCATAAGCATACTTTTTTCAGGTTCTACAAAAAACAGTCACGCTTCTCTCACGAATGGAGGGGTCCACAACTTTACTCGGCGTAGTTTCATAACCTAACGGGATATAAGCTCTACACATGTTTGTCAGAAAACAACGAGTATTTTTCAGCAGAACTTAAGGCGTCGTTAGCTTCAATCTTCAATCTTAGCCCCAAAAAAAGAAGAGTTCTACAGCGGTAATTCGCATAAATGAGACGCCCAATTTTGATTTTTCACCCAAAATCGTTGTCCAATTCAAGCTGCTCTAAGGCCCAAAGCGATAACGAAGCGGGTGGTCGCGCACCTTCAATTGCTGAGTCAATTGGACCTTGTAAGCGAAGAATACTATGTTCTTTGTGCAGAATTCTCCTCAGGCTAGTGCGTGAAATGTTGAGCTGTTGAGATCGATGGCGAGTTTATTAAGTCTCACACTCTCGGCCACAGCAGCCACATTCTCATCTGTGCGCATCGTACGACGACGACAAACTTACGTACAGCAGTCGCGGTGCTTCAGCATCATTTCGGCTAAAACTTGTTTTCAAAAAACGCACTGTTTGGGCTACACAGCACTCACTTTGAAAATAAGTTTGCAATATTTTTCAACCTTGTTCAAGCGTAAAGCGACCCATTTCGCCACTAGATGGCCCTCCCTTTATATAGTAGTTTCAGAGCATTTGACGGCTGGGTCGTGTAGAGCGCATGGACAACTTCGCCCCTGCCCGAAGAATTTTCGATTTTGAACCGGTGTTACAACGCAACAGAGGGTGTCCACGCCTAAGCTGGCGTATGTAAGTGGAGAGAGATCTATATCAACTTCGTGAGCGGAATTGGAGACAGCTAGCGAAAGATCGTGTTAGTTGGAGAGGCTCACTGCTTGAGGCCCAGGTCCACCTTGGACTGTAGTGGTACAAGAAGAAGAAGAAGAAGTCTATTTAGTGAATACTGACTAAAGAGTTTCAAATACATGACCCCAACATTTTCCGTCTAAGGAAAACAAAATTAGTTCCAAAAGTAACACTGCACAGGTTCTCCTTTTTGTATTAAAAAATGTGTGTCCCAGTACGGATTACTAATGCAATGCAATAAGATGTAGAACACTTAATAAAGAAAGGTTCCTCGGAAGGTCTGCAACTTCCCATAAATTAAAAAAGAAAGCATTAAAAATTCAGCATTTGTCTAATTAATAACTTAAAGAAATGCTTTCACCTTCAAAGCAACATCTTCATTTAATACTACCAAGAATTTCCAAGCCTACTTCTTCCAATAAACACTGAATTTCCCCGGAGCCCAACACAAGATCCACACATAATCTTACTCCCACTCATGCTTCGCAATTAGTCTAAAAGGCGAGAAGTGATTAATGCCACAAAACAATTCTGAAATTCCCATTCAGGCACAGTTGGTCTATCCAACTAATAAATTCTTAACGCATCAACACCTCCCCACAACCTACCAACCGACTTCCATACCACTT
The DNA here is from genome assembly GCA_930367185.1 of Myathropa florea. Lineage (NCBI taxonomy): Eukaryota > Metazoa > Arthropoda > Insecta > Diptera > Syrphidae > Myathropa > Myathropa florea. The sequence continues at coordinate 6,238,430 of OV884003.1, read as the reverse complement.
CCACTTCTCTTCAGCTACCACTCAAAAAGGCGAAAAATAAGTTTCAAGAGACTATCTCGACTTTTATCAGACCTACATATCCATGCGATCAGATTAATTCTGTGAAAAGAATTATACAATTTTAACCCACGAACGACAAGATATCGGAAAGGTTATCCGCAGGAGTAGACCATAACATTAATTTACGAACAGCTTCAAAACAGAAGGTGTGATGGAAGTGGGTGTGTCTTGTCTGATGAGTTAAACATGAACTTCTCGTCTCGTCTTTTGGTTAATCGTTTCGATTTTATCATTCACGCTTTATATACGGCAAAGAGAAGCAAAAGCAAAGAACGAAACGACTGCGGAGTTAAATGCGATCGTTTCTTTTGTCTTAACTTCTGCAGAGCACAGGTTTTTGTTGGTTTTCTTCTTTTTTTCCTTGTAATTAGCAGAGAAATGGGTAATAATCGTTGTAGGTGACGTTGGTTGAATTTTAAAGTAAGACCGACGGAAGATTTGGACTTTATTGATAATTAAACTGAAATGCTTCTGAAGTCAGAAGCCAGATCGCGTGGCTTGAAGAATGTCGCGTGTGACTTAATTTGCATAATTTTGCTGACCAATTGTGCGTTGAGAATTTTATGGCCGTTGTTTTTGATGCTCTAACTTTTCGTTTGTCAATTTCGCGCTTTACAGTCCTGCGACTAAACAAAGAGCCTCTTCATTTCCTGGGGTCATTTGTCGGCTGTCTCCAACACACCAACTTTCATTTTTCAAGGTTACTCTTATATTATATGAAATGAATTTGATCAAAATCTTAATCATAAATGTGTTTTATTTAAATATATGGTCTTGTACCTGTATACAATTGGTTTAAATAAATGTGTTGTGATCAACACAACAGCAATTTGCTAAGGATAGTGCCATGTGGCTTCATCAATCTAGACCTCGAGCAAATGAAATACACTCTTTTCTCTAAATTCATCAAGCTGCGCCAAGCTGGAGACATTGATATCATCGTGCGTTAAGTTTTCATAGGAATTACCGAACACTGGTGAAGAAACCATAAACATTGTCGAGTCGTCCTCATTAAAAAGATTAATCATTAAATATGAACTGCGACAAATTTAAGATAGCAGAGGAGTTAACCTACCAAGTACAAACTCAAAAAAATTAACCCTAATGAAGGGCCGACGGCTTTTTGATAACATTGGCTGTTTTGACGAGTCTAGGTAATTGCCTTTTGTTAGTTTCGTTTGTCCACGCAAGCAAGCCAATTCTTGGTTAGAATTCTTTAGAGACATGATATGTTGAGCCAAAAGATGGGTATTGTACAAGAGAGTAGTATGGATTGTGGGTTCCTTCCAACAAGGATTTGTCGGATATTTTGTTCTAGTCTGCGAGGATGCCGAATGGAGTAAAAGAAAAATCGCAAACTCGCACAAAGATCGAGTTGTAGTCCGGAAGACAGGAACTCCATTGACTACACCGGTTAGGCCACAGCTTCCTCCTCCCTTTTGCTCCGATAAAGACTATCATTGAATTCCAGGGTCCTGGTTTAAGAATAAGAGGCAACTTCAAATGTGTATATCAAGACTTCGTGGATTTAAGAAGATTTTGTACAGAAAAGTGGAAGTGACGTGGGGAAGATTATCAAGACAGCCTCAGCTCATTAAGTCTTATTAAAATTTGTCGAATGAATAATAGGGAAGACGATTTTTAGCAATAGAACTCTGATCATTATTAATTTTTTGAACTTCAAATATGGTAGTTAGTCATTTCACTTCAACCCAATTAGCACTACAGTGTTTCTTTTTGCTGTCACTAGACTCGTGTCTACAATTGAAGAATTTTGTTAAAAAGCGTTAAAAAGCTCTGAAAGGAGTAAAGACTAGATCGATCCAGTGGAATTTAGAATCAGTGGACGGATCAATTTTTGACACCTTTTTAAGTCGTTAAAGGGGTCTTGCCGACAACCTGGCATTGACACAGAAAGTTGTACAAAGATATTTCTGTTAATTTTAAATCTATGGACAAAGGACTGAAAAGCCAACTACTTATAACGTACTTACACGGAAAATCAAGCAACATAACGAATACACAAAAATGATGCACTGTGACTATAACAACCACTTCGATCAGTTTCGTTAAGTTCGTTCAATTTTGTCTACTGAAGCCGGAGCGAAATGAATCGCTCTCTATGTACGCAAATTTCAGCTGATAGCTGAATTTTCCTTAAGTTTATGTAACTAATAACAGAGACTTTAAAATTTGACTATGCGTCTGGTTGCCTTTCGTTTGGTATTGACATAACCTAAAATGTTCATACGGCTATCATAGTTGGTCCTTTGGCATTAGGGAGGTAGGTTGTTGTGAACATTGCTGTTTATGGGAAATTGTTCATTTATCCAACAGTTAGTCCACTTATTCATATTTGGATACCGATTTGGAGCTTTCTACAAAACTTTGTAGATTTCTGATAGATACCTCACTAAAGTAAGTTGAAAAAGTCGCGCAGGCGTAATAAATATAGAGAACATTGTCCACCTTCTCGTTGTCTAGAAAGGTTCTTCAGAAGTCATTTGAGAAGATATCAAGTCTTCTGACATGCTGCTGCCTTATAGGTGAAGCCCTGTGATGACATTTACCAACCACAATTTTTGACTTTTTGAACGAGATCTAATTTTTGGAACGATTTAGATCTAGTTTTGGCCGGATCATTGTGGAAGAATGATGTATGTTGGTAGTCTTCTGGTTGTCTGTTGAGTCGTAACTTCCTGAAAAAATTATTTACAAGTATAATACCTAAGAGCATTCCCACGTTGCCATTTTTATTAATTTTTTAAAACTGTTGAAGTGAAACGTGCTCAATTCATAACTTTGGCATTGGCTTATGTGTTGCATTGGCTGACTAGAAAGTGCCTTACTTTTCACATAAAAATGTTCAGAAAGAGTTCAAACAAAGGACTACCGCTCTATTTATTCGAATGAAATTTTTTTTCCCAGTGAAATTTTTCTTACAACCATTCTCAGAGTTTCTTGGTTTATCGCGCAGCAGTCTCTGATTTGACGATTTTTTTTACTACTTTTCTTTTTTTTGGATTTGCGGAACTTTATTATCAGACAGCAAATAACCAATCAGACAGCAGTTGGTTAAGTGCCTGCTCCAAGTTAGAGGGGTCTCAGATTTGAATCCCAGTGAAATCGAATCTGGTCCAGTCACCATTTGCCGTTGGGATCAAATTAATGGCACTGGAGTAAGTTGCTACCTGGCAGTACAATGGACCAGTTTTGAGTCTGAGTGCTCCAGTAGTCTCAAAAACCCTAAAAAATAAAAATAAAATCAAGAACAATTTTACGTCCATCATACGAGCATACACAATTGTCTATGCAGTCAGTTGTGTTTTGCATATTGTGCTGTCTTGTGTTGTTAAGGTTAATTCATTTATTAAATTCGTTTCGTATTTTAAATTTTAGTCTCTTCATGCTTCTGTCTGACGTTCTAAGTAAAACGTAAAATAACAGACTTGCTTTGACAGCTGTCAAAATGGAGTTTTAAATTCTAAAAAAAATTGCAATTACAAATCTTTTAAACCTTTCAAGTCAAGTGAAGTCATTCAAGTCTTTTCGATGATACAAAACACTCGTTTACTTCTATTTTCTGTGACATTTTATTACATTTTTTCTGTCCGTCGTTTAAGGGTTCCCCTGAATTCATCTCCACAATGAAGCAACACGATGGAGCCAGGCCGCGGACCCAAGCGGCAACAATAGGTTGCCACAGAAACGGCTTTTTGATTAAACTACCCCCCACACCGCACACACCGCACACACACACACTCACACACAATTCATTGTCATTCAAAAGAAAAGTACAGCTAACGAGAAAAAAAGCAATTCAAAAGAATCCACCACAATATGAGGCTCTCACAATGTTCGCCCGGGAAAAAAATGCATGCAACAGTGAAATTATGCTGAATGGCATCGAGCCCGTCAAACAAGGTATCCTTTCCTGAATGCATGCAATTCCAGCGTGAATGCAATCCAATATGAGTTTCCATGGCAATGGTTACACGTTTTTCCAACCTCTAAGATACAAACGCTTCTGAAAATTCATATTACTCGCACGTGCTGGATTGCGTCGACTGTGTTGCTCCACACACAGTGGACTACCCTTGAAGGAGTTCCACTGCATGTGAAATTGAATGCTCCTGAATGGAATCTAATTTTAGTTTGGCTGCCAACAGCAAGCAGCGTTCGGCAATTAAGCCCACAACAATCGTATCAGTCAACACACCCACCCTCCCGCTCCATCGCTTTGGGGGTTATGTAATTGGGTCTCGTCTTTGACATTCTTTTCCACTCAGGGTGTTTCTGCTGCTGCTTCTGGACGCAGTAAACACATCCGTGTCATCACTCAGACACAATTTTAGGGAGAATCGATAACCCCTTGCCGCCCCAGAGTCTCATTTGAGAGCTCGTTCGGATCGTAAAACCCATTGGCACTTCTCAAAATATTTACTTTCTTGTTCTGGGGAACACATGCCCGAAGAAGCAGTACACTCGTCGGTCGTGCTGTGCGTTTGTGTGGGTTTTGAAATGTATCTCTGATTCGGTTTTCCTCGATAAGAGTGCTCACCGCTCTGAGATCGAGGAACAGCAATAAACGTGACCCTCACTCACTCCTCATTCACTGGCTGTGCGCCTCAATTGGCTACGGATTGAAATCGAACTCAATAAGATTCAATTTATAGATACATTGCTACGGATTCTTCCCTGACTGATTGGAACATCGGGCGACGTCGAACAATGATGGAGACGACCAAGAAGACGACCACGACGACGATGATGACGACGATGATGACGATGATGATGATGATGATGATGAAGATGAGAACGATTACGATGATGTCGGACTAGCAAGTGGCTGGATACTACTCCATAACCGTTGTAGATCCCACCACTGAAAGGCAGAGAGCCGTCCCGTGTGGATGTGTGTACGTATACGTTACAAGCTGCCGCCACCACGATGAAGTGGCGACTGCCAAGTCGTTGAACTCAAGTGTGCCGAACACACAAACAAGTCTAACACAGCGCACACAACGAGCACTTGGCTATGCCTTGGCCGCTCGTTTGACTGACAGTTTGTGCGGCTCTGCGTTGCGCGCAGATCCACGCGTGGAGGACTTGAGTTTATTGTATGCCATCGCCATGCCAAATATCTTTTCTGGTTAGCACAAGCGCATTAGAATGGGAAATTAGCATAAATCAAACGAGATCTATCCGCCGTTAGACCAAAAAAAAAACCACACAGAAACCATGCCAGACGGTGGTGGGTTTTGCAGCGCCCGATCTGGGTGGGTTTTGTTTATGCTGCACGTTTGGCATTTCAGCGCGCTGCTTGTAAACACTGAGCAACTAGACCTTCGCACTCGGCGGTTTTCAGCGGACTTGGTCTTGTTCTTGAGCAGAGTAAACAGAGTTGACAGTTTGCTTATTCAGCGTCGTCGTCTTGGGGGATTCCGGGAAAGGAACACAAGGGCTAATGGCTTCATTTTGACTTTCTGCGCTGATAGAAAAGTCTGTGGGACGGGATTTGTGTATGTCTTCATTTCAACACCCTGATGCAAACGTGTTTCGAGGAATCTTGCTCTTTGACAATGTCAATGTTTTTGAACTTCATTCGGAATGAAAGATTGTAGAGTCATCAAAAATTGGACCGACCACTTGAAGCACCACCAGCAAAGTCGAGGCTGCTATTTGAATGATGTGCTATTCAGCACTTAAGGGCATGAGCATGGCTTCAAAATGAAGCCAGAATCAATTTAATATATCACACCGTTATTGTTTTATTTAATTTCTTTTCCTATCGTGCATATCTGGTCACCCTGTATAGCTCTTACAGTTCGCGGTTGTGTCTTCTCTGCCATTCGCCATCCTCACAGACTGGATCCGACGTTGAATTTTTCTTTCGAGGAACCAAAAATCATTTTAAGGGTTGAAGAGCATGATTTTGGTCCTTCGGGTCAGGAGTTTTGATCCAATTTGTTTTGGCTAACCGGTTTGCAACTGTTGTCAAGGATGATTCTTCTTTTGATCCGCACTAAGATGTCGTTTGTAGATTTCACGTTTGCCCTGAGATAGACGAACTCTTTAACTCTTACTTCAGTTGCCCATTCTGACGTGGTTGTGGTAGGTTGTGGACGATGGATCGAGCAAAAAAATGGCAGAGCACACTGACAACAACTATGAACTGTCAATTTCACGATAAACAGTGTCGCCATGTTGGAAATCAAAACCTCAAAAAAGCACCTTCGCCACACCACATTCGAATGTAAACAAAAGCGTAGCAATTTTTGCCATTCAGACAAACTTCTTCTCCTTTTTTATCGCTCATTTATAAATCGCACACTTCAGCACGATTTACACTTTTACGAAACAAGATTCTTCAGACGACGCTTCAGTCTACACTTGACTTAGGTCAATAATTTTAGAGTTGAACCCCACAGGTGTAATCGCCTTTTATTACCTTCATCATGTACATACACTGTGATTGATTGCAGATTCAAATCCCTCAGATGGGGGCTCTGCAGATAATCTTGTGAGATTTAGTTTCGAAAGTGTTATGACGCAGACAAACGCCTGCCGTTTCAAGATGTAATGCCGTCGCAATCATATCCGTCCAAAATTGAGTAGGATTTTGTTTCTCCCAAAACTTTTCACTCACATCAAGCTAAAGCAAAGTCAAGACACCGAGTATGGGTGCGACCCCAACTTGGAGTGCACTGAGAATGAATTGTACTAAGACAAGGTCATCATTCTAACTAAGGCGACAGGGCAGTTTAAGTTCTTTAAACAAGACACGGGATGGACGGTTTCCCCTGAATTTTCATATTTTTGTCTAGAAATCAAACAACAGACCCGCTGAAATCTGGTGTCACTCAGTGTGCCCTTTGAATGCTCCCCCATAGAAAATCCTCCACAACATGTGACAATTTTATTTTTTAATCCGTCTATCAAACTCCCCATTCACAAGCGATCCCAGAGATTGATTTCACAGAACAAAAGAACTGCAATTTCATGGTACAAATTTCCAGCGAGCTCAAAAAATGAAACCCAGCAGACCATAAATCCCCCGTGTCGCTTTTTATTCATTAAAATGTTTCGAACAAAACTATCTTCAACGTTGAGGCTCATTTGCTCTTTAAATGGCTTCATAGATAAACCGAACTCCAGCATTTCATGCCACGGAAATCCACGAACAAACAGTTCACCCAAACAATGCTCCTTTTCGCTGCGAATCGTTGACCGGGGTCTCTGTGGTTCTCCAACAGCCAGTTCGGGTCCAGCTCCTGCGGTGAATGGCGAACGTAATTGAAACCTGACAGCAAATTAGCCTCAGATGATATTCATATCTCATTGGACGGAATTGATGTGATCTAATATCAGAAGAGGAAACCATCGGTCTTACTGAGTGGATAAACTGGTTCAGCAAGCTTCGGCCGTCAAGCGACGTTCCATGTAACAAGGTTGGAGGTTGTTTTTTTTCTCGTCTATTTGCCTATGCAAATTACGTCACAAACGTTTCTGTAGTTGAAGCACGAAATTTGACGTGTGATTTATGAACCACCGCAGAGTTCATGACTGAAATGGGAAGTGGTCTCCTCGGGAGGTGGGAATTTATCTTTAACGCGGGCTCAGATGAATTTTAAAACAAAAACATCTGCTTACTCGTGGATACATTTTAAGTGGAAAACATCCTTTCAATCACCACCATTCAGTTGACGTTAGAACTTTGTTCGTGGATGAAGACATTTTCTATCCCCAATAGTCATCATCACATGACCAGTGGTGCAACGAACTGAATGATTGCTGTCCCGTGCTGCTATCGAAGCCGTTCTCTGTCCGCCGGTCAATGCACCCAATCCCTGCACCACCCCATCCACGAGACTGCTGAAATTTGCTGTCCTGTTCGGCAAGTGGTCTCTGCCTCTCCTTGGCATTCAATTTTCTTTCATCACATGAAACACTTGAGTTTGAGGTTAAGATCCCATAATTTTTCATTCGCTGCTTTCAGCATTTCCCTCATCAAATTCGTGGAACAGAAAAGTAGCTGAATGTCGACGGGCGGCTTTCTTTTCACTCCACGAAAAATTCCGGTTTGCAGAGCACAGACCGCTCAGGTACACGGCGGCGCTCGCTTCCAAACAAGGGTCTTAGCAGCATCAAACCTCAAACAACCTTGAAATTCGTATAACAGGCAAAATGGTATAACAAATCGATATCCAGCCCAGGCAGTGTGTAAACGATAGGGAAAGAAACGAGCCAGTTTCACAGTCACACTTCGCACGTATTGCATCTGTGGGATGTGTTCGTTTATGGAGACCCTAATTAACCTTCCAAATCAGACCTCGTGCTCGTCTGGTCGACGTAGTCTGCACGCTATCTCCAGGTGATGATGAGCAGAGAAAGTGACAATTAAAGCAGACTCCAACGAAAGTTGAGAAGCAAACCAACTTTTAATTAAACCTCATATTCACTGTGGACACTGGGTTGGCTTGTTGCTCGAAACGGGTTGTTCTCGGAGTCACTTCTAATGCAGAGTTGATTGTACTCATTGATGTAGTTAAAAACAACTTAGTCTGTTGCAGTTGAGGTAAACTTTGTCCTCCCAGACGTGTAATTATGCAGAACGTAATGAAATGCTGATATCCTCACTTTTCGTAATTAGATGTTAAACATTCTCAACTGGAATTGCATTTGCACATGAGGACGGTGTACCTGTTCCGACTGTTTGCTGTGGTTACACATTTGGGGCGCTTGTACTTTTGTACGCATGTAGGTGTCCCTGACCTAGTCAAGAGTTGGACTCGTGTGAAGCTAATCGCTTGAAATAATGAAACAAATACCAGCCACCCCTGGGGGTTTCTGTTGCTGAACACAATTACTTTGGTTTCTGTACATTGAACTTTTGAAATTTAAACAGAGTTTTAAACAGCAATCCGCAAAGGAAGTTGTTGTTGTTTAAACTGTTGGAACACGTTTCTGACTCGTTCTCTAGGCCTTTGTGTTGTGGTCGAATCAGAGGTTAGAGGGGAACCTGCAACCGCTTCCTGCGAAACAGCGTAGCTACAAAAATATCGTGCTTACATACCCACATGTGGTAGTGACAGGACAACCGCTCTGCTAAGGAAAGGGAAATCTAAGTGAATGTCGAGCTCATGGTTATGGGGTGCTATGGGGGTTGGGAAAATGTAGGGAAAATGTCGCTGCTTTTTGTTCACTTAGTTCCTGTAGCGGATTCTATATATAGGGTGTTTTTTCAGTGGTTTGTCTTAACTTGGCAGCACTGTTCGTAGTAACAATTGAAAATTGAAAAAAGTGAAAAACTGTTGAAAATTACTTTCTTGCCTACATTCGAATGTAAAGTGTGATTTGTTTTAGGTTTGATATTCAACTTGGGAGCACTGTTTTTTGTGACGGCCAATTTGACAATTTGGCAAAGTTGTGTGCTTTACCATTTTTTGCTGTCAATCCATCGCTCACCACTTGCAACAGAACGTCACAATCGATACTTGTATAGATCCAACGAAGAATCGCCCTCGGAAGCCGATGCTACTTAGGTTTGTCTAAGCAACTAGGGTCCAAGCATTCGATCACAAGATCCTGATTCTTAAGGCCTTCGAAAGAAAAATCTGCGAAATTGGCGAATGGCGGTGAGGATATAACACCAAACTCTTTGAGCTGTTCCCTGATGAGGATGTAGTCCGGAAGGGAAAGATCCCTCGACTCAACTGGCTCGGCCACATCGAACGCATGAACACCAAAAAGAATCTTCGAAATCGAAACCTCTGTGCTTTATGCGGTGGTGGAATCATTGGCCCCTATTTTTTTTAAAGATGAGGCCGCCCATAGATTGGAATTTTGAAGGGCATCCTTGCAATTAGACCAACACTTTGGGTCCACTGCGCCCTGGGTATGGGATGTACCACGCGAGACCTACATTACCACGGCTGGTTAGAACCACCCAGATTGTTGTATGTATCTTTGGAGGTGCCTCAGCTCTATTTTATTCAGATCCTCCAGCTCATCGAAGAAGTTACTTCCCAATAGTCTCCATCTCCGTAGAGTTGGACAATCGGTAAGCAGGTGGCGGACTGTATTTCCTCCTCGTCCATGAAACTTCTACAATAGTCGTTGTGAGGGATACCTAGTTACCTGGCATGCGTGTCTATCGGAAAATATTCCGTGATGACTCCTAACACCATTCGAATATCCTTGCGACTGAATATCCCAGCACCGGCCCTAGGGCTGACGTTGACGTTGACGCTGACGTTGACGTTGACCCAATGTCCAGATTTCTTATTTGTCTTCTTTGCGGCTTCGTCCTCTATTTACTTCTTTACGAAATTTAACGCCGTGCTGACATATGGTAGTGATAGAGATTTATCCAGTTCTGACCTTTACTTTGCCAGCACGTCCGCTTTCTCATTTCTCATACTCATCCCATTAAGGTCTAAAACCTTTTTTGACATTGAAAGTCTCGGTGAGTTCGCTACCGACTTTGATCCAACAGCGAACAGTTCTCCATCGTCATTTTGCTCAGTCTGACGAGTTTGGCAGGAATGTCAAAACTAGACATGGGGTTGTATAGCTCGTCTCAATGTGGCCTTGAAATCGACGAGCAGATAGTGTGTGCCGATTTCCATTTATTGGGTATTTTCCAGGATCTGCCCCAATGTGAAGATCTGGTTGATGGTGGATTTCCCCGGACTGAAACCACACTGGTCCGTACGGACCTATCAGATTGGTGATGAAAGGTTTTAGGCGTTCACCCAGAAATACAGGAAAGATCTTGCATGCGATGTTAAGGAAACTTGTCCCCTGATAAAATAGGCGCAGTCAAAGGGGTGTCCTTCCTTGTGGATCGGGCAAATGATCCTGCGATTCCACTAATACATGCTTTTCTCCGACCATATCTTACAGATGAGCTGGTGTATGCACCCAACCAGATCATCTCCAAATGCTTTAAAAATTTCAGCGGGCAGTCCATCTGTCTCAGCAGCTTTGTTAGACTTCATTTCCGATATTGCTATTTTGATTTCGTCTAGGTCGGGGAACGGAATTGTCTTCTATCATCGTCCGTTCTGTTGAGTGGAACATTCTGCCTTCATAGCCGCGTAAAAGTCTGCAGGAATGATTCTTTGAAATTCTCAGTGTCGACTGTGACTCTGTAAGATTTCTGTACAAACTTTATATCCTTTTGATAGCAGTTTTCCTCTCGATCAATCGCTTCTTAAGTGTCCAAATGTAAGAAAAACACATAAACGGGGAATGTCTACCAAAAAATCCCACCTATGGAAGATATTAGAGTCGTAAAGATTGATAAAGGCCCAGTATAAAACATAGGCCATCGTTGCCAGTAGCAAATTGGCAGCCCTGCCTTTCACAGCCTCAACCAGATAATTCTCTCACTCTACTCACATCGCCATCGGAAGTAATGTACAGGGAAATAAATGAAAAGCAGACAACCAAACTTATGAACGGCAGTCAATTAGTGAAAAAGGGTTCGGAAATATATCAGACAAAAGAATATATTCAACTTCATTAAAAATGCTTGCAGGTGCAAAAAACGTACACCGAGTCGAGGCACAGAACCGTTTGAAGTTGACTTCAACCGTCGAACGCTGCCGACTCCATAGTACACATGCATTCCAAATCCGGGAGCTATCTACATATTTTCTTTCCGGTCGGGCTTTGTTCTGCAAAGTCCTAGGCATAGGGGAAAATCGATATCCACACTGCGACGTTACTAAGGTCTGAGGATATACGAGTATGCTTTCATTTTCGGCTGCGACTCACTGCCTATTGTTGTGCTTTTTTTTTGTGTATCCATCTCGTAAATGTTTTCAATTAAATGTAGCCCCGCGAAATGAGTCGGCTAATCTCTAGCCATTGTTTTGTTATCCCATTCAAAGATCTGCTTCATCTTCATCCTTCTTTTTTGAGAGTGTGAGGGAGTGTGAGGGGAAAGTGTCATCAGAAGTCGTCATACGCCCACTCCCTGTGCAAAAAGAGCATTTAAGCTTCCCACTCCCTCCAAGTGGTTGATCCAAAAGACTCTCGCACTCTTTTCAAATTCACTTTGGAAGGTGAGAAGATAAATGACTTCCTGAGCTAAGATCATATCCCCGATACAGAGTCGGGAGAAGGAAAAAAAAACGTTTCTATTGTGAGAAAAAGAAATCCAAGCGCAGGCACAACGAATATGGTCCTACGAACCAGATAATTACCCCATGATCTCAGATTCTATCTCATTTCTATTCAAAATCGCAACTTGACGTAAATGTACTTACATCCACCCCCACCCCTGTCCGCCGGAGACTTTCGCTGCTCTACATATTCACCCTCGTTGAAGGGAAATTTTTAAAGTAAGCTCGTTGAAAATCGCATCAAATTAGACTCGGAATGGAGGCAAAAAATAAGGGAGAAGAAAAAAATTAATGAAAATCGATTATTTCCTTTCACCTCTGCGAGTTTGCCGCGCCTGCTTTCTTCTGTTCGTCGTCCTTTGACACAGCGGCAGGCATCCTTTCACGTAAACTGGATTAATATTCAATTTAGTTGAAATTATTTTTTAATTATAAGCACTCATCCCCGCACAAAGGGCGGTTGAGAGGCAAAAAATCGGAGAGAAAAAAAAGAGGTTCACTCAAACATCGACGAGGGAAAGTCCGCTGCCGATGGACCCTTCTTTTGATTTATTTTCTCGTCCTTTACTCTCGGCTCGACTCGACTCAGTCAGTCGCTGCTCAGCCCGCAGAGAGCAAACAGGAAGCGAACAAAAGCAAAAAAGTGATAAAGATGACGTTGCAAAAAGGATGCGGCATTAATCAGGTCCTTATCGCTGTAATTATGTACGTCTGTGTGTATGCGCGCGAGTTGGCATTGTCAATGCCCAATAATCACGGTGTAGGCAAGCCACCCTTTCTCACCGCCGCACCGCTCCGTATTGAAGTGAAAAATGTGCTCGTATCCTGTCATTTTGACGATTGCTACGTTTACACCGCACAGGCAGTCTCCTCTCTTGTCGTTTCACCCCCCGTGGCATAGAGTATTCGTGCGCTGCATCGACAAGGGTTTGATTGTTGGACAAAAGTGTCTCCTTGTTGAAACGCCACCACCACTACCACCACCACCCTATCACTCGGTGTGCGACGCGAACGAAGACGAAAGATACATAGTATACGGCTGTAATTGGATGAAACCTGCGACTGTAAGTGGTCGGTTGTGCTCCCTAGCAACCGCTGCACACCATCAGCGTACACCGTCTCCCGGGGTAGCTCGTTTATTTGTTTACAACCTCGTTGTCCTCCATCAAAACATGACACAACCGTCTGTCAAAAGTTTCCTGCACCGTAATGCTCTGCCTGTCGAAGCAATTAGGGGAGTAAAACTGATTTTCCAAAGTCATTTGTGTACACACAGTTATTCAGGACGGGAGGTTCCTTTCCTACTCCATTGTCCACGCTGGTTAATGTTTACATTCATTCATACGTACACTCGCACACACAATCACCGTCGTGGGCCTTTTCCTTTCCCATACTGGTGTCGCCTTTAAGTGGATTCAGTCAAAGTGCCGATGCCGTTGAAAGAAAGTTGCAAGTCATCCTGACCAACAAGCCCGTGCACACACACACACACAGACCGTCGACCAATCCATCAGTCAGTCACAGAGTCCACGAGAGTCGCTTGGCTGGATTCAATGAAAAGTCGATAATCAAATTTTAACGCTTTTCCTCCTCGGGCGACATAATTTGTCGATTTATCATTCCATTATGTGGCAACCGGAAAATTTGTCTTCGGGTTTTGCGGTTTCTTCTCCAAGAGGAAATTGAAGACCGTAATATGGGTTTGGCTAGGACAAAATGAAACGAAACGAAACGTATGCCCATGCCGACGTATGCAGGCACCCCTTTAGAATTGGTGAACACATCCCGCCATGGGCATGGGACTGATGCAATTTTTTAATGATCTCTTTTATCTTTTCGGCAAACAAAGATGGTACTTGCGTCACGTGTCCAAAGTGCCGATGCGATCCGTGTTTCGATAAATCGTTTGCCGTGGAGCTCTGAGGGTTGGTTGCGAAGGCGTACACCCCACAAGCTGCTGAGGGGATTAATGGCCACTTCAGCGTTGCAATAAAAACGAAAATATTTACATGGCTCTGCCTGCGTATGGGGGAAGGTTCGTGGCAGTTTTAATGTGTTTCTGTTTTTTTCTTCTGAAAAATTGAGATAATTTTGCGAACCTTGGGTGCTGCTCGCAGAACCCTCGCTGCGGCCTTTGCTGACGGGGCGAGAGAAGCTTTTTTTCATTTTCCTATCATCAATTTCGGGCCAAATAGATTTATTAAGGCGATTTTATTGCATTTACTCACCCTAAGCACAGGCTTCAGACATTTTTTGTGCTAACGACCCATGTGAGGTTTCAGGCTGTGCCGTCTTCCATCCTGTCCGAGCACACTGTTTCCAGTCATCAAGTTTTTTTTGTACAGGAAATTCGGTCCCACTCTTCTTTTCGAAACAGGATTGGAAGTCTCTCTTACCCGGAGCATTGTAATTCATTCACTCGAGTTGGCCGAGCCAGTTTTGTTAATGGATTTTTTGCTTTCGGACTACATCGACAGGTCATAGATTTCGTGGTTATGTCTTCTTACTGCTCGTCTTCCTTACAAATAGGACCAAATATCCGACGAAGAATTTTTCTTTCGAAGGCACCAATAACCAACTCTGCAGTCCTGCTTATTGTCCAGATTTCGGCTCATTTTGTATCCACATCATTTTGTAGCTCGTAGAGTACATCGCTATGTGTTCACCTTCATTCACCTCACTCGAAGACTGAATCAAATATTCATTTCGAAGGCACCAAGAGTAAGTTCTGTTTTCTTGCCTACTGCCCATCCCATTTTGTCTAAGTCCCTGTATCCGACAACCAACGATCATTGACCGCCTTTACTTAAAACCGTTCAAAATGAACCCGATCTTGTCAGGATCACTTGATCCTCCAACGATCACTGAAATCTGCTTTTTATTTAAGCTCCCTTTTGGTCCGCATTGTCCTTGCTTTTTAAAAACAGTCTCAACAGAAGTAAACTGTTTCCCTATTTCCTTCGTTTTCATTTTTCCCATTTCAAGCTGAATCCATTCTACAGAAATGTGGATTTCATGTTCATCTTCCTTTCATTCATCTGTGTGCATGTCCAATTTGGAAACTGTCTTCCATTGGAAGACACGGAAAAGTTGTTCAACAAGAGGTGCTGTCGATGAGTTATCATCAAGTCCCTCATTAAGTCGATGGATGGAGAAGAGTTTCCCTGTTAACTTTGTTGGAATAAATGTTAGATCAACGTTTGATCAGTTTTTACATCATTTTATGTTTTCGACACCTGTTTGGTGGGCGTGTGGGGCTGTTGAAGATATGTTAAACATTTTGGATCGTAGATTGTTGATAAGGAGGCAGGCGATTTCTTCTGGATCATCATGGCCATCGAACTATTGAAAAAGTCAAACATTTTGGGCTTATGGGAGCTCGAAATTATGAGTAAATTGGAAATAAAATTCGTTTTAGTGCAGGGTGCGCCATCTAAAACAAACGATTTCCATATATTATGCTTTTTTTTTTACAATTTATTTGGATTAGTTTTTAAGTACAACATCAATTAAGTGGCCTTTTTGTTGCGTTTTCCATCATTTCTTCGAGCATCTCCGGCGTTATAACGATGGTATCGGCACGAATTTTTGACTGGAGCTCGTCAATGGTATGAGACTTGCTTGCTTTTCTTTGCTTTTTAAATATTCGCACAAAAAGAAGTCCGGAGGGTTAAAATCTAGAGATGTGGTTGGCCAGTCAATGTAGCCATTGTCCATTTTCGTTACAGAAACTGCATTGTTTGATTTGCAGTGTGGCATGGCGCACCGTATTGTTGAAACCAGTAACCGTCCAGACTTTTTTCAAACATTTTTCGTCAGACATAATGAGCAAACATCCATCCATCAATTCGCATAGACTGTTTCGCCTTCTCTGAGAAAAAAATGGCTCAATAATAGTTTTGGAGCAAACGTCGACCCAAAAAAGTCACTTTTTGCTCATACAATGGTGGTTCATGGATCTCGTGTGGATTTTGCGTTTACCAAATGCGGCATTTTTGCAATTTTGTTAGGTAGGTAGCTAGGTATGTGGGTAGACGGGCTTAAGCAACGTCTCACTTAGGTCCTTAGGGACCCATTGTGATGCCCAATTGGAGGATAGTGTCCCCTTTTTTTAACCCTTGTCGCACTCATGGTCTTTCGTTGCGCCGGAGCCATCCCGATTTCCTTATAAACCTGTAAAGAGATCTAAGAGGTATACTTGAGATTTCATGTAAGTCTTGGAAGAAGAATTCTCCCAGTGTTCTATGACGCAACTGACAAAGACTAGGGCAGTGACAGAGGTAGTGAGGAATATCCTCACGTTCTATGTCCCTATGTCCTGGGACCCAGCACAGATTAATCGAGTGCTGTGAGCCAAGAGCCTTTAGGTCTTCGCAACAGCTTGCGACTAGCTTGGACTTGACTTCTATTGCGGATATAGCTTTCATGGCCGCCTGACTGTCAATGAAAATGGTAATATCAACTGGTGATATCGCCATCATTAATATCTTTTTGGCCGCTTCTTTGACCGCCAGGACCTCCGCTTGAAACACACTGCCATAATCAGGTAGTCTGATTGAGCAGTGCAAGTTTAGCTCGTTGGAGAAAATGCCCGCGCCTGTGCCTGCTTCCATCTTTGACCCGTCGGTATATACCTTTATTGACGAGTTGTTGATGGGTTCATTGGACGCCCACTCCTCTCTGGTGGGGTATTGGCATTTGAAGGGTCTCTCGAAGTCGAGGAATGGGAGCCTGTAGTCGCTCTCGACTTCTGATACTGCAAGTTTGTTAAGAATACTTGCATGTCCAGTGGTACCTGAGCGCCAGTTGCAAGATTGACTGATTCTCAGAGCACTTTTAGCGGCGATTGCCTGCATATGAAGGTCAAGCGGTAGCATGTGTAGGATCGTTTCCAGTCCAGCTGTTGGGGTAGAGCTGATTGCGCCAGTAACACCCATACACGCAAGTCTCTGTGCAATTTTGTTAACTGCGCCAGAGATTGTGAAACGGGTAAAATAAAACGGTCATTAAAATCTCCTTCCAAAATTCAGGTTCAGTGTCAACCATTCGACTGTTTGGCGGTATTCGAAGCGATGTGGACGGTTTGTCGGCAATAGTCTTTGAGTCAATTGCACTTTATACGGAAGCAAATGCAAAATGCGCCGGAAGGTGGTTTCACTGGCGCCAAACTGATGAGCGCGGTAACGATATGAGATATATTGGTTCTCGGCAACACTCTCTTTTACAGCTTTAACCAGCAAGTGCAACAAGACGAGCTCCCACTGTCCCGTGCTTAGTAAAATTCGACATCAAATGACGAATATTGTTCTCTAACGGTTTTTGTTGGCAACGACGTTATTTCAAGGACAATTGAACGACTATTTTCAAAGTACAGCGTCACTAATTCGGCGCGTTGTTTCGCTGTTGACGCTGTAACTACAAAATGAGGACTACTTTCTAAATCCTATCTACTCCAGTCAATTGGTTGATAAATGTGAAAGTTATTCAATGTTTACATACCGACATAAAATATGGTGCACCCTGTACATAGTTGTTGGTTGTTTAAAGGGAATACCTTAAATCTCTTTTGAGGGCGATTTTTCCTTTGAAGAGGGTGTCATCTAATGACGTTAGTGACATTAGGTCACTACAATAACTCCTGTAAAATTTGCCGAGACCAGGAGGAGTTGGAAATTAAAACTCGCGTTCTCTGCAAATGTTGCGCCTTCCCCATCCGCAGGAAATCTTACCTGTTAATTACAGTTACAGTTAATGAAGTTTAGAAGAAAAAAGAGCTGAAAACAGTAGACAAAAGTGAGTATTTGTTTTTGTTGTTGTTTTAATGAGTGTAAGACAACACGGTATACTCAATAAAAACAAAAAGCCCTGTTCCCGAACCTCCATGTTTAACTGTTGTTGGTATGAGTTTTTAAGGAAGAAGTACGCTTTTGGGATATCTCCAGACCCTATTTTTGCGTTATTTTTTTGAACTATTATATAGTGAACAAAAAGGAGGAAGTTGTAAGCCCCATTTCTGTGTATAAATTATTCTCCTAGTCTCACGTCATGATGCGCATCTTCGCTTCTGTACTAGTGGGGACCGGCCGAATACAAATTGTAATGTAATGAGAGAAGGTTACACGAAATCTTTTTGAATCCATGCCCCGAAGACAGAAAGTATTGGAAAGGCTAAAGGAAACCATACCAAGATGTCTTTTTTTATAATAAAAGTATTTTTTGATATACAGCTGTTGTCAAAATAATAATAAACAGTTTTGTACAAAAAATAACAAATCTTAAAAAAGGTTAAAAGAAGGAAATGCAACAACTGAACGTTAAATTATATTTTAGAACACTCTTTTTTGACTCTTATTTTTATCCCTTTTCTTTTAAATTAAATTAGTTGTTTTAATCTTACGCTTATGTTGAATAAATTATAGTACGTGTTGATGTGTGATTTTTGGAGCTTTAATTTGATGTATCCTAGTCTAGCCTAGCTCATTTCGATGTACTAATATTTAGACGATAAACTTTCATCAGTTGACTGTACATTCATTTTTGTCGCTGACTGTACTCATACATTTCACCACAAAATATCACAATCAATTAAGTAATAAATTCCGTTATGTGAACTGTAAAAAAAAAGAAGAAAGCATAAACGACCAACTACGGTCAGTTAAACGACCCTTTCTAGGACAAGTTACTCACTTCCAGTTCATCAATTATTACAGCAACCACTTTAACATTCCATTAGACGGCAGCTCTGTCCTTCCCTCAAAATAACAGTTCATTCAAGTAATCACCGACATTTTGTACAGGTTGCGATAAATACCGATACCATCAAATAAATGAGATATTTATTTACCGAAATTGTCTCTACCGTGACAGGCAATGTATCCTCCTGAGTTGAAAACCAAAAGAGGAACACACCGACTGAAAAATTATCCCACTCCCACTCCCCACACACATACACAGCAATGTCACTGATGTTCTGCTAGCCGCAACCCTTGTTGCGATACCATCCGCTCTCGAATGGATTACATCTGACAAAAGTGGATGTACAAGCGGGACTGTAGGCAAGTATCTACATCTGCTTTCGAACAAACAAAAAACAAGAAAACATAAAAAATAAAAAAGATTTCAAGGTAAATCTCAGTTTTCTGTTACAAATGTCGGAATTAAAAAGAAGACCACCGCTTCGAGGGAATACAGATACCGGACACAGATACAGATTTTATCGATTTAAAACGTCGAGTTCATCACTGACTGTTGCGCCGCCGGCCGCACTCTTTTGAACCCGAATAAAACTTTAATTGCCCCCTTTTCGTTGTTTTTGTTTTCGGGTTGAGCCGAGTGAGGAGAACTTGTGTGGAAAACTTTCACTTTCTTGACAAGTTATTAAGTGACAGTCATTAGGGCTATGGCCCATGCAAGCACGAGATTCTAATCTCTGCCAAGCGAACCACAACAAACTGAGTATATGAATATTAGCTAATGGCTGCAGTGTTGTTGATAACGAAGTGGGCTGGGTGATAGACGATAGCCGATAACCTTTGGCCCCCATACGACCTCTGGCCCGGGAGTATCGGGGTAGTCGGTGTTGTCATTATCTGATGCAGCACAATAAAGCTAATAACTGTGGTGTGGAATACTCGTTAAATTTAACGAGTTTTGAAAGGTGTTTAAACTGTTTTTTGGTTCTTGACAGTATGGAAAATTATGTGACGAAATGTGGAGCAGAATGGGGAAATTTACACAAATTTTATACAAAATAATGTGCAGCAATCATTGAATTGAATTGCTAGAGAATTTGTCAGCAGTAATAAAGGTTGCGGATGTCGCGGTTTTTGGTCATATCGGGCGGATGAGACCACTGTTGACTGATGAAAACTGGGAAAGAAGACTGGGGTTTGTCCGGATAAGCAGCCATTGGACCACCGCCAAGTGGGAAAATGTTTTATTCAATGATCAAACCGAAAGAGAGACTTTCATCTGATGACAAAATCGTTGTACGCCGCGTCATATCAAAGGAATTATACCCTGTCTAAGACCTGCTGTGCAAACATTTCTGACCAAGTTTAGCAGGTGGCCAACTTGTAAGGGTGTCTGTTTTTTGAGTGAATTTAAAATTTTAACGTTTACGGTTTTTTCTTTTCTCCGTCTCGTAACCCTCATTTTAAACTTCCGTTGACATTTTTTGAAAATTTGGCGAGTGATAGAAAGGCATTTTGAAATGAAGGCAAGGTTCTGTTAACAATTTGGAGTTCCAAAGTCGTTGTTTTAATGCGTCCCCCACCCATTTCAAAGCCAAAGTGTTTAAAAATCTGGAAAACATCAAAAAAGATTACTTTAATGAGTTTTTAAATCTCTAATAGTTTTGGAGATATTGGGAAAAAACAGTAAAAAATCGACATGCGAATTTTGAAGATTTGAAAATGCAGTTTTGTACACCTTAGCGTGAGCATTTAGAAATGATAAATATCAAAAAATCGATTTATGTGCAAATTTCAAGAAATGATTCAAAATTTCAAAGAAAACCATTTTCACACATAAATTCCATGCTAAGATCGACAACTCGATACGAGTCTCAGTGGATTTTGCACATTTATTTAAGCTCTTAATCCTTCTCGGGTGTATAATTCGCATTTGCCCAGTTTATTGTTTTGTTGACAACCAAACCATCATCTTGCTGATTTGTCAAACTCCAACTGCATATTTTATTTTGCGGTTTCTAGATTGTCGTGCTTGACAGTCATTTGCATGAGTAAATACCGAGAAATTCAAAAACATCCGAAGAAGTTCATTGGTAAACAGGATGAATAAGATTGGACCTACCTTGCAGCACTGTGGCACCCCGAACAGGCTTTTTTTTAACTGCTATTAATATTTGATAGCCTTACTGTAATTGTCCTTTCTGATTATTAGTTTTGTACCCATTCTGCTGTCTTCCCTCGTATTGCAATTCGATGAAGACTCTCTAAAGGCTTTATTTATGTGAAAGAAAGTCCAAGAACAGGACTGGCACATGTTGACTCTTATATTGGCCATGGTTATCTTACTTACTTACTTAATGTGGCTCTACAGTCCGGGGTGGAGCTGGGCCTCAACCAATAAGCGTTCCAGCCAGCTCGATCTTTAGCTAGCTACCTCCAGTTTCGCACGCACAGTTGGTTGAAGTCCCTTTTCACTTGCGTGCGCCACCTAAGTCGCGGTCTTCCTCTACTGCTCCGTCCCTCGGGGGTGAATTCGAAGACTTTCCGGGCCAAGAGCAATCTCATCCGCCTTTGATAAAGTCCATGCTTCTGCGCCATATAGCAGGACTGGGACGATTAAGGTCTTATACAGGGTTACCTTGGTTGTTCGAGAGAGGGCTTTGTTTATCAATTGCTTTGTTAGCCCAAAGAAGCAGCGATTAGCAAGAATTATTCTTCGTTTGATTTCAGCGCTGATGTCATTGTCTGAATTAATAGCGGTTGCTAGGTAGACAAAGTCTTTGACAACCTCAAAGTTATATCTGTCTGCTATGACGTCAAGTCCGATACGTCGAATTTGGGTGTCCTTTCTGGTTGACAGCATATACTTGGTCTTATATATATATAATGGCGGCGCTACAGTCCGAGGTGGACCTGGGCCTAGCTTCTCAGCAACCACTCGTGTTGTGCGTGCTATTGTTCTCTCACGAGCGGAGGGGACCTACAGTTTAATGCCGACTCCGAACGGCGAGATTGAGAAGCTTTTTTCTAGACAGTTATACTCTTTGAGCATTGTCAGTGACTCGAAAGAGGTGGAGCCGTGAAAAAATGTTTGATGTTTTTTTTTCGAGATTCGAACTGACGACCTCGAGCGTAGGAGTCGACGCACCTACCCACTACGCCACGGCGCCCATACTTGGTCTTGCCCTCATTAATAATAACCATGGGTATTATTAGGTTGGATATTTTTTCCAGCAGTCTTCCAGTGGTCCTTCTTCCTTGAAAGAAAACCATATTGGCTTGGCTGCAAAATTCGATGTTTCGTGGTTAAACATTTAACAAAAATCTCCATCATACATTAGTTTTAAATACAGTGGTGGACAAAAATGTTCATACAAAGTCTTTTTCAAAGAAAACGAAGAGTTTCAAGAAAGCCCAAGTTAAAAGCATATCGTTATTGCTTGATGAACCTTTTTTTTATTATTTTTTGTGTACTTAATTGCTTCAAATTTATTACACATTTCTAAAGAATTTATTGTTTAATGTCGCTTAAGTTTGAATGATTAATTTTCTGTATACCTTTACCTCTGGAAACGTTATTAAGAATGATTTTATCGACTAAAGTCTGACTTCATCCTAGAATTTCATTTAAGATGTTTCATTAATTTTTCAGCATCATTCTTGACGTTCAAAAAATTGCAAGTTTCTCAAAACAATCATCTACCGGTCGACATAAACTCACTACTACATTTTGGATGCGCAATTTGTAGCATATTAATCATCCACAACGGCTTTCAGAATCCCATGTAAATTGATTCAGGGGCAGAGGAAGACAACAAGCATAATTCTACGACACATACACAAACACAAGCTCGCATTAACGACATGCCCTTGGATTTTGATTAAGAAAATTGGTTAAGCACAGGTGATGAAAACTGTTTTGTGTGAATAATTAAAAGCAAACATTTATTAGGAAAGAACTTTATCGATTTGTTGCAAGGCGAACTGAGAAAACTCGGGAAATAGGTAACAAATTGATAGAATGCCATGGCAGACAGATTAATGGAATATAAACCTCAAGAATTTATCTTAAAAATGGCAATAAAGGTGGATTATCGTGTTGTACTGGATAAATAGTGGTTGAAATGGCTTCGGTAGACTTTCTAATAAACGCTTGCTTCTTCTGCGCGAAGAGATATCCAGCAACGATGAGTATGGTTTGACATCTTATTCTGCTTGAAGTTGAAGTGGCTTGTGTCATGTAGGTATATATGTATGTCAGAGAGTCGCCGTGCACTTCCAAATTTTTTATTCTGAACTTTTTGGTATTGACAATTGATATTTAAGAACTAATATAAAAGATGAATGTAGAAGTGTTGGCTCAACAATAGCGGTATCGTTGTTAGGAAACTGTGTCTCTCAAGTTCCTGATGCCACATTGGGATGGTTGGCGATGTCTTCTTGGTGCTTCCTGAACAGTGTCACCATATTTATTGTATGTTGTAATCCGACGGATAAGCTGCTTATTAAGTGGTAGCTTCATCTTTGGGTTAATCCATTTTGGTTCCGCTATAGGGTGTATATGCGATGGAATCCAAAATTCACCTTTCTCAAGGCAAGCATTGAGTGGCTCTTAAATTTCAGCCTTTCGGCGAAGTTCACTCCAAGATACTTCGCGCTGTCTCTCGCTGTGATTCCATTAGGCAGCGGAATCTTGACGCACCGGCATTTCTCTGCTGTTTTAGAATGTGACCCTCAAACTCAGCGTCAAGTCAAATTAGTTTCTAACACTTTTTAATTTTAATGTTCCGTTCACAAAAGTAAAACCTTTATAATTACAATGTGTCCATCGGTCTGTCTGTCCGGCTTGCATATTTTCTAAATTTATGAAGATATGGGCACTGAATTATGGAATCAGGTGATTTAGGCCTAGCTATCATTTTCCATGCATGCAAGTTTAAAAAGTGTGTGTGTTTGGGGTCGCTCCCGCATAGGAAAAGTTGGGGTGGATTTTGAAATTTTAGCGCACTCCATCGACTGATATATTGAAGTGAAATGGAGTTTTACTTTAAAGTTTTTTTTATTCAGGGTACCGTTTGAGAAAGATGGAGTGTCTAATAATTTGATGAATGAAACTTTCATTTGGCCGTTATAGACCTGAGCTCCGAACGATTTGTAGTAGTTTTAAAAGGGGGTTCACTATATTGCAGTTCAATATGACTTGAACTGCAGGCACCACCGTTGATTCCATCTAGGAAAATTCCTCCGCTACCGCCTGCATCGAAAGGAGAAGTGCCTTAGTGGACACATCTCTTGAGATCAAAGTCCTTCAAATTATATTCGGTCCCGTATACACTGCTGTTGTTTGAAGGGGGAGACTGTACGAAGAACTTTACGAGATGTACCAATGAATGAACACCAATGTTCCAGTCCGAAAAGTCTTCGACTCCAATCCCGAGGTACAACATACAGTAGTTAAGGAAGATCACGATAGCGTACATAGCTGGAAATAGAGCTCAGTCAGTTGAACATGCGTAACTGGAAGCACATAGCACAAGATCATTCTGGATGAAGAGGCATGTTACTGAAGCCCGTGTCCACCGTTGACTGTAGCACCAGCTGAAGAAGAAGAAAGAACATCAAATCTCTTCTAGAGTAAGATCTTTACTAGACGTAGGTAGTAAAGATATGGCTCCATTAGTTCAACCTGGATTCAAACATCAATTATGAATGTGGACCAAAATTATGCCCCCTACCACACAAACCAGTTAACCATTATAATGCTCAAAACGCTCAGCAGATATCAGCCATTTTCAAGGCGTCGAAATATGCAAACGAGATACCACTTAGTCTTATCCTAAAGATGTTCTTCTTCTTCTTGAGGCGTTGAGGACAACCAACCGACAAGCTTATCCAGCTACCACGATCTTCCGACGGCGGTATCCAAGAAGAAAGTTTAAGTCACTCTCCAGTAAACGATTAAAGATGTAAAGCCCGAAAAAAAAATTAAGTTTCACTAACTATCTCCGCACCTTACCCCACAGCAAACCAAATCATTTGTCAGCCTCAAACAAGTCTCGACGTAGCAACGAGACACTTTGTCACATATCCCGCATGAACAAGGAAACCAATGAATCCCTTGATTCCCTTCTGTCTAAATGACATCCCGATGAAATGGGTCATGTCATCAATGCCATCCCCGTCTAAGACTTGTGGACCATCCAAGAGAATCATTCACTCATTCGTTCCGCCAACCACACTTTTCCAAACCACCAAATGTATGCTCGGCTGTACATAGTATGTATGTAGCGCTAATTGACTCTAAGAGCGAGATTAACTTCAACCGCAATTTCCCTTCCTATGATTACTTCGAATTACGAGCATTTAGGGAGCACTTTGAAGCATTTGGAGCTTGTTTCGATGTGTATACGTCCATGAATACCATTCAAGATGCTGTCACACAAAGGCATGCCTTTCTGTTGTCGAATACTTTCTCCTCTTTTCAAAGAGAAATCCCTCTAAGGAAACCCATAAAGGAAACTCCAGCCCACACGCTGTGTGTGTAATCAAAGACTCATCCAGCACCATGCCGGTGACGGTGACGGTGCTGGTGCCGCCGTAGTATCTTATTCCATACAATTTATTTCCTCAGTTGAGCTATTTAATTACGTGCGCCTATAACTAACTTTACCCTCTTCTCTCTTTGCATTCATCACATCCGTGTGCATTCATTAAATTAAAATCCCGTTTACGTGGAAGTAATGTATCTTCACAAGTTTAGTGTGCAGATTCACAGGCGTACTTTGCAAACACTCGTATTATGTATGGATACAGATGCACAGAGCGAGCGAGGTCGTGTTCCCCTCGTCATTCATTCGTCTATGTGCTTATAAATTAACCACGAACAAAAAGCTACAGACGATTGTCTGATATAAAGTGTATCTCATGGATGTGTATCCAGCGAGAGAGAGAGACAGAGAGAGAGAGGGATGACTTACGGTTCTCTTCACAGTTTTGTTGAATTTATCTCGTAAAGTGCTCTTATAACTTACCCCATGCAGACGATGCTACACGCCTTGTTACATTCTCAAGATTCTATAGAACGCGAGACGCGGCAACCGAGAACCGACACAATCCGAGAGTCGAGCTGCCAGCACCGAGCACGAGAATCGAGAACTTGTTTATGCGCCTTCTTTGGATTCGGTGCGTCCCGTCCGCGACGTCGTCGTCGGGAGGAATGCTCTTTTCGACATTTTCCTCGAATTAAAAATTCAAAAGGACCCCGCTGCAGAATAGCTTCCCTTTCCGTCGTCGCCACCGTCACAGGGCACAGGACATTCCCGGCATGAGCACATTTCTTCGGAAATACTTTATTATCATCCCCAAAATTTAATTAAGCCTGGCGTGCCACTAAACATATAATATTTACCGAGTACTTTATTAATATAAAATATAGATACATCCAAAGTACAATGTAGACATCACACGCCCTCTTAATTCGCTTCACACTTTACCTTCCCTGCCATTCCTTTCCACTCGCTCGTGCTTCTCATTCCCCTCGTCTTGTTCGGCTTTTGTGTTTGTTTATCTAGTCAGTCCGGCACGCAATCTGCATGAAGCATCCTTTTAATTACTGGACTGGTAGACTGGCTTCCACCCTTACGCACATCCACACCACCACCACCTACTCCACCACCAGCCACCGCCACCACACCCGCACAAGCCGAGGAACGAGATGAATGATAAATGGCTAATGGCTTTGATCTCCTCCCACGGGTGGTGTGTTGCGGTACGAAACTGGACGTGGACTTTCGAATTCTGAATACTCACTCGTTGGCTCGTTGTGTCGCCGGTACATAATTGCGGTAGATTCAACAAATGCAACCAAGATTTCATTTATACAAGCGTAAACGGCAAGGATGACGATGGCGATGAGGATGAGGACGCTGCGATGAGGATGAAGGCGAGTACAAGAAGGTACATCACCAACAGACGAACCAACGACCGGTAGGAATGAGCAAGAATGACAAAAAAGAAAAGAATCGCCGACTAAAAGAAACAGATTTACGAACCGTGATACGACAGCGGCCCAGTGAGGCCAGCCATCCAACCGAGCCAGCTCCAGCATCAACGATGCAGATACGGAACGTACAAAAGTTTCTGTCTGCGAATTTTAGCCGAATGAATGGAGTCCACCGTCATGTCATCATCGTCGTCGTCGCCTCCTTCCTTGGGTGTATGCCGCGCGTCCGCCTCCTCCTCAACAAGTAAGAAGTGGAAAAGTGGAAAACTTCCTTCCATTTCAAGTTCAAATCTACAAGCCATAGTAGTCGTCGTCATTGCCGAAGTTCAACTTACAGTCGGAGTCGGAGTCGGAGTCGGAGTTGGAGTTGGAGTTGGAGTGCAAGTCGTCTTCGTCTTGTCACCAAATGTCGTTCCCGCACGCTACTTGCTGCATGCATAATCACTTCTGTTCCGGTTTTATGTCCACGGCTTGAAGGGGCACTTTTTTGTTGTGCCTCCCTCTCTTTCGTCCTCTCCTTTCGTTTCATTTCGATTTTCTTCTTTGCCGTCGTTTCTTCCCTCACCTCACCGGGGCGGTAATCTTGACAAGAAATGGAAATCTCTCCAGCACGCAGAGTATGAGATGGCAAAGTTGCGTCTTAAGCCGGTTCAGCTGGTAAAAGTTTGAGGCGACGCAGGATGGTGTGGCGTAAATCCTACTCAAATATGCGTCGGGATCTTCTTACCCCGCCCGCAGTCACTCACTCAAGACCCTGGACGGACGGAAGGATGGGTGGAGGGGGAATCCACAAAATCCACAAGGAGTAAAAGGAAATCCTTTAGCGGCAAACCAAACTGGAAATGTGGTGAGCGCTTGGCTTACTGTCAGGCCTGGAGAAGAAGAAATTTGACCTGCTTCCGTGCGCTCTGGCACCTCTGTACC
The DNA here is from genome assembly GCA_930367185.1 of Myathropa florea. NCBI lineage: Eukaryota > Metazoa > Arthropoda > Insecta > Diptera > Syrphidae > Myathropa > Myathropa florea. The sequence goes on along the minus strand of OV884003.1, from coordinate 6,210,618 downwards.
TCTCGGCGATTTAATTGAATGATTACCTGTCACATTTATCTATTTTTCTTCCTCATCTCATCCCCAAGGCTTTGTCGGCTGGGGCTTTGTTCAAAAGGGTTCTCATTGTTCCACCCTCTGGTTGGTTGCGTGTGGAATTGTTGAATTGGAGGCTAATACAATATGTCGATTGCAGGTTGGCAGGCCGACGATGCCGCGGACGTGAGAGTGGGCGTAGGAGTCAAAGGGGTGGCTGTGTGGACGTAACTTATGGGCAATTGTCCATGGCGTGGATTATTGTTCCACGTAAGTGATGGATATGCAAAGTGTTCGAACGCTACGTGAGTGGTGTGCCTGCCCTACGCCGGCACACACGACGATGGGGTTGAAACCTTTTGTGCTGCGGCTCTTCAACCCCATGATCCCTTTCATCGGCAGTTTCGCTTTCTCTTTTGTGTATTTTATATTTTTTTATTCGTTTTCTTCAATTTGTTTTACACACCGCCTGGGTGGGGGCAGAGGTGACAGGGCACATTGGGGGGAAATATTTTTTAATGAAATTGCTCTCCGAAGGGTTGTTAGCGGATTTAGCTAGAAATCCTCTCATGAATTTTTATGTTCTTTTGTTTTTTTTTCTCTCTCCCTCTCTTCCGTTTCCCCGCTCGATTTTATCGCTTTTCAAAGCTGAAATAAAACGATGAACCTTTTTTTTGGAACAGAGCGGTGAGAGGACAAAAAGGACGAGACCGGAATATCAGAGTCGTATGTTCCGTTTTCCATTTTTTTTTTGTTTCAAAAAGTGAAAGCAAGAAACGCCGGGGAAAAGCTTAAGAAAGCATTTAAACGCACACGGGTTTGAGGCGGTCTGCTCTGCCGGAGGTGTTTGCTTGCATTTTTAAACCAATTAACCACGGCGGGTAATCAAATTGAAACGCGGTCGACGAGAGCCCCAATTTGCAGTCGTGCATAACGTACGCAGTCGGAATGTGTGCCGAAGAGGATACCTAAATAATTTTTAATGATATTTGCCGCGTAATCTGGGCAAGGACCTCCCGTTTTTTTTTTGTCCATCCCAGGCTTGACCCTTGGTCGTGTAACAAACTTTGTTTAGTTCCCTGATTGGGTGGACTTATGCTTTCTGCATTTCCGAATTGATTTATGGACTCCACAGGGGTGGATCGAGACACATCACGGAGTTAACTTCGTCAAGGTCCACTACGGGACAGATGAAGTTATAAAAATAATGTTTTAGTAGAGCATAAAGTATCACAAGGGGGACATTTGTGAAGCGGACATTCCTCTTCGCTTAGAAAATATTTTATCGCATATTTTGCTGCGAGAGGGGAGGATATTTTCTTTGTCATTTTTTTTTTTTATTGGCAACTGAAATGAATTACATAATAAAACGTTTATTTTGCTAGTCCATTATGGTCCTTATAACCGCGTCTGCATTGAATACTGATAAAGTTCAGGTACTAGTAGACAACCATTTGGCATTCCACTTAAAATCGAAATTATGTCTTTTAGAGACAATTAAAATCGTTTTTATTGAATTCTTTAAGTTGTCATAGAAATTCGTTCCGCCCTTGAATTGAACTCATGGCGACTGAATTGTATTGATAATTTGAAGGGAAACTCATTGGTGACACATTTTTCAGAAAACTTCTGAACTTCTGATCTGAAGTGCCTCCTCGGCACTCTACTGCGGCAAAAGAAGCCATTGGATGTAAATGTAGACTACATCCACACATCGCATACTGGCTGTACACAACAGTAGTCAGACCAGCACCAATGTACCGACTCGCAGTTTGGTGGATAGTTCCTGATGAAGCTGTCAATTGCAACTTTCCCAACCGTGTGCAAGCTTTGCTTTAGTTTAGCGTTGAAGACAACACTATCCACTTCACTGAACATAATTCAATACCGTCCTCCACTGGATTTATTTAGAAGACAGATACCAACCAGCACAGCGGTTAGATTCAAAACTCCCTCTCTGTGGCATTAACACCACACCACATTCTCAACTAGCATTCTCAACAAATTCGAGTTCCCTCCCCAAGACACCTTCTACTATCACAATCTCCTTTTGAGAAAAAACTTGTCAACCACCATCTCTTCCAGATCTGACTGGAAGTTCCGCTATCAGACGCTGGACGGTACGCTACGAATTTTCACAGATAGGATTCAAGACGGATGAGGAACTAGGAAAAGGAGTCAACGAATTCGACGCCTAAAATCGCTAAGCCATGTAGAGCACGTGGACAACTTAGCTCCGGCTCGAACTTAGCTTCGGCTTTTAATCAACCCAAACTGGATTAAAGTGGGCGCCGTGGCGTAGTGGGTAGGTGCGTCGACTCCTACGCTCGAGGTCGTCAGTTCGAATCTCGAAAAAAACATCAAACATTTTTCACGGCTCCACCTCTTTCGAGTCACTGACAATGCTCAAAGAGTATAACTGTCTAGAAAAAAAAAGCTTCTTAATCTCGCCGTTCGGAGTCGGCATTAAACTGTAGGTCCCCTCCACTCGTGAGAGAACAATAGCACGCACAACACGAGTGGTTGCTGAGAAGCTCCTCTTCATAAGCATTCGTAATTCCTTTCTTCAGTAGGTATCCGGGTGCCCTTGCAACTTACAGTCGCGCCTCACATAGACGAACAGTTTGTTTCTATTGTGAACTGGGGTCACCCCGAGTTTGACAAGTTGGTTTCTGACCGGCAAGTTTTTACGTTTTGACCGGTCTACATTGCGACCAGCTTTGACGTTTGTTATCGGCCTTTATGACATCACAATAAACTGCACTCTTTTAAGTGGGTCACGGACATCCTCTGTGACGGTCACCCCATCTAGCCTAACCTAATAAAGCTGTTTTTTTTCATATTTTCTTTCAAGTCTACATTGCGGCCAAATGTCTCTTTGAAGTAATGAAGGAATGTTGTCAAAGGAACCCGTGATCCAAAGTGGCATAACACAAACGTGCAAGTAATCCCTTTTATTCTCTTTTGTTGATATCTGTTGTGTTGACGAGAAACCGGGTGAAGTCCAATGGACTCAATGGTATTGAATTCATGTCCATGGGCTCGAAAAAGCACAGGGGAATAAATAGTCGGAGTGGCCGTAAACGACTCCTGGACAAGGGGGAATTCTAGGTTCTCGGATGTACTGCTTCAAGTGATGATAGAACCGAAGTGCACAAAGTCTACAAAAAATTGTCAAAGCAAACTCTGCGTTCAAAGAGGTGTGTTAAGTCTTCACTGATATGTGCAATAAATCTTCTTCTTCATACGGTGCTACAGTGGATGGTCGCTTTGATGGAAGCAAGTGGAATACTCTGAGTAGTGGTATCATTATGGACGAAGAGATGGTCTATGTGAGACTCGCCATCGTCAACCTAATCTGAAGCAAGTCTTTTTGAACCTTGTGAGTCGATGAAAGATTTAACATGTGTCTCAAGGACAGAGTCGCTTTGTATGCTACTTTCTTACTCCAACTTTTCTGCAGGACTTCGCATATCGCTGAAAGTCAAGGAATTACGCAAGCATCGGAGGCAAGTTTCTTAAATATTCAACATTTAAATAATCAAATTTAATGTCATAACTCTTGGTTAATGTCTTTTTGAATCAAGGACATCACACACATACTTCGTACACGTACTTCGCTACGGAAATAAACAAAATAAGCAATCGAATGAATTCACATTTGCATACGTGAACATACATTTTTACATTTATTTGTAATCTCATTTCTTGTTTTCTATTCACAGGATAACCTAGGTAAAGGATTTGATGGGTAACCTTCTTCACTTTATTAAGGAACTGGTTCGCTAAGGTTTACGGTTGAAGTTCAAAGTTGTAGGGTAGACCTTTGATTGGAGTGACGGTAGCTGAAACGAATTATGCACGAGATCAGAAGTAATGGGGTAATTTGATGTCAGTAAATGGGATAGAGGTGACTAACAATTGAAGAACAATTAAAGTGTCTAACATAGACTGCCGTAGGGCTTTTAAAGATCCATGTCTTGAACCACAGCTGTCTTTGTATTTTCTCTTCTATCGGACATTTCGAATGTACGTCCAAATATCCTTTACCTTTACCCCCAATTTGCTTTCTTACGAACAACCATCGCAGCGGATACAACGGATATAACGAACACTTAATTATTTGTCTTAAAAAAAAGAAGGCCGCTTCAGATTTTTAAAAAAGGGGGGCCAATATTCACCCGAATGCGGAGTTTTGATACAATTCGTAATGTTGGAAGCTTCAGAGACGTTGTTAGCGTAATTGGACCAGTTTTGCTGTGAAGTTTGTGGATGCCTAAGCACTGTCATGGTGAAAGATCATTTTTTCTTCGCGAAATCATGATTGTTCACCTTCTCCAAATAAACAATGAAAATGATGCAGTGGCCACTTTTCCAGTCGATGGAACCTTTGGAGCAGGTTCGCCGGGTGAAGTCCATCGTTTTGACTGTACTTTTATTTCTGGCGTGTAGTGAGCGATTCAGGGTTTCTCAAAAGTTACGATACGCTGTACAAACTCTTTTGGATTTCGCTAAAAAATGTCCAAACAGTGCTCCGAAGTTGTCCATTTTTATTCGATTGTGAGCAAACGTGGCAGCCATCCCGCCGATAGTTTTTTTTTTTGTCGTAGGTTTTGTTGCACTACACTGGAGCACTCAGACTCAAAACTGGTCCATTGTACTACCAGGCAGCAACCTACTTTTACTGAAAATGAATGGTCTTCCGAAGGATGACCGAAGGATTGACGATGCCATCAGTCAAAGCACGGGCACTTTTCATACAGCCCTCGTACTGTATATTGCACATATAATAGCCATTTCGTTAAGTTTCGTTTAGTTTCGTTCAATCGCGAATTTATTCTCTTTTTGGATCTGTAAAATTGATAGATGCCTTTAAATGAGTTACCAGGCGCAATTTTGGGATCTTTAGGTTTTAGTGATGCTACTGCCCACTTTTCGGTCAGTTTTGACATCAGCTTCAGTTTACAGGATACAATGTGACATGCGACCGCGAATAATCCAAACATCTGTTTTTGTCCTAAAAATTCATTTTTGTAACCCCAGAAAGTGAGCGCTGTGTCCTAATCGCACTAGAATTTCACTCTAGGTTCAATCTCTGGCAATGAAAACAGTTTTTCAAAAACAAGATTGTTCACCGCTCCACCTCTTTCGAGTCACTATGCTCAAAGAATATTACTGTCTAGAAAAGGCTTCTGAATCTCGTTCGGAGTCGGCATCAAACTGTGGATCCCCTCCACTTGTAAGAGAACGATGAGACGCACAACACGAGTGGTTGCTGAGAAACTAGGCCCAACTCGTTGCGCCGCCATTGTTATTATTAAGGTCTAATTTCTGGCCACAAAATGATTCTGGTCTCCTCTTTAAAAGTCCCAAGGCCCTCAAAAACTCCCTTAAACTCTTTAAACCGATTCCTTGTTCTAAGTCGAAACAGCCTGTTTATAATTTTACGCAATTTAAAAATGCTGCTTTATTTAATTTTCAAGGTTTTAATGAGAAATCCTTTTCCTGTTACCTCTTTTAACGATTTACACTAAATTTTTTTTGAGTGTCTATATACAAAATGGTATGTAGTGTAATTTCTTTGCATTTTTTTTAGGTTAACATTTGTTTCCTTACCACATTTGTGTTCGGGTTAATGTCAAATTTATTGCTTTTTTTGCAGCAAATTGGATCGTCGTCGCAGTGGAAGAACAACCCAACAACCTCCCACTTCTTATTCCGAAACCGGTTACTATTTACTGCAAACAACCACGCATGTATACACACGCGGTCCTCCGTATATTCCCCCATGACAACTGGCTACTAAGCAACGTACTGCGTTACCATTTGAATCTCAACATCTAAGAAGTCACGCAAAGATTGGTCTTGAAAGTCTTCGCAAGACCTTCATCAACTTCAAAAGCAGTCCTGTTGGGATTGGAAAACTCAACAATGTGTCAACTTTTGTAAGCTGAAGATGTCCGAGCTGGTTCCAAAATGAAGGCAAATGTCAACCTTAATTTTCTACAAAGTTCCATAGTGTGACTGTCCCAAACAAAAATCGATGGGACATGGATAAAGAAGTGCTTAAGGCGGTTTGTAGAATGTTTGTATTTCACATTCTGCAGTGCATTCGATCTACGCACATCCACATAAGTTACGGCCACCCCTCACAGGACACTAATGGCCGTAAACAATTTGTCTGCCATTGCTTTATCTGCTCTTATGTACTTCCTTATCTCCGTCGAGCACAGCTTTGAACGCACATACATATGGTAAATACTCGTGTACAGATGTATGTGCATCCCTTTTGAATTAGATATCCCACATCAGGACGCCCGGGAAGGAATTTAATGACAGATTGCAAATGCGTGCACTATTCCTGTACTTGTGTGGACTGGCCTACGCCATAGATGATTATAAATTTAAATTCTCCTCGAATGAGGCATCATGGATGCAGATGCGAAAAGACTCAAAGAATCAACTGCCCAGTGTCAGCATTTGGACTGCACATCGCATCGCAAAGACGACGAAAAGATCAGAATTTAATCAAAATTTCCTCAAAGCACACACAGCTTGGCAACTTAAATATTTGAATATACATACAGACACACATCCCAGCACCAACTGCCGCATAAAATCTTCAAATTATCTAAAAGCATCATAAATTCTTACAATGAGTACATATCCCGTAGCCGGATATGTAACTATGGACGAAGTTCCCCGTACAATTTTGGCAAACCGAACTGAACCGAACTGAAACCCCTCAACGTATTCCCCCTGATGAGCTATGTGATGTTAGTTATTCAGAACCCACCCGAATCGAGATGGTAAATAAGGGACGGAGTTTATGTGATCCGAACTGGACGGGTATATCATCAAGGGAATTTAATCATACTTGAGCCTTCAATGTTTGCAAAAGGCATATGCCCATGCCCGTGCCCGTGCCCGTGTTCAATGACTAAGCGAAGGTTTCTTATTTTCCAAGAGACGAAGCACTCTTCGGGTGAAAAGAAAGTTGCTAATCATGGGACGGCTTTGGTTAGGAGAAGGCCAATTAATTGGGATAACGCTGATGTTAATTTTACAAAGAAATTTATGTGGACGCTTCATTAAGTACATTTGCGTTGCTTCACTTGACAAGCAACAAAATTTAAGTTGACCCCTTTTTGACGCCCGAAAGAAAGTCTGCTTTAATTCCGTAAGAAGACGTGTCTTCGAATTCTCAACTCGAGTCGGAGTCGACCGCTTAATGCCCCTAAGAGTCCTGGCTCTAATTGTTCCAGTGGTTGTACAATGCCAACGAGAACCATGTCATTCCATTCAAACCTCGTGATTGCCACTCTACACGCGGTAAGTGTGTGTTTCTCACAATGAACCTTCCGTCCTCTAAACAAAAATGCACACGTCTCAGATGACCATCTTCACCTCTAAACAAGCAATTTTATGAACGCACGAGGAGGCATATCAAAATGCAAAGCACAAACTTGTGTAGCAAATAAGAATTAACCCTTCGGTCGTCAAGGTTTTCAAGAAACGAATGGAATCAGTGGACACGGATGAGAGGGGACGTTCATAGGACAGCAGACCGACACGGTCGGCCTGAATGTGAAACGGCAGTTCAATTACTTGGCGAGATCTTAGGCTTTCGAGGAGAGAACTTATTAAAACTGCCTCGCAAACGTTCTTGGGTGTAAAATACTTTATTTGTTTGCGGGGTATTCGTTGGCAATTCGTGGTTGTGAGTTAATTGCGTTAAGGGACTGCAAATCAGGAGTGAAATGATTTTAAGATTGTCATTGCTTCATACATGGGTGAACGATATCGAATCGAATTCTTGCAGACCTGGCAGTGCTCAAAAGGATGAAGAAGAGACTTCATTTCAAATCTGAAATTCTAGAGCAGACCGATTTCCTTTCCTGAAGCTGCAAAAAGTTTGTCATCCTGGGACCTACCCCTGAGTCCCTACATTTTGCAAAAGATTTGTCCAAAATACTATTGAATTTCATAGAAAAGGTTTTAACGGGTGGTCATAGAAGATACCTTATGTTCGTATAACCCTGCTTAAACGCCTCGGGCAATAGAATCCGTCGCGTGCATTGAGTTTTTTCGAAATAATGGCAGCTCATAAGCTAAGTATGAGAGAGAGGGAGAAAGGAGATGCAATCCACAAAAGGAAAACGGTCTCTTTGCATTGCGGTAACGAAATTTTGGTGGGACATGCAATGCATGCGACGGTTTCTCTGAGCCGGGGCCTTAAAGCAGGGATGCTCGTATATCTCAAATGTTCACCTATAGCCATTCGTTGAAATTTTTATTTTAACCATAGCTTTTCGTACAAATCTCCTGCAAAATGTTGGGACTCATGGATAGATCCCAGGATGGCAACCATTTTACGTATTCGGGGAAAGAAATTACGTCTTTGACGGTGTTTACATGAGTGGAAGAAGTTAGAAATGTTAGAAAGAGGGCGTTTGATTTTCCAAACAGTTGGAAAGTGATGGGTTTGATCGCCGGTGTACTCTGTGAACGTGTAAATCCTTTTGCCTCGCACTAATCGGCATATGAACATGCCTTTAAATCATTCTGACTCAAAAAGGCTCTAATGGTAACACTAAGGTTAACTCAGTGAAGTAGTATGACTATGGACCAAACTGGTCTATGTAAGGTTCACCCACCACCCCCTGAACTACCAGAACGGCTTCCGGACCAACAAATCAACTCTAGATAAAAGACTCAATCTTCAACAAATCCTGGAAAGGAAAAGTGAGTTTCAAAAGCGATATGCACCATCGTTTCATCGATTTTAAAACCGCTTACGACAGCTTTCATCGCAAGAATCTATTTGATGTGATGAGTTAATTTGGGATCCCGGAAAAATTTATATGATTGTCGCTCTGCGATAAAAAATATTGGTCATTCACCGCTCACTTCGATTTTAGGACATCATAATCGTACACCAGAGTCGGAAAGGAGATGAGCTGTCATGTGACTTCTTCAGTCTGGTACTAGAAAAGATAGTGCGGCGGGCATGTGTGAACAGGGAAGTCATAATCTTCTGTAAATCGGTTCAGCTGCAGGGCTACGCAGATGATATCGACATCGTCTCGAGTTCCGGTGCGCCGCTGCAGAAGGTGTAGAAGAAGGCGAAACACGGCGTTCTTAAAGTAAACTCCACAACCGACAGCCACTATTTTGAGGTGATTAAGGAGATTGTCTTGTAACTGGAAGCAGCTCGCGTATAATAAGTAAGTAACTAGGGAGTTTGTCTACCTCGGGGGAACTTGAAGCGCATAAAACCGATCCATGGTAGAATCGCCCTGGTCAACCACTGCTACTTCGAAGTGTCTAAACAACGTTCGTCAAAACTCCTGACATGGAGGATCATGCACATCTGCTTTTACACCTTACGACGTTAAACTTTAAAAAACGTATCCTTGTTCCACTTGAAAATAAAATGGCCTTATTTCGCTTAGCCTTATCTTACGGCACCAATTTAAGGACCGAGATTTGATGTCGATCTTCACCACTTATTTCAGAAGTTTTCCATAGCGATGTCAGTCTTGCACGAGAGCTTGCACTGCAGAATTAAATTTGTTCATTTCCATTGGCCGCATGGAACTCAAAGGATTATGAACCCTTACATACGTCTGTCCTTTTTGCAAATCCAATCTCATAGCTTTCTTTCATCCACTTATTGCACTCCGTAATTATTCGATCCGATGCAATTATCCCTCCACTCTTCGAGGTTTCTTTAATTTCCGCTCGTCTCTCATTCTATCCGGGTCAAGGTGTTTTTCATTCTCATCCACGGAAAAGAACTATACTACTACGCAAGCACATGCTAGAAATTGAAATTGACAATCTTATCAAGAAAATCATCTGTTTGATTTTTGATCTCATGGAAATATGAGTGGTACATGGTAAATGACGACATAGACGGACAAGCGGAGGGCGTTCTACATCTTTTTCGTGTGACGTGAAATAAAGCCAAATAAAATAATGCCGAATTCTCAAAATTTGGTACTATTTTGTTTACAAGCTGTTCGGGACGTCATTCACGAAAAGATGGGGCCCCAGATGACTGCCTTGAGGAAGGCCCGTCTGAACTTCTATAAATAAAATAATTTTGATAATCTGTTAACGATTAGACAAATAGGATCCTCCATTTTTCTAAGCTTATGAACTAAAGGCCTAAAATTTCAATTTGACTTCAATTTCCTTCAAAAAACGAAATAAAGTCGATTTCCATTTCCATTATTTCCATTTGAAAGCATGAAATAACCTCCTTCGAAATTGTTGAACTTAACTTAACGAAACTTAACGAACGTAATGAAACTGAACGAACTTAACGAAACCTAACGAACTTAACGAAACTTAACAGATTTAACGAAACTGAACGTACTCAACGAAATTGAACGAATATATCGAAACTGACCGAAGCGATGTGAATATCAATTTTATGTATTCGCTTGGTTGTTTCATTTTTCTTAAACCTCCATACGGCGAAGACAGTTGGCCGTAAAGACAGCTGTACTGACTACTATACTTTATGGGCTATAAAGGCTAAAAGAAAAATGAAGAGAATAAAATGAATGGTATAGGAAAAAAATTACACTCGGTTTTTGTCAGTACTCGGCAAGAAGTTACAAGTTTAAAATAACACTACTGTAGCTTTGATAGAAACTATGTATGTTCTGCCAACACGGAAGGTCGAGCGCATTTACAACAAACTTCGACTCCGGCCTAACTGAAGTTAACCCTCTTGTGTGAGTGTATGTGGTTGCTGTGATTGAAATCTTGTTTGAAGGAAAGAAAGACTAGGAAGATGGCATGTGGTAAGATAAATGGGAAGTCATCTGCCAAATTAGTTCGAAGTTGCTTTGCACTTGAGAGCTGTGACCCAGGTGTTGGAAAGGACTGCTTCTTACCGAGAATGATTGTCTCATGGGACTCAATTTCGAGTTTGAGTATTAGGTGTGTAGTCTCCAGAGAAAGTTCACCACGAAAATCCAACCACATATCCAGTTGCATGCACTGTGTAAAGCATTGGATCCTTCCCATCGTCCCCCTCTGAATGTGGGAACACGTGTCTCTGATTTAAATTCAATTTATCTTTCAAACTCTCGTTACGTCCGAATCATGGTACATAAACACGCGATCGTACATAATCTTTCACACGAATATTTATGAAATAGCAAAATCCACCCTGACCTTATCTAACTCAAAAACAAAGGGGGCGTCTAAGACATTCGAACAGTGAAACCAACCCTCCCACTCACCAATTCACCCCATTGGCAACTTTCTCAAATTTGAAAAGTTTTCGTTTTAAGCCAACTTTTCAAGAGGTGTTTTGAAGAACACAACACCGAAAGGGAGGTATCCCTATCGCACGCACCATCCAAAACCCACAAAGCATTCTTACAAGAAATTTTAATAAAAATTCAATTTCCCAATTACCCACAGCCACGAAACCGCAAAATTTATGCAAAGCGATACCGACCTCAGCTCACCCACGCCCTGGCACAATGGAATGAATGGAAACCTTGCACCCGATGCCGATCGCCAATCAACCTGCCGCCACCCACCGGCATCCATGCGGAAGACCGCCGTCGTCGCATGTTCTCTGTCCACCACTGCCCTTTGTGAATCAGTTTTTTTTTTCAGTTTTCCTTTCTTTTTTTCGAGCACTAATGAGGTTAAAATCACCACCCAACTCACCCACCCGCCTAAGCCCGACCACAAAAAGAAGTAAGCCTTGGCGCGCGCCCACGTCCACACCTTCCGCCGGCAACTACCGGAATAATAATCAATGTAAAGGTGAATACAGAAGCGATGTAGAGCAATAGAGGGTGACCGGGAGAGAGACAGAGGAAAGAACCTGCGAAATCGCGTTCGTGCACGGGAATCTAATAAATCAACTTTGTACTTGAACCTGGACTTCATTTGTGCTGCGGCCGGGCGGGGGTCCTCAGCAGGGTGTCGGGGTGACGGGATTAGAAGAAAAAATCCAGCTTTAGCCCCAGATCCACACTCCGCTGCAGCATCCCGCTTGCAATTCACTTTATTTTCTTCCATCCGTTTCATTGTTTCTCTTCGTGGCGTTCTTTCGTCTCTTTAGTTGCGCTCTCCCTCTCTGCTTCTCAATTCAGTAGCCGGCATTCAGGCAAAGTTAATATCCTTTTCAAATATTTTTTCTCCCCGCCGCTGCTGCCGGAACACGGAGAGGTGCTTTGTTTCCCCACTCGTCCGCGTCCGTCCTTTCTTCCGCATTCATTTTCGTTTTTTCTTTCCGCCGCTGCTGTTGATTGAACTGGATTGAGGGGCTTCGTGTGGAAGTCGGTGGGCGATTAAACATAAAATTAGCGTCGTTTGTTCGAAGCTATGAATTTAATTGGAGCAACTACTACGTAGTGCGTGCTTCGAGGTGTTTCCACGGCAACCAAAGTGCCCTAAGCGCATTAGTGCAATTGAAACGAGCAGTAATTCAATACGACGAAGGGAGACGGGCCAGTACATAGAGTTTGTGTCGAAATGAATTTCAGAGGAAAAGTGAGACTAAACGAAGAGAACGCATGCAGTGAATGCGTTCTTGTAACCTAATACTGGATGCGACCCGCTGTGCAACAACGATGATGACATAGGCTCTTCCTCTCCTTCGTCTTCCTGTGCGCTCCTTTCAATGGTCTTTTCGGTCACAAACTGATAATAAATTAAGAAAGAAGAATAACAACCATTAGTAGTCGTGTGTAGGATCCCTGTTGCAGTCGGAGATGAATCTGGAAACTCCGGAGGAAAAGAGATTAAATGCTGAAGGACACGAAGATGCCTATGTACTCCTGATGGTCGTTGTAATTGTTTCCTTCCTCTCGAGTTAACCTGTCCGTCAGAGCGAGAGAAAGAAGGATTTCCAAGAAATTTTATGTTCCACCGAGGTCGGGTTTCGTATGCGATGACAGAAGAGTGTGTGTGAACACACTCATACCCTCTCGGGATTGTGTATGCATGAGGTGAAGCAGCGCAGAGGCCGTGGATAATGATAGGTTCCGTCGTTGATTGGCCACTTGAGTCTAATCGATAATTTCAACAGGAGATGCAACCGCATCATTACATGGTCATGAGAATAGAAATTAGTGGCAGATGATTGGCTGTACTTGAGAAGCTTTATGGTCCGCACTAGATCGATGAAGTACCACATGGTTGCGGATTATTGACTTAAGTGGATGATTAATCTTACGAATGTTTCTTTTTAATTTGCAAGATTGCTGACTTCGAATTTTGATTCGGTACTCGTACATTCAAAAATGAAATGGATGGAGCCATTGTTTCGTTGGCTGTGTGGCAAGTGGCACCTTCCTGTTGGAAGCACATGTCGTCCAGGTCCATATCCTCAATTTCTGGCCACAAGAAGTCCGTTATCATCTGGCGATAGCGAACACCGTTCACGGTAACTGCTTGGCCGAACTCATTTTCGAAGAAGTACGGCCCGATGACGCCGCCAGCCAATAAACCGCACCAAACAGTCACTCTTTGCGGATGCATCGTCTTTTCAACAATCGCTAGTGGATTCTCATTTGCCCAAATGCACAATTCTGCCGATTCTGGACCCATTTGGTCGATTATGCTGACCAAAAAAAATCACGAAGTTCACGAAATGTATTTTGATTTGAACGCCCATTTTCGTAAAAGGCTTCAACAATCTTAACGCGCTGCTCAATTGTGTACCTCTCCATGGTTGAATTTGTCAAAAACTGAAACAAAGAAATGCTGACGTTAAGGTGTGACTCACAATTAACATTGTGCATTAAGGTTGGAACACCCTTTAGCAAAATAGCAACCTCGTGCCGATGATTTAATAACTTTTTTTGTCGTTTTCTATTTCGCATAATTTCTTTCCATCTCATATGAACTGCAGATCGAACAAAAATTTTGGAAGAAATATCTCAGACAAAAGAACCGACTAGAGAGAATTGAACGACATTCTGTTGGTATAGTGCTCTAGAGCAATTGATAATCCTCTGCTGACATTTTTACCTTTGAAAGAAAAAATTAAAAATATTCGCTGTTCGTTACAGAGCTCGAAATGCTTTACAAGAAAAAACAAAAAAAAAACTACAGTCAAACACGAGCACGAGCCTCAGAAGAATGACAACTCAAAGCAGAACTGTCAAAAATAATCAGTGGTTACAAATATCATCAAATCCATACATCTTTCCTTATCCAGTTTCTGAATAAAATGCGTGTCTCTGCTGCGCATGGATGAGAAAGTACCTAAATCCAAAATTTCATGCCGATATCTTTATAAAGGTAGGAAATAAAAAGCGTGACACACCGAAATTATTGTATAAAGGTTCCGTTTTTGTAGATGGAACCTTAAAATGATTCAATGTTCTTCTTATTCTTCTGACGGCACTATATTCCGGGATGGACCTGTGGCTCAACCAAGTAGCTTCTCCAGATGACAATATCTTTAGTCAGCTGCTTCCAATTATGGACGCTAAGTTGGCTGAGGTCCTTTTCCACTTTTATGCGCCATGGGTTTCGTGGGCGTCTACAATTGCGTTGTCGCATGGGAAGAGGATCGAAGACTCTTCGTGCTGGAGGCTAGGGGTTGAATTTGTAGACGCCTGACTTTCTCTCTAAATGCTCTCAACGTAAACAACAGGCAAACAAAGATTCAATGTACAACTTCTCTCTCGAAAACGTCAAGAGGCATACGAGAAGATGGTGACCAAATCATCATTTGTAGTCTTGAATATACATGCAGACCTAGTGTACAAACCTCATATGCAGTAGATATAACTTGCCCGATTACCACTCTAAAGGTCATCTCGTAATTGCCAAAAGGAAAGGGGACCGTGTTTGCCAAATTGTCCGAAATTCAGAACTGAGTACACCAGCACACCAAATCCAAGGGGACATTGAGTTCTTACGATCGGTCAGAAGAGGTGACTAAGTTCATCAACGAAAAAGCGGTTCTTATCTTTTAACCGCCAAATGTGTTCAGTAATTGACCAGAACGCGAATGGAATCGTCCCATCTCATGAAGGTCATCGGTCAGTCACAATAGCATCCTCGTGTCCTTGCGACCTGATGCTGCAGATGAGATGGGATAAGGTTGACCGGTTCCACGCAAAACCAGTCTTCAATTGAGTTGAAGTTCACTGCATAATTTCAGAGCAGCTAGATTTTTCATGTCACATCCTCATCCCTGCCAGGAGCTCTAAGATATGAATCTCAAGAGAACTTGATTACGTTTTATTCCACAAATGAACTATTTTCAGAAGGAACATTTTCTTCACTTCTCACCCTGCTAGGTTGAGGTTTTAGGGTTTTATGGGGGGTCAAATTGGGTCAACGGAAATCGTTTACTCTCATGCCTGTAAATTGTTTATTATTACACACACGCATAGGTAGCTATGTAAATACAATTATTTCGGTTCGAACAGCAATATAGTCAGTGCGCTTCAAATTCACCGAACAAACAAGGGACCAGTCTGATTGAACCTAATAACCGCCTCGGGATGTTGATTTTCGAAAGAGCGACATGAAATGAAGCGAATTGTCCCGAAAATATGCAGGGAATTAATTAATTGCATTTTGGGTTGTACCGAGACCTTTACGGATTGGACCAGATTTGTTTGCTTATGTCTTTTGGAATGAGTGTTGTTTTGAGGGAATCTGATCCACGACATGCAGTTGTCGCGGGTGGTTATTTGGTTTTAGGTTAAATTCGAGGGAAGGTAATGAAAAATTAGAACATGTTCACTTTTTCACACCACCGCCGGAAGTCACAAATAAGCCCTTTTGGGTCGGACAATAAATATTTATAGACTAGCACCACATTGAGATATGTCGAAATAAGCGATCATCACTAAGTTAACACGATCAGCTACCCTTAAAGTTCTTGAGCCTTATTAAGACATGATCTCATTCTCGAAATCGGTGTGACAGTTTTATGATCCTTTGTAGAGAGAATATATGCGTCCACCGGTACGGTGAAGGTCCATTGTTCGATGCCGGACTCAATAAATTTTATCGATTCCAATGCTGGAAGCTTATGGTTCAATTCAGGACACACCAACTTTCATCGACTCCTCTGCTGATGGTCCATGATTCAATTCCTACGCGGAAGGCCCACGGTTCGATTCCTACGCTGAAGATCTTTGGTTCGATTCCGAACACAACAACTTTTATCGATTCCCACACTGAAGGTCCATTCGCTAAAAGTTCGATTCTCACGTTGAAGTTCCATGGTTTGATTCCGGACACATAAACTTTTATCGACTCCTACGCTGAAGGTCCATAGTCCAATTCCTATACTGGAAGTTCATGGTTCGATTTCTACGCTGGTCCATGGTTCGGTTTCGGGCACACTCAGAGAGTAGAACTGTCAAGAAGAAGCGTTCGGTTTGTAGGTTATTTTGATGTCTCCTCCACTCGTGAACAATACTATGTAAAACACGAGTGATTTCTGGAGAGGCTTGGCTTAAGTCCGCCCGAACTGGTAACCACCTAAAGAAGGAGAAAAATCACTCCCTCCATCCAAGGAAGCTTCTAGCCACTCGTCATCCCACCCAGATGTCACGTGCCGATTCTCCTTCTTGACAAACAGAGACAAGGAATTTCCATCGAACTCTTGCTCTACTGCTCTTCGTTTGGTCCAGTATTCCACCCCAAGGAAAGGGGTATTTGTTGGTGTTCTCCAGAGCAGGACCCGCCAAGAGTCTTGACCCAATTTTTGTTAGATTATCTCAAGTATGAAAAATTCCCCCTAGTTGAGGTTCACTTTTAAAAAAAGAACCAGTCGTGACACTTTCATCAAACCGGCCGGTATCTCCCATTGTCCGGATATTTGAAAGATCATTCGGGGTGGATGCTGATAATTTGACTCGAAACAAAATATGGTGCCGGAGATGTCATGAACTCTATCGGTTACTTACTTACTTACTGCTCCGACCAGCGACCCATGGAGGGTCTGAGATTGAGCCCATCCCTGACAGAGACTGAGAGACTACTTTCAGTCTCAATATCTAGTTTTTCAGCATCCGCGATCGCTTGATCTTTAAACCGTAGGTTTTGTCTTCCTTATCTTCTCGAACTAGGAAGTTTGGCCTCGAAGACGGAGCACTTGTGTTCATGTGCTCGATGTGCCCGAGTCAGTTTTGTCTATAAATTTTCACCTTCCGATCTATATCCATATCTTAGTACAGATAGAGTTCGCGTTTATGCCTTCTCCTCCATTCGCCTTTCTGGAGGCACCACGAATTAGCTTGGCCGTTCTATCTATTGTCCATCTTTCAGCTCCTTATATCAAGGCATATGGCAGGATAAGGGAGGTCTGCTCTGAACGAGTGGGTCAAGGTAACACTGGACATCTACGCCTAAGTTGACGCACACAAGCAGAGAGGACATCTAGCTAGAGATAGCTTCATTTAGATATTTTAGATGGAGAAGCAACAAGGTGACCAGATAGGAACGATAGGAAACAAAATCTAAATAAATCTATAGCGGTGAGAAATATAAAATTGATTATGACTTCATTTTTAAGCTACATTCACGTCATTATGCGTGAAATAGCACATCATTAAAATGGCTGCTTTGGCTTCGTTGTCAGTGCATCTCGCGGTCTGTCCAATTTTATACGATTCCATCCAAAATGGGTGCTGTGACATTGTGCCAGGGGGATCCTGCCCTTCCATACCTATTCCACTGTTTATTAGTTTGCTGCAAATTTAGACGATCTTGCACCATTTGGCATAATGTCACTTCTACAAAGTGTCATAGGGCCAAATTTGGCATAATATCTCAAATTAATTTGGCCCTATGACCATAATGACGCTTGTGAAAGTGTCATTGGGCCAAATATTAACATTTGGTATAATGTCGCTTTCAAAAGCGTCATTATGCCAATTTGGCACAATGTCACGACACCTCCAAAATGTGCGGCATTATTCCAGCAATAGCGATTAAAATGTTCGGTGTCCTCTCCTTCTCGAACCAGGAGACTTGGATTCAAAGACACTATTGGCTGGAATATTGGCGTTGGAATATTGGATGTGGCCGATCTAGTTTAGTCTACGGATTTATACCTTCCGGACTAAGACCACATCGTTCTATAGCTCATAGAGTTCGTGGTTATGTTTTTCCTTCATTCGCCCTCGCAGACAGAACCAAATATCCGATGTAGAATTTTTCTTTTGAATGCACAAAGAATCAGCTCTGCAGTCTTGATTATCGTCCAGCTTTTGGCTCCATACAGCAAGGTTGACAGGATTAGGCTTTTTGAGAGCATGATTTTGGTCCTTCGAGTTCGAGTTACGATGAAATTCACGTTGCTTATTTACAACTGAGCCGGAGTTTCGATGATATTTTGTAATAATTCCCACACATCCGGCAAGCGTGGAATGATGCATGATGAAGTGGCAAACCTTACTGAATATTTTGACAGCTGGATGCCACTGGTAACATATACAGCTGTTAAAACATGACAATTAGAAAAACTATCACTGCTATCTGGTTACTGTTTAGTTAGTTGACTGTAAAGTCACAATAAGAAGAAGGAAGCAGAAATGGGGGCTTGTAGATATGATTTTGATCCTTCGAGTCAAGAGTTTTGACTCAAACGGAAGTAGCAGCTGTCAAAAAGTTATCTACTCTCTCACACAGTTGGAAGGGGAATATCTAAGAAAAAACTGAGTCTCATCTTTATTCGCAAATGCAGACTTTTGAAAAAAAAATAGCTACACATGAAAACCCACTGCTAAAACATGTCAACCCCTAATCCGCGACATTTGACAGCTCCCGTAAACGAACACTTCATTGACAACCCAACGAAAAACGAAATCATTATTACATCACTTGTCGCCGCACACACAGACACCCACCCGGTGACGTAGGCTGCACAACACCCCCGATGACACCCATACACTCGGCATCATTTAATATCAAACAGTCAAAACCTGGCAATGAACTTGACAGGTAATCGATTTTCCTCTGCACACGGCCGACTTTAAATTTCCCAACCAACTGAGCGCAGGGCGAGTGTGTCCCTTTAAATGGTTCAAAATCAATGCAGTGCTTTAAGCAACAAAAAAAAAGCATTAAAATAACAAAAAGGCTGCCAGATGAAAACGCAGTTTCCCGTGAACTGTGCACATTGACAGGAAATCAAATTCAAAAGATATTTTTTCCCCGCTCCCCACAGAACCCACGTGTAAATAATCGAAAATAATTATGAAACTAAATACCGCTAGCGAAAGTAAAAACAGCAACCGATACATGTCCACATCGACCAGAGACATCAGCGCAAAAACGAGAATCTCAATTAATTTAGTTCATTCTACCAGCACTGATACAGCCCGCGGATAGGAAGGAGGCGGGATACTTTCCGCACGTATGAGGCGGTTGATGTCAAAATGTATATTTGCCCAGTCCCTATGAACACACCCTGGGGTGTATCTGAATTTTTGTGAAAAGAAGAAAAATTCCATTTCCATTCGAAGAGGGGGCGGATAAATATTCAAGGATATTAAAACATATTTTTCTACGAGTGAATATGCCCGAACAGAACCTTTATCCTTGCGGGAGAGACTGAAGAAATGTTATTTTCGTCGTTTCCTTTGAACGGATGAAAAAAATAAAATAAAAATAATCATCCCTCTGCACAATGGTGACGTCTAACAAAACAACGTTAATTAGCCCGGCTACGGCGACATAATAGGTTCAAAGGACAACAAAGCCGTCCGCTCTGAGACGTGACTCTGGGCCCACTCTGCGCCACGAGCAAGTTACAGTTTTAATTAAAGGACGCATGTAACTTGCAACTCAACCCCCCGTCGCAGTTTGGGGTTCCTAAAACAATCTTCCCATCAAATGATGCGGATCTATTCAATTTGCCAACTGACGAATCACCCAATCAATTGCCCGAAATCCTGCGACAAACAGGACTAGCGGCAGAAGTCAATTTTAAAGCATCCCAATCGCTGTCACCTTTAATCCAACTGTGAGAACGCACACACACACACGCGGAGACACTGCAGAAGGAACATAGTAAATAAATTAGAAAACCGGTATCCTGTCTCCTTAAAGGCTTCATTTCACGGCTCCTTTGCCAGAGCACATACAGAAAAAAAAACCCACTCACACCTCCACACGCAGCAGCAGCGTCACCATCATCGTCGTCGTGCAGCGAAGGGAAAAACGACGAAACAATTTATGTGATTGATTCCCCCCACGTGTCATGTACCTTTATCCCGCTAGTCCCTATGACAGGCGGCACTGGGTATATAAAAAAGGTCCTTTCTCCCCCCCAGCAGACGACAATCTGCAGAGGTTGGCTGGGTGCCACTGTTCGAAGGACCAATTCATGTGGAAGTATCCCATAGAGAGACAGCCGAACAGAACAAGTGGGAGAGCACAAGACTGGCTGATGGGCGATGGGCGATGGGCGATGGGCGGTGGACGGTAGGTGGATGAATGGCAAGTGGTGGATACGGGTTGCGTTTCGACGATTCAGGAGGACACAGAGCGAACGAGTCCAATGAAAAGAAAAATATGGAGCAATAACTCAAGGTGAACTGCTGTGTGAATGACGCTCCGTTTGCGTGATGCCTCTGATACTTCTGATGCTTCTGATGCTTCTGATGCTTCTGATGCTGCTGGTGCTGCTACCGCTGCTGGCTGTTCTGGTGGCGCGGACGGTGGTTGTAGTGGTGGTGGTAATGGTCGTCGTTGTCGTCGTCGTCGTGTGCTTCAATGACAACTACTCTGAGGTGAGAGAACGGTGAAGAAACCATCCGCCATCCACGCCACCATCCACCTGAACAACGGATACCTTGAAAATCCTGAATGATGATAGCAGGACTGTCCCCCGACTGCGGAGTGCTTTTTCATTCATTCCCTTTGATTGTTGTCTGTTGATGGTACGTGTTTCGTGGTGCTGCCACCGTCACTGTTTGGCTGGTGTTCTTAACGTGTGATGTGAGAATGAAAGCCATTTACTTATTTATCGCTTAAGCTGCGTCCGTATTCTTGCCTACCTTCATGCTGATTGTTCTTTTTCTTTTTTGCCTGCCTGGCCCCAACTTACAGCAACTTTCAAGGGTCCTTTTCTTTTATACACTCTTCGAATTCATACTCTGCTCGCATGTGAGATGAGCGCAAATATAGAAATCACCGCAGGCTAGAGGGACAAACGTGATGTTTTTATTTTGATTTATGTCGCGCTTGTGTGTGGACTGGATTGCTTTGTCCTTAGTGTCCTGACATTCCCGGGTGCTCCCTTCTGCTGCCTTGTGCTTGCCATAGCCGCGAGACTGGCGGTCTGGGGTTGGGATAATTGAAATCCTGGCACACACAACTATATGAAGAGTGTGCAATTTTCAAAATGGATTAGCTTTGAGGCTGGAGTGTATGCCCATGGGACAGTTCTCCTTTTAAATGACAAATTTTGGGCGGTTAAGAGCAGTTTTTGGCGGCACAAAGGCATTTCGAAAATAAATGCTTTTCTAAGCGGTTTGCCGGTGCTTCAAGTGGGATTTTGATGAAGAGACGAGGGTCTGGCTGGATGGGGACTGTGATTAACGCCACTGACAGATGGGCACGATGAATCGGAAATAAGTGATTTATTATTTATGTTGGATTAATGGGTTCTAGCAGGCGGTAGGTACACTGCAGAAAGAGGTGCATATGTTGCGGCTGAAATGTGCTCAGTGCACTTTGAAAAGGTACGTGTCAATGAGTAGATGGAGATAATAATCTTCAACACCGAGTCTGTGGGACAACGGAGCAGAGGACGTCCGCGATTGAGGTGGCGCACACAAGTGGAGAAGGATCTGAACCAATTTTGTGTGAAAAATTGGATTGATCGCGGTGAACGGACAAGCTTGGTGGAAAGCCCAAACCCACTCTGGACTAGCGGCGTACGAAAGAGGAAGAACAATCTCTTTTTTTGCGGAAGATCTCAACCAACTTGGTGTGCGAAACTAAAGACAGCTTTCAGAAGATCGTGCAACCTGAAGAAGATTGATGTTTGAGACCCAGCTCATTTCGACAACTTACGTAACAGTAACCGCCCAAAACCCTGTCCCAATACACGAAGAAGGCGACGCAATTTAAAGTGTCCAAATTCTCCAAAACGACCAAAGGGAATCCTTAAAAGGATAAATCAACTGCTTGACTGTGAAAAAAAAGAAAATAATAGACCGTTGTCTGCAACCTCCTTGAAATCAATAAAATGCAATTTACAAGGACATATCCAACAACAATGGGTTTCATTGCCCAAATCCACGGCAGAGATGCATCCCTCCGAAGTGTGTCATCTTCACTTTGTCATGATTTCTGAATAGCACGAGAGGTAACAAAAATTCCGTGTTGTGTGTCCTCTTAAAGGATCCATTGGAACGATGAAAACAAACACAAGACACCATCAATCTTCATGGACACACTTCCTGTATATACTGCTACGTACATGCAGTTGCATGTATGCACATGGGATGCAATATTGAGTATCCTTTTTCATAGAGTACCTCGACGTCGAACAATTGTTGGTTAGTGCCATGCGCAGGCTTATACCTCATTTTATATGGTTACCGAAACCATGGGTAGCGTTTCCTCACAAATAGTGCGCATTCGTCAACATTTCAAACTATCCGGCAGTTGCCAGTCTTTCTAAGTGGCGACAAGGAAAACATTTCCTGCCAACTAAGGAATTCTAGCGCTTTCTTTCTACTGACTCAGAATAAGTTGAGGGTTGTCTACGTATGTGTCGTGCTACATAAAGGCAAGTTGTCAGAAGAATTCAACTTCCAAAATGGAGTAAGGCAAGGCTGCATCCTATCACCTATTTTATTTCTTTGGTGATAAGCGATGTACTTTGGTTGAGGCCCAGGTTGATCACGGACTGAAGCACCATCAATAGTCCTGTCGACAGATACTTGGTGGAATACGATGGACTCTAACGATTCAGCTCAAAAGCCAGTGCATACGAGCGTTGCGACGCCGCTGCGACTCTGCTTGCAACTGCAAGAACACTCACAACTATATTAAATAGTCCGCACAATGGGCAATAAGCCCAACTGTTAGTCTAAGTGACCCACGACATAGTTCCAAGGACACCCTATAACCTTCCTAATTTATAGGGTCACTCAAACTTTCGTTCGAACAAGCCGTTTAATACAAAAAATCAAAGCAGTTCGTGAGAGTGTTGCTTAAATCCCAAGAACATCAATTTTGTACCGTGGTCAAGACATTTCGAGAAGCTGTCTATTGCGTATTCTCACCAAAGATCTACATCTGCATGGGTACAAATTCAACTGACTCTAGAACTGGAACATTCTGACCGAGCACAACGTTCAACAGTACTTTGAATTGATTTTGAAATAATAATGAAATGATGTTGACTCATCTTTAACCATGAGACTCATTCTCTTCTGGACGGTTTTGTTAATCGTCTTAAACGTCTTTCAAAAATTGCTGCTAACCAAATGCATCCAATAAATGGACACTATTAGATGAGGACCTTGGATCGGAGGCAGTTCTGAGTAAAGATGTAGAACCCCCTATTCGTGAGAGAGCAACGCTATAGAAGCATGACTGTTTTTTGTAGAAACTGGAGAATGAGCTGATATGCCAACATGGAAAAGATCGAACAAAATGCAGATCGACACCTACCATATATTCGTCGATTTAAAGGCTTAATAGGACAGCACACGTAGGTAAACTGCGCCATGTCCATGTCCGTCAGACTGGGTAGGATGACGCAGAACTCTCGATGATGCATCAAATTCGGTAACTAACTTACCGAGACCTTCAATGTCAAAAAAGGTTTTAGACAAGGCGACGCGCCGTCATGTGCCTTTTGCAGCATCATTCTTGAAAAGATTGTGCAAAACTCACTGGCCAACATTAGAGGTCCGATCTTCAAAAAGTCCGTAGAACTGCTAACATACATAAGCGTGATTGATCGAGCTCAGAGAACTGGCGTTTGCTTACATCGAAGCGGAAATGGCTAAAATGGGTCTGGCGGTAAACGAGGACAAAACGAAATCTATGCTGTCTTCGAGAAAGTGCTCACAGTATAGACGACTTTGCCAGGAAGTCACAATAAGTGTCAAGCTGATCGAAGGCTTCCTCTCCCTCGGACGAACAAAATCAGCACCGAGATCAGACGCAAAATAGCTCTGACCAACAGCTGTTTTTGGTCCCAAAAGGAAACAGTGTATAGAGCCCTCTTTTCAAAGGCCAAATTGACTCTGTATATGACATTAATCATCCCAGCCCTGCTTTACGGCGCAGAGACATGGATATACCAATACTCCAGATATCCAGAGTTCCCTGGTTCAACAAGAAGAGGAATCTCCGGTATATAAACCACCTGAACGCAGTCGTAAGGCGACTTAGTCTTGATGACTGAAAGCAGCATGGCCGGAACCGTCGGCGATGAAATGCGGCAATTGCTCAGGGTCAGACCCTCCAGGGATCGTTGGCTTGATAAGAAAAGTTTGTAAATAAGCTTCACTATATAACTGTGCACAGGGCTGGCTTAGTACTTTAGTCCGAGGTCTGATACACAAAAGTCATACGTGCTAATAACAGAGGCTGCTCCTAGTACCTTTAAAAGATTCTTTATCTATTGTCCCAAGCCAGATGTTGAAAAAAGTCCTTGGCTTTAAACTAGCTTCGCTTAAAACCGAAATCTCGGTTAAGAATCTGTAAGGAAAAGGTACACGAGGAGGAGAATGATTGTCACTGATTCAAACAGTTGCCAGTTTAATGGTAGAAAATCAAACTCATGCGGGTTCCAAGGATCTCTTGAAACACAAGCCCCAATTACTGTTCCCCATCGTTTGAAAAAGAGCAATCTGTTATCATGATGAAAAATATCCGTCAATTGTCTCTGTTTCATCCGCTCTCCTCATTGGCCTCAAAGCCATCATCCATCACTTTCGGTAAATGCGACTTCTTTGATCTCACATTTCAGATTTGACATTAAAAGTTGCGTTCACGTTCGCTGCGGAACGTTTCCCCCCCTCGTTCCCATTTATACTTTGTGAAGGATAAAGTTTTTTTTGTATTTTCCTTTGGGGTGACTCCATCCTAAAACACTATCAACTCCTACATCGGCTTTGTTGACTTCGTGGGGGAGTACGAGTACGAATACGTTTACCGCGTTCACCATGCGAGGGAGAAAGGAATTACTCCCCTGGAACCAACTTCTGTAGCCCACCACACAATTAGAAGGCCATTAAATTCTCCTTTTTTATGTACCAATGCAAGTTGACAACAACACAAAAGGCTGCCTAGGAAGCAAATACGTACGCCAGCCACCGCCGAGGGGGACGAATGGAAGAAAGACGCACAATTGTTTTCCATTCATTGTGTGCGAAGTGCAACAATAAAGAAGAAAGTTAGGGGTTGCATTAAACTAAATATAAGTTGTGTGAAAGTCCATTATCGACTGGCCTCGCAGAAATCTTACAATAAACCGGGAGTTATCCTTTGTAGGAATAAATGCTACATTTTCGCACATCTAATTCGGTGAGGGTGGTTGCGGGCATTGTCCTCGTCATGGTTCGCAAACATGTTCTTTCGAAAAAAAAAATAATGTATCGACTGCAGAAAAATGAGGCTTATCAAGCTCGTGATGGGATTACTAAAAGCGGGGGGTCTCAAGAAACTATTTCCATTGACTTATTCTAGTAGTTCACCCGCACGAGATGTGATCGATGGGATCATCTTCTTTTGCTATCCCTTTACCAGACCAGTAAAAAAGAACAATCTTCCGAACCAGATACATAATTCATTCAACAAAACTGGAGCGAAAGCGGCTTGGTGCAGATTTTCCACAAAATGTCCACGTAATATTCTGCTTAGCGCAGGAAATTACAAGAAAATGACAAAGAAAAGCAGAGCGAAGAGAAAAATTGATTGGTCAAGGTTGGAATGTTCTTTTCATCCCTGTTCCTGTCATTTGTCCATGTTCGTCATCTATCAGTCGGTGGCGTCGTCTTTTGTTAACGTCAAAAAAAGACTCACTTCTGTCACATTTGCCACTCTTGTCTCCATGCGTAGTTGCAAATTTGCAAACAATCGCACTCCTGCCGTGCGGCTGTCATGTTAAATTGTACCTAATGGATCGGTGTACGAATCTCTTGAGCATATGTTGAGAAATGAATCACGTTTATGTACAAGTTTTTGTGATTTGAAATATGTTGACATGCACGGAGAAAGAATGCTAATACTTTTACAGGCGCTTGACTGTCGACTGTCGAAATCTTTGAAAAACACAGGAAGGAGTAGAATAGAGACTTCGTTGTACATATTTACATGACCACTTGCCTTCAAACATTTCATTTGGAGCTATGGGAAACGTCTTCAATCACTCAATATTCAACAAAAATATTTTGACTTTGGTAAAAAGGTTTCAAGTGGGTGCTACAAAAACCACATTTTATACCCGGTAAATGTTTCTTTAGAAGTTCGGCTTCAATTGGGACTACAACTCTTGTATGACTCAGTCAGTGGCTATAAAATTATCCGGTATCCAGAAGAGAAGGGAGGGTACACTTCCTGTGGGGATTCTCTGAATACTCTCCTTGATGTACAGTGGTGGTCTAGTCTGGCGCCATTAAAAAGAACACAAACATTTTCACTCCCATTTTGGCACATGAAGTCCAAAAAGACAAAATCCCCAGAATACCCATTTCAGACCATAGCGGTTCGCAAAAGCAACGTTAATAACCCATTCAGAGTCAACATACCAGAACACCAGGACTACGAATCAAATAAACCCTCATTTGAAGCAGGATCCCAAACTTCCAATCAAATGAGGTTGTGGGTGATTGAATGTAAACCTGGGCTGCACATTAATATCAGCATGGAATACTTTAATACAGCGTTCCATGAGAAATTTTGCACCATGCAAATCTGCTAAAGAGTGAATTTAAAAAGCCATGAACTTTTGCAGTCTTCGCGACAAAATAGGAAAGGGCTGTATACAAATTTTTAACTCTCACTGCGTGTACAAACCTTTAGTTTTTGTGTACTTCGTCACAGTCCACAAGCCTATAGAAGATTAGAAATATTCCTAAAAGGGCTGAATTCATGAACATGTTAACTGTTGTCTTTCGTTCGACTCAATGGATAGATATTCCCAAGGGCCCCAAGGGCTTAATGTTCTCTGCCATTGAGTGCATATGCACTTGTTGAGATTAATATTTGCGCGTTCATTTAACACTTTCTGTCGTTTTTGGATTTATAGCATCATCACCAGCAGCAGTCTTAGTTATAAAATAATTGCGTATAATTTTGAGACCATTTCGAATGCACAGCCCTGCATGAGAAATAGGCAGGAGAAAGGAAAAGGAGAAGGAGAAAGTGGCAAGCGATTCAAGCCTTGCGAGGTCTTGCCATGTAATCGAATGCCTTCATTCCTTCAGGAGAAGCATGTCGTCCTAAGAAGATGCAGCGCATAGCGTTTTTAGAAGTCGAGAACATACACAAAAAACCTAAAATACGTCAAACAATAGGGCCATACAATCAAATCATACAGAAACTTAAGAGAACTGAAGCGATCAAGCGAATACACAAAAATGATACAATGTGACCATAGTAACCGCTTCGCTCAGTTTCGGTAAGTTCGGTCACTTTTGTTTACTTAAGCGGAAGCGAAATGAATCGCTCTTTACGTATGCAAATGTTAGCTGACATCTCAATTCTCCTTAAGTTCCTATAAGCAATTATAGACACTTTGAAACTGGACGATACTTCTGATTACTTTTCGTTTGGTTATGACATACGCTTAATTTTTTGTACGGCCATTATAACAATAATAATAATGGCGGCGCTACAGTCCGAGGTGGACCTGGGCCTAGCTTATCAGCAACCACTCGTGTTGTGCGTGCTATTGTTATCTGACGAGTGAAGGCGACCTACAGTTTAATGCCGACTTCGAACGGCGATTTTAAGAAGCTTTTTCTAGACAGTTATACTCTTTGAGCATTGTCAGTGACTCGAAAGAGGTGAAGCCGTAAACAATTTTTTTTGAAAAATTGTTTGTCTGAACTTGGATTCGAACCTAGACTGTGAATGTCTAATGCGCATGGGTCGACGCACGAACCCACACGGCCACTGCGCCCACGTACGGTCATTATAGTTGGCCCTTAATTTCAATTGACTCATCGAAGTTTTTGGCGTCATATGACCCTCGTTGAATCTCGGACACAAAACACAAAAAACAAATATTTCAATGCCTTGCTTTAACAAAGAAATGAATAAGCTACGCGATGTTGTTGTCTACTTTCTTTTCAAACAAACAAATATTCACCGGTGGGACGAATTGTGCTTTAAGGTTAAGTTCGCTTTTGAATTCACTGAATAGCATGAAGGGGGTGGTCTTAATCCTCCTTGTAGGAATCTTTCCGCTGTCTAGTTCCTCTCAGTCTGCCACTTCAGTGATTCTTTTCAACTGAATTGTGGTAGTTATGAAACTTAATTAAACGGAACATTACTTTGTGGCCCTGGAGCAGGGGTTATGTACGACGATTGCTGCGTCTACGTCTACAATGACTTTAAATTCACGGCATCATCTCTTGGGCATCATTCGAAAATGTTTGAAATTTTAAATGCGGTAGAAAGCTTTTCGGCAGTCGGCGCCTGTTTGCTTCACTCGACTGAGAACTATAGTACACAATTGACAATACGGATGGTCGCTGGCCATGTATGAATACGCTAATTTGAAGTTGGAACCAGGAGTTCTTTGCTGGACTGTGGAGCTCTGAGGTAGGGATAGGGATTGCTTGCTATTCAACTAGATTGGTTGTTTTTATTAACTTTTTGCAAACAAAGTTTTGGGTGCTTATAGATTTTTTTAATTTTTTTTAGGAACTCCAAAAATCAGTTCAATCTGGTCATTCTTGAAGGCTTGAAGACCTCAACATCTTCCTCCACAAAGCGACCTCGACTTTTTAAAATATTTATTTCAAATTGGCCTCTGGCAACAGAATATTTATCCAAATAAACAAGTATGAAGGCAAAAATGTCATTAAATTTCAACACAACATCCGCCAAAAAAGCACAGATATCCAAACCAATGCATTCCATATTTACACGTTTCACTCAATCAATCTACAAGCAAACGTATGTATACATTCACGCAAGTTCAAAAGCAAAATATTGCTCTTCGTTGTCACCACAGTTCGCAGCACATACAAAGGAATCCACATTTGACACGCAACGCATGATACCCACGTTGCTTATCGTCACATCTACAGAATGTACGCTGATTGCAGCGATGCACGCATCTGCCATTTTAGTTCTATCAGAAGTTTAATCTCAATTTTGACTCTTGTTTGGGGTTCTGCAGTAGATTGCATTTTACATTTTATATGCATTTTGAGGCCAAACATTTTTGTCCCAAGCATCAATTTCGGCTCTGTGTTTTGCAATGTCTCTTTGATTCAGAGTTTGTTTGTTCTCATCTTTCGTTTTCTCTTTGCGTTCTCATGGCTCATGGCTCATCAGACTCCAATGTTAACGATATGTATCCTAGTTTTCGTTAACCATTTGATTGATTGATTTTAAACCTCTTTAATGCGGGAAGGAATTGATCAGTGAGAGCGGAAATTTCATAAAAAAGCCTCGTCCGGAATTTTCTGAATTACCTTAATGGGGTTATTGAAAAATTAAAAGTTACAAATAATATTCCTGGCTTTGAGATGACTTTGATAATGTGTTGACTAAACGTCAGTTTATGCAGCAAATTAAAGTCAGAAATTGAGTAAATTTTAACTATGAAAACAACGCTTCATGAGATCTTGCGACAAGACAATTAATAATAATAATAATGGCGGCGCTACAGTCCGAGGTGGACCTGGGCCTAGCTTCTCAATAACCACTCGTGTTGTGCGTGCTATTGATCTCTCATGAGTGGAGGGGACCTACAGTTTAATGACGACACCGAACGGCGATTTTAAGAAGCTTTTGCTAGATAGTTTTACTCTTTGAGCATTGTCAGTGACTCGAAAGAGGTGGAGCCGTGAAAAAATGTTTGATGTTTTTTTTCGAGATTCGAACCGACGACCTCGAGCGTAGGAGTCGACGCACCTACCCACTACGCCACGGCGCCCGCTTCATTCAATTTGTAAAATATATATTCGGTAGCAAGCACTTTGTTTTTTTAACGGTATTGAGCAAGTGGGTGAGTATGGTTTGGAGCAGCTGTATCTCCTTGGTTGAGCATTATAACGATGGAAGACAGACCTTTTTTTTTGATCAATTATTTATTGACACAATCGATCAATTTTTTGAGAGATAACCGTCAGATCGTGCGAAAGATCAGCAACAGTTTCAACAGGCAGCGCATCACTTTTGCGTTGTAAATCCTTGCTCTTCTTGTGACGACTAGTCATTATTTTCCACACAATTTTTTACAACTTCGACTGTCTTACGTTACTTATTTCACGTCATCGGCATCATAGCCGAAATGGTTTGTGCTTCAGTAACTCCTGGTAACTTGGTAACTCTGTTACATCATGAGAACTCTTCATTGGAAACCTTCAACCCTTTATTATCTTCTTTTTGTATTCAGCTCAAGACAGTTCTGGGGTCGTATCTGTTTTGCCCGTTTTCATAAAGACTAAAGGCACTTTGCTGGTTAATTGAATGATCGGAGTGTGTCACATGAGGCACCAATCATTTTCAAAATAATTTCCATTGCTGTCGTTGCAATCAGAGATTTTGTTACAAAATCTAACATGGTAATAAGTAGCACGAAATCCTCTCACAAAGGTTTCATACAGCACCAACTGGACCAACCAAATCGATCACCTGCACATTGACGCAAGACATTCATCAAATATACTGAATGTGCGTACAGTTAGGGGAGCAAATGTCGACTCTGACCACTTTTTAATTGTAGCACAATGTAGAGCTCGACTGTCCCAAATCAGGAAGCTGCTGCAGCTAACAAAAAAGGAATTTCGACATTCGACGCCTTAATAAACCGGAGATTGCCAGAGTCCACAAAAAACATCTTAGCGAGAGACTCCGTGGTATGCATGAAATAGCCGAAAAGACCTTAGGCTACCTCCCACCACCGACAAGAAACCCGTGGTATGATAGCAAGAAGAAAGTAGCAACCGACGCTGTAACGCTGCAAAAAACCAGGACAGCGCAAGAGGAGTATCAGGCTAGAAGAAGAGAGGAGAAGAAGCTTCCGCGACAGAAGAAAAGGTTTCTTGCAACCGTCCAGCTTAAGGATATCGAAGAGTCTAGAGATAAGGTACATCCCAGACAGTAGAGCCATCAAAAAAATACCACGTTTAAATTCCTGAAATCGGTCACATTTTATTCCAAGACGTCCCTGAACTTCCGCCTGTCTCTTGATGAGATGGCTGAGCAATTTCATATTCACCTCATGTAGGTGCCGAGACATAGTGACATTCCAGGAAATTGCGAAGCCGATGAGCTCGCCAGGCGCGGAACTGTCTCATCACTTTCACCCAGTGCAGAACATACCTTTTACAACAATTCACATACAGAACTGGAAAATTTCATTTGCGAAAGCGGAAGCCACGAAAGCGGAATATAATGGAGTCAAATAATAATAAAATCATAAATTTCTACTACAGGAGGTAATTGATTTACAAAAAGCCAGCTACAGCAGCTAATAGACGACACAATGAAGCAGATATCCGGAAATCTGATTTGTCTGGAATTGATTTACAGCAATCATAACTGAAGGGGAGGAACTGAAACACATTAAACATTTCATACCATTTGTTTAAGAATCACTAAAAAATGTCCCAAATAATTGAAAAGTAGATAAACCCTCGCACAAAGGTCACTATCGGTCACCATCACGCATTAAAAAATGCTGCTGCATTGTGAATGAATAATAGTCGTATCTAGTATAGCACAGATACCATTGTTCGTCGTGCCGAATAAATGTCGAACGTCCGTCCCAAAACAGGAAAACTGGTTCCGTGCGTAAACATTTTCAAACAAGCGAGCTGATGAACGCGTAAATTCAGAAAATTATACAGTCGGAAGTACACCAGCAGCGCCAGTAGTACTGTCAGGATATTAAAATCCGGTAGATTTCGATGGGACGTAAATGAGGCAAGAATGGCGTATGACTGAGGCGAGACGGGAGTGGAGTTAGCAAACCGGAAAGTGAGTCACCCCTGGATAACGAGCATGCATTGGTTGAGATTGATATTCGCGATGTCAAGATAGCCGACGTTTGGATTGAACGGGTGCAAAACACAAAATGAATGAATGGCAGATGGTGTTGCCTAGGAGGTTGTGAACTTCTGAGTTTAAATTGGTCGTTGAAAAATGAGGAATTGTTTGGCAAAAATTTGTCACGTGTCCTTGTTTTATGAGCACGTGTGAGAGTAAAAGTTTATCGTTACGGAGTATAAATAATCTTGACTTCAAGACGATCGGCGCTACTGGAGATGGACCTTTTTTCGGAGCCAAGAGCCAAGAACTATAACCTATGAGTAGGCACCGCATCATGGGTTTGCCGATCGGGTTCTGAAATATAAGGTAGACATGTTAATTTTGTAGAAAATAGTGAAGCACTTTTGGGAAGATAAATATCAAGATATGAGTCAAGTGGGGCACAAATACTGTCAACAAGGACAAGAGCTTAGTAAATGAAGGAATAAACAAAAAAAACTGATAATTCATGGAAAATAACTTCGATTTTCTTGGGTAAAGATTTTGGCTATGACACACTATATGTAGATCAAGGAGTGGAGGAGGTGGGCGCCGTGACGTAGTGGGGAAGTGCGTCGACTCCTACGCTCGATGTTGTCGATTCGATTCCCGAAAAAACACCAAACATTTTTTTCACGGCTCCACCTCTTTCGAGTCACTGACAATGCTCAAAGAGTATAACTGTCTAGAAAAGCTTCTCAATCTCGCCGTTCGGAGTCGGCATTAAACTGTAGGTCCCCTCCACTCGTGAGAGAACAATAGCACGCACAACACGAGTGGTTGCTGAGAAGCTAGGCCCAGGTCCACCTTGGACTGTAGCGCCGCCATTATTATTATTATTAAGGAGTGAAGGAGAGATATAAAAATGAAAGACTGAATTGTACTACGAGCAACGTAAAATGTAAAGAGAAGTTCCACAGGGTTGTATGCTTGGACCAAGCGAGCAAATGAACAAGAAAGGAATTGAGTCCGACCATTCCTTTTTTCTCCAACACCATTAATAAGTTTTTAACAATTTTTTCCTCAATAGAAAGGTTACTTTCAAAAGCGGTTTGGAAAAAATACATCATCACTAAAGTGGCTGGAAGATAGGCATGCGGGCATTTATAGCCGCGTCTCACTTTGAGATATTGTCATTGGAAACATTGTAGACGAATAGCGTGAGTGACCAGTAAGGACTCCATGTATACAGCCTTGCGCTTGAGATGGTGTCAGAAGTCTCGACGCCTGACTCCTCCACTGTCTTTACTCCAACGTTCCGAACTTACATTAGAAAAATCTTTTAAGTTTAATGGCACCGAATTATATTCGATGTAAGGAAGGCGTATATCAAGTACCTCCTGCAGACTGAAGCTGTGGACATATTGGGTTAATCAACTGATCGGCTCCTCCGCCGTAATCCAAGAAAAGAGAGGAACCCAAATACAGGTTCCGTCTTCCCCCTTCTTGCTTGCAATTGCCAACTATGTCCCATAGGAATTGTCGTCATCAACTTCTGTCGAAGGTGTGCGATTCCCAGGTTTCTCCCACATTAAAGTGAAAGAAGTTCGTAGACAGCGCCTATGTAGCGAAGCTTATGTCTGCATGGTTCGCATGGTTAACCCCCTTCGGAATCTTCAACTCCAACTTTTGCAATAAGACAGAAGAGAACATCGACGATTAATACAGACAAGTTAAGAAATATTCACAACCAAGACACCTATCGAGGGGTTTGTTGCTTAAGGCCTCGTAATGTAGCATAATTCTTTAGGAAAGGTAAGTGCAACGTCCCAATTCGGAAACAACAGTTTGCATTTCATTTTTTGCACTAAACCTCGATCGACAATGAAAAGGGGCTATTGCGAAAAGCCAGTTCGTTCGACTCTCCCTCATTTGAAATATTTTCAATTTCCCCAAAAGCACCCAAAGGATAACGCTTGATACTGTGCATTCGAAACTTGAAAACAAAATTAACTTGAAAACACTGTTCGTGAGCTTGTTCTGCTGAAACTTTCGATGTTGGTGAGCCTGACCTGTTGAAATTTTCAATTTGCCAAGAATTTCAACTGCTCGTACATAATTGAGGGCATTTTTCTTCAGAATGAATGTAATCAATTCCATGGATTTGCTCAACTGCAGTCAGAGAGGCACACACCCGCACTCTCGTGTGTACGCAGTTTAATGAATTCACGTCCGTGTTTTGCTGCATGAAGCATGGATTTGAATCGAACTCCCTTCTTTGCGGCGTCGTCCACCCTTCTCTTGATGACTACTCATCAGGGGAACAAATTGAAGGCGCTTTTTTATTTGGGTTTTGTTTTGTTTGCATCGCTCAATCAGCATCAATTAATTGTTTTCCGGTACAATTTTCCACTTTAAAGTGGCCACCACACGTTGTTCGCGTCTTTTGGGGGTTCATACCAATTCAGTTGAATAAATTTCATTTGTTGATGTCTGTTGGAGATGTGGAGGCAAAAGAAGATGTATGGACCAACCACATTTCAATTGAGTTGCTGAGTGGAAAAAGATGGTATGGGACATTCATTGCGATGCGTTTGAAAACACAATTAATTGTAGGAAAAGATATGGCTGCGGGTAGGGATGGATCAGAGGGTTGTCAAGCTTTGCCGAATTTGAATTTCGAGTAAATAACCAAGAGAAATAAATTGACAAGCTCAAAAGTTGAATTGATATGCAACTCATAGGTATTTGTTCCAATGGTACGAGATATGGGAGGATTCGTTTACATCTGTTCACAGTCAATGAAAACATTAACTGAGGCTCCAGCTAAAATCCCAGATCGTACTCTCCCATACCAAGACTACAGGCATTTTGGATTTGTTTAGTTAAATTAACGTTACAGAGTGGAGGATTATACAGATTCCGTCATTACGTCTTTGGCGGTGAGTAATAAATTTTTCTGAAGCATGTAATCTAGTTTTGGAAGTTCGCTGTGTCGTATCCAGTCCACAATGTAAAATCGCTAACTAGTGATAAGGTAATTACCCACACAAAATCTTTGAGGACGACATTTTCTTTCTAAATTTTGCTCTTCTCCATAACTTCTGCTAATTTCTGTATGTGTTTGGTAGGTTTTGACTGTATGACTGTATGTCGTGTGGAATCTTTTCAAATCGTCTCCGCATGCTAGGCACGCTGTACTCGAATGGTTATCATTTGAATCGATTCTTCGATTGGCACTACAGTCCGGGGTGGACCTGTGGTAACATACCTCTCCACCCTTAACGGTCTTATGCTAGATGCTTCCAGTTACGTAGTTCCAGTTGTTTGAGGTCTCTTTACAGCTTTGTGAGCCACCGGAGCCCTGATCTTCCATTACCGTCTTGTCAGTTCGGATAGAAGTTAAAGACTTTTATTTCGATTCGCATGACCTAGCCATCTTAGACGACAGAATCGAATTCGTTTGACCAAGTCGATGTTGCGGCACAGGTCGTAAAGACCTTTGTTCCTTCTCCTCCTCCAAACGCCTTCAGTGTATTACGGGATCAAAGATAATACGAAATTGTTTATGCAAGTGGCGTCGAACTTTCGGAGAGTTTCAAAGTGACACAATCGGCAAAGTTCCTGGCAGTCCATTGCGATTGTAGCTTTCCGACGTCAAACGGCGGTTTTCTTCCTCGATTTCGTTGTTCTCTCGATATCCGTGTTCTTACCTTGACTACAACAAGAAAATGATCCGGGTCGATGTTGGCTGCTCGGACGTTCGGACATCAAGAATACGGGAGTAATGTCTGACATCGATCGCAACGTGATCAACATGGTTGATCTGGTTGAATTTTGAGGGGTGGGAACCGCGCGCTACAGAGAGATTTCGCCCCGTGATGAAGTCCACCAGCCTGAGGCCGTGGTGTCATGGAGGCTGTGTTTACCGATGGCTCTAGAAAAGGTGTCCTCTTTACCCAGCCTAGCGTTGAAATCTCTTAGAACGGTCTTTGTGTCGTAGTTGGGACATTGATCGTATGTTCTTTCTAGGAGATCATCCTTGCTATAGTCATCTTTGTCCTCCATTGTGACATGGGTGCAGATTAGGCTGATGTTGCCGAATTTAGCTTTGATGAGGATCGTTATGAAGCGCTCGCTTACGTACTTACTCGCTTAAGACTTTTTGCCTAAGTCTGCCTCGAACAACAAATTCACATCCAAATAATCGCTGCCTTCGCTCTCTGTAACAATCGCCGTAATAGATATCGCAGTTTTTCATCCTCTTGCGGTTATGTCTGCTTTAAAGAAGTCTAGGGCCCTCGCGAGTTCCTCGGATGCACGTGGTCTTTTAAGGGACCTTATGTTCCATGTGCTAAGCCGGAGGTCGTTGTTCTTTTTCCGATTGCTGAGATCGTCAACAGTAATTTCGTCCATATCCGTATCAGGTTGTTGTTTTTGACCTCGTTGATTTTTTACGCGGTGAAGAGTTAACCCCATGCACAACCTTCAACTGGAAGGCAGGTATATTTTTTTAGCCCCCGGACAAAGTGGTCTGTCGGTAGCCTCTTGCAGGCCGTGAGCGCCACCGTTGGCCTTAAGAGAAAGGCTTATCCGACGTCATCTCTATTCCAGGGTCCCGACCTAACCACGGAAACCAGGTAGCTCCTGCTGACTGGAGTTGTGGATGCCACCGTTAGGCAACCAGTTGATCAGCTACTCCACCGCCATCCTAAAAGAGCGATGAGCCCTTGTTTCTGCATGATTCGCCTGTCAACGCTTTGACACGTTATGTACAATTTTATGCAAAAATCTGCTCTAATTCATACTTTCGGTGAATGAGCCCACAATTAACTGACATTGGGTTGGCTGTTCATTTTTGGCTCAATGGGTAAATCAATAAGCAAAATTGTCGTTTTTGGAGCGAAATGCGTTACATCCCGAAAAGTGCAGCATTTGGTGTGGTGGGCGGGTGGATTCATCGGACCAGTTTCTTTTTCTCTTTCAAAAATAAGGCTAATCGGTGTTTAACTGTCAACGGCATATGCTATAGATCCATGATTAACGACATTTTCGTTCTCCGATTGAACGGCATGAATGTGGAAGAGCTGTGGTTCCAAAAGAATGGCACTACGTGTCGAAGACAAAAATTCTACGAACAATTCCAAGGAGTAATGGACTTGTAAAATGGTCTCCAGAATCTTGCCATTTGAGGCCACTCTTGGAGATGCGTAAAGTCACAAGTCTACGCTGACAAACCAACAGCAACATACTCGTAATTCGCGTTATTGATGACATACGACCACAAATGTTTGATAAAGTGGTCGAAAACGTTGTCTCTCAAATGACATTCGTAAGACCTATCAGTGGTGGCTATATGCCCGAAGTTGTATTCAAAAACTAATCAGAGAGTACATTCCCTCGGTTTGAACACAACTAAATGGTTATTTAACTCAATTTCATGCGTTTTGTTCAAAATTAATGTTAGTAAGCTTTTAAATCTCCGAATTTACCCAAAGATGAATACGAAAGTTTACTGAAAACTTCTAAAGTGGTAAACATCCAATCCAAAAACATCAAATTACTCCCGCAATAACCCTGAACGATGCAAAGTTTAAGACAAAAAGCCAAGATTTTTATTAAATACCCAAGATTATATATTTAATCCACAAACTAGTTCTTAAAAATCGCTAAAAACCCCAACGATGTAGACAAACCGTGTTACATCACAAACAATTACTCGCATGGGAACCTCAAAGGGAAAACTGTCACAGACGCTGTTAAATGTGCTAAAAGGCACAAAAGAAGGTTACAGCGGCATGTAAACATTGACGATTCACAGCACACCAGTCACAACACATCACATTAGCACAAAAACGTCGTAGCCGCGATGTGTGCGCACACTAATGACCCCAGAATAGTTTAGAGTTTACATCTCCACACACATCCTAGACCTTTCCCGGAATAATCCCAAACTGTCACGCCAATTAGGGGGAACGGGCGAGATGAGTTAGTGCTAAGATTAATGAAGATAAGACGAGGCGCATTCACAGCGTTAAAAATCAATTTATATGAAACTTGGAGATACAAGTAATGAAAAGGGTTTAGAAAATTGTTTAACCACATTCACGTCGTTCCGCATCCCCCTGGGCACATACGTAGTGGGGCGTTGGATGCTAACTATGGATAGTGTGCGATTTACAGTGAAGCTTAAGGGGCATCGAGTTGACAGAGAATGCCGCACGGTTACAGTTTTTGCCAAAAATTGTTTGGCAACACACAACAATGTGTCTGTTCAATCAGTGTGTTGTTCTACTAACTTTTTGCTTGAACATGGATACATACACACTTGTGTCTGTGTTCAGCGCACTCATCGTTCTCTCGTCATGAACGGCAGGTAGTTTGTTGTGGCATGTTAATTTTATGTAAATTGTATCCCTCGTGATGGTGGCCGGATAAGAAGCCAAAGCATAATCGTATAGTTAGAATCTTTTAACATGGCATTTATGTCTTCTTTGCTTTCGACGTGGCTGTAGTCGGGATAAAGGGATCATAACCCTCCCATTTCACTGCTTCGCTTGTGCAGACTCGCTTGTGGGGTTCGCTGAATATGACTTTCCGGGTCGTCAGTGACTGAAGAGTCCTCAGTGAGGACTCCATCAGTTGGAATATGCAAGCTGTGTGTTTGTTTATTTGATTTTGATGCAAGAGGACTGATAGGCAGGTGGTTAAGGGTTATCTCTGCATTGCGCCGTTTTGTTGCCACTAAAGTCGTGTACGTAACAGAAAAATTGTGAGAGATCTAATGAAAGACGTAAAACTAGATCCAATCAGTAGAATCTTATGCCGCATCCACTCTGTGAGTTAAATCTTAGCACTTGGATGCAGTTTTGTTATGCTGGCGGGGAAATGCGGGCGCATAGAGACTTTATGGGGGTTTGCAAAGCAGTGCATTTGCAATTGCTCAAGAACTTCTGCTTCATATGGCGCTACAGTCTAGGGTAGACGTGGAGCTTAAGCAACAAGCCTCTCCAGCCAACATGACACCTTGCGACCTGTCTCCAGTTTCGTCAGTTGGTTGAGGTCTTCTGCACAAAAATATGTTTCTTCACCTTCGTATGCCGCTACAATTCAGGGTCGGCCTGGGCTATAACCACCAAGCTTGTCCGACCAGAGCGGTTTTTCCCATTTCACGCTCTCAGTTGGCTGAGGTCCTTCTGCCATTGTGCACGCCACTTTAATCGTGGGAGGCCTCTGTTGTATTGTTAAACAGGCTTTAGACTCCAGTCCATAGAGTCCGTTGTGTGCGTTGCGTTCTGTCAGAATGATGGTAACTCATAAGCTCGTATGAGAGAAAGGGAGAAAGCAGATGCAATCCGCAATTGGAATGTTCAATAGTTCACCAGCTTGATTAAGGTTTTTGAAAAGTCGTTTACCAACAACACACTGAGTTGTCGTTGTCAGGCCCAGAATGTCAGAATGTCAGGAATATGCGAAAGTGCTTGTAGGTTCCATTTCTAATCGGTGGGAGTCTGCACGAAAACAGAAAGAGCTGCTACAGTTGTCAACAGTCTTCAAAAACAATATTAATTTTGAACACGATATCGAAATATTATATCGATGGGAAATCCACCATCGATGAAATCTTCACACTGCGGCAGATCCTGGAGAAGACCCACGAAATGCAGATCGATAAACACCACCTACTCATCGATTTCAAGGCCGCATATGACAGCGTGCGTAGAGACGAGCTATGCAGCTCTATGTCTAGTTTTGACATTCCTGCCAAACTTGCCAGACTGAGCAGGATGACGATGGAGAACTCTCGCTGCTCCATCAAGGTCGCTGTTATGTCATGTGACTTTTTCAACATCGTTCTTGAGAAGATCGGGCAAAACTGATTGACCAACACAAGAGACACGATCTTCCAAAAGTCTATTCAACTGCCAGCTTTTTCGGATGACATTAACGTGATTGGGCGAACACAGCGACCCGTCAATGATCCGTATGCTGACATTGAAACGGAAGCGTTGCTGCTTTTGCGTTGGTGGCATTTGGAGGAGAAAGTTCAACCACGATCTATATGGGCTGTACAGTGACAGACAGGCGTCTACGGATCCAACGCCTAAGATGGTTAGGCCATGTAGAGCGTATGGACAACTTAGCTCCGGCCCGAGGAATATTCGACTCTGAGCCTGTGAGACAACGCAACAGAGGACGTTCACGTACAAGGTAGCGCACAGAAGTCGAGGGGGACCTCGACCGGCTTGGTGTGCGAAACTGGAGACAGCTGGTGAGAGATCCTGCCAGCTAGAGAGGCATGTTGGGTGAGGCCCATTTCGCCCTCGAACTGTAGCGCCTTAAGAAGAAGAAGAAAGCAGTAGAGTACACAGAAATTTTGAATTTTGAATTTAGCAGCCTAACGCTGATCGATATTCGAATATGGAGCTACTACTAGACTTCAAGCGTACCAATTTTACGAATGCGACCAATCGCATATTAGAGTAGTAACACAGTTCAGAGTAAAGGCCCAATGCCGGCCCTCAGATATTAGAGTAGAAGAAGTTTACAGTCCAGTCGGCTACGATTAAGGGTGACCTTGAGAACGCCAAGCTTAAGGTAGCCCAAGTGACGAAAATGCTCGCTGAAATTGCTCGTGCTCGCCGCATTTTCGTCGTGTATGTAGGGATGCAAACGATACATCGATGTTTTGCAAACAAACTACCGCCTGTTCACAAAGGGGGTGCGGCTGGTAACGGGTTTCGGTCTTTGAGCAAGCGACTCGCTATATAAACGTGCATGAAGGGAACCCTAATCCCGAATCGTAGGATCCTCCAACGTTACTGTGGGTTTTTCGTTGTCCCGACAAGCCACAAAGTAAAAATTCAATCATCAACGAAACGGAAGACGGAGAAGGTTTTTGGGTTGAAACTGGTACGACTAGTATGTTTTGTTGTTTAGGTATAGTACATCGTAAATATAGCCAACAATTCGTGTGATGGAGAAGATAAATAAAACATCGGAAAAACATCGATGTATCGTTGTTGATACCGATGTTTTTTTAACATCGATGCTTGTCGCGGATTAAGCACAGTGTAAACAGTCAGCCGCGATTTTATCGACGAATTCACCACTTTGCGCTTCCCTATCACACATGTTGACGGTTGAAAGAAACAACACGAAATGAATGTTCGCGAAATGTGTACGCCGTGTAGGGGATAACGCAAACGAGCAAGTTCGGCGAGCATGTTCGTCGTTTAGGGCTACTTTTAGCCTTGTGAGCCTTTATCGACCAACGATGTGTAGCGAAAGCAAGCAGATTTGTTTAGCAGGTTCATTGTCAATGTGTCAATATTCATCTTAACCATTCTTAGAGGAATACGGATCGCTTACGCCAGAGAACTGCTTAAGATCTGATCGCATCATACTAACTTATCTGCTTCCTCGTTGCACTCATGGTTTTAAGTTTTTTTTTTTTTTATATTTCATGCGCGCTCAATTGGTTATTTCTACCCTTATATTGTTAAAGAAACAGACCGCGGGTGGGACTCAAAATCATTTCATTCAGGAATCCAGACAAGAGGGAGTAAACTTATCCCAGGGTTGACTGTCCAATTCACCCAAATTCCGAAAGTCATATTCGACAAACAAATCCGACTGCAGTCGCATTTTCTTATTACTTAGTTGAACACTCCGAGCGCACTCGTATGTGTGACAAAGCATACACAGCACTCTCACCTTCCTCATCACTCCTTCAAACATAGATGGACGGGTCAATTACAACCGCACTGTCGCACAGAGCGCTTAAACACGAATAGCTTGGTGTCGAGCCATGACGTTTAAAATTTATAGAGCAGCAGATAAAATTGTGGTTGTTGGGAAGTGAAGGAACTCGCTCATCGAACACTTTGGGCACAAGGAAATAGGGTTCCCCGAAATTGGGAAAAGTCGATCGATGTGTTGCGGTTGATTACTAGCTTTCAACAGTAGCTGTTAGTTCGTACGAAAATATGCATATAAACATGTGTGAACATTTACTTTTAGGTTAGAATGCGTTTATTTTTAACAAAATATGTACAAGGTGACCAGATAAGAACGATAGGAAAAGAAATTTAAATAAAACAACAACGGTGTGAGATATACAGTTTGTCAAGAAATTGTTTTAACAAAGCAAAATACATAGTTAATAACTTTGTGTTTATCCTTACGAAAAAATGTGTTTCTTTGTTGTTTTATTTTGTTAATGCCTTTATTATGTTGCTGTATCTACTAGCGAACTGTAAACAAAACGCAAGAAAGGAAAACCAATAACAAAAAAGAGACACAAATATCCGGTTGCCAAAAAATTATTTTTACTGTTCTTCCGTGCGGGGGTTTGAATTTACCGTTATGGGTTTGCTGTTTTTCAATAAAAATGTGTCGCAATTCAACCAAGAATATCATTTGAATTTGTTTCGCATTTTAAAAACAGCAGTTGCCTTTAGACCGTATATTTGGGATGTGGTCTTTTTTAACTGTGGCAAAGTATTGGATGGGCGCCTTGGCTGTGTGGGTTCGTGCGTCGACCCATGCGCATTAGACTTTCACAGTCTAGGTTCGAATCCACCTCCACCTCTTTCGAG
Source organism: Myathropa florea (assembly GCA_930367185.1). Taxonomy (NCBI): domain Eukaryota; kingdom Metazoa; phylum Arthropoda; class Insecta; order Diptera; family Syrphidae; genus Myathropa; species Myathropa florea. The sequence continues at coordinate 6,167,857 of OV884003.1, read as the reverse complement.
TCACTGACAATGCTCAAAAAGTATAAACTGTCCAGAAAAAGCTTCTCAATCTCGCCGTTCGGAGTCGGCACTCGTCCCCTCCACTCGTGAGAGAACAATAGCACGTACAACACGAGTGGTTGCTGAGAAGCTAGAACCAGGTCCTGTAGCGCCGGCATTATTATATTATTATTATAAAGTCTTAGATACCTCGCCTCGTCTTCGCTGGCAGGGCTTCTATGATGTGGCCGAGCTCTGTCCACAAAAAATCGGTTAACATGATGCTGCCATGCCATAAACCGCAACAAACAGTCAATCTTTGTGGATTCATCGCTGCATGGTCGAACTCTTGTGGATTGTATTCGGTCCAATAACGGCAGTATAAGATGTAAACACAATCTTATACGGATGCAGGCCCAAATCCAATCACAAAATAAGCCGGGTTAACGCTGGCAGTGCCCAATTCAGCTGATCGGCGCCGAATCGATATTTCTGCGTCTTTTTCGATACTGGCCGCTACGTTGACTATGTTTTCTTCATTTCGCACCAGTCTCTATCTGGTTGGTGGTTTAAGGTCCAAAAGAGTGTACTCACGCTCAAACTTTTTCACGGTGCGACGAATTCCCTGCACACTGAAGCCATGATGTCGACCGACTGCACGATGAAGTTCGCGTTGTTTATTTACAACTGAAGAATTTCGATAACATTTTTAACAATTTCTGCACGCCCGGCAAGCGTGAAACGATGCATGTGAAATGGCAAACCTAACTGAATATTTTGACAGTTGGATGTCATTGGTAACTTTGACAGCTGCTGAAATATAACAATTGGTCACCCTTTATAAGCTCAAATCAGCCTCAAGCCTAACAATGTTTTTATTCGTTATATTTAGCGCTGATCAGAGGTAGAGGAAATTCTTGACCGCTTCGAAGTTGACATTCTGGCAAAATGGTCGATTTCGTGTATTATTTTTTGGAGACAGAATATACTGTGCATACTTACTGTGTAAAGAAATAACTTTCATGAAAGCACAGGCAGTAGCCATTAGTGACACTAGAGATTTTTCCACCAAATAACTTCCAAGTTTGGCTCTGTTCAGAAACCAAAGAAAAATAAATCGCCTTCCCTCACCAAAACCACGAAAGAAGAAAAGAGAGAAACAAAGTTGTTCATGTCATAAATTTTTCGTTAAAAAATATGTTTATTGTTTGTTTTTGTTTAATTCAATTGTAAACATATATCAGACCGTATACAGTATTTATCTTACACTTTCTTATTCCGTTATTCATATACATTCATAAATAATAACTTAGACGTTTACTAATAGTAGTACATTTTTTTTTTTCGTTTTTCTTTTTTTTTTAATAATTCTATTTACAGTTAAATAAACTTATAATTTATAACAAAAAGAAATGCGTCATCATTCTCCATGCGATGGCGTGTGAGCGTGTCTGAGAGAGTGCTGTATCACACAGCACACCCCCTCCTCTGGCTTACCACTAATACTCCACTAAATACAGTTCGAATGCAAATAACTTATGTTTATAACAAATTCATTTCATTAGCAAATCATTAAATTATTTAATAAAAATCAAAGAAAAAAATTCAACAAGGAAAATAAAATTTCACTAATAATTAAAAATGGCGTTTCGTTTGTGTTTTGTGTTTAGAAAAATACAGTTTTTGTTTTGTTTTCCTTAAGGTAGTTTTTTCGTTTTTTTTTTATTTACAGTGGCGAACCGGGGGCTAAACACAAGAAAACAACAAACACAGTGAAAGGAACGTTTTGATTTGGAATTGTGTGTGTGTGTGTGTGTGTGTGTGTTGGTTGGCGTGGGATGGGGGAAGGAAATGAGGAATCAAATTCAAGTGCGGTCCTTACTTTGTGGTGGTCTTCGCGTCGGCTGGAGGACTGGAGACGACTGGAGTGGTCTTTGTCGTTATGGGACTCCTGCGGCCATCGATGAGAACGGGCAAGTCTACACCCTTGTTGTCTGCCCTCAGCTTCTGCATGTACTGCTCGAGAGCTTCGTTTCCAGCGCGACGCATTCGTGATAGTTGCTCGATAAAGAACGCGGGCGAGTAGTAGACGGGCGCGTATTGAGGCGTCTGGCAGGGGAAGAACATTGGCGAGCCAATTGGTTGTGTCATATTTGGCGGTGCACCTGGATTGACTGGTTGCTGTTGGCCTTGAGCTTTAGCACGCAACAGACTCTCGTTGATGAACTTATTCAGGTCGGGCTGTGAGTTTCCCGGAGGGGATGCCAATGGGGGACCCATTGGTGCCATCGGTGGGCTGAGAGTAGCTGTTGTCATTTGTGGCGATTTCTTCATCGGCAGCAAAGTGAAGTCTTGCGTCTGGGAGGGGGTGCTGATGGTGGTTGGAGAGCCCTTCTTTCCCTTGTTGTTGATAATATTATTGTTGTTGTTGTTGTTGTTGTTATATGACCGGGGCGGCGAAATAGGGGCTGAAAGCTTAACTCCAGGGTAGGGGTAGGCAGGGGATGTCTTCACGAAGTCGCCGAGCACTTGAGCAATAGACATCCGCGGTGGCGTGGGTGGCTTTTTTGCTGGAATCTTCTTAACAGCGGGCTTTGGAGCAGGGGGAGGGGTGGGTTTTGGTTTTGGGATGAATGGTGACACCTGATCTTGGCTTGTCCGCGGAAGAATGTGCCGAAACTTCTTCGATGCTGTCACTTCGATGGAGTTCTTGGGGGAGGTTGCCTCCGAACAGTGTTTCTTCTCAGTCGAGTTTGGCGCACTTCCAGGGGACCGCTTCTCTGGACTGGGTGTCTTCTTTCCGTCCAGAGGAGATGGAATCGAGTTTGTCACTGAGTTCTTACGCTCGATTGGGTTTAAGGATGGCAGTTGCTTGGGAGCTGGCTGCGTGACCATCGACGTGGTGGTGTTTGTTTTGGAAGGCATCGTTGTTTTGATTGGTTGCGTCGGTTTTGGGGTTATGATACTGTGAATCGAGACTGAGGTGACCACTTGGTTGGGCTGATTCTGATTCTGATTCTGATTCTGATTTTGATTCTGGTTCTGGATCTGGTTTTGGATGTGATTTTGAATGTGACTTTGAATCTGGTTGTGGCTCTGTTTCTGCTGTTGGAGGTTCTGATTTGGAGGCTGCTGCGACTTCATCGCTTGCGAGCGTTTGTTGTCGGTCTCAGCCACCGGTTGGTCGGGTAGTTTCAAGATCTCAATGTAATTGTTCACCGGGCTCTTGTGCTTGGGGTATGAGGCACTGTTAGTTTGAGTTTCACTGTCTTCTCGGGTGATTGTGATGGACAGCGATGACGGAATGTTGATGTTGCAGGAGTTGAGCAGCGACTTCACTTTCAACTGCTTCTCTGGAGGATCTTCAATTGGACTTGGGCTTTTGGAAAATGGGTAGGCCCTTTTGAGTTGCTTCTCGAGGATGCTTTGTTTGTCGTCCGACTTCTGTGGAGACGGTGTCTGCGATGGTGGGGATGAACGGTTTCCCATGTTCTCTTGTTTCTTTGTCGGAGGAGCCGGGAATAGACCTGACATCTGGGTGCTGTTTCCGCCCAAAACATTCTGCAGATAGTTCGATGTGGTGTTCGGCTTTGGTGTGTATTTGTAGGTGGGTTGAGTCGGGATGTTGTAGTTTGGGACGTACTGCGGTGAGCTGGGTGAATAAATTGGCGAGTTCGGTGTGTACATCGGAGTCCGACAGCCTGGGGGAACTTCATTGCCCCGGGATTTGGTAGCATTGAACAGAGCAAAGTTCAAGTAATTCGGCGCAGGACCGTTTTTGTTGTTCGCAGTGTTTGCGTTCACTGCCGGAGGCTTGGGTACAGCTGTGTTTGGGGGACCCATGGTTGGTGTCTTTGGACCGTAGATCTTCTTCTTTGCTCCATCCGCGGATGAAATTGATTTGATTTCAGTCCCGGCGTCTTTCAGGAGCTTATTAACATCGTTGGGAATGTTCGCGAATGGATTTGACCTTCCTCCCTTGGGTAGTATTGGCTGGAAGCGTTTCGCTACCGGCGTTCTGTTGCCAGGCGCGGCTTTTTGTGGCCCTCCCATTGGATGGGGAGTCAGAGAACCAGGTGGGGCGAACTTTACTGGCAGTTTGTTGGGAACTGGCTTCTTTACTGGCTCAATGGCCGGTTTAATACCATTCTTCGGAGAGGCTGGTGGTGTTTGTTGTGAACATGGTCCAGGTGCTGCCTGCAGTCCGGGTTGTCCTGCTGGTCCGCGTGATGCTGGCGGTCCCAGAGGCGCAAATGTCGGCGGTGGAGAAGGCAGCGTCGGTGGCGCGACTACCACCGGAGATACAACCTTTGGTGGTGAGTGTACAATAGGCACAACTGTGACCACTGCTGGAGGGGGCATCAACTTCTCATCGGCCTTTTCACTTTCGTTCTTTCGCGTCTCCTCCTCCGTCATCGGCTTTTCATCAATCTTCTGCTCCAAGTTGATCTTGGGCAACCTGATTTTGAAATTCTCTGGAGTGAGTGTTGGGGCAAACACGCATTTTTGCTTTTTCGCACCCGACTTCATTTGATCTTTGCTCTTCCGTTTTGTGGGCAGATTCAGTGGTGGTCCCATAAGAGAGGTAACAGCGGTAGGCACTAATGGTGCAGATACTGGTGTCAATGTCAAAGTAAGAGGCTCGAGTTTTTTCTCCTGTTTTGGTGGAGTTTTCAAGTCTTTCTTGGGAGTGAGTGCGAATGACTTCAGAAACTGCGACTGTGGATCCTCAATCACGACTGGTGGGGAGGGTGATTTTGCTGATTTTGGACTGTGCGCGGTGAAGCGCTCTGCTTTGATGGTTAAGGGTGGAACTGTCAAGGGAGGACTGGAGTGTCCCTTCTTGGAATCCTTGACTGACTTCGCAAGAGCCTTTTCCAAGCTCTTGTCCTTCTTGGTCTTCACTTTCCACTCCTTCTCAGGCTTCACTGGCTTAACGATCTCCTTTCGGTCAGGATCAGACATGTTGATGATCGTCACACTGTTCTGCTTGGACAAATCGATCTTCAGCTTGATGTTCTCGACCTTACGCTCGTCCTTCAACGGAGGAGACGTCTCCTTTTGTCGGGGCTTTCTTCCCGGGGCTTCCCCACTTGGAGATGGCAACGATTTCGACTGCTTGCTGGGTTTGCTGACCAGAGTGATCTTCAACTTGTTGGTCTTCTGGGCTTCAGTCTCCACTGGAGGTTGCAGTTTTTCCTCGCTCTTAATCTCGTGAGCAATCTTCAGCAAGTCACCCTTCGCATGCGGCTCTGGTTCGTTGTGAATTATCGTCATTCCTTGCGGAGGCAAATTCAAAATTAAATTCTCGTCCGCACACTGTTCCCTCTTCGGTATCACTTTGGGGAAATGCTTAACTTTCGGTAGAATTCTTCTCGGTCTTTCCTTCACACGAAAGAAGAACCTCATGGGAGCGTCACGTTTCCACGTGTAGATGTACGCCACATCCATTAGAGTGTAATGATCCAGCAGTACAATGGTCTTAACTTTGTACATTATATCGATGCTGAACATACTCATGTCGATGTTGAACTTCCCATACACAAACTTCTTCAACAGACCGACGGTAAATATAGCCGGGCATTGTAGGTACTTTGGCTTTAGGAGTTGTGCCGTCGACTCATCCTTTGCCGATACGTGCTCACTGTAAGGAAGACAAAAGGAAAATGGGGGGGTTTCTGGTTAGAAAAGGTGTATGAATGGATGCAGTGCAAGCACACTGTGAAATGTCTGCAAAAGATTTCTAAAAAACAAAAAACAATCCGATTACTTACTCAATATCAGCGTATTCCAATGACAACGACATGTACTCGCTAGGGCTGAATATCAAATGCTCTGTGTCTTCACCCCTCTGTTCGGGGCTTGCCAGTGCCGCATCCTCTGGTCGACTCTTGTAGAAGGCACGTTTACGTTTCAGTTCCTTCTCGTATAATCCTGGTACCAATTTGTAGACAATGGCTTGCAGTGTTGTATCAGGTCTGAAAGAGAGAATTGAAAAATGCATTACAAATCTGTTCCAATCAAATTTAAGCCAATAGACTAATAAAATAAGAGACCTAATCTTTGAAAGGAAAGAATGGATTCTGTAAAACGACGTGTGTGTGTGTTTTCAGAGGGACAAGGTATTTCCATCAGCAAAAGGGACCGAATTCTCTCCCATGTGCAAGGAGCGTGGGTTGGCATTTTGCCTTAGGTGAAGAGAAGAACAAGAACCTAAGTCCTTCGATGATCTTGGGTCTAAATACGACTGAATTACGACTGAAGACGGATCTTCTCCTCTTATTTTTTTCCTAAATGATGGATGATTGCCTTAATTGAGTGGTGGGCATCATCATCAAGGGAAGCCGAAGACAAACGCGGCACAATCACCGAACACAGCCGAACTGAATGTGAATGGGAATGGAGTGGTACTTCAGAGGGAAGCCAAAGGCAAAACCGATGTGTGTTGAGTGTCAAGTGTTTGTCTTACTTTTGGTCAAGTGTGTTCCTCTTTTTCTGTCTTTCATGTGTAACCATGTGACCCATCAACTACTCAAGTGTATACCCCTATGCGATGATGATTGTTTGTACAATGACTTAAGCATCTGACAGATGAGAATATGTCTCAATTCTTTACTTCAAAATGAAATGTCATCCGCTTTTGACATGTGAAATAAAATTTAATATCTTCAAATTCAATTGAAATTAATTCTATGGAAAAAATGGCGCCTAGGGTTGCGTTCACTGATAATATTTCATTTCAAAATTATCCACTCATGTGTGGCTAATACAAAAATGAATAATAAATGCACGTGAGACCCCTTCACAAAGGCCCAGAGCTCACAGAAACACTATAATTACTGCATAATTCACTGCCGTGTAACATAAAACGTGTGTACATAGTTTTGTATGCATGTATGTACACAGGCCACAACATTGTGCTGCATCACAAACGAGGGCGAAACGAATTCCAAACAAAACGAACGAACCGAAAAAAGAAAAATAAGCAATTTCATCTAAAATACAACGGAACATGGAATAATTCGTTTTTATATACTATATATCACTAGTTTTTTTTTCTTTGCTTCTCTTTTCCGTTCACATAATAATGATAATTATGTGTTTTATACTTTTCGAACACACCCCTGCACACACTACACCCTGTTCCCATGTACGATGTGTCCCGCGATGTTGTGTGCTTTGATACATATTTACACTTCAATGCCGGGGAAAGAAAACAAACGAAAGAAAAAAAGAGGTAAACTGGAGAGTATATAACACGAAGCATGCGTGTGCGTCCTACCAACGAACGTGTGGAAAGAGCATTTTATATCTTTCACCTCTCCGCTTTGAATTTTTCCTTTTTTTTTTTTTTTTTTTTCAAAGTAAGACAACAAAAACTCGTGCGCAATAGTAGAGCACATTTATCACGAGTCCCTTTTTGAGCGTTTTTCGTTCGTTCGTTTTTTTTATGTACCCAACCTCCGCGCATTTTTTTACCCGCGATAACTGCTCGATTCTCTCTCCCTTTCAAATTTATTTCGTGACGAATTGCAGATGAAAGAGAAAATCTTAGAAGACCAGCAAACACAAAAAACAAAACAGAACCAAAGCAGACCAACAACAGCTGTGCGAGATCTTGTAAATAATCGAAAAGGAATCGGAAAAAATAAGAACACCAGAGAAAGGCAAAAACCAAAAGAAAAAAAAGAAGTTGTTTATTTCGTCTAAACATCTTGTCTCTCCCTCACTCGCTCGCTTTTAGTTCTGTTTTTTTTGTTGATTCTTTTTCAGAGTTTGCCGCTCTGTGTGAAACGAATGTTTGTTTATTCTGTTAGAGATAGATATAGCAGAAGAACCGGCCAAGAAACAGGAAAACGAAGATGTGAAAAACAAACTGCTGATCCCGAAAATAGATATGGGAATTAAATTAAATAAAGATGGCATTGAAAGAGAGAAACAACCATTCCATAGACAGCCGCAAACACACATAATGCGCGTATACATGACTCTATGCCGGGACGGGATACATAATGCGGTCGTTGTGTTGTTGTTGTTTGTGATTCTTGTGTGGGACATAAGGGAGAGAAAAACGGTGCGTTGTTGTTTTGAGAAAACAGAACTTTTTTTTTCCATTCGATTCTTTTCTTTTACGATTCCCCGGAGCGCGCGGGATTGATGCCTTTTGTTTTTCGAAAATGTCATAACACCGATACTACACTGAACACGAACAAGGCACATCCATGCTGTATGTACACACATCCATGCATCAATATGTGCCTGGCATGGCATAAGGAGGGTTGCAGATGCGGAGGGAACAAAAGGAATTCAACTCACGAACGAGTACATTACTACCCGCCTACATTACCGTTTACATCATATGCATTAATCTCTCATCCTGTACACACCCCCCCACCGACACACTTCATCCAGCCGCGCTTCATAATTTCTTTCAGTCTGTTTCTATTTTACCATTCATACACTTCCTGTGTGAAGATGGAATCACTTTTTTTTTCTCCCTCCTTCTCCCTCTCTATCACTCTTTTCTTTCTTTCTTTCTTTTCCTGCTGTCAGTGAAATTAAATCTGAACGCGCTAGATGAAATTGTTGACATTTTAGAGATTCTCTTTTTTATGCTGTGTTGCGGTCCTCTTCTCTTGTGGCGTTATTCTTCCACTTCGGCATGGAGAAGGGGTTGAAATTTACCTACATATTCATGGAAATGCTCGGTTTAAGTTCTTTAAGCAACGTGAGATTTATTAGAGGACTATTCATTCCTTCTCCTCGACTCTTATGTACCGTACTTTGCGTCCCCCTCATTTTCAATTTTTTTTTCCTTTCCTTCTGACGACAACAAGCAACGGAATGTAATGAGGAATGCATAATGGAGAGATTTTAAATTGACATTCTGAAGAAAATGTCTGGATGGAGATGGTGACATTTGAGTGGAGTAGAGAGACGCGAGACTAATCCCGGAGGCGTTGTAAAATTGAAACCACTTCTGAAAGGGTTTAATGTTTTAATTTCTTTCCCAGAAAAGGTGGTATGTTAATTGTACAAAGTTTTATTGGTACATCTTCTTAATCATCGTTATGATGGATCTGCGCTGGCAGTTAAATGTGAATACATCAAGTGTTTTGCTGACAGTTACAACCGTCGGAAAAAGAACAGCCAGTATAATTTTTTTTTTAATTTTGACAATTTCCTTCTCTTGTAATTTATGCTGCATGACAACTGATTTTAATGACAGTTAAAGCGGGTAATTTTGCACTGGCTTTTGTAATGTCATCGTAAATATGACAGATTTGTTGGTTATGAAATACTGACTAATGGCAGGCTAAAACGGATGAAACGTCAAAGAGCCTATTGTTTGAACATGATATTTCAGACGGTGATAAAAAAATTGCTTTGCCAACGTCTGAAATGTCAAAAAGGTTAACTTCAGCAGAATTCCTTTGACGTTTTATAATTAATTTCCTAATTCAGGCCAAAGCCCTGGTAGCTGGTGTCGTAATTTCAGATTAATCATGTAATTTATTACTGATTAATAAAGTTATAATAATAATAATAATTTCCTAATTGGCAGATAAGATATAAAAAGAAACTTTGAAAGAAACCCCTACTAGAGAATTAGTCAATATTTAATTTTCTCAGAGGGGAACTATTGAGTATTATCAAATCACATAAAGTGGCATCACTATTTTATTGCTTGACAATCTCTTACAATGTTCATTTTCTTCCCTTTTTTATTTTAAATATCAAAATAGACGGATATGTTTCTCCACTTTGTAAAAGGTCGTGGTATTGCATTTAAAGGTTACCCAGCATGAGTCCACTCCACTCATCAAGGGTACATTGACATACAGGGAGAGACAGTGAGTGAAGGGCTAACTACAGCTAAGTTTCATTGAAGTTTTATAACTCACAACAGAAAAAGGTCAAGCCCTAAATATGAGTGACTGTCACAGCTAAAACGTCTGTCGTAATCTGACGTTTTATTTTTAACTAGTCCTGAATTTGACATTTTCACATGTGACAATTTTACAGAATTTTTTTTTGTCATCACAGTCAAACTTGAAGTCACATAAAAATGTTAATCATAATCTGACGTTTTATTCTTCATCGCCGTTGACACATTGCTAAAAAATGGAACTTGACATATGACGTGTACCTCTAACATTCTGACTTGAAAAGCCAAACAAAAATGTTATGTCATGACATATGACGTGTAACTTTAGCACCCAGCTAAGAAAGTCAAATAAAAATGTTAAGTTATAATCTGACGTTTTATCTCGAAACACTTCTAAAATCGAATTTGACATGTGACGCGTGTAGCTCTAGCATTCACACTTAAAAGTCAACTAGTGCTGAAAGTTTATTAAAACTTTATTTGACATTTGAAAAGACAGCTTTTTTTTACAGAAATTAAGTTTCTCTCGCACTCAAACTTGAAAAGTCAAATAAAAAAGTTATGTCATGATTTGACGTTTTATCTTTCACCACTTTTGAAAGTTTGCTAAAATTGAAATTTGTGTATGACAGCTTCAAAATTCAAATAAAAATGCAAGTTAAGGCATAATCTGACGTTTAATCTTTCTCTACTCTTGAAACAGAAACATTGTTAAAATTTGAATTTGACATTTGAGATGTGACAAGTAACCACAGTGTTTTGATTAAGTTCTTGAGTCTCCATCGACGAAAATCTCTAAATGCTTAAGAAAAAGAAAATACCTTTCTTACCACGTTATAATAGTGATATTTTTATTTGTGTAGGATAGGATAGAACCTTAGTCTTCGGTGGTCAACAGCAAAAATGACTTAGTTTTACGAATTTCAATGTAAAGAGGAATGTACAAAGATTATAGCAAACTATGTACAAGAAATGTCAATAACAAAACAAAATAGTTTTAGACCAAATACAAACAGGGTGTTTAAGCAAATGTGATTATGGTAAATTATGTAAATGCATAATATTTCAATTATATTACAAAACGATGAATTGATGATGTGTGCGAGTACTCAACACACAGTAAAACCCAATTCTGAAAACACCATCCTTACAAATCATCAGAAATCTAATTTATGACAGCATGATTGTTATGTAATCTATCATACAAAATTTCCAACTGAATCTGACAGATGTCAAAAGCATTTAACCACATTCATCTGCTGACACACTTAAAATGTAAAATATCACAAACAGATGCACAATTCCCTAAGACGTTTTTCTATTTCTGGTCAAAATAAACAACCAAGGTGTCATATTCACAACAAAATCCTTGTCAGATGAAGATACAATTCTGGAAAAATATGGTAAGGGCTTTCTTTGAAGTCACATTTTACATGTGCTCGTGATGCTAGTGATGCGCTGTCGCCGTCAGCAGGGAATTCCTTCAATTTAATTCATCTATCTTCAGTGACCTCTCAGAGAAACAGACAAATATGGTGCCTAATTGAATCGCATCCACATATCCACAACCCCAATCGATTTATCCTCCTCTTCATCATCGTTTTCCCCCCCAAATATCATGACAGATTCTCTCATAATTGCTCACATCATACTTATACCTTTCGGGTCAATATTAATTCCCTTCATAGCTCATAAATTATCCTGAAGGACCTAAACAGAATTCAAACAAAACATTATTGACCATTTATCGTATGACAGAGGAATTGGAATGAGGCTGAATACACACAGTTTAAGAACTAAGTTGTCAAAGTTTATGCATGGAAGTTCCGTAATTGAACATCAATTCGTGACAGAATGAGTGGGAAGGGGCCGGCCGTGCCCCTTTATGGATGGAAATTAAATTTTCCCTGTTAGCCCGTAAGGATTTTACTATCGAAACAAATTACACTATAAACAATCTTAAGGGATGGAATTGTTGGTAAAAAGGAAACTAATACATCGGTGGGAAGGGAACATGCTTCGATACAAAACTTCTGACGGACAAGTTGTGAGAAACTTTTGCTGTACTTGAACTTAGAGCAGTCGGCAAGGGCTGAGGATAAGTCTAGTTATCCAAACTTTTTAAGGAAATTGACCGGTTTTCCGGCATCAACCAACCGTCCGCCAACCCGCCCTCGTCAAAGAACAGCAAAAAGAAACCGAAGATCCCATAAAACGAACGTCAATCAAGAAAAGTACTTCTCACTCTGATCAAAGAAGCATTGTAACATGATTTTGGCACATCACCTCTCTAACAAGACGTGTAAATCCTTAAGAGAAGGATTAGGGATAAACTTGTGCATGGATATTGAGGTATTTCTGCTAAAGACCTAAGCAAATACACACTTTGATGCAAAAAGGTGTTAGGAAATCCCCGAAATGATGGAAGGAACCTTTTTCGAACAGGAACTGGTTTTTGATTGAAGGGTACGGGTGGTGTTGTTGTGTGTGGAAATATATTCAGGAAGTGATTTTAAATTAATATAAATTTAAGATACCCCTGCACGACCATACCCAGCAGGCTTTAAGAGACTTGAATGAGGACCTGAAATTGTGAGAAGAGTGAGAGAAACCGCATTTGAAATGAGGGTTTCAATTAATTCAAACTGAGTACCATGCGATTGGCATCTGTAGTGGACCCACAAGTCGCTGCTGAAATGTATCCACTTAAGACCTGTAGGAGCCTAAATACACACAAGTTTAGAGCATAGGATCAAAGCGAGTGACGCGCGAAGCAGTGGCGCGCGACTTCTCTTCTTCGATTTGATTTTTAGTCACTGTCATTTGGGGGGTTGTGAACAGCAAAGTCCCTCTGTTCCTCGATAAAATCGATCTCACAATGTGTTGTTTGTATCTTTTATTGAGGACGATGCCAGGAAGCAAGTCACTTTCTGAGTCAATCCCTGGATCTGATGGGAATCTGCATAAATTGGCATTTTCCTGGCGAAGAGGAGGGAGGACTCGCGAGGAAACAATTTCATGATTTTGGGAAATTTTTGAAATTCTCAACGACAAAGGGGGAGGAACAAAGGGTTGAAAAGGTGTAGAAAAATACTGTTTACAGGCGGAAAAGGGTAACTTTATGGACTTGAGCGAATAAATGAAGTGTAAAATAACACTTTTGCCTAGAGGCTAGACTGTGTACAAGGAAGTTTGGGATATAATAGAGGATAGGTATTAAATCATTGAAGCGGAGGCCAAGAAGAATCTTTGAAAGGGATCTCTAGTGGGGAACTAGTCAAGATTACGTAGTCATTTGAAGAGGGAGAATTAGTCAAGGTTGCAGCGACAGACAGGAAAATGCAGGGAATGAGTGGATGGGGCATAAGTAAAGACATCAGATGGAAGTAAACTCAGCAGTAGCAAAGCTTATCGAAAAAGTGGCCAATTCAACAAAAATTGCGACAGAAAGAAAGAACTGATTTGGAGGATATCCTTGTCTGCATTCGAAAGAAAAGGATGACTGAGATGGACAATGGTCCACGGAATTAGACACCAAAGTAGTAAACATCAGTACTGTGAGCACCTACTGTGAAATCTTATCCCGACAGCTCGCTTAGTTCCTTCCGGGACTGTAGCGTTGTCAGAAGAAAAATAATAAGTACGAACGTTCCTCTTAGGCGGACAAAAATTTTGTCGACGTCGCTGTTGCCTGGGGGGTATTTTGAAATGAAAGATCCTATCGCGGACAGTTCACTTAGGCGGACAGGTTCATTAAACCCTTTTTTTTCTAGAGGACTAAGTTAAACCAAGTCGAACAACGTTTCTAACTTCGGTTCGACATCCCTTCTGATGCAGTGGGAGTCGTTGATAGACGATCTACTCAATTTACCCCCGCCACACTCAAACAGAGAAGCGGGCGTGAAAGACTGATGAAGATAAAAAAAAGTTTCATAGTCAAAGTCATGTTTTATGGATTGGAGCACATATTGCCGAAGACCTGATGTCTCTTCAAGACGTCAAAACGTCTCCTTTCATTTAAAGATGCAAAGCCGTTGACAAATTGACTGTTCATCCAAGAATTCCCTTGCCACTTTTGTCACTCTCTTTAAAATAATGATTTCCATAGCTGAACACCTAAGAAGGTATCAATCAAACCGGATTTCCCCTTCCTCAATTCAGCGGTTAAAGTAGATCTCCCATTGGACACCTCCTAGCCAAACAAATCCGTCAAGCTTTAAGCAACACTCCGAATTCTTCTGATCCCATGGATCGATTCGCGGCATATCCTTCCTTATTTACATTTTGTTAATTAAAAAACTTATTCTAAAACCTAAATACTCTTGCTTTTCCCTTCAAAATGCCCCACAATCTGTCACGTGAATATCAACAAAACCAGTGGATACTACCAACACCGACAGCGCGCGCCGGCAAATGATGACAACGACACAACACCGACGAAATGTCATTAATATTGCAAGCAGCACACAACGACCAACACAGTACCCCCCCGCCTCCCTCTTCAGCCGTACACATAATGTACTTCCTGCCAATCAATCCACTTCAAGAGTAGATACTTTGGTATTCCCAATCCAATCATCCCTCTCAGACCTTATGCACGCAGGGAAAATCGCGTAAAACTTAAATACAAGGGTACGTCATAGAAAGGAATCGAATGTCCCCCGCCCATCACGCGTCCGTCCTCTTTCTCGCTGAATCACTGGAATATATTATTTATTACTGGAACGAACGGTGAGAACAAAAAAGACCAAGTGAAACGAAACACCAAAATCAATACTCGTTATCATCATTTTTACAATTCATTGAGTCCACATTGACGATAGGCGACGCGATGCGAAGCAGAATCGTCCGGAGGGGGGCCTGCAAGATGGGAGTATCGGAATATCTTTCAATGCATTATCATATCTCGTTTTGTGTACTCATTAACCAACCAACCACTCACTCACTCACTCACTCGCTCTTGGTTCGATAATCCTCCAGCAGGAGGAAATAGAACACGGAGGATGCGAAGGAGGGATGATACAGAAATAAGGACACTCCACAATCGAAATTCCTTGAAATAGATTCCCATTCGTGTTTCTTTTGTAAACTGGGAAGCCTACGCACACAGCACAGGATAAGGGATACAACGCGGAGGAGAAAGAGAAATTTTTGAATTCCCATTCATAAATCAAATCGCACAAAGGACAAGAGGATAAGCAAAGAGAACGAACCCAAGGGATAGAAATGACAGATAACACAAGATAGGTGGGTTAAGCTCATCACAGTGACGAGATGAAAAATGATACCAAAAGATATCCTCTCTCTCTCTCTGTCTCTCTGTCGTCTGAATTCTGAATTCAGAAGTGCCATGCCGTGTCGTTCGTTCGGTGATGTGACGTCTTAATAAGGCAGGGAATTATGACACCAGTTGTCCCCTCTCACGCACACACACACACACACACACTCGAGAGAGATAAAAAAGAAAAAAACATCCAACACACCCCAAATCCCTCGATTCATTTCAATTAAATGACAGACCTGTCGCCCTTGGAATTATTAAAACCCCATAAAGAGCATCGCAACACAACGCCAGCCAGACATCATCTCGTTGCCACCAACAACGACAGTGTGTGGCGGGGCGGCAGTGGCAGCTAGCAGTCAGCAAGCAGCAAAAATAAAAATTAACACAACGAAGGGGAATGAAACAAAAAAAGAGAAAAAAAACAGAGGCAAACAGACAGCCAACCAATATCGCGTGGAGCCAAACAGTGGCCGACCCACCACCAACCCACGACGCATCGGCTACATCTCTCAGGTGCTCAGAGTGTGTGCGGCCCCCATAGAAATAATATATTCTCCAGCCAACCAAGACCATTCGCCGGTTTTGGTGTTGCTGTTGCTGTTTGCCAACGATTCCGGCCATAGGTTAAGCCCTGGCTTTGACTGACAAGCAAACAAGACAAACGAGAACCAGACGCGCATTAAAAATTCCCAATAGTACATGGGCACACCGAGATACCGAGATACCGAGATACCGAGAGACTCCCCAGTCTCTCTGTAGCCCACCGCCCGATGTTGTGGCGCGTTGCTTGTTTTGTCCATCTTCGCTCCTCGGCCGACCAGAGGAGTGCTTCTTGATTTTTTGTTGTGTTTCTTCTTCTTCTTCTTTGTCATCGGTCGTCTTCTTCTTCACATGCTCCGCGATTCCACCTTCATGAGCCACGGCACTGCTGTTGCTGAGATGCTACTTGGGCGATGTTTGTGCAGCCGTCGGTAGACACACACAGTCTGCCTTGGCTGCCCTGTGAGAAGAGAATTCCCAGAACAGTGCCTGGCCACATTTGGGTTTTGCTCTCCTAATTTGTTTGCTCTTCCATTTGAAAACGGTTTAATTAGCACTTAGCGGTTAGAGTACGTTACAACGATGCTGGTGTGTTGGCGTGGTCCGAGCACGAAAAAAAAACTCTCGTCTGCTCCTCTTTGCGTCCAGAAAAGTGTGAATGCTTTAAGAGTTATGTTTATTGTTCGCACTCCATTCAAATTTGATGCCGGTGCTCTTTAGCATCCCCTGTCCCCCCTCAACATGCACACAAACCGTAATATGCTTATCGAAGCGGAAAATCAGTCCGTGGGGTCGGGGGGCGTGTTGCCGTCGTCGTCGTTTACGCAATCTATTTTCGAAATTGTTCAATCGTACTAAAAACCCCCCGGAAATTGTCGCACATCCATTAACCCACCAACCATACGTGCCCCAACCCTCTCTCCCACCATCGTCACAATCCCTATCAGCGTCACACCACGTACCGCACATTTTCCTGATGCCGGTTCCGCGTAGTAGCTCCTGGGGCGATAATAATGTGCACGACAAATCAAATCAAATGAATTTTTTTTTCAGTGCTACCGCGCCATGGAGGCTGTGGAGTACGCCTCGAGGTTTCCAATCAGGCAAAAGCCACCGACGACAGACACACACAAGCCCCCCGATGGAAATGTTGCTGATTTCGTTTTTTTTTTTTCGTGCTCTCACTCTCTCTCGAGTTGATTTCGTTTTATCTGTTCCTTTTGTGTTTTTCCTCTCGAATGAATTGGCAAGCGGCTCCCACCTCATGCCACCGTACCAAGGTCGTTATCGCAGCAAGGGTAATAATACCAAGTCAGACACATTTCACCTCTCGCAGTGGTCCCCTCGCCTCTCCTTGCAGGTTGTTTTCCACTTGCCCTTTGACCCATTCCCTCTTCAGTCAAAACAAGACAATTTTTTCTTCTTCCTCCACCACTCTCCCCCTTCGGTGCTTGAGTAAGGTTACAGGACGAAATTAGATTTACTTTCATCCTGACCGCACATCACATAAAGAATTCGATTACCAATCTGATATCGAGAAGGACGACGAAGACGACGACGACAAAACAGGAGACGGCTACTTTTTCATTGCACAGGGCTAGCTACTCTCTGAACCCACTCTCACTTGGTTTCCGTTTGTCCGTCGGCTGATAAACGATTTTTTTATTTCCTGTGTAAGAGGTCAAATTCGAATACAAAATGGGGTGGAAAATATCCCTTTTTTTTGCTCTTCCGTTTCTTACAAGGACTCATTCACAAGTCTCTCAAGGTACAACGACGACGACGACGATGACCACTAGACGGAGTGAGAGACGTTTTTACTGCCCCGGGGAGTCATTAAATTCATCTCAGTGACCAGTTCTTCCACACGAGAATGACACTTATCCGGTGTGTTGGCAGGGGTGTATGCATATCTTTAAGACGGTCCTCCTGGGTTACATGGTTTGGAAATGTTTAAATGCGGAAGCTGCCTATAATGAGAAGGGAAATAAAATAGGGCAAGTGCGTGAAGGGGTGAGAAGATGTGAAGCCACTTTTTTCCCCATCTCATTCTCATCTTAAGTCATTATGCGAATAATGTGTTTGACTTTGTAAACTTTCGAACACATCCCACATATCGATTTAATGACAGTTTAAACTTCCACCGCAGGGTGTTACCAGAGCAAATTAAGAAAAAAAGAACTACAGACAAAATAGACAAACAAATCAGAATGCGGTATGGGTTAAATCTCTGCGCTGACAGTTGGATTAACTCATGGAATTTATTAAGGGACACGTTCCCAAAGGAATCCTTTTCAAATGTTCTCCTTTTTTTTCTCCCATTCTTCTCAATCCTTTCCTCTTTTTTTTGCCGTGTTGTGCTCAAGGTATGCCAAGAGAAACCTGCTTGAGTTATGTATTTCCATTTTTTATTTTCGCTTCAAGGATTATGTCTCGTTAGAAAATTGTTTCGGTTGTGATTTAAAATAAAAGAGCGCCTTCTATGAGGACGTTTTATTTTATATATAAGTTTTTGTATATGGGTGTGTGTATTTGATAGAGAGTTGCCAGACGAAAGGAGTTGTATAAAAAATTAGTTTACTTACTTGATATTTGGTTTGGCGGTGTTGATCATCATTTCACAGCGTGGGCAGTATTGTTCTGTCCTTAAATGCTTCATAATACAACTGTGGCAGACTGTAAAGAGAGAAGATTGAATTGTTAAAAAATGTTCGTTAAGTTGAATGCAGATAACAACACAGTGGCTCATATGAACTCAACTGAATTTTACGACACGCATTTTCTTGTTTTAAAAATGCTAAGGAGGAACGAAAATAATAACTTAAAAATGTGCGGTGTAAAGGGCTTACTTATAGTAGCCATACGAAAACTGAAGCTTTTGTTAAAAGCAAAACTAAACGTAACCAGAACTATCGTCAAATTTCAAAGTGTCTATAATTACTTATAGAAACTTGAGGAGAATTCAGCTGTCAATCGACATTTGCATATGTAAAAAGCGATTCTCGCGTAAGTAAGCATAAGTGAACGAACTTAACGAAACTTCGCTCAAAGGGTTATGATAGTCACAGGGACTGTGTATTCGCTTGGTTACTTCATAAGTTTCCGTGGCGACATTATTGTTGACCCTTAAGACGTCAGTAAAATGAAGTATACTCATGAGTTAAGACAAAAAACTTAAACCGCTTAAACTGAATGAAGAATGAAATAAAATATGAAGCGCTTTGTGTACAAAGCAGCCGATGCTTGACTCTATTCTTCAAAAAATGTTGTCTTCGGTGGTTGGAAACTTCTATTAGTTGATTGCTTCGAAACTCGTCAAGCGAGAGTCGATCTCATAGTGCCTGTCATCTCTTAGGTGTGTTCGCTTTAGAATTCCAATCAATTTTACTTAGCTGTCAAAAAATAAATAATTCCCCTGAGAGCTCATATTTCACATCAAAGAAGACCCCCCTCCTGGTGTCATCTAAAACAGAAGAAGGACCGTGAAAAATGGCACTCCCATTGGAAATCTATTGAGTAAACCTTCTGCTAAAAGTCAACTGCAGACACTAATAGAAATTCAATAAAACAAACCTATACACAATCGCCTGTCAAAAACCCGATAAGGCTTCAAGTCTTCTTCAAAAAAATGCTTTTAAATGAATAATTGGCAACACCATCGTCCCACCATTATTCTTTCAGAAATTATGGGATCACCATTGTTTCCCTCAACACCCGGTTTGGCATTCAAGTCGTGTTCTTCAACCTCCAGACAGCGAAAGAGAGGGTGACGTGTTTACATACCTCACTCAATTTCAATTCAAAAATCAAGCTTAAAAACTGCCTCGCCCAAGCTTTCCCGTTTTTTTTTTTTCTTTTGCAAAGCAAATCACACCCACCTAGTGTGTCATACACAGACGTCCCCTAAACAGGTTCCCCCCCTCGAGTGCGAACGCACCACTCAAACGCACACTTGAACTTGTGGCCCCGGATGCCACGTTGCGCATACGAAGACCTCGGGGACGCGCTCACTTTAAAGAGGACGAACATTTTTGGATGGAGCTGCTGGGATTGCGGCTGTCGCTGGGTATCATTCGCGCTCGTAACCACACACACACACACACACATGCATGTACAGCCACCGGTCTAGCTTTAAGCAAAACCAACGGACTGCCTGTGGAGCTAATTTCCATTTAAGCCGATTACTTGTCGAGTGATTAATTGTCCCGGTGGTCCTTGGTTGTTTTGGTTGCTCACAGTGAGTGAGTGAGTGAGTCAGAGTGTGGATGTGTGCTGCAGAGACCATGGTGGTGGGTTTGAACTTTTGCCGTACGTGGTTTCCATGTCCTCCGAACGGACCATAGAGGCTACATCCTAGTCGTTCATCACTTTAGTGAATGTTATTTACCCATCCCCCGTGCGATTGGAGTCTGTGGTGAAGTTGAAAATTGGATGACATTATCGACTGGACAGAGAGGAGACGACTGGACGCTGCTGGATGCATCCCAGTTAATCAATGACTACAAGTGTGCGTTCCATGAATTTCATTAACTTCCGGCGTACACATGTAAATTACCAATTCAATTGGATGCCTATGGTCCACTGTGCCGACCGTGGGTAGGGCGGGTGGATGGAATTGAGCCCCTTTGTGGTTGCAACGGGGCTATGTGTCTATTGGTCTTGTGATTGGTAGCAACAAAGTTTCAATTTGATGGTTTTTTGTTTTGTGCTTCCTCATTGCAACAAGCTGTCCAAGAACGATGTCCCTGTCGCCTCATGAATTCTCTTTGTGTAAATATGCAAACGGAAAGTTTTCACACAACCGACACCAAGAGAGGGGGAGAATGGTGAAAAGAAGTCTTCATCGTTTGCCTTAGATACACCCGTCTCGTATTGCCGGCAACTACAACGAGGGCCCTCTTCTTGTTTTCGACGACAATTTTGACACTGAATAGCATTTCCTTCGAACAGAAAAAAAACACATGAAAACCGAACCAACGAAGAACGACAAGGCAAAGCAGGGAATTGGTCGTAGAAACTTTTAGACGCTTTGGCACTTTACAGCTTCAATTTTCATCGTTAAGCGAACAGGAGGACGGGAGGTGCTTTTTGCAGACTTTACAACTGTGTTTTCTGCTCTGGCGTCGTCACCACCATATCGTGAAAGTGGTCCCTCCCAAAAATGTCTGCATTCGATGGCGCTTTAACGGGTGCCATGTGCGGGTGGTTTGGTGTGTCTCCCCAGCTAGACACGCACTGGAAAATCGTCACCCACCCTGTCTGGGGGCACAAAAATGCCGAGAAAAAATGTGTTTCTCCAAAAACGGTAAAAAAAAAAACCGCTAGGGGTGGCAACAGAAAAAAAATTAGTGCTGCCAAATTTAAAAGTTTGAGAAAAACCGTCACGTGATTTATTTAATTTTGTTTAACGCACCCTGGCGGCGGCAGCGTCATTGGGCTTTGTGTGGTTGCCGCAAAGAATATTAAAACAAATGTGTGTGCGTCTGTGTTATTGCGCCCACTGTGTATGTGGGGGAATAGGCGGGTGCACATTCACCCCCATCGATAAAATGAAAGCCACAAAGGGCTTAAAGGAAAACCGCGATAAAGCTAAACCGTCGTTTTCCCTTTACTTCCGCACAATCCTTTGTGTTAGCTCTCGTTTCGTTTGTGTTTTGTTTCATTATTATTAAGTTCCACAAAGGAATTTTGTGTGTGCGCACTTGTTTGGGTGAGCGTTGGCAGATAAAAATCCCATTGCACTGAAGACAACAGAATATTCGTCTGTCAAGCCGCTACCTTGTGCCACAGGCAAGCAGCTGGTGGAGGGAGGAGCACCACAATAATAAACCTGAAACTCACAAAAACTCCAGTGGGCCAATGAAGTTATATGCCCGGAGAGAGAGGAGAGCATGTTCTTGCACGAAAAATGAAATAAAATAAGGAATACCTCCAAAAATCCAACGCCGTCATCCCCCCGCCGACGATAAACTGAGAACAAAGCGGACTGCAATAACTGGGCTTTAATTTCCATCCCCCCCGACCGAACACATTTTCAAAAAGAGGCGCTTTTGTGTACACACAGTAGGCCTTATCGTGGCAGTTCCGCTTTAATATCTACAGCCAGCAACAGAATGACGGGTTGGGGTGATGTTCGGGCGGGGGAATGATGGTTTGTGGAGTGACGAGAAGAGAACAACAACCCCATGCCAACCGGTGCTACCAACAGAGCCACCACCACCATCACCAACACCCACTCTGTAGCTTCGAAAAGGGATGTTTTCCGTGCGCTGTTGCTGCTCCTGATGGTGTTACAGAGGCGAGGGGAAGGCAGTTTTTCCTATGTTCTGGTGCCGGTTATAACCCCGTTATAAACAGAGAGCGAGAGAAGGTGACAGAGAAAGACTGAGTGATTTTTTTCAGTTCGGGATTCCCGATGAGGATGGATGGATTTTCAAGGACAATCGGGATAGACTCTGGAATTTTTTCTTTAAAACTTTTGGACAAATGGAGCGGGAGGAGGCGGAAAAAAAATCAACAAAGTTCTCTCATCCCCCTCTGCATAGAGTTAACCTCAATATTTCTAGTCTGACAGACGTCCGGACGCAGAACAATGGCCACACAAATGTACACAATACACCCGCACGACAGATGGGAGTCCCTAGACGTGTGCGTGTGGGTATCTAACTCATTATTGCCGAGGACAAGGACTGCAATTTTCAAGTTTTCAATTCAAGCGCAACCATGCCAAAGGAATTGGCAATGAATTTACGTTTTCTGTGCAGACCCTCAGAGAGTATTGGAACTTCATCTAAAGATATCAGGTAGACTTTGTGGATGGTGGTCGTTGCTGCAAAAACAGGATAATAAATCAGGGGTCATACGAGGGGAATTGGTTTTATCTTTTTCTCCTCTTAAACCTCTCCACAACGTCCTCTCCCTCTCTATCGGGTTATGAACTTTTTTTCTTTGGTTTCTTTTACAAAGAGGAAAAAAGTTTTTTTCTGAGGCAAGGATCTCCGCCGAGCTATCCATACGCTCATACACAATTTATGTGAATTTAAAATGGATTTTGTATGTGAACGCATCTCAGGATATATGCAGACCTTGTACAATATGTACTCAAATGGAGTTCTGAAGAGATATGCAAATATGACGGCTTGTTGTGTTGGTAATAGGGGTATTATGCCTTTTCAAAAAGTCAAGAGGCGGCTCCCTCCACCCTGAAGTTGGCTGTGAGCAGAGGAAAAAAACACAAAACTTTTCCCATTTTTTCGTCGGTCAACGAATTTTAAGTTCTTTCCAAACTATGAAAGGATGAATGGAAATCTATGTGTTCATAGAGTGAAATAAATTATTATATCTCCGACGAGGAATGACATTTAAATCATGTGGTCATGAGGAGATGTCTCCCTCGAGGATGTTCGGAGGGCCAGCTCGGTGAGCTACTCATTAATTCACGACGTTATCCTGTGCCACTGTTCATTTCAATGAAACAAATTGAGGGAGAGTTCAAACCACTCTTCGTTCAAAATATTAGTCTCATCTCATTTGACTGCAGTCGTTCAAAACAGCTCCCATCAAATCAGGGATAATCAGGGGATTCACGAAGCTTTAGATTTTGCAGACAATATCCTACAAACCGAAGCCATAATCGTAAGTTTTCCAATAAAAAAAATCAATACGGTCTCAACGAGGAGACGATACAATGGTGTCTACAAAAGTTCCACGACATCTCTGCACACTCATTGCATCAAATCCATTGAAAGTGAACACGAGTGTATGTCTTCCACTACAAAGGACATTTGAAAACTACGAGGACTACACACCAACGTTGCCATGGAGGTGTTATCGTCTCACAAAATATTAAGCAAATGAAACCCTAGCAGCTGACACTTGCAATTACATTCGTAAATTCATAGAAAAACACCCGAACATAAGACAAAAGGCGGGAGCATCAGGTAGACCCGTGCCACAACTTGGAATTCGTACCTGCAGGTGCAGAGAATGTGCACACATTTGCACGGCGAGAGATGCCAGACCACTTTAAACTTCGTTCGAGTCATTGCCGAGAGAAGAGGGTGTTGCTAAGAGTTCAAGAGATGAGAAGTGGTCATAAAGTGTAATGAGGTCGGAGGGATTAAAAGGAATGATCGTCGTTAGGTGGTGAAAAGGGCCTTGAAACGTTGCGATTTCTGTTAATTTTGGAATAAAATTAAACAGCTGATAGGTTCTTAATCAGTATGGAATGCAAGCGATTGATGCAGTAAACAGGAAACACTCTCAAAGGTCAGACACCAGAGATTGGTTATGGGGCAACGACCTTAAGGACTCTGGAAGCTCAGAGCTTTGTTATGGACCAACGACTTTAAAGAGTCTGGAAGCTCAGAACATAGTTATGGAGCAACGACCTTAAGGACTCTAAAAGCTCAGAGCTTGGTTATAAAGCAACGACGTTAAGAATTCTGGAAACTCAGAGTTGGGTTATTGAGCAATGACCTTAAGACTCTCAAAGGTCAGAAACATATCAAAACTTGCTTAAAGAGCAACGACCTTTAGAGCTTCCTCCGAATTCTCCAAAAAAAAGACCAACAATCTCCAACCACGTCCCCAACACTGAGTACGTGTCCAATTTAAGGTTGACTGAAATTTCAAGTATACACCGATTAGAAGCAATGATTAAATTCAAAACGCTTTTGTTCTTGTTCAACTATGTGTTTATGAACCAGAACTAATCACATACACAGTTCATTCCAGAAGGAACTGCACACACATCGACTGCGCATGTTTCAGGACCCCCTTCCCGCAAAGAATTGTTTACACTTTAGAGTCGCAGGGCAATCCAACTGGAATTGCGAGAACGAAATCACCAAGCATAATCACATTTGCATCAACATATGGTTTCATCAACCCATTTACGTTGCGACCATGCGTGCGAATTTGCTTGCATAAGCATAGACTCCGCTCGGTGGGCTTTTGAAACACTGTGACGGGGAGGAGACGATAAGATCTTGTGCGTTCTTTGACACTTGTTTTAAGTTTTTGAACGCTTTTAATCTGGGATTTCTATAATGACTGATGAAAGACGGAATTTTACGCCTTTTTAGACCTATTTTGGTGTTACCAACCGTGTGTCAACATCGAAGAGAGAAGAGTCAGGAGAGAAGATGGAATTTTTGACGTTTTTTTAAGGTAATCCGCTGAAGAAGTTAAAAAATCCTCTTGCTTTATCCCTTGCAATTACATTTTTTTTCTCCTCTTTGTTGGCCAGGGTGAACGGATACAGGCCCAAATCCAACTGCAAAATAAGCCTGGTTGGCCCTTTGGCGATGCCCAATTCAGCTGATCGGCGCCGAATCGGCATTTCTGCTGCGGCGGTTATGTTTTATTCATTTCGCCCCAATCTCTGTCTGGTTTGTGGCTTAACGTCCAAAACAGTTTACTCACGCTCAAACTTGTCCACGGCGCGACAAATTGCCTGCACTCTAGAACCATGATGGAGACGTTGCCTATCTGCAACTGAGTCGGAATTTCAATAGTATTTTATAATCATTTCTGCATGTTCGGCAAGCGTGAAACGAAGCATGATGAAATGGCAAACCTTGCTGAATATTTTAACAGCTGGAATTGATTGGTTACTTTGACAGCTGCTGAATCATGACATTTGTAAGAACTGTCATTGTTATCCGGTCATCCTTTAGGTACAAACCACAGCAACTTTTGCTCCCAATTTTGGTCCTCATGTTTGTTAGCTCCTGCTGCACCCTACTGCTCAAAATGCGTGCAGTAAAATTGAAGAATATGGATTTATATGTTTTCGACTCCGCGCTCGTGGGACAACGAACTACAGGATGCCCACGACACGGATGGCGCACACAAGTGAAAAAGGACCTTAGCCAACTTGTTGTGCATAACAGGAAGCAGCTGGCTAAAGATTGTGTCAGCTTGAAAGGCTTGTTGGTTGAGGCCCCGGTCCAGCCCGGACTGCAGCGCCATCAAGAGAAGAAGACTTTGTATGTTTACTGCGCGGCAACGCACCGATGCAAGTTATCTCAATTTCTAATTTTTATGCAAAAGATCGTGTAGAAGATCAGGAAGATAGTACATTTCTAGTACAATTTTGTGATTTGACGTTTCATGTGAGTGACAGTATACAATTTGAAGTCGACTGTGAAAACTGGAAGAATGGAAGATAAATAAATTGAATCTGAGGTGGACTTGGGCCTCGCTTCGCAACAAGCACTTGTGTTGTTCTACTACTGTTTTCTCACGAACAATTTAATACAGACTTTGAACGGCGAGATTGAGAAGCTTTTCCTAGACGCTTATACTCTTTGAGCATTGTCAGTGACTCGAAAGAGGGGGGTAAAAAATTGTTTATCTGTACTGACATTTGAACCCAGACTGGAAAGACTAGTGCGCAGAGGTCGACGCATGTACCCGGCAACGCCACGGCGTTTATTTTCTTTAATTTTTTCCAAGGCAAACAGAATTTGTTACCCGAAATCAAGTGTCACTCTTCACAATGACAGCAAACTAATGCGACGAGATGTCAAAACTTACTGCACATCTCTTTCGTTGTGCATTGCTGCATGCAGAATTGCTGCACATCAGTTCCAAATCTCGACATAACCTAGAAAATCTCATCAAACACTTAAACCCTTGATTTCCAACACTGTCCCCAGCGTATCACCTGACTGTAGACAACCCCTTTCCATACAAAATCTCGACCCAAGAGACCACACCTCGAAGGTGGAAGAAAAACTCTGAAAGGAAAAATACAAAGTCTAACCCTCGTCGTGTGGTCTTTCGTGTCACTCTCGTCGTTGCCTCATGTTTATTACATGCATACAACATTTCGAAAAAAAAATAACCTCCCTTTTCCTTTCCTGCCCTATTACCGCCCATAAATTTTTATCAATTCCCCATAAGATCCCCGAATTTGATTGTCAACGGTTTTTGATGTTTTCTTTTCGTTCGCTCTTTTTCATTTCTTATTTTCATTCAACTTCTGTGTGTAATTTTAGTTAAAACCATCGTCATCATTAAATTTTTATTACAATCAAGTCCATTAAGAAGTATTTAGTTGTACGCTCGTAAATTTGATGGTGACAAGGTCTCGAAAAAAAAAATGGTGGTTGCCATGCAGAGAGCTCTCGAAAATCAAAAGTGTCATTAATTTTATGAGCGTTTGAAGGAAGTGTTCTTGTCAAAATACCGACGGAGTGTTTCGTTATTTTTGAGATGTACTTACATGAATGCAAACATTCCACTATGGTTGTTGCATCGATGAGGTATCCATGGCATAGGTTGCAGATGATATGTGAATTGACGGATGTGAGCAACACCCGTCGGGGTTTACCAAAACTATCGCCATCATCTTCTTCGTCTTCTTCAGTCTTAATTTCCGGTTCAACTTCTTTGGTGGACGGTAAACTATCACCACTATTACTACTGCTGCTCCTGCTGTTGCTGCTGCTCTTTTTGTTGTTTTTGTTTGTGATGCTACTGGCGGTGATGGGGGTTGTGATGGTTTTAGAACCCTTGTCCTTGGGACAACGGTCTGTGATTGCCTCTTTCATTTGCTTGGTGTCCAATGTCACATTGTCATTGGCAGTGCATTCCTCGGACTTAATAACAACTTCATCGCACTCGGTCTTAATTTCAATGTTACTACTATCACATTTAGCTGTTGTTGCTGATGAAGATACAGACGACGCAGAAGACGCCGACGCCGACGATGATGATGACGATGACGACGAAGACGACGTTGATGATGATGAAGACGATGATGATGATGTTGATGAAGCCGACGACGATGACGGGGAGGATGAGCACGAAGAGGACGACGATGAAGATGATGATGAGGATGAACATGGCGGTGGCCATTCCGAGGAAGACTCTTTATTGTCTTTGATTGTCAAAAAGTCACTGTGACTGATGTTGTTATTACAACTATTGTCAACTGGTTCCGTTGACGTTTGTTCTGTCATTGTATTCGTTGTAGCCACCTCTGTTGTTGGCTTTAATTGATTGTGTGTGACAGATGCCGCTACCTCTGTTGTAGGCATGGAATGCGATGGGGTTTCCGTTGGCGCCATTATCGACGTAGCTCCTGGCAATGGCATTGGCGACATTTTCGCTTCATGCAACCTGAAAGGAAAAAAAAAATAATAATCATAATACAAAAAGGAAATTAATAATGTTCAACGAATATACGTTACATAACAATAGGATAAAGGAACACGGAGAAGGGAGGGTTAGTAAAACGATGCAACCGACCGTGTCAAATCCTTCTTAGAGCGCCCAACAACCAACAGACAAAAGAACACACGAATGGAAAAAGAATGTGAAAAGACAGGAGGAATGGAAATAAGAAATTGAAAGGAAATTGGGTATGGCAGCAGCAGCGGCAGGAGCGTGTGTATATTTCGTTTCGTTAGTGTGTTGTCTTGGCGACCCTTCTTCTAAGTCGTTTCTACCCCTCCTCACCCTCTCTCACTCTCACTCACTCGCTCACAATTTACCTCGAATCTTATACAATCGTTGACACATCACCGGGGGTTAGACAGCACTCTAATCCCTCATTGGAAGGAGGGAACGATGAGCCAGCCAGCCACACGTATTGTCTTCCCATCCATCTGACAGTTGTTGCCAATTGCCAATGAAGGAATGCAACGCACGCACATCCGTGTACCAAGCGATGACGACACAATGTTTGGTGGTGGGAATGAGAAAATAAAAATACCGCCTGCCGCCATTTAATTAGTTTAGGGTGCAATGGAAATATGGAATACGGAATGGATCTACATGCAGGGGACAATAGAGCATCTACCTGAAAAGGGTATGCTGCGCCAACAGACGATGCAGAAGATCTCTCAAGTGTTTTTGGGTGCACGTATCATTTTAAGAAAATATTTTTATTTCACAGCGAAACTAGGGTAATCATTTTGATGTTTGTTATTTTTTGTCCCTTTTTTCAAGGAGACTCTAGGCAGCCGCTTCCAAAGACGAGCGCCACCCTGTAAGACGGCTGGAGGAAGAGGAAGTCATTGTTTAACAGGAAAGAACGCATTAAAACTTCGGAAAGTTGATTCAAAGTAGTTCTTCGTAACAAGATAAAGTTTTGGGGTGCATGCGTTTCAAGAACTTCCAAAGCACTTGACAAATTAAATATCCTGATAAAGAACGAAGACAGTGTGACATGTCGTTGGGTGGGAATGACAGTTGGGGTGAGTGACAGACGACAGAGTCTTGAACTTGCCTGCCATAGGCTTTCGGGAAGTATTGAGTTTCTTGTTAGTTCTGCAGCTCATTTAAAATTGATTATATGTTTCGACAGATCTGCTAACTATGCAGGGGGGCTCTTTCTAAATAGGATGACCACCTCAGTGACTTAGGAAGCAGGGGGGGGTCTCTCTAAAGAGAATGACCACCTGAGAGCGTTTAAGACGATTGTGGTTCAGCCCAGATTAACTTCTAAGACGAGGGACTTTACAGCATTTCCAACCCCCCAATTTAGCGACCTTGTAAGCAGCATATCCCTCTCGTGACGATACCATCGTTCAATTAATTCCGTACTCATGGGACAATTGTAAAGGGTTGCGCTCGACATAACCAAGGAGACCCCATGGAACGAACAAATTTCGAATTTCAATTGTCCAGCAAAAAGATAATTAAAGTTGAACTACCGCTATCTTGCAGTAGTTTTCGTTTAGAATTCCCTTTCATTTTGTAATTTATTACCGGTTCGGAACATAAGGTCGGGCGGTTTTGCAACCCTCTAAACGTAAAAGGGGGCTTTTTCACCGAAAAGGTAATAAGACACACGCTTACGCTTACGAGAGAGAGAGAGTGAGCGTTTCATTTTGAATTTCAAAGGTGACCCGTGTGTCAAATATTCACTCCTTATAACTGGTCGATGATCTTGGACAAAATTAAGTCTCAAACAAGTTTGAGTCGTCCCCTTAATTACCACAAAATTTGATACGAGTCTTATGTGCGATGGTCAGTTGAGGGATTTACACTCGTTTTTTTTTTCCTTTTTTATGGTGTGTTCGGTTTTTTTGGATTTGTGGCTTGTTCCTGATAACACCTGCTAAGACTGGATGTGGTTGAGTGTTGCAATGAGATCTTGAGCGAATAATTGTATGGACCAGAGTGAGGATGATGATGTTTGACCCTGAGGAGAATAAGACTGTTGTGAAGAAGGTTTAAGGTCAGGGAGTAAAACTAGCATGGACTAGTTTTATTCGGTGGCTCTTTTTGGGAACTGTTCTGTAGTGGGGAAATGCGTCGTCAAAGGCTGATATCTGAATCGATTGGGGGGAGTGCAAGTACCAAATTCCATTTTACGACACCAACCCCAGGGAGTCAGCAAAAGTACCAATCTCCCCCTGGTTTGGCACGCCTGGCAGACGTATTTGCTTCAGAAACTAGGGAATGAAGCAGATGCCTTTGAAAGGACAGACTGCAACCGAAGTTTCCAAAAGTCGCAAAGCGCTTTACAACAGACTTTAAGGCAAATAATGATGACAAATTCCCTCTTATCACCAGTTTACATGGAAACTGCATCTCATCGTGGTAATTTAAATTCATTCGGTTTAATTCGATCGATCGAAGTTTGTGTTACTCTAACGTTTTCAAATAAAAAAATTGTATATTCTCGTTTGGGACAGTGAATCTTGTGCGCATGTTAAGGGTGACTTCTAAGCTATCAAACAATTGCTAAGGGGTACACAACATTCATGCATATCTATGGATTTATTTTAATGAACATTCATGCATACATTTGTGTGGAATAAAATAGCAGGGGTATGGTAATAACTTAGATTTTCAAACTGTCCCGGATGAGAATAAAATGGGAATGGGAATGCGAAAAGGGTAGTTTGAAGGGTTTGTTTGAATATGTATCAAAAAAGTGGTTTTCTAGACGGGGGTCTCTCTTATATACAAAAGGCGTTTGAATAGTTTAATAGGGATATGAAAGTTGCGTAGATACTTGGTATATAATGCAAATTTACATAACTATGCGTATGTATGCCGTGGGCATACGAAACTAATAAGGATTTGTACAGTAATAGATTTTTAGAGCTGTTCGTTTTGGGGTACTCTGTGTTTAAAGACAAATAAATGTCAGAATGATGGATGGGGGGAGAGAAAATGATGACGCGGTATTTTATCTAAGAACGATACTTATTAATCAGATCAGTAAAAGAAAAGTTTGTGAACTCTGTCCCAAATTGAAAACCATGATGATGCCGTATTTTATCTAAGCCATAATGACCATACAGAAGCTTATGCTTATGTCACAATTAAAAGAAAAGTAACCAAAAGCATCGTCAAATTTTATAGTGCCCATAATTGCTTAGAGAAACTTAAGGAAAATTCAGTTGTCAACTGATATTTGCACTCGTAGAGTGATTCATTTCGCTCCCGCGTGATTAGGTAAAACTGAACGAACTCAACGAAAATTAACGAAGCTGTTATTATAATCGCAACCTTGTACTTTTGTGCAATCGCTCGTTTATTTTAGTTCTCTTAAGTTTCCGTACGGCCATTATGGTTGGTCCTTAAGAACTGATCAGAAAAAGAAAAGTTTGTGAATTCAGGCCGAAATTTAAAAGCAATTGGGAACCTCAGGCATGAACAAAATTAATCCCTTTATGATCCCACGAAAAACAAGGGAAACAATTCGCTTCTAACTTCCTTCCACCTGTCATAACATCAGAAACAAAAAACCAAAAAATAATAAGCAAACTCGACCAATGACGCAGTGCACATATGTAAACGCAGCACGCATGGTGACTTAACGCCAGACTTAGGGGTGCATTTAAGACTTATTATGAAAAACTATATATACACATGCATGCACACAAAATATGGTTCTTGTAACCAAAAAAAAAACTAAACCAAACCAACATCACGACGAAACAGAGCCAACGATGATGAAGAAAAAAAACAGAACTTAGCTGTGTGTGACAACAAACATCTGTACGACCCGTGACAGGCCAACAACCGAAAAGAAAAAAATAAAATTACCAAACCAGTGAAAGGGAAATAGTGGAAAGGGATTTCAAAAATAAAATACAAAAGGCGAACCAATTTAATTTTTTTTTCCTTTCAGTTCATTTGGGAATGGGGAGGAACAGAAAAACAAAGAGGAATCGAAAAATATACCGAAAAAAAAGTGAAAATACCTTTGGTCTGCTTGGTAAATCATTTAAATCCACTGAATTATCCTTGTAGCAGTTGATCCATCGAAGGTAAACTCTGGATGGGGTACCTAATAATCCACATTTGGGGCTCAGATTGAGCGAGAGTTGTTTTTTGAAAATAATTAACTAGACATACACTCCTCCGTGTTGTATGTTATCTGATCTCTCACAAATTTTTTTGCTTTTCTTTCACACTTTGAATTTTTTCACTCCAAATTTGCTTTCACTAATTGAATATTTCTCATTTATTTTAATTTGAAATTCTCACTATCACATGGGAAAACGATTTTTCTCTTTTTTTTTGCTGCGCGTTGGGCTTTAACCGCAAACTTCGCGACGGCAACAATATATTCACACTAGCGAATGACAACGCGAAGGCGAAACACAATGTTACAAGAGAAAATAAAAGAAAAACTTCATGTATGTATCACTTTTTTTTTTTGTCTCACTGAACACTATGTGGCTTCCTCCGTGTATACATATGGGTGTGTATATAATTTGTATGTGCTTTTATCCAGTAGCATACGCTGATAGTCCAAACTAAGGTCTTTCTCAAGAGTTCACCGATAAGAACCTTTCGCTACGACTGTTCGTCGCTGAATGAATACCTTTACCAAGGCTAACGGTCGTCCCAACTATTTCCCTCTCTCGATGGAACTTTTGAGCCTTATGAAAAAGTAAATAAGACCCCGATGACGCGACAGTGGTGGTGGTGGCGATGATGAACGATTTTATTTACCATGTCATTGTTCTTCTCTCTTTCTCACACTACGGTTTCATAATCGTTCATTGATCTTTTCCACTCTACTCACGATACACTCACTCACTCTACTTCTCTTTCGCTCTCTGGTTATGTTTTTCTGTCTATACCTCTCCCGTTCTTGCACGCATATGACACCAGGAACAATAACAAAATTGTACACAAGGAAAAAAGAGCGAAAACACACACCCAATCCCAAGTATTCTCGTATTCTCTCCGATGTGCGTATGTGTTCTCCCACTCGCACTCTTGATTTGATATCCACTATCAGACTCAGTTCTCGTCAAAATCTCAAAAAAAGTGAGGTTAACTCCCGACTTGTCGAGCTGAAGTTCTAACCAACAAAAAAAACGAAAAACTTAAAAAAACGAAAAATGAGCTTTCGTATGATTAAAGTTTCTTGAACTGAATCAAATCTCTTGAAAGTCTACAACTTATTCCGGTTGAAATGCAAAATAGAAAACCAAGGGAAATTTGCAAATCAAAAGAAAACCCTCTCTTTCACTGGTTCGAATCCGTCCGCGGTATGTGTACTTTCGCCTCGAACGGTAAAGTTGAACTAAATCAGACAAATAGTAAACCGAGTTGCGATTGCTGCCTGCCGCGGCCTTTGCCGGAAAGTCAGGAGGAGAGAAATGAGAAAAAAAGAACACATACATGCTGAACCGAAAATGAAAAACTCTGCTGGCTGTACATAAAGAGAGTCAGTGAGTGCGTATAGTTGTGTGCGAGAGTGAGTATCTCTTGGGAAGATGGAAGAAAAAAGGAACAAACTTAGAGCGAGCATAACAGAGAGAGAGAGGGATTTTTTCTTTATTTTGTGCTGCTACCAATGAATTAGTGCCACTTATGTACGAGGCATATTTTTTTGATCCCCACCCTCCACCCCTCAGAGATGTTTCTTTTTTCGACTTGACTCTTGCAGAGAGACAGAGAAAGAGAGTGTGAGAGAGCGAATATAATCCAGCAAGTAAATATTTAATGCCGGAGGGTGAGTGCCGACAACGACGACGACGACGACGACGGTTCCAGTTCGAGTTGAAATGGATTGGGAACTGAGCATGTAAACCAATTTTGATTGTGTAAATAGAAGACCTCGTCGTCGACGTTGTCGGTCGGCTACAAGGATTGTGTTCCTTTGTCGAATCTTGTATTTTATGTAAATTGTCGAATGAGAAATTCCACAAATTA
Source organism: Myathropa florea (assembly GCA_930367185.1). Taxonomy (NCBI): domain Eukaryota; kingdom Metazoa; phylum Arthropoda; class Insecta; order Diptera; family Syrphidae; genus Myathropa; species Myathropa florea. The sequence goes on along the minus strand of OV884003.1, from coordinate 6,134,018 downwards.
TCATAAGGTAAACCAGAGTGAGTAGAGTGAGAGGTGTGTGGTGGTTCTATTCTCTGCGTGCATGCCATGTACATCCGTACACATAACCAGATAAGTGTATATTAATGTAGTTGAAGAAATTAGAGAGATATGAATTTTTAAACGTGGATCGCTTACTAATTTCCCGTCTGAATACACTCATCCATCCTCATTCGTGACGACGATGGTTCTCCAATTTATTATAGATTCCCCTTCAGATAAACGCTGTTGCTCAAAAGGGATCTCTTATGTATCCCAAGCATAGACGTGTCGCTCTGAAAAGCTGCTGTTGCGTAAGCTTTTCCTGCATCCAAAACCATAGTCAGGGAGACTTTTCACTGCTTCACATTTCATTTTTCCATCTCCTTGTTCATTATGTACACCCCACGGGGTTGTTTGACAGTTTTCTTCGTTTTTTTTCTTTTTTTGACGTTTTTTCTTTGGTAAAACTCGTGCACGCATACATTCACATATGTATCTCACGATTTTCATGTACATATATGTAGGCACGTACATAAGAGAAAACCGTAACAATGACCAATGAATACAATGAATTTATCTTTCAGTTGATTTCTCTTTCCCTCTCCTTGTGCGTTGCCAATTAAAACAAAAAAGTAAGTAACTATGTACGTATGGGATGACACTTTCTTCGCAGAGCGACACCGCCGGGTATCGGTTTGACAAAGTGGATTTGTTGTTTCAAGTGTATCGAATATCCAATTAAAAACAGGACTCTACCGGGAGAATTCTGAGAAAGGCGCAAAACGAACGAACAACAGGGATAGTCATCAGTTTGCACAGTTGCTGATGCTTCCGATCGAATTGCAGATGAGACTATACGTGGATACATGGTTTTTCTTCGTTCCTGTTTTTTTCTCGTTTTGTCGATGAAACAGGTCTTTTGTGTTCTAACTGATGGTTGGAATATAAAAAAAAGAGGAAAAATGTGTTGAATCTTTGCCCTTCGCGTCTGAGTAAATATTTGAACTTCGTTCACACAAACCACACGCTAGAGCCATCTCGGGGTTTGCTTTAGTCCACAAACAGATGTGCTAATTGGACGTTTATTTGACCGGTAGTTTCATTCTAAAGCCTGAACTGGAATAAAGGATCGGGATGAAACAAAGAACTCCAATTAAACGAACTAATTGATTGAACTACCAAATCCCAGGAGAATTGAATAGATATCGGTCTTTTAGAAATTTTTAGACTGAATGGACCATGTGTTCATACCTGCTGTGTACCCACTTACTCCAGTTTCTTTTTCGAGGTTAAATACTTTTTTATGAGCTGACCATGTCAACAGCGAAATGTGAGACGAAAAAAAACTCATAAATCAAGGTAAATTCCAGTCTTAAGCCAATTTGGAGGCATCCATTAATCTGGTGTGTCACTCCTGAGAAGTGAGTTCAAGTGGATATGGATTGAATCTTGTAGTTATTGGAGAATGTTCAAACTTCAGGTTTTATCATAAAACATCTGGAACTGCAGGAGCTTCCACCAATCTCCTACCAGTCTCTGTCGAGGACTACGACAGCTTTTGAAGCAATATTTACTTTGCCTTAATTATTAGATTATCAACAACCAGCCTCAGTCGCAAGGATGCACGCACGGTGGTGGGAGTCCTAAGCGGACACTGTGCAATAGGCGCTCACCCTATGTGTCTGGCATCCCCCAGAGCGACTACTGCAGAACCTACAGGGATGGAGAAGAAATAGAATCTGTTTAGCATTTGCCCACCTTAGTTGAACGGATGTTTGCATGGTGGTAAGGGTCTTTACAGAACATCGTGCAATTGACACTCACGCTATGTGTTTACGCATCCCCAATAGCAACTACTACAGGAGCTGCAACGACGAAGAAGAAATATAATCTGTTCTGCATCTACTCTTCAATTACTCATCTCAGTCACAAGGGTGTACGCATTATGGCGGGGGTTCTTATCGGACTTTGTGCAATAGACACTCACGCATTGTATCTGGCATCCCAAATCGAGACTACTGCAAAAGATGTAAGGTGAAAAACTGCCTAGCTCTTATAGGAAGGAGATTGCAGTTACAGGGTCAAAACCTATTTGACAAGCTGGACGATCTGAATAATACAATATTAAGCTGAAACATTCCCTGGGATTCATACAAAAATCTAGTTGGTCTTAGTCAATTGTGAACGATACACATAAGTCTCACGGTGGAAGTATCCCCATCCCATCCCACCGTAGACTCTTAGTCTACGTGAACCGCGGTTGCAAACTGCTAAGGCAACCACATAGCCACCTACTTACCTATGCCCTTATCCCAGTGTAACGCTCAATCGCTGCCAATCCGACGAAATTAGAGTGACTTCCTTCCGTTGTAAAAGTCATTTTCGGTATTCACAATTCTTTTCATATACCTATGTACTGTATGTATGAATGCATCTATATATGGATGTGTGTATGTATGAATGTATGTATATACGTTCGCTTCAAGCTCGCTTGCTCAATACCGTCAGGTTTGGAAATTGCAGTTAAAAAGAAAAGGACTTGCTTACGATTAATTTTTTTTTGTTACCAATAAATTTTAATTTGTAGAAATTCTTAAAATGTTTGTCATTCACCAATTTGTTTGAAAAATTTACAATTTTGAATTTTAATTTAATTTTTGAAGCAAGCAAGTTCGGGTTGGAGAGACTGTATGTACATATGCCATGACACAAAGACGTAGAAGGTCCCGCGTCGTGAAAATACTGTTCACTGTTCTCCCTTGTGCTTACTTCCTCTTTAAACTTTGACAACAGATTTTGAGAAAGTGACAGCTATAATGGCCGTACGGATACTTAAGAAAACTGAACAAAACGAGTGAATACACAACAAATGATTCACTGTAACTAAGACAACCGCTTCGTTCAATTCCGTTAAGTTCGATTAGTTTCGTTAAGTTCGTTCACTTTTACCTAATCATCGGGAGCGAAAAGAATCGCTCTCTACGTATGCAAATGTCAGTTGATAGCTGAATTCTTCTTAAGTTTCTGTAACACTTTGAAATTTGACGATGCTTCGGGTTACTTTTGGTTTGCTTTTGACATAAGCATAGGTTTTCGTACGGTTGTTATGGTTGGCCCTTATATTTGGTTCATACTTAAAGGGGAAAATTCGTCTGTTCTTCCTTTCATAAGTTCCAGGCATTTACCATTGCTGTTGTGTTGTTTATCACTTTTTGAGGTTTTTGTGAATCTCGTCGCTGCCCCAATTTGTTCTCCTACGAGGCTAATGATCAAGCCATCGACGTATTACTCCCACATTGTATGTGCCTTCAATCGTTGAGTCAGAACAGACATCTGAAGTTTTGGAAACTTGTCGATAAGAAATCCGCGTTATACATAATATGCTTATCCGATTTTATTTCCGGACAGCACATCAAAAATATAGGATAAAAAAAATCAATCTATCGGCTTATTCAAGACGTCACAATCGACAGCTACGACTTTGAGGTAGGTAAGGTTTCTCTACCTCGGTGCAAGCATGAATTCCACAAACGGCATCCAAATGCTTATCGATCTCGGAAACCATTACATCAGTTTATCCAACCAACATAGGTCAAAACTCCTGATGCGAAGACCCCAAATTGGGATTTTGAGACAAAAAGTCTACGCATTAACCAAGGCGTTCAAAATCAGAAGTTGTAACGGCCATTAAAACCGATTAAAGGCCATTTAAGCCGAGGCACACTCACAAAGAAGAGGAAGTTTCATTTGTTTGTCGCTATTACTATCCTTTTTGCTTAGTTTTGCAATATTTTTATCACCGATTTTAAACTTAGTGGTTCCTGATAAGCGTCTAGCTCATTATCATTCATTTCAAAACATGAAAAACTAAAGCTGATTGGTTTCTGTTTTTCGACCATCACCTACGCTATTAACATGACATTCACTTCGTAGGGAACCATGGCACTAGGGCTGAGTGTTGCTTGATATACTTTGAAACAGAAAAGACACTAAGATCTACCTTTTGTTATTCCACACGTACAGTGAAACGTGTAGGTACCTATATCAAAGATAATTGAACTCATTCATGTCGAACCAATTTTTTTTTAATAATAGGCTGCCGCTTTTAGAGGCGCCATTAGAGCGTACCTTTTTTCTTCTTAGTGATCTCTACAGTACGCGGTTGACTTAAAAAAATGAGCCTCTTCAATTAGTTCGAATGCACACTAGTCGTCTCTAGTGCCGCACGCGAAGTCGGTTGAGATCCCACTCAACTTGTGTGAACATGTTCGTTCTCTGTTGCCAAACACCTGCAGACTCGGACACGAAAATTCTTCGAAGCCGGGGTTGTGTTAACTCTCTATCTGCATCTATCTAGGATCTATATGTTGTCCTAGTTATTCTAGGCGCTGGATTTGTAGACGCCTAACCCAAAGCATGTCTCTGTACAGGTATTGGTTAAACCTTCACCGCAAGAAAAGCAGTACGAGTGACCAGAAGTGGCACAGAAAAGACAAAAAAGACTCTTTTGGAGAATGGGCTCGCATTGTGATATAATTCCTTTCAAGACTGATCTGAACGCATCTGTCTACGGCATAAATTTCCGCTTGAAAGATGCTGGTACATTTGCCCATTGGTTCGAAGTATTTTGTCCTATGTCCAAAAATGCCTGTTCCAGTTCCTTCATCAGTTCTTGATCCGTCTGTATACCATTTTACCGTGTTGCTGCTCAGTCTGCGGACCATGGATTCATTGCTCCAGTCCCTTTTGGAAGTTGAATTTCCTAATCAAGTCATCCTTCGGAATGGCCGAATGGTAGCTTTTTGACTAGTGCGTCGAATTGCCTCGATGTAATGCACCTGTCCTTTCCTATCCCTAAATAAATCCTTGCGAGTTTCAGAATTCGGTTTTATTGCACACGGCTTTATTTCACGGCTCCTAATGCAGCCAATCGTGTTGTATGCAAACAATTTTTTTGGAATGAATGGAAGGGATTTTTTCCAAAACAACAATTTTAGAACAAAATGTTTATCAGCTTTATCCACCAGCTCACGTCTTTAGATAATCAACGCAAAGAACTATTGAATCATAGAACTCTCTTCGATAAGACCAAGAGGAATTTCAATAAGACTACAACCACCTCAGTACTGCTGGTAAAAAAGCATGAAGGGTCTCATCATTTAATGAAGATGCCGTCTTTGCAGCTTTCCAATCATTATTTGCGTTCAAGTGGATAAATTTAATGTTCAAACGTTATTATTTGTAATCGGCGAGCAAAAAAAGTCTTACGAAAACCCTCAATGATCTGGATTCGGATGTAGTTATTTTGATTGCCCCTCCAATTACCGTGTGGCCGTCGTCACTAAGTGGGAAACGGCGTAAATTCCTACTCAAAAGGTCTAGGTTCGATTCCAAACACAACAACTCTCATATGATATTTTAAGCCACCACCTCCTTTAAGTCTCTGACAATGCTCAGAGTGTGTAAGTGACAAGGAGGAAGGTAATGAGTGCCCCATCGACATACAGTCGCAAATCACGTCGGCCAATAGTTCGAGTCCATTTTTCCAACAAGTGTCAAAGTAAAGCTTCTCAAACTTCGCTGTTCGGAGTCTGTATAAAACTGCAGGTCCTCTCTTCTCGTGAGGGAAGAATAACAAGCGCAGCAAGCTAAGATTGTTTTCGATTCTTATCCGCCTAGTTCCCGAAGACAAGGAAAACCGAAGCCCCGATTTTCAGATCAAACAATCGGAGAAATTTAGTTTCTCCAACTGGAAGCAACGCTCTGAGGACTGTATCGGATAAAAGAATTCGACAACAACTAATTTCGCTAGCGGATAGCCCAAAAAATGTCCAGCTTCCAGGTACCCAACATTATGCCATCCTGGTAACACCAGGAACTGAGGGTACTTGGGACCACGAGGATCAAGGGCTCTAATTAAAAGCCTTATAAGGAGAAGTTGTATAAATTTAATACTGGAGTTTTTCCTTAAATCTTTTTGTTTAAGTGTTGTTTAAGCGAAACCCATCAAACTGATTAAACTCTGAACAACTCTGAACGACTTGACTGTTCCCACCAGTCCACTGAAGTAAATAACCATCCGCAAGATCTGTCCATATCAAACTTTTGGTAGTTCTGTTGAACTTGTAAACACACTTTCTGCCAGTGGAAACAAAATATCTCACGGAAGAGTTCACATAAATCTGTCAAGACCTCAAACGAAACACAGCAAAAACCACTTTTGAGAATACCCATTTGATTGAGTTCAAAAGGCCTAACGACTTGGTCGAAAGAAATCATCTTTTCCGCACGAATCTTGACATGTGTGCCCGAGTGAGTGTATGTGATTCACTTCACCGACTCGTTCTCGAAAGTAGCCAAACCTGTTTTTCGTCGCTCGGAACAGTCGCGAATCTTGACTATTAAACCGCGGGTATACGAACTCCATTAAAACATGCCAACATCAACCCGCCTAGGCCGAACATTCTCCACCAAATGACAAACCAAACTCGACCAACTTTCAGTTCAGATGAGAATCTTCGGGGAAGTCAATCCTTTCAAGTAAACCATGTGCACTGAAATCCCACGTCTTGATTGAAGGAAATAACACAGAAATCAAATCAATCTTAAACTGAGTTATGAGGGCGCCTGTAGATGGACTCATAATATCCAATCAATTACCAAAGCGATGTGTGCCGAAGTGGCGTGCTTGCCTTCATCCTCCTTTGTCGGAAGAGCACACACGCAAGTGAGATGCTCTGAGGAGGTCATTAAGGAACTAATTACTTCGTACATTGACTAGAAGAAATCTAATAAATTCGAGACCGCCCAGTAATACGATGTGAAGGGTTGATATGATTTATTCGTTTACGAAGGCACGCCAAGAAAGTCTTCTTCACACAAGCGCACACATGGACGCACACACCTGATGTAGCGGAGCGTGGATTATTTGTCAAACGACGTAATCATATTTTATATGAACATTATGGGCGTGCTGCGAGTGAAGATCTTGAGGAATAGGGTTGGAAAATTATTACTCAAACGATTGGATGGATGGTTTTGTTTATTTGATTTTCTCGAGAAAATTGATTCAATCAATTTTCAATTGAAATGCGACTGTTTATCTGATGCTTGAAACGAAATAGTTTGAAGTGAAAATTCTTTAAATTTTTCAACCGCACGCGTGATAAGTTTTCCAATTTTATTGAAACGTGCTATAGATCGTGCCAACTGGAGATCGTCTTTGGGTAAATCTCTGATTCAACTCAGATTGCCGAGTAGAGTAGGTGTGCAACCATGATACAGTCAAACCTTTCCAAGTTTGCCACCGACAGTCCAAACATTTCTGACCAAGTTAGGCATGTGGCCAACTTGTAAGGGCTTATAACTTGACAGGTTTCACTGTACAAGACTACAAGATATGGTGAATATTACAGACTGTGTAGCCTTTTTTCGAAGGTGTGACGTTTATGGTTCACATAAACCTCCTTCAGAAATTGCATCAACTCCAAGTTTTTTTAGCTCCTTGTTGACATGTTCCTCGCCAACATTGTCCAGACTTCCATCTGACGTCGCCACTATTTTCTTGATATTTTTTTCTTCTCTTTGTTTCTCTTTTCGTGTCAAAGCGAGTTCCCTGTGACGACACAGCTCAATTTTTGCGACCTGTCGAACAAACATAAACATACATAAACATACATTGTATTCTTGTAAAGGGACGGGATCAATGATAGTTTTCATCATCGCACCTTATTTCTTCCGAAATCATGAAGAAAACATGGTTAGCCTCAATGGTCTCAGGTATAGAGCTATATTAACCCACTTTCTTTGACCAGAGCTCGGAAGCATCGATATATACGAGCTGTTGTTCCAACAAGATGCTCGAAGTTGTGAAGGAAAAATTTGGCGACTGGGTAATCTCACAGGGTGCGTTCATTAATTGGACGCTGCGATCATGTGATTTGACAACGCTCGATTATTTTTCTCTGGGGCAACGCCAAGTTCTTAGTCTAAGCTAGAAAGCCAACCACTTGGGATGAGCTCGAGGACAACATTCCGAACATTATTGTAGGAATACCGTCGCACATATTGGATCGAGGTGTCAAAAATTGTACCGTCCGCTTGAAACACTGCCAGCGAAGTCAAGGCGGCCATGTGAATAATTTGCTATTTTAGACATAATGGCATGAATGTAGCTTCAAAATAAAGCTAAAATCAATTTTATACCTTACACCGTTGTTGATTTATTTAAATTTATTTTCCTATCTTATCTGCTGGTCACTCTTTATCATGGTCCACAACCATACGTCTCTGCTCAAAGTGTCTTCTCTTTGGCCGACTGACGGCTCAATCAAGAACTGCAAGGTCTGTACAAGATGAGTATAGCCAGAATCCAACGCTATAGGGAACGCTAGTACAGAATCGTGGCTTGTTAATTGAAGCCCAGGACCACCCGCCACGCAAAGAAGACGAATAGGTTACACTCACGCAAAAAGAATTCACACCAATGACGACTTAAGCCCTAACTATAATAGCAGTACGAAAATTTGAGCTTATGTAAAAACCATAAGCAAAGAAGGAGAATACATATACAGTATTGGACAAAACATTTGCAACTAGAAGTGAAATCAAGCAATTTCTTCAAATTCATTCAATTTCTTCAATTCATGTATATATCTGGGTGGTTTAACTTAGATGTTGATACATCGAAGTTTTAGGTTTCCACGGTATTAAACTTTTTTGGGCACAATGGACTCATAGTGGTCTAAGTGAGCCGTTGACATGTTCTTCATGTCAGCAAGGGCACGCATCTACCTAACCTAACCTAAGGAGGATACAGCTGTCAACTGACATTTGCACACGTAGAGATCGATTCACTTCGCTCCCGCGTCAATAGGCAAAAGTGAGCGAACTTAACGAAACTGAACGAACTTAACGAAACCGATCAAACTTAGCGAAACTGAACGAAGCGGTTATTATTGTTACAGTGTATCATCAGAAATCAACTGTGTACATACATAGGGATGTTCAACTCTTACCCTGTTCTCCCTTAACATTTTTTGACAGCTTGTTGCATTTATAGCGTCTGTGTAGCGTACGTGTAAACTGTTTCGCATTGCTTAAAGCAAAACTCTGCGTTCACTGCGAATAAGACAGTGTGCGTGAAATATGGTTGGCAAATGTAGTAGTATGTGTGAGACGAGAGGAAAAACAACTGTGAAGTTGAACATCTTGTTATAGACGATTTCTGGTGTATCAGTTTTATGCATTCGTTCAGTTGCTTCAATTCGCTTTTAGTTTTCGTACGGACATTATAGTTGGCCCTTTAGTCAGAACGCCACCAGGGGCAACAATAACTTCGAGGTAGGCAATTGCTTCTTCTATCTCTGCTGCACAAAAATGAGGAAAGACGAAGTCTATATAAGCGCGGCCTTACCCTTACCAATCACTGTTTATTTGCTCTTAAGGGGTAAATGAGTGACCAGCCCACACTCGCACAACCAAGCTAGTTCATAAAGAACACTGGTAATTTCTGTCGTACTATGCAGAAGCACTGACCTTGTTGCAGCAGCAGTTTGGCCTTGGACTGTAGCCCTACAATTATTATTATGAACTTTGTGAAAAGCGGATGAGAAAATTCTTGGTCAGTTAGAGAGGCCTGCTTGTGTAGATGATTTCAAAAAATGTTCTACTTGCAGTAATCCTGGTCTTAATTTACGCACTCCCTGTGCACATGTTTTCGACTTTTCGCTCAAGTAAATAAGCCGCCGCTGTTTCAGATCTAAGGTATTTGAACCCTGATCGCGCGATTCTCCCGATTGCCTCAGCCTATTTAAGATCGTGGAACACACATTGCGACTGTCAATAAAAAGGTGAAGTGAAGTCGTTGTTTTTTTTATGTTTTTTTTTATCAGCCTCCTACAATTGATTTTTGATGACGTTTGTATTGACGTTGAAGGAAGAACTATTATCTCAACTGTACAACGCCTACGAAAGCATACAGTTTCTTAGCCACGTAAGGCAAAAGCGCAACACGCCCGAAGTGTTTTTTTAACTCCAGAGAAACAAAAAGGGACTACACATAGATACGCTGATGCACACAAGTTGATAGCGACCTCGACCAACTTTGAGTGGGACGCTGGAGATAGCTGGCAAAAGACTGCACTGACTGCAAACACTTCTATGTTGGGTTCCAGTTCCACCCCAGACTATAGAGCCACTTGAAGAGGAAGGAGTCGGTGTAATAAACGATGTTATCGTAAAACAATCTTGAATTTATAGCATTTCTCAACGAGGCCATTAACGTTTGTGCTCAAAATGATTCTTAAAAAAATTATCTGCAGGAGAAAATTAGAAAAAAAACAATGAACCGTGTCAGGGGTTGGAAAAACAAAAGGAATACTGGGGAGGACTGCAATCGATTATCACACAGGGTTCGTCGACTTGTGAGGTTGTGAGAGGATAGTTACTCACGATAAATCGCTCGTTTAACTAGTGTTGAGTTAAGCAAGTCTACATGCGGTCCAATAAATTTAAGGATTATCTTGTTTAAATTTGTTTGGGCTCGTCTAAAAAAGAAAATTGGTGTAGACTATGGAACGAATAAAGCTCCAGGAGATTCGTAGACTTAGATTTGTATGTTGTTGATTAAAATTTGGTAAAATGGCATTAAGTTTTCAAGGTCTACACAACAGTGGAAACAAGGAACGTATGGACATATTGTTCGATAAATCAGTGACTTTGATGCCAGATGGCGCTCGGATTGCGTAGAAGATTTTTTTCTGACGGTGGACCAAAAACGGATTCGGGTAAAAATTTCAAACAAGAATTTGGAACTCTTTCAGTGCAGTTCGATTGAAGTTTTACGGACGGCGATTCGTAGCAGTTGTTGAATCCTGGATAGACCACAACGCGTCAGAAATGAAGAAAGAGTCAAAACAGTGGACTTCTGCAAAATAACTTGCTTAAGTCAAAAACCCATATTTTGGGAGTTTGGGAAATCTATTTTTTTTGGAAAGGGTAGAAAAGTTGGAATTTCGTTGGGAATAGTAAATTAAGCAGAGGAGAATACGTTGAAAAATAAATTCGATTTTGAACACATTGGCTGCCACGTCGTAAGATTTTGTACGACACCTAGAGACCATGTCTTACATTTTGGTACGACGCTTAGTAATTTCTTGGGAATTGAAATGAAATGTAATTCGTACGAGAACATGCGACACGCAAAAATCGATATAACTTCAAAGTTAAAAAAAATAAAGGATTTTAATTAACGACTAGGAATGCAATTTTCAGTTACCTGCATACATGGGTGTATATATGCGGGTATACCAGACCACCATTTTTAAAATGATCCCTATTAAGACTCTCTGTCCATACGTATGAAGGATCTCAAACACACACTGCGCAGGTAATTTAAACTTGCCCCCAGGCAACGCATTACGCCTCTGCGATTGCGCCTTCGAATAATCATCGAAGTTGGATTTTCCCACACACACTTACCGCACGTCCAACGCGAACATCAGTTGCCGACAGTTCAAGAATCTCAGCGCCAAGCAACACAACCCGTAGTCGAAACATTGTTGTAACGATGAGTTCATTGACATGAACGATATAGAAATTTACATCTTTTCCTCAAACTCTCCCCACCCCGACTACATGACACTTGACAGGAAACCAAATTATCAGGAACACATCCAAGCAGACTATGCTTAGCGTAGTCATCGAAACTACGTACTTCTTCATTAATATTTCATGAACTAATCGAGAACTAAAGTGTTCAAAGTTAGTTACTCCATGACAGTTTGTCTCCCTCTTCGAATGCACCACCCTCACCGAAAACCCTTACACAAACTCCGATAGATATTCAATCGATTTTTTCGACACGTGTTCCCTTTGAATTACTCAAAATAAATACACACTCCACGTCCACTTAACGTAATTGGTGTTCGGTTTATTTGTAATCAAACAATCGCACATGCAACTGTTTGTAATTTTTATGACATCTTGCAATGCGAACTGTCAGTGAGGCCCTTTATTGGCAAAGTCACGCTTTGCGCGAACGAATCGCGTGCTTTTTCATTTAGCAAGTGATAATTATCGCCTTAAGTCAATTTTGTCAAGTCAAGTTTTGAGTTTTGTATCTTAAGTGTCATAAATGAGGATCTGTTTGACTGTTTGACAGCCAGTGGGAACATCACAGAATTGGATGACAGAACTGTGATGGAGTGAAAATTCAAACGAAGCCATAGATTCCCCTTCGAATCGGACGTTTCTAGTTGAAAAGTCAGCAGAATTGTTGATTTGTGTTGAGAGAGATCAGATTTGATCAAAAGCTGGGTTCAATTGGCGAACTTTTCCGAAATTTGGTTCAAAAATTGGTGTAAGCATGTCAACTGACACAAGTCCGCTTACTCAGACGGGATAACGATCTCCGTTGCGTGGACGTCACTAAAGTAGTCACAATGTCTGGAGTTTAAACATATTTCTCGTAGATAATAGAAGTTCTCCAACGTCATGACCACATTTGGTAATCCAGCCAAAACCAGTACTGTTCGCTAGAAATATTTTTATTTCACAATTTTTTATGAACCAGTAAAGAGGCGGACATGGTTGAATTGTCGCCATTTATGTACATACTCTTTGAAAAGCTGTTGTTGCTAATGCATGGCGCGGGGACTTGACACATCGCATATTGTACAACAATGTTGCATGACTCAGACCAAATCGTACGTAGAACAAGAATTGTCTTATTCTCATGTAACCAACATTGGAACAGATGGCCTGTGGGCTTAGCAAACGGATTCCGACATGCATACGTCGACAGGCACGGTTGATCACATGATTTGCTTGTGGCTCTGGAGCAAATTCTTCTAGATGATTCGTATAAATGTTGGCATGGTTCGGTTCGTGATTCGTGGTTTAATCAGAGGTGGTTGACAGATTAATTCTTGTTCTAAAAAAAAGGTTGCTGGCAATGCGAGAAAAGTGGGTGATAGATTAATTCTTGTCAAAAAATTGATTGCTGGCAACGCTTGCATGCAAGGTCTTTCCATATTCCCTTTAGACACCACTCAAGTCAAAGGGGACTAAAATTTAATGACAATTCCGACTGCTTTACTCTCGAATAATTGCCAGCGACTCAAGAGAGAGCCACAAAATGAGAATGATTGGTGGGTTTTGTCCCCTTCACTAAAGTCGAATCGGACACCGGCACCATGCAGTCGACGCACTTTATGGTGACCACAGTATCGATTGGGGTTTAAGTCAATTATGTGCATGTGGTCATTGTGATTGGTGTGCACATGGGGTCTGAGAAGCATTTTCCATTTACAGGAAAACTTCTTTGAAGTTATCCTCCAATTCACGTCCTTTGACTTCAAGTCGATGAGTAATTCCATGCATTCTTGTAGTTGCTGTCATGCGGTTGTATATGGTCAACATTAATGTCTTGACTTAAATAACGGGGAAGCATTGGGAAAAGAATTTATTTCGAGTCGCTAAAGGTGGGAAACTGTGCCAAAAAAAAAAACGCTGAAGGGAGTCGCACGGCCTCACTTTCTGCTTAAGAACAGCGACACGGACAACAACAGAAGTTTTTGAAGAAACAAAGCAGAGGCCATGTAGTGCGCATGGCCCGAAGAGTTTTCGCCTCCGCGCCTGTGGAACAATGCAGTGGGGGATGCCTACGAAACCGCTGGCGCTCACAAGTGGAGAGGGCCTCATCCAACTTGGCGTCCGTAATTGGAGACAGCTGGCTACAGACCGTGCCAGCTGGAGAGGGTTGCTGATTGGGGCCCAAGCCCACGACGGACTGTAGCGCCATCAGAAGCGAAGGCTACACGGGGACTACATGAGCATTGCTTTACGAGCATTACATTACTCATGAACAGTGGCAGCAAAATGCGCATGTTGACAAAAGGATGTCCATGGGTCGATGACAAATCACACCAGGATCAATTGTTGGCGCGGTGATGGGAAACTTTTATGAGAGTAATTCTCAAAACCAATCTAAACCGAATATAAAATTAAAAATAAATCCAATGCTTGTATCGACATTTATCGATCGACTATAAAGTATACATAGCATCAGGCACAATGTTGCCTTTTGCTGGCGTTTGTTAAATTAAAAGTAGGTCAAATTGTGTTTATTGGCTTTTGTTGAGATACCATGTTTGGGCTGCATGCGCTTTGTGAGTCCAGTGTGTTACCTCAGAAGCTACCAGCTTAACGGTGAACCAATGTGACAATGAAGAGGCGTCAAATTACAAGAGATAATACAGCAATTGAAAAAATATCGTCAGGTTCTATTTGATCATTTTTCGGAATGCAACGTTTTCAATAATCACGTAAACTCGAATTTTTTAATGTCTGAAGGATATACATTCTTGTCATTGAGGGTTGGACTCATCGAGAAGTTTGATTAGCCTTAAAAAGAGTTCCTGCAAAATAAAACCAGCTTAATGACTCAAAAATGTTATAAGGAAATTAAGACGTTATTTTTTTACTGACTTACGAGTACATCTAACCCAAACTTGCGCACCTTAAAAATAAAATAAAAATGTAATACTGTTAAACCTAGGGTCCTTGTCACTCACGTCTTCTCGCCTAATTTATAATTTTTAATTATAAGTTAGGCTTTTTAAATAAATAAATAAATTAATTTAATATTGAAAATTTCTGAAGCAAAGTAATTACTGAGGAAAAAAGTACTAAGTATTTCTAGAAATTACATTTTTTATTCAATTTAAAATTAAAAATAAAGTTCTGAGTTTTTAACTGCAATGATCAAACTTAAAGGAATCGACCAAGTTTGCGAGTTTGGCTTAGACCGACTGTATTTCCTAAAAATATACATCTACATTTTTTTTAATTTCCTCATCGCATCGTTAAAATAGAAAAATGTTAGAAAAACAGAATTTTTGCTTATAAGCCAGAAGGAAAAATAACCTCTCACTACGGCGTCGTGTTGTGCATGCTATTGTTCTCTCACGAGCGGAGGGGACCTACAGTTTAATGCCGACTGCGAACGGCGAGATTGAGAAGCTATTTCTAGACAGTTATACTCTTTGAGCATTGTCAGTGACTCGAAAGAGGTGGAGCCGTGAAAAAATGTTTTGATGTTTTTTTTCCGAGATTCGAACTGACGACCTCGAGCGTAAGAGTCGTCGCACCTACCCACTACGCCACGGCGGCCACACTTTTATAACCATAACTTGAAATATCTCGCAATTCAAGAAGTGGTGGTGAAATTCTCTCAAAATAAGGTAAAATTGCAAAAAAGTAACGAAGGCAATAAAACATAAAAAAGTAGCTCACAAACATAAATGACGAAAGAGGAGTCGAGGAGGAAGTCGGTTGACAAATAGGAAAACTTATTTCAATAGACTGTGAGAAATTTATCTAGAGCTACTATGCAATGTTTGCGTACGTGAACAGGATTTATGCGAGAAACACAATACCGGGTTGGTGATACCGTTTCTGCGTTATGATACGTGTTTGGTAGACCTTCAGGGACACTTTGATATGACAATCCAAATTTATCAGCCATTTTCATATCTCAAGTGTCAAAATTCATATGAAAAGTGTTAAAATGCAGAAAACTGTTTCAACATGTTGAACGATTTGCGTGAGAGAGTGCGTTGTTACGAGAGATTACGTTGGTCTCAATGCTCTCATATTTAACAAACGCAGTATTTCGTGCATTGCCATTTTATTGCATGTGTTTGCAATCAGCTGCTACTCGACGGTAGCACAATATTGTGTTTCAGGTATTAGTGAACTGTAATAAAAAGTAGTAGAATATAGCTGTTATGTTTTTTTAAAGTACTCGAACAGACTTTGATCGTTTATTCTCGTTGTTGTTCTCGCATCTATGACAGCGGGTAGTAAAGGTTAAGCTTTGGTCTTTTAGTATTCAATCGGTCAACGGTAACGTAACGATAGCAACAGTTTTTTAGATCTCTTTTATAGATCTGCGAATGGATCTGGTTTGTTGTAAAAGAATCGAGCCTCTGCCTTTGCTGGCAGGGGAAAACGCTTTCAAAAATTTTTCTCACCCACTTCAAGCCAACTACACAGTGGTTCCTTCAGAAAGTTTCGAAGACCTGATAAGTTACGCTGAGTTCCATTAAAAGTTGTTGGTCCAGCCATACAAATACATTTTTCCATTTCGAGTCACAGCAGTTCGAAACATAAAAATAACAACCCAAAGTAAGCACAAGTAAACTTTGATGCCTGTATGATTATACTTTGTTTGTTCGATCAAAAGTCAAGGTTAGCCAGTAGAGAGAGAAGCCAGTAAACCTAGGACACTAGTCTCTCACGAAATTCATGCTCATTGAGACGTGGATGAACATTCCCTTAAATGAAATGGATCGTCGACATCAGATAAATCTATGAATTTAGCTGACGGATGGAAGATCAGTAATGATTCGCAAAAGCCGTCGGCGATCTTGAAATAAGAAAAATTATGTACAGCAGTCGAAACATTATCAAAGTCGCCTGTTTGGACGCCACTACTCCAGCGAGATGTTTGAAAATACGTATCGGGAACGTCCTTTTAAATTGCGAGCTACTTTGCGAATTCATAAATAAATGCCAACTCAGTTTCGCACAATTATTTTATAGTGAAATATCTCTCTTCTTACCAACAAACAACAGAATAGCGAAGAGATAATGTGTACAAAGTCAGAAAATTGTGTAACTGAAGGCATCTACAAGAGATATCCCTTCTCCTTGCACGAACCTTCTCCAGACCCAACTTGGAAAGTTGATGAGAACCGCATGAATTTTTGGCAAACATCTCGCCAATTGAATCGAAAATTTCAGAGCATTGCATTTCAGTTCCAAAGTTCCGCTATGTCACCATTAACGTTCAAAACAAGTTCATACCCTCATGTTTTTGCCTGTGCTT
Source organism: Myathropa florea (assembly GCA_930367185.1). NCBI lineage: Eukaryota > Metazoa > Arthropoda > Insecta > Diptera > Syrphidae > Myathropa > Myathropa florea. Next base: position 6,117,124 of record OV884003.1, on the reverse strand, counting down.
GTGGTGGATAATAAATCAGTGGAAACAAGCGAATTTAGGTCATCGTTCTGCTTGCCAACAAACCCCGAATATAGGTCACCTCATCTGTCTACTGCAAATGGACATTTTCACCAGCTCCCATCAAATCTGCATTCGGTATGTATCACATGGCAGGGCGAATTTAGGTCAGGTCAGCTCTAGCGAGGCACAGTTTCGGGCCTAATTAATTCAAAGATATCAGGTCACGGCCCGAATCTCCCCCGAGAGTGAGACCACTGAAAAACCGACCGAAAGTGGAATGCATCCAATTGGCATCACATCCATCTCGGTACACGGTACCAACATGTGAATTTGGAATGCCACCCGCCGGCACAGTTGATCGATTTTTTCTTTCATCCAGTGACTAGTTGAAGTTGAATAGACTCGTGCGCTGCCCAAAGTTACAATACACATGTAGCTGCAACATTTTCCTATTTTTATCTCCTCGCGGGTGGCATTTCGTTTCAATTGCCGCCGCCACGTTGCCGGGGGTGGGGGGATGATATCAAGTGAATTTATACTATATTCAACGGAGTGCTTTGAAATGTCACTTTATGCTGCCGTCTGCCTGCCCTATCCGGTTTGAGCAATTTGCCGGCACAAACCTTGCAATTAATTACCCGGTTTACGGTCTTTATCTTTGAAACGGGCGACCGGGATTTTCAAAATGCCATCGCATACATCGAGACATGTCAAAGGAGTGCCAAGGCACTGGATTTTATTCAACAAAACGTTGCATGTGCACTGTATCGGTCCAACAAGCGACCATTTATCAATGACATAATTTACATAAACCGATCTCGGCGCGCTGATAAGCCCTGCAAGGATAAACTTGCACTGTTTACACGTTATCAGATCCAGAGACACACAGGGACCGATAGAGAGAGCGAGAAAGAGAGAGAGAGAGAGAGCGGTTGAAGCCGGCCTGGTCTGACATCCAAAACCAGATACAAGATACAGACAAGAAAGAGTATCGCAATCGCAGTCTTGCAGCGCACACAACTGTCACTATGACAGCGTCGACGTCGACGTCGACAATCCGATCTGCAATTGCAAGCCAAAACGCTCACGGTGAGAGAGCAAGCACGAAACTGAGCGGTTTTGTAATTTGATATCAGTCCGCGAGGGGGCATAGAACAGGGTACCCGGCGCGGCGCGACGCGTCCGTATCTACACTCACACGCACACCACCGCAAGTGATTATTAGATTCAAATGCATGAAGAAAAATAGGACAAAAAGTATCTGAGTGCTCTCGCGTATTGAACTAGGGGAGAAGTAGAGCGCAAAACGAAGAGGAAAATGCTGTAATCAGTGATTATGTTTTGCCATCAGCCCAGAGAGCGAGAGAGAGAGAGAGAGCGCGTTTGCTGTGCGCAGTACTTGTTTGCGGGTTCCCCTCTGTACTGAACGCGCTTCTTGCATGTACATCGAGTGTGTTCCTGAATTTTATTTATTTCATTATGCTCTTGCTCTTTCTTCTTTCTTTTCCTCTGATTCTCTACCACTGTGTTCTTTTTTTTTTTTTTACACGACGATATTTTATTCGCACAACACACTATTGAATTCGATTTCAATTGGGCGCATGCTATGCGATGACGTCACGACAGATGTGTACAACTCGCCGATTGTTTCTCTTCACACTATTTTTCGTTGTTTTGCTTCTTTCGTTCGATTTTGTTATCTGCGTCTGCTCTTCGACAAACTCATTCGTTTGCTTTTCATTATTTGATATGCTATCCGCGGTGTACGCGGCCGATAGGAGCGTATTTATTCGCTTTTGTTGAGATTCCACTTGTGGGCTGCATGCGCTTTGTGAGTATTTGCCACTAGTGAGTTATCTCAAGAACTACCAGCGCAACGGTTGGGGCTGTGTGATAACGGTGCAGGAAAGAATAGTGGACAGAAAAGGAAATGTGGTTTCGAGGGCTTGTTGGTATTTTTTTTTCTCTCTTCCATTTGTTGTCTCAAAACGTTGATGAATCGATGGATTTTGGGACGAATTTTGAATGAGTTTTTGTAAGGTCATGTGAGACGAATGGGGACGATTTTTCAAATGGAAATGTTTTATTTTATGAATTTATAGTTATGGCATTGACATCAACTGTTATTTGAAAGATTTGTCAACATTTTGCAAAATCTTAGAGCTGCTGTGGGCCCTCTTATTTTTTTTTAATTTTTTGGATCCCTGGATATTGTGGGAGGTATTTCTTTAGATACAAAAGTGTAAACAGTGCAACTTTCTGAATGAACTTTGTAGTCCCAACTTTTATTGCTCTATCACAAACATTCAATTGATGTGTTTTTGAAAGCATAATTCTTTGGGCAATGATTATGGTTGCACAACTTCAAGTTCTCAAGCCAATGACTTCCTTTTTGTGTGGGTCTTCAGTCTGGAGCGCACGTTGGCCTCGACCATTAAGCCTCTCCATTTGGCGTCTCCAATTGCACACAACTTGTTTTTTAAAGGTTATTTTTGAATTGTTTACACCATCTTACACACGTGCCTCCTCCGTCCTTTGTTAAGAGTATGTAGCTGTTTTTAATTGAACCTGTCTTATAAAACATCACGATCGCGAAGCATTAAACCTACTAACTAAAGTGCACCAGCGATTTTTTTAAGATTGCCTCATCCTCGAGCGTATGCAACTAACTCAGTAATGTCAAAATAATAACAACATTGTGGTGCTACGGTCCGGGATATACATATACATACATATCTATATACTTGAGTCAAGCTTCTACAGTGACCCTTAGTGTTGTGCGTGGTATTGTTTTTTCACGAGTGGGTTGCCCTATAGTTGTATGCCGACTCCGGACGGCGAAGTTTGAGTTAGAGTTACAGTTATGTTCTTTGAGCATTGTCAATGACTTGAAAGAGGTGGAGCCGTGAAAATATCTAAGCTGTTTTTCGGGAATCAAACCTAGACTTCGAGTGTAGCAGTCGACTCATTTAGGCCCGAACCCATAGAATCAGTGGCGTGCGTTGCGTTCTGTCAAAAAATGGACAACTCATATGCAAGCCCTTGTGAAAGGGAGAGAGACAGCGGTCCATAAGTGGAATGCATCGCAATGGATAGAGTTAAAGAACTTTTAACTTTTGGAGCGTTTGACAGATGATAGGTACTTTGAAATTCATTCAGTGGTTGCTCATGTGCTCGTCATTTCGGAATTTTTTGAATGAATGAATACATTTTATGTTCTTTATGATTGTTTTTAAATAATTTCCAATAATCCCTGAAATTAAAATTTTCGTTTTTTTTTTCAGTTTTATATTATTATGGTCAACAAACGCAACGCATTCATTGCCCATTTCCGCCTAAAACACACCCATTTGTGCTACCGTCGAGTGACGTTTAACTTTCAACAGAAGCAAAACAATGGAACGGCAGAACAGTTGTGCTACCTTTGTTAAAAAACAAACGAGAGCACCGTAATCTCCCGTAACAACGCACTTTCTCACGAAAATCTTTCAACATGACGAAACATTTGCGTCCGTTTTGACACTTCCCATACAAATTGAGCACCAAGGTGGTATTGTGTTTCCCACAAGAGCTACACAAGTACAAGTCTCTTAAATAAACTGATTCAAATGTAATGTACCGTCCAATCATTTTTTTAAATTCTTATAAGTTAGGTGCGAATTGCTGTCTGCAGATTAAGGTCTCATTTAGATCAGTATAGGCTCATTGCCAACAATTTTTAATAGACATGTTCTCCTTTTCCTTAAAACAATTTTTCGGAAATTAACGGTATTTAAATATTTAAATTAAATATAATAATAATAATGGCGGCGCTACAGTCCGAAGTGGACCTGGATCCAGCTTCTCAGCAACCACTCGTGTTATGCGTGCTATTGTTCTCTCACGAGTGGAGGGGACCTACTGTTTAATGCCGACTCCGAACGGCGAGATGGAGAAGCTTTTTCCAGACAGTTATACTCTTTGATAAAATTTAAATGCAAACATGAAATCTGCAATCCTTCAATTTCTTATCAAAATCTTTGTTACCATCATGCTTTGGTCTTGTATTTGGATTTTAGTAAAGCATTTGACCATCCTCGATCCAGATAAAGGGTAAATTGACAGATTGGTTGATAAGTTACCATGAGAAGCAACGTACAAATTAGATAATGCTACAGTCAAATAAACGAATTGAAGTACGGAGTTCCATTTCAAATTGTACTAAAGATTATTCCGAACACCTTGCGATTGAACTCGTCGATACGTACAAATCTTGGCATTGTTTTCGACTGCCAGTTCTTGCGGGAGCACCTGCTTGTCTGCAATACAAAGCCTTACCCCCTGTAATAAAACAAATTTATTATTCACTCATAGAGTCGAAGCTACTTTATAGTGTGATGGCCTATGGAGTTGCGCAAAACACACAACGAGCACCTGCAAAGAGTTCAATACGGTTCAGCGAAACTTCTGTAGGGTAGGCACATTGAAGGTAGATATTCTATACGTGAAACAATTTTTCAAGCTGACCATTTCACTGGAGCACGATGAAGACACAATCATTTCGAACGCAAATAACTCATCCGTTTGGAACAAAGAGACCTGCTGGAGGACTATTTCATCTCCTGCCTATCATCATCAATGATTATGGTGAAAGAACAATCACGTACGAAATGCGAAATATGCGCAACAATCTTCCGCAGCTTGTAAGAAATATAGCCTCAGTAAATGAAAAAAAATTAATTATACATATAGACATCTGTATGTTTACATGAGTATATATCAACAAATCAATAAAAACAATAAATTTTCGAGTCTTACAGAAACAACCTCAATTTGCCTTATTCTGCATATAAAGGTACCAAAGGTTTATACAAACGAGGAAGTTCAGGATCTTTTTTATAAACGTCCGTAAAACAATTTGGTTGGCAAATTTTATGACAATTTTGTTTTTTTTTTTGAAGCACTACTGGAGCACTCAGACTCAAAACTGGTCCATTGTACTGTCAGGTAGGAACCTAGTCCAGTGCCGTTAATTTAATTTAATCACAATGGCAAGGCAAATGGTAACTGGACCAGATTCGATTTCAGTGGGATTCGAACCTGGGACGTCTCGAACTTGGGGCAGGCACATTTGAAAGGAACGTCAAATTCTAAGAAGTTTTTACATCAGTCACTCGTGAGAGTAATCGTTTTCAAATAGTCAAAAGAGAATTGAACTTTACGCCGACTCCGAAGAACAACGTCTACGAAGATTTATGTGACAGTTATGCTGGTACCTACTACTGCAAAACTCAACGGCGACCACATACAGAGTATATTTAACATTTTAAGAGACAACCATTGCTCCAATTTTACACTTGAAAGCGTATTTACGACCAATTAACTCTAAGAAATCGCTTAATAAATGTGTACATCGTATATTTCAGTACTGGTTCGGAAATGAAATTGCTCTTGATGTTAATTTTAGAATTTTTTTCTTTGATACGACTCATTTAAGAGGCATTTGAAATGAAGAAAGGCATGCTATAAACACGAAAGGTCGAAGGTTTAGTATGTTTCATGGGGTGGTGGAAATATTGGGCCAGACTTTTTTTTCGAAAATGTTATAGTCAGTGATCTATGATTGCTCATTTTGTTTTTCTCAAATTTGTCAAGGTCCTTAGTGAACATACTATCAAAGACTTTAATTATTGTAGATTGTGCATCTCATATAATCGCATTTTCCCTTTTGAATTGATGTTTCATGGCACGGGGTGCGGTTTTATACTGAAGAAAAAAAAACGAACAAATTTCAGCGGTGCAAACGACACCCTTTTGGTGTGCATTTGTGTGTGTACACATGTTCCAATCATCAAATAATTTAGCACACATTAAAAGAAAAATGTTAATTTTATTTCTTACTTCGGTTCGCCACGATGAGAGAGAGGGTGTGACCTGAAATAAGGCCAAATAAAATAAAGTCAAATTTCAAATTCGTTTTGGAAAACGAATTAAGGCCTTTTTTGGTTTTATTTTGCTATGCAAAAAAAAGTTGGGTACCTCAATGACAAAAACGTAATGGAAATTCCGAATGTGTTTACATACAAAATTCGGAATTATTTCGTTTTCGACACGGAAATATGGTCGACCCTTGAAAAATTTGAGGTAAATCCCTTCCGTTCATTCTAAAAATAAAACACATAAAAAAACCATTAGGTGATGTAAAATATGGCCAAATAAAATAACCCCAATTCGAAAAATTTGGCATTGTTTCGTTTTCAAAAATGAAATATTCTTGGCGTTTTATAGCAGGATGAACGATTAAAAAAAAATAAATTTGGACTTATTTCACATCACCAAACGATTAGGGCGTTATTTCTCTTTAGTTCTCTTTAGTTCTCAATTTGGTGTTATTTCCATTTTGATATCGAAATAAGACCGAATTGTATGCCCTCAAACCGAAATTGGCTTTAATTCGTTTTCTAAAGTGAAGTAAAGTGAGCTGGACCCAATGATAGAACCCGCCATATCATTTTTTTCTTAGATTAGACACACAATCCATATGGTTTCATAGTTTTTGTTATTAGTCAAACACGTCGACTCCTACGCTTAAGATTCATGGTTCGATCCCGTACACCACATCTCTCGAGTCACTGTCAAAAAACCTTGTGGTTTGAAGTGGACAGACAACTGTAGATCCCCTTCTAGAAGCCATAGAAGCTAGCCCCATGTCTACCCCAATCTATAGCGTCACTCAAAAAAAGCGAATGTGAAAGAGCTGTACTTTCGAGATGGAGCATCATACTGCACATAGCGCACGGCAATTAATTAATTTATTAAAGGAAAAGCACAGTTTTCAGTACCGAATTCAAATCCAAAGATATGACATATCCGTCTCTTGGGCTATTACTAAAGGTTTCACATACCCTTAGCCGAGGGACGTCGGCAAACACCTTAGGTAACTAACTCCAACTAACTCCAGGTTGCCCCTTAAAAATAAACATCTCTTTCTTGATAAGGAGCGGGGCTTATCTAACTGCCTGCACTGCCTCTTCCTTACGTTGCGACATGCAGTTGTAATGCAACTCAACACTGACTTGGAAGATAGCATTAAATATATGTATCTGGTGGCCCATTACGCATACAATGAATGAAGCAAGTCGTATCTGTAATTCACCACATGACACTGCGCATGACACATTTTAAGTCTTCCTCGATTTCAACCACTTGTGTTGCCAATCTTGATGAAGTGAAATTAGGCCAAATTTAAAAAAAAACTGTTATTATTCCATTTTCGAAAGTGAAATAAGGCCAAATTATTTGACCAATTTTTAAAAACAAATCATCTTAATTGTCGCTTACAGCGACAGAATAAATTTTTTTTTATATTGTGTATCGAAATTGTAATGTCCGACCCGGACGCGACTGTAGTTCGTTGTGTAGCTGTGCATGTGTTAAATATTATTGAAGTCTATTTGGGTGCATATAAAACTAACAAAATTTAACGCTATTTTGACAAAATTAAAATTAAAATTTTTATTAATGCACGATTTTTTTTTAAATAAATTAAATTAATTTTTTATGTTAGTAAATATTTTCAGTTTTTTTTTCTTTAATCGGATAAATCGATCGTATTTGAGCAGTCCCTGCACCGTCACATTAAGCAACTTTCACTATATTTTGATATGAGGACATGAAATTTAGTCTTATTTCCATATCAACATTGGAAACAACACCCAATATTTTGTACATTTTTTGGAACGGATGGAAAGAAGTCACCCCAAATCTTTAATTTTGGAACACAATTTTTATAACAAACCAACCGTGGAATATGTATGACTTTATTTTATGTCACCACTAACCTCAGTCAGGTCGGGCTTTGTTTCACTGGCTCATGATCTACAAAGGTGCCAGAGTATGATCTCATTAGGTTGTCTCAAAATCCGAAATCTGTTCGCCTTTGAATCCCACTGGAGAAAACTATAGCCACGGTAGTTAACAATAACGCTGCAGCGAGTAAGCAATAACTTACGCCTTCTTGGATGTTGAAGTTTTCTTACCAAGAGATACCACTTTTGATTAAAAAATTAGATAATGGAGGAAATAGACAACTTTAAAGCCCACGTTCGCCCAGCACACTGTTTGGTATGCCAATGTTAAAACGTTCGTATTGTGCTCTTTTTCCGGCCTGTCGGAGCATCCATGTCCTCGCAGTCATATTTAAACATTAAAGTCAACAAATTATTTACTCACAGACGCCCACTCCTACTCTCTGTGTATTGTGTCTCAAAATGTAACATAAATATGTACACGCATATGTTCAAATTTCGTTAGGTCTTGAAAATGTGAACTGACTGAAAATATAACTAAATGTCTTGCATGAAAACACTTCATGGGCCACAAGGGATTTGGAGAAATCGAAGAAGATACACGAATGAGGTGAGATGCGGGTGTTTAGTTAGGGGTGTGGAAAATGCACTTTAGAGTCATTTTGTATAGGATAAGCCTTTGGTTTTGAAGTATGTGGTCATTACAAGAAGGTCATATGGCTCAGAATTGATAAGCTCTATTTTTATAAACGACTTGGTTGCAATGCAGAGGATTCGTTCATCGGCCCCTGCTCGTACTCTGGCTTGCACATAATAACGAGTAACAAAGCGATACGCGTCTGATACTGCATAGAATCTGTACACTTGAAATTATTTAAAATAAGACCTTTTTTGATAACAAATAACATTGCAAAGCCATGATCATCCCATGATTTAAGGATAAAGATCCCCAAAAGAAATGATGTGATAGCTTAAGGGCCAACCATAATAGCCGTACGAAAACTTATGCTTATGTAAAAGCAAACGAAAAGTAACCGTAGCATCGTCAAATTTCAAATTGCTTATATAATATAAACTTAATAAGAATTCAGCTGTCAATTCTGCCTACGTAGAGACCCAACATTTGCCTTCGTAAAGAGTAGGTAAAAATGAACGAACTTAACGAAACTTAACGAAGTGATTTTTATAGTCAAATTGTATTATTTGTATTTATTCCCTTGGTTTCTCCATTTCTCTTAAAATGTTGTACGGCCATTATATTTATGATGCAGATGGGGAACGGAAATGGAACAAAAAACGCTATAAAATTAGAACAATATTTTGTCTTAATCAACCTCCTTTTGGAGGTAAATGTAATACGCTGAGGTCCAAACTCACAGCAGATTGTAGCAGTTCCAAAGCCACTTCCCGCCATGAGAGAAGAACAACTTTTGATTTGTTTGTTGCTGAGATAATGAAGTCATATACAGTGGTGTGACAGTGGCACACCACTGTATGTGCTTCATTCTTGAATGTCTTAACAGTTAGTCAACACGAGGAGTTTTATAATTCAAGGGAAAAATATATGTGCCTACTAGAATTTGCGCGGGTTCATATCTAAGTTCCTGTAAAAAAATATCACTCTGACAACTCAATAATAGACAGTTTTTGACATGTAAACGGACATTCATTAAGCGCTTCCTATCTTTAAATTTAAATAATACAAAGTGTGTGTGAGGTATCATCAACATTTTCCATTTGTCTGAAAGGCCTATTGATGCCATTATGTATAGAATATAATATTGTTTGAATGTCCATCGCGGCTTCTCTGGGTGGCACGCATCCGAAATGTTTAATTTTCCGTGACTCTGGGGCTCAGGCTGAATTTGACCGATGGCACGGGTTCTGTTATGTTGTTGGGCATGAGTTATTCGCATAGACCTGCGACTTCTAAAAACCCCACGAGAAAAATGTTGTGTATGATGATGCTTTTTAGTGTAAGTTGCATCAAATAGTCAATTTTGTGCTGTCAAAATTCAGAAGCAATAAAATGGAAGCAAAATTTGGAAAAGGTTTGTTCGATATTATGACCTCAAACTACTTAAGACAAGGTCATGGTGCCCTTGATCCAACGAAAGGAGCATCCAAAAAAGTCTTCCAATGCAATCATTTTGAAATAAACAACAAGGAAGTACATAATTGCATTTCAAGTCGCCTACATTGACCCACATTTCATCCGTTTCCATGTCGTCTAATAAATGACCATGTGTCAAAAAAATTGCACACAAATGTCACTTGCATGTGTCAAACGAACCTCACATCCTCACATCCTCACATCTTCACGTCGTGCAGGCAAAATTAATTTCCATGTTCGTTTTATTTGTTTATTTAAACAACCGAGCGAATAAGCTGCATGCACATTGTGCACATACAAATGGCGTGTTATATACGAAGCGACATATATAAATGCATGTACTGCCTATGGATACACGAAACATACACATTTACATACCCAACGCATTGCGGAATGAGATGTGTTTTGAGTCAACGAATGCATGTCTCGAGTGTGTCCGTACATGCATGCATTGCTTTCGAGATAAAGAGAACACGAAGAGCCTCTTCCCTCATCAGATCCCTCCTGCTCCACATCCAAATTCCTCCAATCATTTGCCAGGCTATCCCAACTTTCGGAAAATTTAATTCCACTCAACTGCCTATCTGAGAGTTCATAATCTCGTCTCCTTTAAAATACCAACTCATCCACATTACCCCTCCGCCGGAGCCCATTCCATCCACTCGGACCGATGGATAATAAAAGCCCTACAGATGGAAACCGGAGATGGAAGAAATCAAGAGAGAAGAGAATGAGTGAACGAAAAAAGAAATAAAATAAATATCAAATTCAAAACCTGCCAACTCTGCGAGTGAGTTGTGCTTGCGCCTATGTGTGGACAGTGTATCTAAGGCCAGAGTATCAGTATCTACTACACACACAAGCGTACCCTTCGCGTAGCTGCGCAGAAAACACAAACCTCGGTATATACCCAGATGATTATGCATAAACCGAACGAACAGGGAAACACCGAAACGAGCGATAACTAGAGGAGGCCAATTTTATACTTCTCCTTCTACATACACACGGGCATACAATGTGTACGCTCAGCCACTGAAAGCGACCCCTTCTGTGAGGAGCCGCACCAGAAAAAGGTCTCTAAAGGGAATCAGTGTATTGTGCAGAACCACCACGTCACCGTCACTACATTTGCTCACGACCAGCAAGTACATAGAGCAACACTGGAAACTGGAACACGCTATAGATATACCCAACCAACTCAGATGCTGGCAATGGAGTGGTCTTTTGAAAAGACCTACATAATTCCTGTTGCTTCCTAGGTAACCAACACGGACAATAGCCGGCTCGGGGTTGAGACGAGTGAGAGACACTTGGTTTTCATTCATATTGTTCATGGAAAATCCCGATTTATGTTTGAGGCGTTTTTATGCGACAATTCGACTGAAATTTCGAGCCACCAAATCACATTGACAGCGGCTAGGGTTTTGTGAACTGATTTATGTAAACTACGTGAGGATAAACCGACGACGACGACTGATGTCTCCCTTGGGGGGTGTTGTTGGGTTTGGTGGGGTTCGAATGCAAAAGGTCTTGTGTCTGGATGGAGTTGTAATTCGATATGACAACTTTAAAGTGGGCTTTAATGGGAAAATAAATTGAAGATATTTTACGAATGGTTGACAAATTTGGATATGTTTGTGGAGAGTTTCTAGTTTCCAAGGGTTACAGATGATCCAGTCTAGTGCTCAGTCTAGATCCAGTCTAGTGCTCAGTATAGATCCAGTCTAGTGTTCAGTCTAGATCCAGTGCTACTATTTTGCTGGACCTGTACCTCAAATATCCTACTGATGTAAACTGAAGCAATCGAGAGAATAGACAAAAATGATATACTGTGACCATATTGACACCGCTTCGCACAGTTTCCTTAAGTTCGGTCAGTTTCGTTAAGTTCGTTCAGTTTCGTTAGGTTCGTTCAGTTTCGTTAAGTTCATTCAGTTTAGTTAAGATCGTTCAATTTTGCCAACTTACACGAGAGCGAAATGAATCGCTCTCTACGTAAGCAAAGATTAGTTGACAGGTGCATTGTCTTTAAGTTTCTATAAGCAATTATGAGCACTTTGAAATTTTACTATGCTTCTGGTTACTTTTCGTTAAGTTTTGACATAGGTCAGTTTAGTTGACCATTGACCGCAAAAAGTTTTGATCATATAAGAAGCACCGGAAATCGATTTTGGCGCATCCTCATTTTCGAGGATATATGGGCCGATAACTTTTTCGGTCATAACACCGTATAAAGATAGCTGGCTCGGTTTAAATTCCAATTCGGGTTAGCAGGGTTTGAGAAATTTTCGGTTTCACACGTCACTAGAACGGATATAAAACCGGTCTCGTTCAACTTTTCGAATTGATCATCTTTCCAAGCATCGAAATTAAGTTAAAGAAGAATGTAGGCACATATAAAAACATTGCATATATTGAAATAACAATTCATTTTACTTTTAAAAAACACGAAACATACAAAAAATAAGTGCTAAAAACAGCTATTTTTAGAGGTTTTTCTTAAAAATCTGCTCTATGACTGTCCCCCGGAAGAAAGATAGAAACAAAAATGATCATCTTTCCGAACTTTTCATGTTATAGAACCGATCATGTTTTCCAGATTTTACTGTAAACTGTGATGTACGTCAGTTATACAGTCAAGCTGCTATTAGAGCTATCAAGAAGCCCTGCATAACCTCAAATGTAGTCAGGAAATGTCGTTATGAGCTGACTTCGTTGAAAGAGCATTGCAGGAGAGATGTTTTAGGTTCCAGGACACAGCAATATTTTGGGATATGACAAAATGGACGAACTCGCAGCACTGCGATCGTTCGACTGCAATGGAAGCGCAGATTCAGCGCATTTCCTGCAGATGGACAGACTAAAGAGGGAACTATGATATAATGGCCGTACAGAAACTTAATAAAACTGAAGCAACCGAGAGAATACACAGAAAATTATACATTGTGATCATAGTGACGCCACTTTGCATAGTTTCGTTAAGTTCGTTCAGTTTTGTTAAGTTCGTTCAGTTCCGTTAAATTTGTTAACTTACAAGTAAGTTCTCCTTAAGTTTCTATAAGAAATTATTTTTAAATGTGGACGAAACTTCTGGTTGCTCTTACATCAGCTTAAGTTTTCGTGCGACTATTACAGTTGGTCCCTTAGATGGACCAGTTTAAATAACTGTGTAATATGTAGAAAAACTTGGTCAGATTCTAATTTCTCTAGAACGATCGAATTCCTTTACAGAACTTGGACTGATGTCACCAGAATAACAGGAATCTTTACAGGTCATTGGCCGGTAGGCGAACTGGACGTGACAACTGCCCTAGCTGTGGTGTTGCATTAGAAGGGGAGAATTTGTCTCACTTGCACCTGTCAAGCACTGGCTAGATTCAGACATCGAGCTCTGATAGAACATTTTATCGTATCTCTGGAAGAAATCTCCAAGATGACCATCAGGAAATTAGTGATGTTCCTAAACTCTATAAGATAGTTCTAAGCTAAAGGAAATCAATCCTTACAACATCCGTTTCCTTTTTCTTTCGGAGCTGGGATATCAAAACGCCACATGGTGTTAATGGGTTTTCTTTCAGAATCGCCAATAAACACACGCACGTCTCTTTAACCAAATTTAACACCAGCGCTGGCCCAATTCAAAGTGAGTTGTTCCTCATCCGTTGGCCTTGGGCAATTTTTGATTGGCTTTGTAATCTAATCCAGAATTTCCTACCATCACCTTTGTCTGCTCAAAAGATTCCTATATTCTTTGTGTTGACCTAAGAACATTTTCTTGAAACACAATTCAATTTGACAGTCCTTCTTCGCATGTTCATCCACAAATCCCTGAAGCAACACACACTTAATCAAGTTTGTTTCCTCGAAAACGTCAACCACAAAGAAGTCAATGCCATCCCCCCCATGCTGGGCACCTTTGACAACCGTGTTATCTTTAAGAAGATCCATGAGCGTTTGCGAATCAAAATTCCGGACGTTTTCAATTCCCCCTTTCAAATATAAATCAAAAGTCTCCTTAAATGAAAGAAATGCTGGTTCGAATTGGGGGTGATTCTAAAACCCTCATGGTTTCAACATTTTTTGCAAGTGGTGGTGTTTTAATGAGAGTCCAGTTCAGAGATAAGGGATGGGCTCGGGTTGTGAGACGGTGGGAGAGAATCTTTCCCACAAACGACTGTAATAAAATCAACTTGATAATTGTGTTATCCATGAACAGAGCGGCTACTTATTCGGTCAGACATCACCGGACGGTCTAGTTTTGAAGTTGTCTGTGAGTTTGTGGTGGATCTGAGGAGGGGTCGCACACTTTGAGACATTTCAATGAAACTGAAATGAATGAGTCGAATATTTACAGCGAATGTGGTCGTTTTAGTGGCTTATTGCGTCGACTGCTTCAATAATGTCCCAGGTACCACAGACAGCAACCTCGCAAGTCACGAACACAGCTCCGAGAGCGTGGCGGCCATGGAGACGTACCCAAATTCTTCGTAGGACATAAGACTTCGTTGGTTCCTCCTTTCATGTGAGAACAATAGAACGCACCACGCGGGTGGTTGGGTTGCTGATGACTTAACATGGGACGAACATGTGTTCCTCTGCGATTCAATTTTAAATCCCTGCTTTGCAAGTCACGAGTAGTAGCTGCGAGCCATCAGTTTCCTCCTGTCATCTTCAATACCCACTCTCGGGCACACACATGATATTCTGGGGAAGGGGAACATTTTCGTCTGCAGCGAAACTTTTCCATCAGACCCGAATTTCTACCTGAAAACATCAACCACACATCTCCGCACTAATTCCTTGACAGAAATTTCGTAGTCCTAATTAAAGCGGGAGATTTCTGGGAAAGAAGCATATTACCCTTCGAGGAATCCGTACACATTTACGCGGATGGCTCTAAAACGGATGAGAGAGTGGGCGGTGGTGTCTTCTCCAATGAACTAATAATAATTAATCTCTCCTTCTGCCCTCTCCTTCGGGCTAAGTTTATGGCAATTGGGGGAGCAATTTCGTGGCAAAATGGAATGTAATATCTTCGCGGGATATGCGTATTTACTCTGAGAGTCAGGAGGCCATGATGACATGGAAGACCGTGGAATTAGTCTTTGGAATATTAAAAGTTGTATCAAGCTGTCGTTCATCAAAAACATTCGCTTCTGGTGGCTATATACACATTTCAGCTGTAAAGCAAACAAACTTGTCAGGTAAAGGATAAGAAGATGAATCCCATCAAATGCACCGCAGATGGAACTATTTTTACGCGCCACAGCACAAGGCTGTTTTCGACGACACTGGTTCAAAAGTCTGCTCCATCTCAAGAAATTACAAATTTGTATGATGGTGTGTGTCAGCACAGGGCCGTTAAATGTCTCTATGTATCATATGGCGGAAGTCTAAACCCCTATTCTAATGATTTCTGCATAGACTTTTTTGAAGAAAAGAATGAGGAGATTGTTGTCCACCTTTTCTGTACCCATTCGACTTCAGCTCTTAACTGTAGGTGCCTATGGGAACCTAAAGTCTCGTCAGCTCCAATAAGTTTCAGTGAGGAAAGTTGAAGTGGCTGAAAGGTGCAGTTAGACAAAAGTTGATCCATTGTGCCGCCAGATAGACTGAACATGGGTTAATACACTTGTCCACTTGTAAGAAATCTTGTAATGCCTCAATGACGTCACAGATGCTCTCGAACAAGTAGGCCCCCAAAAAATGTCGTCGATGGGACGTTAGGGCCGGGCAGGTGCAGAGAAGTGGAATGTTCTCCACTTCTTTTTCATATAAACATCTCCTGCAGAAACAGTTCGCAAAACGCCGAGGCATGTTCGCCTATGAGGCAGTGTGCAGTGGTGACACCTCCCTCGACAGATGAAAAATCAGCATCACAGTAGATCAATTTTTTAAGATCGTTCGAGATCTAGCTTAGACCAGATCATTATGGGGGTATGGCTCGTTGTGCGCCTAATCCATAGGCAAGCATAAGTGGATGTACCCTTCGAAGATCAACGTGCTTACAAAATGTACCTTCATTGGTCAAAGAGCGTCTCTCCTAAATAGGTGACTTTTCGAAACAAGTCCATGACTTTTTTAGTTTCATTGAAATGTTAAACTTCAATTCTGGCTTCTTCTGAAGGTTCGAATTGTGACTCTGGGTTTTCGAATAAAAGGAATATTCAGAAGATGAATCATTTTAATGTTTTTTCTTGACAAGTCTTAGAAATACATGTTAAATCCGATAAGGAGTCGCCATAAAATTGTCAATCTTAAATTCTTCGTAGAACAGAAGCATACTCGTAGACATTGCCAGCAAAAGACCAAGTAAATTTGCCAGATTTATGTGTGAAAACAAACCTAAGATACATGCGTGGATGTCATTTGCTTGTCGACAAGCTGTTGCAAATTTAAAAAAACCACAGTTTCTCAATACTGCTATTTGAATAATTTATGCTAAAATGGCAGGGAATTAAGGCCAAATCATAATAGCGCGTTCGCACGCTCGTGCTTTAACAGCGATTGGCTTGCGTTAGGTCGAGTTTACGATAATTTTATGTTAAAACGTGACAACCTCAATTTTTCAAATCGAAATGACCAACCCGCTCATATACAGTATTGTTTTTCAACGCAAAAGTTGAAATTCTAACTACAGTCGATCAATAAAGAACTCGGACACTTACCTTGGTACACACCCACCACCATCTTATACCGTGGTTTTTAATTTTTTCAACTCTTCATTTGCCACACGCAAGTTTGACCATGGGATCTAAATAAACTAAATTTACTCTCATCTGAGAATAAGACATGATTCCAAAAGTAAAAAAATTATATGGAAGTGTCCGAGTTCTTTATTGATCCGCTGTAGATATTTTTACTAATTTTATTCACTGAACATGGATTCATGTGGTTATGAACCATTAATCATTATTAAGGTTAAATAAATTAAACACACAACTGTCGAAAAGCCCGGGATGGTAGGGAGTAGCTCTAGTTCAAACTTTTTGCTCGGGTTATAATATAACAGTCCAGTGCATAAGCTAACGTAAAGGATGATATTTGTATGTGCATGGTTTATGTACAGGGTTTCTACTAAAATTGTCAAAGCTAATTGGACTTGTCCTCCCGTCTTTCGTATTAAGTGGTAAGTCTTCTTCTTCCTCTTAGAGCACTACAGTCCGAGGGGAACATGTGCCTTACCCAATATGCCTCTCCAGCCAGTACGATCTCTCGCCAGCTGTCTCGACTTGTGTGCGCAACTTTGTACGTAGACGTGTAAGTCTATGGACCTAATTAAGTTGTCTATCATGGTAAGTCCTCATGCTTTCGATTTAAAGTCTTGACGGTACTGATGGCGACATCTTTCAACGAAAAGATCAATCTTTACGCTCGACGTACAGGGTTAAGAATTTCAGCTACATCTCGGTGCCATAATTATTTTGAAAAATAACGAACTTCGTTCTTAAGGTCGAAAATTCAAACTGTCTCTGTATGGAATCCTCATCATCCGAGCCCTATTTTATATCGCAGATGCACTGAAGCTAAAGTGCTGTAGAAGTGAACCTCGATTACTTGGAGCCATTTGGAGAAGACACGGTCTAATTCACGTGCCTACGAATTCAACAGCGACCACAACAGCTCGGACTAGAGGGCCAAACAAATTTGCCGTACAGATACTGAAGAGAACCGAAGCAACTGAGCGAATGCCCAGAAATGATGACTGCTCCGGTCAGTTTCATTAAGTTCGTTTATTTTTGCCTACTTACGCGGGATCGAAATAAATCACTCTCTTCGTATATAGAGGACAGCTGAATTCTTCTTAAGATCATATAAGCAATTTTGGACTTTTTGAAATTTGACGATGATCCTGGATGTTCATGGTTTGGTTTTGACATAAGCTTAAGTTTTCATACCCAAATTATAGTTGGCTCTTTAATTTAAGGCAGTCAATATTCTGTGAGCATTATCAGGTGAGTAGATTTTAGATTTGATCGGTGTAGGAGTCGATGCACCCCATCACAATGCCAGCGTGCCACGGTTCATAATTGAATTAATAATTGGCTGATTATCCTTTGTGGAATCAACTAACATATTTTTTTTAATTTTGCTTTTGAACTTAAATTTAATTTTAATTTTAATTTCAGTTGGAATAAAAATGTCAATCTGACTTATCGGCAATTTTATTGTCACAATTTTGACACGCTATCTAAATTGGCTGCAAAGGTACAGTCAGTAAGTGCATCAAGTTCATCACAAAATGGTTCAAATTCAGTAAGCAGTAAACAAACTTAAATTTTTAAGACATAACCTTCCACGACTCATTCTTCTGAAAGTATTACCGTTAGGTAAGATCAAAGATTTCGAACTTTGTGGCAGAGCAAAAGCAAACATAACTCGAGAGATGTCCGTAACCAACAGCAACCAGAACGTCACAATGGGCAGCAATAAGTTCGAAATAGAAAAATGACTTCATCTACCTTAGATCCGTAGGAAATATTATTAACAACATCAGAAATCGTGACGCAGGGAGAGGAGTTCAAATAGAGCCATCTGTCGAAAATTCATGATATGCTTAAAACTCTGGTCACTCTAATCTTGCCCTACTGCGCAGGGGCATGGCCAACGGAGAGCGGAAAAGGAAGTCTTTGGTGGTTTGGAGAAAAAAGTTCTGGGAGCAATATGTGGTCCAGTATCTGTACCGCGACATGAGTCTATTCAGGCGTCTTACAATCCGCAAAACTGGCGACGAAAGAGAGGACAACCACAATGATGATGGTTGCAAGGGAGATCCCTGAAGGCAGTATTAGTTCGGGTTCAGATACTCCATGGGTCGATGGCCGGACAAGTATGTCACTAAATGAACTTCTGATCAACAGTTATTTTCTATTCTTTCTTCAGAAGCTACATTTTAGTTGTCATCTGAGAAGCGGGCAAAAATGCAGACATCAGGGGGGTTTATGAAAAAGCTACATCCACACTCTTAAATAAGTCAAGCTTTAAAGAAGCGATACGGGCACTCTTCTAGCCATCGCGAAGTGGTTTTTTACTGTCAAAACTGTTAAAAGTTTATGACCAAAACTCGGAGTGTGCTCATTTTTCAAAAAAAACATCACGTAGAAACCTACAATAGATGTACACACACACATGTGACGTAGAGGAAGGCACGTCGTCTGACGAAACAAAAGTTTCAATTCAACTGGTCTACGAAGAGACCGCTCTTCCTACAGAGCATATGAAAATCGCTTGGGACATATTTTCGCGAATGTTTTTATGAAGCAACTTATACGAACCGTCATCATCGAAATGAACATTAGGATGTGCGAACGCAGAACGAAAAACACAAAAAAATTCCACATACACAGCATTCTTTGGTTCAAGAACTTTATGGACCGCATGGATGATGTTATTTATGTTCTCTATTTTCATTTGGCGTATAACGGCCCAGAACGAGGATGGTAATGTTTATTTCCTCGGTTAAGCACACAATAAATTCTTGCTCGAGCAGTAGATGTTTCCCGGTGGTGTATGTGCGCGAGTCCTTGCGGAGTCAACGCTCACTAGTGTGGAAATGGAATGAAATGGTTTGAATTTTGATTTATTGCAGAGTATTAAGGAATCTACTTCATTCCATAGAAATGTTTACACAAGCCAGCCCGAGGTGGGGTGGGGTGGTGTGGCGAGTTCCGTTCAAGTTGATGTTTGAAATATGCCATCGAGGTGACATGATTGGTGGATGTGTTTGTTTCTTTTTTTTTGCATGCGGTTTTTGCCTTGTATGTTACGTTAAGTACTTTTAAGCCGTTGAATGAGTATGAAATGAAGATGTACTTCGGGGGATTTAAAAATGTAAACGTAATGCAAAAAGTTGTAACACGATTGTAGCTACCTGGGATTTTGATGGATGAAAGGGACAACCACAATGATGATGGTTGCAAGGGAGATCCCTGAAGGCAGTATTAGTTCGGGTTCAGATACTCCATGGGTCGATGGCCGGACAAGTATGTCACTAAATGAACTTCTGATCAACAGTTATTTTCTATTCTTTCTTCAGAAGCTACATTTTAGTTGTCATCTGAGAAGCGGGCAAAAATGCAGACATCAGGGGGGTTTATGAAAAAGCTACATCCACACTCTTAAATAAGTCAAGCTTTAAAGAAGCGATACGGGCACTCTTCTAGCCATCGCGAAGTGGTTTTTTACTGTCAAAACTGTTAAAAGTTTATGACCAAAACTCGGAGTGTGCTCATTTTTCAAAAAAAACATCACGTAGAAACCTACAATAGATGTACACACACACATGTGACGTAGAGGAAGGCACGTCGTCTGACGAAACAAAAGTTTCAATTCAACTGGTCTACGAAGAGACCGCTCTTCCTACAGAGCATATGAAAATCGCTTGGGACATATTTTCGCGAATGTTTTTATGAAGCAACTTATACGAACCGTCATCATCGAAATGAACATTAGGATGTGCGAACGCAGAACGAAAAACACAAAAAAATTCCACATACACAGCATTCTTTGGTTCAAGAACTTTATGGACCGCATGGATGATGTTATTTATGTTCTCTATTTTCATTTGGCGTATAACGGCCCAGAACGAGGATGGTAATGTTTATTTCCTCGGTTAAGCACACAATAAATTCTTGCTCGAGCAGTAGATGTTTCCCGGTGGTGTATGTGCGCGAGTCCTTGCGGAGTCAACGCTCACTAGTGTGGAAATGGAATGAAATGGTTTGAATTTTGATTTATTGCAGAGTATTAAGGAATCTACTTCATTCCATAGAAATGTTTACACAAGCCAGCCCGAGGTGGGGTGGGGTGGTGTGGCGAGTTCCGTTCAAGTTGATGTTTGAAATATGCCATCGAGGTGACATGATTGGTGGATGTGTTTGTTTCTTTTTTTTTGCATGCGGTTTTTGCCTTGTATGTTACGTTAAGTACTTTTAAGCCGTTGAATGAGTATGAAATGAAGATGTACTTCGGGGGATTTAAAAATGTAAACGTAATGCAAAAAGTTGTAACACGATTGTAGCTACCTGGGATTTTGATGGATGAAAGGGGTCGGGTTTGAAGGTGTGGCGGTGGATGAATTTCACTCCCGAGATACTCTGATGGATTTGCTTTGGAGTTTTGATAAAATGTTATGTGTGGGCTCTTGGAGGGAAAATATGGTCGGAGGTGTTAAATTGAGTTAAAGTCGTCTGTTCACGAGTATGTTTGGAAATTAATTCTTTGGGATTTTAGGTAGAGAAGTGCCCGGGTTGGACTTGGACTTAAATCATTAGGACTCTTCGGTTACACGACATTTTCCTGGTTATCTCCAATTAAGTTGCTTAAGATCACGTTCAACTTGTATGCGTCACCTTAAGTACCAATTATAATAGCCGCCCGAAAACATAAGATTATGTCAAAATCAAACGAAAAGTAACCAAAAGCATCGTCAAATTTCAAGTGTCAATAATTGCTTACAGAAACATGAGGAGAATTCAGCTATCAGAGCGATTTACTTCGCTGCAGCTAGGTAGGCAAAACTGAACGAACTTAAAGAAACTTAACGAGCTTAACGAAACTTAACGAACCCAACGAAACTCAACGAACTTAGCGAAACTTAACGAAATTAACGAAACTGAAGGAACTTAACGAAACTGAGTGAGATGATTATCATAGTCGTTGTTGTTGTTGCTTCACCCTTTAGTTGTAGTCACCGTTTATTCCGATACTAGTTCGCTATCGAAGATTTTTGGCTCGGATCTAATTTCACCATAGATGTCTGATTAGAATCAAGTCGCTTTACTCCGTACCCATTGTGATTAAAGCTCACCCCCAACTGCCATGGGACCAATTTCGTAGCGTCCAGGGGTTTCTCCGTCCCACAGATCATGCCTACCCACATCATATAGCAGGACTGGAACGATGAATGGCTCCGTTGAGTGAAAGGTTTACAATCTCCTTCAAAATTTTGGATACTCTCACCCTCCTATTTTGGTCCTTTACATTTCGGTCGCTATTGCCTTTCTTTTCCTTTTACAATATTTTTTGCAGAGCCATTCACTCCGACCCAAATTAAATTCTTTTCGTATTTGTATTGCCAACTTCTTTGAATTCTGTTTACACAAGCACGAGACGCTTCTATTGTTCTGGTGTGTTGTTTTTCTTTTACCACCCCCTGTTCTGTTTGTTTCATATGTTTTATTGCATTCAGCTATCACATAGCTGAACATGAACAAATAAGTTGTATTTTTATGTTTATTCCCTTTTCGCATGTGGAAGTTTAATATTTTTTTCTATTCGGTGAAATGCTAAGGACGCTTAGAAAGGAAATGAAAAGCATTGCAACCAGAACTGACAGACATCCGGAATAATATTTACAGGTTCCCAACTACAACGCGTCGCCATGGCGTAGTGGGTAAGTGCTTCGAATTTAATGCAATAGACGCTCAATCAAGGTTCAATTCCCAGCACAGACAAACATTTTCAAAACTATTTTGACATCACTGACAATGCTCAAAGAGTCTAGAAAAAGCTTCTCAATCGCGCCATTCCGAGTCGGCATAAAGCCGTAAGTTTCCCGCACTCGTGAGAGAACAATAGCACGCGCAGCACGAGTGGTTCCTGCAGAACCAGGGACCAAATTCTGATAAGGTTTCCACCTCGTCTACCAGCCAATCTATGTATTAAATGACTGAATATTTTTGCTTTAAAACCACTCAAAAATGTTGTACATTTGTTCATCATTGTTATTTCAATTTCCTTTTCAAATTCGAGGCTTTACTCTAAAATAAACACTCGCAATCACGACTCTACTTGTTTTCTGGGCTTGCACTAAATTCATTTTAATGTAGGAGCCCAGAAACGAGGTCATCAATGTATTGAATGATTTTTACGAAGGCACTACCATTTTTGTGACCAAAGCTGTAAATGTGTTTATATACACTTGTGTACATGTTTGTTTATTTACAGGATCATGTACATGTTTGTTGATGTGTACTTACAGCTGCGTACAAGAAAGTAGATGTGTAAGCAATAAAATTGTTTCAAATTATACTGCGTCTATTTTTGAAGTCGCTTATCATAATGACTGTAGTCAAGACATATTATTTTATCGTAGAATGGAATAACAAAGAGAAAAAAGAGTTGGGTACTGTTAAAACAAAAGATGACGGCAACTATAAATCCATTGTGGCAGTTCCTGGCCGAACAAAAAATAGCACTTCACTTATTTATTTTTGAGGTTTTAATTAATTTTTTTTAATTAGTCATGAATTAAAAAAAACAAACATTTTCTTTTTAAATTTTTTTTGCAGCTGTATGTGTACTTTTGAGATATGTATATCCTTAACAGAAGAGAGGAGAAATTCTTTAAAATAATAATAATAGTGGCGGTGCTATCGTTCGACGTGGACGACTGGGCCAAACTTCTCAGCAGCCACTCGTGTTATGCGTGCTATCGTTCTTTCACGAGTGGAGTGGACTTACTGCATTAAAAATGCCCACTCCTAACGACGAGATTGAGAAGCTTTTTTTTAGACAGTTATACTCTTTGAGCATTGTCAGTGACTCGAAAGAGGTGGAGCCGTGAAAAAATTGTAGGTGTTTTTTTCGGGAATCGAATCAAGAACATCGAGTGTAGGAGTCGACGCACGAACCCACTACGCCACGGCGCCCACACTTTATAAATATTTCATGCAAAAAAGTTTCAGAAAAAAATTTAACGAAAATTCCTTACATTTTGCAATCCTTTGTAAATAAATAAAAGGGCTTAAGCGACAGTCTCTTGGAAAGAAAACAAAGCGGCGGTGCAAAGAAGGACGGGGGCTGTTTGTGGGCTCTACGAGCAGAAAAGAAACGAAGAGCACCGGCTTCTCCGGAAGAAAAAGAAGGAGCATGAGAAGCGTGCGATAGAGGAAGTTGAGATAAGTTACAGCTGAAATTACGTTCGGAAGTTCATCCACGAGGTAAGGAAAACATGTCAAGTATATAAAATCCGAACAGAAGCATGGAAGAATAGGGATGGGACATTAGTAATGGAATCACAGTCGGTGCTGAGAATATGGAAAAACCACTTCTGCAGGTTGTATATCGGCCACGGCGATCAATCCGGCTAACAGGCAGTATAGTCAATGATTCTACAATCTCTTTCTGCATTTGACCTTAGCCTTCAGTAAGCCATGCCTTCAAATCTTCGTCTTCGAACTTTTTCGCTTGGCCAGGCCGTTCCTTGCCTTCAGTGTCAAAATTACCATTTTCTGCGGGTTTATTTTGTGTCAAATGTGATCGTTCACTTTTTGTAATTTTATCTTTTTTCGGAAAATATATTGGAATATACTCGAACAGAGCTATTGTCTCAATGTCTCCTCAACGAATCTTGTTACAAAATCAGGGCCTGTTTTGAGTAAATATTTACTGTATGGATACATATGTACATCCGTTTGTATATATGCATGTCCACCAGCAATCAATGAATGCCTTCGGCGTGTGAGTATCTCTTCCTAAACACTTCACCATCAATCACCTTCGTTGTGCGAAACGAAAATACCTCTCACCAGGTATCTAACTTTCAACTATCTTCATCGCAAGAAACATCCATTCAAATGTACGAACATATGTACAAATTTCATATCCAAGCACATAACAATGATAGATCGGCGATAGCAGTAACTAAGGGATACATCGACAGATACGAGGTCTTCCTTGAAGACAAAAGAACCTCACATCGCACATCGCACATCTGTTTGGACGGCCTCAAGAAACAAATCTTAATGAATCGTAAAAGTATTTTGCCAACCCTTCCAAACAAAAGTTCCTCTGCTCGATTACCATCTCTCAGGCACACACGAGTCGAGGTGAAATTGTTTTTGTATTACCGAGCAAATGTGTGAGCACATTATTCCGTGAGAGACGGACTCCTAAATAAACACAGAAGTCGGGGTCGGCCGTCTTTGGCTGAATGCAGGACCGGCCGAAGGTGTATTTGCGGCGAGTGTTTGTTTTGGCACATTTTCCACACGACCAACGTCGCTTCGCAGGCCGGAGAATGTGTTTCTTTGTTGGGGGGGGGCGAGCATTAAATTGAAATTAGGCAAATTACCACCAACAACAAACTTGTTGTACACTCAATCTGGGCACGCACACACACACACACTCAAGAGCCGAATGGAAGTCAAGAAAGGAAGTTTGATCGGTGAAGCGTGACATGCTGCCGCCCACCACCGTCGCACGCATCACAACAAGGTGGCCTCTGTTTGACAATTAGTGATGCCTTCCTTTGTGAGAGATACAAACGTTTGCGTTTTTAATTTGCCGCCTGTTTGGACACCTGCGGGACGGGGATTGACTGAATTTGAATAAGATTAGGAAAGTGAGTAATGTACTTTGAGTGTACACACACACACTCTCTCTCTCTTTCAGAGAGTCTCAGAAGGAAGTGGTGGGTGGTGCGCATATACACGGGTATCTACTTAGACGTTCTTGAGATCTTCTTGCGAAGTTGTGGTGATGGTTGGCGCGCTTCCTGCAAGAGTGTTTCATTCGGCCGATAAGGGTTGCTTTTATGAATCGTTTATCTAGTCGAGCGTGAGTTGAGACGTTATTAAGAGGAAACTTTGTTCGTTCTGTTTATTGAATGAGTCACTTGGCTTGGAAAGTCGTGGGCTTCATAAGAATTTCCACAGTCGTGCTATAAAATTAACTGGAAATTTTGACGCCATCAAAAACTCTGTGGGATGTTTTATGTCGTTTTGATGAAAATTGATAGGCATTGTGGTACGGGGTCTATAACCTGCAAGCGCACACGTATAGAGTGGTGGGATGTAAATAGTATCTAATGGGGTTAGGGGGTTAGATAGTCAACCTTTTGGATAAGGTGGAGTACTTAAGGCACGACTTCAGTCGATCTTTTGTCCCGATTTTAGTTAACGACGCTGAAGGGGACTTAATGGATGCAGGCTTTTAATTATTTTCCAAAAAAAACTTGTCGTTCTTTTGTAATTTAGAACGAAACGCTGGGGAGAATTGAGGCACATAGTCAGAAAACGTGATTGTTTTGTATGTATCAGTAATGATGCAAAATTGGATAAGATTAGTGCATTATTGATCCTATTCTTCATCTCCCTTTGAAAGGAGATGATTCTGTCAGAATCATGATAGAAATAAAAGCAAGCAAAGATAGGCAGACCGTTTTTAAATAAACACGGTCCAAACGACCCCTCGCGGCTGTTTGAAGAAGCTCTTGGTCGTTGTAGTAGTTCTGCAGGCGATCTTTGGACCAGTTTTAATTGAAGGCGAATGGAAGAGAAGGTTATACTATGCTCTATACGAGCTGTCCGCCGTACAAAGTCCAGTTAGGTGTCTAGGGCTCTGTGGCTTCGAGAAGACTATAGTGAAAAGGCAACCAAGTTTCGGCCACAGAATTTCGATTCCTAGTCTGTCGGACAACGCAGAAAAGGACCACTATTACGAGCATGCTGCTACACACAAGTGGAGTGGGATATCTGCCAAGTTAGACGGGAAGCGAGAGATTGTACTAGAACTAGACGAACGGCGGTTTGGTTGGGGTCTAGGTTGGGGTCTAGGTTGATTGGTATGAAGTGGCGATCAAGAAAACGAGTGTCTCATCTAGTTCAATCGAAATTGGTT
This sequence comes from Myathropa florea, assembly GCA_930367185.1. Taxonomy (NCBI): domain Eukaryota; kingdom Metazoa; phylum Arthropoda; class Insecta; order Diptera; family Syrphidae; genus Myathropa; species Myathropa florea. Next base: position 6,090,601 of record OV884003.1, on the reverse strand, counting down.
GGTTTAGCCGATGACCTATAGAGCCAAATATGATCTGAAAAAGACCAATTAGGTAAGTTTCGGACCACTATTCGGAACATACATTATATATATGGACTAGATGTTACAGCGCAGTCGAGGCGAGGGATGTTTCACATTAAGAGAGTTGAGGGTAATTCATCCTCTTTTCGCAGATGAGTTGGTCATCCTCACATCCTCCCAGATGGAAGTCCAGCGAGCGCTAGATAGGTTTGTGGCTGGGATGTGGGTCGACGTGGACAAATCCGAGGTTATGGTCATTTCCAGAAAGCCTGTCCAATGCACTCTACATGTTACTGGAGTCCCATTGAAACAGGTGGAGAAGGGGAGTGACGGGAGCTTGGTCAGTTTTGAAACAGCTTGGTAGGTCGGTAATCGGGAAGGCCGAGCTTAGTTTCAAAGCAAAGTTTGCGGTTTTAAGCTCAGTATTTTTCATGAAAATTTGGGTTCTTCTTGGAGTTACTCGCCGGAATAGGGTGAGAAACACGGCAGAGCGCGAGGACCTCAATGCTGAGCAGCTGATTCTTTGAACGGAAAGGAGTATGCTTCGATGGTTTGGTCACGTGGAACGAATGTTCCCATCATCACGACTTCCAAGGCGTGCCTTGAATGCAATTTCATCTTGGCAGAACCAGAATGAGGTGGTTGGACCGAGTCCAAAAACTCGCCTGGTTGCGCTGGGGCATAGCTCCTGATAAGTTAGAGTCGATGGGGGAGAATAGATTGGCCTGGATATCTCGCGTAGGTACATTGCCATCGCGACTCCTTTAGCTGCAACATGGGAGCCACGGATGATGAATATTCGTGCATCAATTAAATTTTAATATTAATTTTGCCAGTATAACCGTTAATTGCAACCAAATATACGCAAATAGTATTCAACAGATACACTGTTGAAACTGCTGGTGGCATTACACATTGTCAGTGATACCCAAGATAATTTATTTTTGAAAATTGGTCCTTATGTTGGACACGTTGCTATATACGACATTAGAGTAGGAATAATATAAAGAAACCAACCAAATGAGTAAACAATGGTCGTTATAAGCGACTCGCACTGTAGTTCCTTATTTATTTTGCTTTTCGAGGGATGTCGAACTAGACAGCTTTTTTGGGCCCCTTTTCGTCCGTCTTTAACATAGTTTTTACAAACCTGGGCATTTTACTACAATTTTTCCCAGAAAAGTGGTGATGCTGTGAGAGCGAAAGTTGTTTCTGATTCGGATTCGAACCCAAAACCATCGGATCTGGAGCCAAAGCATCTACACACTAGACCACGGCAGTCACAACCTCCTTAAGTGAAAACTCCAATTGAATCATCCTTTAAATGTCGAAACGACTAACAGTGTATCAATCTTTAGAAACTAAAATGGACTTGAAACGCCACCCCCAATCGCTGTGTTCTACGAATTGAAGGAATAAAAACAAATAAATTCGTCTTTGAATTAACATTTCGATTGGCGCCCTGCCAAAGATTCGAAAGAGAACGCGCCGTGGGCCGTCTTGTAAAAATCGACGAAAATGTTTATTTTTTCATGAATAATTATTAAATTATTTGTCACCGTGTTGGATCGAGCAGTCCGTTACTCAATTCGTTGATACCGGAAATCATTTGTCCTTCCAATAGCTGAGAGTGGGGCCAATTACGAGGACGATTTCTCGAGGTATACAATATACTCGTATTTACAAGCCTCTATTCCCCATTTCCGTCCACTTGAAACGTCCCAAAAGTCATTAAACAGATTGTCGTGATAGTCAAACGTTTGTTTCAATATTATGACATTTTCCCTCCCTCCCATTGTTTTGGGGGCCACTCGCCCTTCTTCATTAAATTCCTGTCATGTCCGCAACTAATTTGTTGCATAATTATTCATTATATCACATACTTCTTATCAATACACGTCGGATTATCGTTCATCTCCCCATTTGAATTTAATCGCCTAAAGTTCGCCTCCAGAAAGACCTGTTTGGGCAGTCGTTCCCTTATGTATGCATCCACAGAATACTGCACGCTTTAGCACTTAATACATACACACGCACATGGATGTGAACAAGCGTGGAGATTAAATTGCTTTTATTTATTCTACGGTCTGGAACCCCCGACAGTTCTTTCTGTATCCGATTATATCGTAAACGAGCAGTGTTACGCATTATTTACAGAAATTCTCAGATTCGAATTCACACCCTTGTTTTTGGTCACGAAAAACGAATATTGTATCAAAGAAAATGCTTTCATGTTGTGTTTGCTGATGAAAATGTGTTCCTCTTGCACCGTCCCGCGTGCATGCTCGTCACCTTCATCGAGTCACGAAGCTTCGATTGCTGTTGCTCAACACCCGCATCGTATACAATGGCTGAGTTCTTTCGGGGGTAACCGAATAATGTCGCGTCGTTATGTTGCAAGGGCGAAATATCTGCTTTCATGCTTATAATCTTACATTCGGATGTTTGAGGAAGGCTGGTAGCATCAATTGCCTTGAGAGCATGGAGAGAATGAGTGGGATTTTAACTTTCTACTCGACCTAGACCTGGATAGTCATCTACTGCACACAGTTTCCTTAGTGAGCGAAATTGCTTTGGTCCGCAGTTGCACTTAAGTCGCCGTCACAAAATGTCCCAGTTGAATCTGTTCTAAATTTTTCCAAATTACTGGTGATCTGAGCTGCTTATTCATACAGATTTATTTATTTATCTAAGAATGTCGAAGAATCGGCGGCCTTTTGCTCTTCAAATAGATTTTCCCAACGATTTGGTGTTCATCATAGTTCCCACGGTCCTCTTTCCGAGGGCATGAGTGTCTCAATCGGATGGTCCAAGTGGGCTGCGGATGTAAGTCGTTAGAGCACCCATTTACCTACCGACCTATCTTTTATCATGGCATTAACTAATGTTCTATCTTCTCCAATTTCTACGCGATCAAAAGCAGCATAATGAGCGAGACAAATGATGTACCCGTTCGTTTTGATAACTGATTTTGTATCTCAAGAATAAGCCCCATATTTAAAATAGATTTCTCACTCTCCAGAGAATTTTGTTATTCAATAACCCCTAAGAAGGTTATCGGTTTAAAGTTCAATAACAACTTTTTGATTTCAGTGAATTAAATAAACTATGCGCCACGACTGTGAGCTCACTGATTTACATGTGGCTTGAATTTAAATCATTTAATGACTCTTCTATTGGTGAACAAATCGCTTTAAAGAAACGATTTGATAAGCTGTTCCAATGTGTTGGATAATCTAAACATAATGACAGCTCTTTGTTTACAGAATCTTTTATGTATTTTTAAAAGTTAGAATTTTCTAGTGATCTTTTAAAAAATGTTGATAGTTATTTGTTAACAAAAGCTTAGCTTATAGTTGAAATTATAAGTTAGGTGAGTAGCAGTGTGCACTAAAGATCTTAGGCTTAACAGATATTTAATACTTTGTTGAATATTTTACGCAGATATAAATATGCGGTCGTAAAGGAAAAACGGACCCTCACAGAATTTGTGACCACATCCCCATCATCATTTTTCTATTAATTGTTAGCTTCGGATTCTGAAGTCCAATGGAATGACTCTTTGGACTGCTTGATTCTAATTTTATAGAGAACTACTTCAACTACTCCCAACAGGTTGAGTTGGGGACACATCCCATATTCTTGAGGATTTCTAAAATTCTATTCATTATTTGGTTGAGATTTGTCGAGAAATTAAGTGAAATAATTCCCGAGATCAAACTCTGACCCCGTCGGCGATATTTCAATTACCAAGTGGTAACAACATAGACCGTAATTCTTGTCATTTAATTTTCCGTCTTCTTGCACCAGAAAGGGGCTTGGTATTTTATACTGAATAAGAATTTTAAATGTTGAATTGGGTTATATATGTAGGGCATTTTCTTGCATTTTTTTAGTGTATGCATAATTGTGGGGGTTCAAAGGAGTAGCTGTTTCTGTTTTATGTGCATTTGAAGTTAAGTGTAAATAGTTGTTAAAATGTTGATGACATACCGTGTTTTTTATTTTGTGGAAAGTATTTCCCTTAATTTCATCTATTTTTTGCTTAAATCGGGTAAGTACTTCATAAGTTACACGCTTTGACTTAATAACTTAAATGTCAACTACGGAACATTTTTTGAGGCACTGTATATCGGTATAATCATCACGAAGAAAACGGCAGGAAGCTTGCTTCAAGCAATGCAGCACACTTGGCCTGCACACAGTTCTATCGAAACATAGTCCAAAAAGTCTCAGGACAGAAATAATTTTGTATTTAACCAGAAAAAAAATATTATGGTCTTCCTGAAGCTCTTAAGTGGATATATTAAATATTATATGCTCATATCTTAATATGTTTGCCACAGTTGAAGAAGAACTTGGGTACCTTAATACTGGCGTTATAGCCATAGTTGTCAACCCTCCAACCAATACCAAAAGCTCCGTACAGAAACAATTGAAAATTGTAATTCAGCAATTATGAAAAAATTGAGATAACTATTAATATTTTAACTAAATATTACGATATTATTTTAAAGTAACATAATAAAACAATGTACAAAAACTTCAAAAAAGAATATAAAAAAAATTATATCCGATTAATTTTTTGTTTATAACAGAGTCTTAAACAAAAAAACAAAACAGTACTGAATAACTCGTTGGTCAACCTTTATTTTTACGAATTTTCTAAACCGATTTTTTACTTATTAAGCTAATTTTAAGGTCGCATCTAAGGTGATATTATTACAATCCTCCAACAAGATAGACTTAAGCTCGTTCTTTCATTTTCTTTAGGTGATCCCACAGAATCGTGAGTCCACTGAGATCTGATGACTGATGACTGGTGATGGGACTTTCTCCTACAAGCAAGCAAGCAAGCTTTTTTCTTGTTGAAACATACAATTTTTTCCAAGACTCAAGACACTTGAATGTAGATTTTCTTTCAGTATATTAAAATTACCGTCGTTTTTGTTACTGCATTTTTTATTGGTGAATTCAGTTTGTTATATATATATAGACTAGACTTAGCTTAGTTGAACGGACAGCGTTCTTAATTCTAACTAACTTACCCGCAGAGGGCCACTGCGGGCTCTCTAAACTATACTTAGTTTTAATCAATGTCTTTCGACCTAACTTAACCTTATTATATTTTGAAGATAATTTAAACAAGTACAAATTTAACTTTAAGAAAAGGATTTAGAAAAAACTTAAAACTGTACGATTTTGTTTAAAATTTAAAAACTAACTTAAAATCAACCTTAAAATAACGTAAAAATTAACTTATAACCTTAACTGCATGTATTTACATATATGTGTTATTAAAATACCCATATTTATTCACCTTGCAAATCTATAAAAACATTTGCAATACCGAAAGAATCCATACATCGAATATGATTGATTTTTGATTTTACCAAATGTGAATATTATTTTTGTGAAGAATCTAGATCTGAATAAGGACCCACATATCACCATACAACTAAATGACCGCCGCTGTATTTAAGAATACGTGATATATTTTTCGAATCCATGTCCACGAACAATAATTCGCTGAATTCTTTTAAAATTTTACATTTTTTCATTCCTATTTAATTTGCTTGTTTTTTCTTCCATTTTTTGCAAGTAAATTAATAAAATTTGCGTAATTTTGTGTATATAGAGAAAAATTAAGATCTGCGAATTATCTATATATGTATCGTTACTATTTGGGTAAACCTCATTTCTGTACTTATTCAATGAAAACGACGAAATTAAATTGTTCCTGGTTTATTTTAAAAGCAAAATAAGGTTAAAGACTTAAAAAACAAAAAAAAATCGAAATATATCTGATATAAATTTATGACATAATTATGACTTAAAACTGGCTTTGAATTTATTTCGAAAAAAACAGTCATTTATTTTATAAATATTGATACAAATGTAAAGAAACATTTTAGAAAAAAAAAATGAGTTCAAGCAAATGTATGCACTATTAAAATTGTCAAACATTGCTTTGATTCGGTAAACGTATGTCGTTATGTTACGGTGGCAATTCGCACTTCATTGGTGACAACATGGATGGTTTTATGTATCTGTAAATGCATTAATACAAGGGAATAAGAAATATTTCAATTTAAAACATATTTCCAATCTCAAAGCCAGTGTAGATTTTTGAGCGTTTGCACTTCTAAAATTGGCTTAACAAGCTCCATGTTTTCCCTGCGTTCTAAAATTAAAAACCCATCGAATAACTGGTGAATGAAAAAAACAAATTTATAGAAGAAAATATTCTTTTAAAATGCTCTATCTAATAATAGAGAAACATTGCTTCAGAAAAAATCAGAACTTTTTCAACAAAAGAACTCGTTTTCAAAATGTCATTAATGGTAAACGAGGCACTACAAAGAATAAAGTGAAACAAAGTGTTCCACACAATCAATTTGTGGACTGGACACCCCACTCAATGGATAGAATCTCGGTGGGTCATCATTAAAAACGTATTCTAATGGTGATTTGATAAATGAAATGAATAGAGGAGAAAAAACTTGAAAAGAATGTGATGCTTCAGAAGAATTACTAAATGTAGTTTTTTATGTTTCTACGACTTTCGTAGAAATTCTATAGATCTTAATGTAGATCTGAAGATGACAGAGATTCCAGAAAAGTATTACGGGGCAGGTCATCTGAAATTTCACAGATCAACAAAAATTGTCATCACGCTTTGTTGTGAAAATACAAGAATTTAGAAAAGGCTATTAGGAATATTGCAATGTTCATACGTATGTAGTTAGCAAAATGTGTTGCTTATGAAAATGGTATAATTCCTTTCTCAATTAAAAATATTCATCTTGAGTCCGAATAGATAATAGTAAAATTCGGTTGGTTTGATTGTCTTTTGCCTAGCATTCATTCATTCACAAGTGCAAGGGGCCTATAGTTTAATGCGTACTTCGAGCGGCGAGATTGAGGAGCCTTCTTTAGACATTATATTCTTTGAGCATTGTCAGTGACTCGAAAGAGGGGGAGCCGTGAACAATTTTTATTTTTGAAAAATGTTGCTTGTTCGAGGACTTGAACCTAGACTTGAAAGTCTACTGCGTATCGGTCGACGCACAAACCCACATGTCCACTACGCCCACCTGTTTTTGATATAATCTGTTTTTAGTTTTTTAGTTAACTGTAATTTTTAGGTTTAGTGAAGTTATGCATGGAAGATTCTATTAAGACGTATAAATACAGGTATTGTCTCCACCACAGAAACCAAACCACCACAGATTCGCCATTGAAGCGAAACAATCCCAGCTTCGTTATAGAGTTGTAAGCAGTTCTTTTTGCGAACTAAATTTACTGCTGAAGGAACATTTTACAGCACCAAGTTCAGTGATGCCGTTTGGCTAGGGGTGGTATTCCTGAAGGGGTGAATTTTGAAAGTGCTCCACTTTCCAGAAAGTTTAAAATTGGGAGGACGATCTTGAATGGCCAAGCATTTTGATTTTTACGACTTATTTCTCACAGCCATGTTTGCAGCTTCCGGGTCCTAAATGGCAATTTAAATCATTTTTCTGAGTTCAGCCGTTTCAAATGTCTTCTACTTGTGCTTAGTCCAACATTTATTGCAACAAAATCAGAATAAGTTAGAATCACCTGACATAAAGTACCAATAAAAAGAAGATATATGAAATAATATATTTTAAAATAAAAAATCAATTTATTCATAGTCATAAACACCACCTGGCAGTATTCATGGGTTATTTTAAACTCCCATTCAAGTGGTAATGGCATTTAATGGGACGTCTCCATAAATTTGGAACGGAACCTATTCTCGCATTGAAGGGAAAAGTGGATGCCATTTATAATCAATTTCTGTCTGGATATGACATTGGTCATGTTGGCATAAATAATGACCGCCTGGATAAGAGTATCCGTCGTGATGGAGTTTTTGTTCAAAGGATTTTTTTCGTTCGGGTTTTTCTTGTTCTTGGTGGATGATAGATTAGCAACTCAGATGGTTTGAGAAAAATTGATGAATGCTAAGTTATTAAGAATAAATTGGCTGCTGGAGCTGGGAGTACCTTTAATTGAGTGGGTTTTGATGTTTTGTCATTTAACATCTTTATTGAAAAGGAACAGGTTTCACATTTATTTTGTTCCTTTTTTATATCGGCAAGGAAGATGAGTAATTGTTCAGGAGGTACTAACATTCAGCAAATAAGATCTATAACAAATTTAAGAGAAAAGATGATGTCTCGTTTATTTTAATTTTTTTGGTTCTCTTGTAAAGCATTGGATACGAAAATATGCTGTTTTTGCGTCAACTGAATGAGTACATTGTTATCTTGTTTATTTGTGTTCTGAGCGGATTGAAATGTTTTAGCAATTGTTGAAGTGTACTTACTAAAAAGCAATTGATTAACTGAAGTTCGGCAAAACGTGGGTAGAAGAAAATCTCTTACCAGTGTTGAGAAGGCTAAGGTCGACTTGTTGAAGGGGCAAGGACTAACAGGGCGTGTTTAAGCTCAAAAAATTGGCCAAAGCTTTAATATGATTTATTCTTACTTAAGAAAAAAAGGAATCGTAAGGAAGAAACATGAAAGGAGGTAAAAAAAGGCTAAAACAGCGGCTGATACAAGTGCAATTGTGTGATGTGCTTCCAATTCATGCGACTCAGCTGAGAAAATAAAGGAAAATCGGGTGCTACTACTTGTGTTTCCACAGTTAAAAGAGTGATTAACTGTATCAACCATCTAATAATAATAATAATGGCGGCGCTACAGTCCGAGGTGGACCTGGGCCTAGCTTCTCATCAACCACTCGTGTTGTGCGTGCTATTGTTCTGTCACGAGCGGAGGGGACCTACAGTTTAATGTCGACTCCGAACGGCGAGATTGAGAAGCTTTTTCTAGACAGTTATACTCTTTGAGCATTGTCAGTGACTCAAAAGAGGTGAAGCCGTGAAAAAATGTTTGATGTTTTTTTTTCGAGATTCAAACCGACGACCTCAAGCGTAGGAGTCGACGCACCTACCCACTACTCCACGGCGCCTACCATATCATATCAACCATCTCAATCAATCATCTAAAATGTCTAAAACTTAAAAAAAAATCACCATTAAACCATCAGCGGAAGTGCATGCGGTTGGAATTTCGAGGCTCCATATAACATGACAAGAAGAATGGCGTTGTGTCGCTTTTTCAGATGAAAAAAAAAACTTTTTTGGACCTGATGGACTTAATTATAATTTCCACGACGTGAGAAAAGGTGAGTGTTTTTTATCCCGCCATCATAGGTGAGAAGGTGGTGTTATAGTATGGGGAGCGGTTACCTATTATGGAACCGTTGAAATTGTGTTTCAAACACCGCAAATACTTATAAAGGAATTCTGGAAAAAAGTTTCCCTAAATTTTTTGACATTCTTGGGCCAATAAATTTGACTTCCACCCATTTGACAACACTCCGCGGGTTGTTAAAAATTGGATAAAGTAGCAAAATGTGGAGTTGCTTCAGTGGGCACTGTACTTTTCAGACCTTAACCTTATGAAAACGGATGGTTAAAAGTGTACAAATCTGGCCATCAGTTCGATGATAGAAAATCACTAATTGTCGCTATTAATTTTTTTTTCGGAGGATTTTTGAAACACTACTGGAGCACTCAGACTCAAAACTGGTCCACAACAACTTACTCCAGTGTCGTTAATTTGATCCCAACGGCAAATGGTGACAGGACCAGATTCGATTTCACTGGGATTCGAACCTGGGACCCCTCCAACTTGGTGCAGGCACTTAACGAACTGCGCCACCCAGTTGTGTCGCTATTTAATTAGTCTGGAGAGAAATTTCGTTGCATTTCTTAAGGGCACTTTATGATGCCACGCCGGACCGAATACCCGAAATATTTTCCAAAAAAGGGGGAAGTACACACTAAATAACAAACAATTTTTTTTTTCAAAAAATAAACTGAGTTTATTTCACTCCACTGGCAGTTTTTTTTTGTAAATTATCTTATTGCACCTATTAATTGACGCAAAGAAAGCAGCATATTTTCATATGCAATGCTTTTTAAGAGATCCAGACAAAATATTCTTTCTTATTTCTTTCTCCGACATCGTAGACAAACAGTTAGCAACATAACATGATAAAGTCATGAACATTATTCGCTGATATTGAATCAGTTGCATTAAAAAAATTGTGTACCTATTCAGTTGAAGCAGAGTCTATAAAGAGAAGCTTCATCAAAAACGAGGAGCTATACAATGGTTGTAATCGATGGTTACCATCTATCTTGACCAACGTTTTTACTTTTCTTTCGCTTTTGCGTGGTGCGGCAGTCCGAGGTAGGCATGGGCCTTAAATTATATCTCTCTTTAGCCAACACAATGTAGGATGCACCTGCCACATCGGAAGTTTCGTTTCTCTCGACAGAAACTAAAAATGATCCCCACACAATTGAACTCACAACTCATTCGATCTTCACGCCACTTGTAACTTGCAGTCCATGCAAGGCCTGTGAAGCAAGTCGTGTTGCAAGATACAACGAAATACCTCATTTGTGTGAATGAACCTGTTACAACGAAATCCAGCAAAAAGAAACTACACATTCACCGCCATCACATCACGCAGAGAACACAAATTCATGTAAATGATGAATTTAAAAATTGTGCAAGAATCAATCACTTTCCATTTCACTTACCGGCTTGTTAAGACCCAAAAGAAAACGAAGCGTAAAAAAGGAGAAGAGGGAACACAATTAGTGTGCACCGAAGAGCCATCCATTAATCATAATTACACACCACGCTCCTCCAATTGCTGCGAAAGATCTATCTCCGTCATTAATAACTTTTCATATCATTCACCACGTATGCCATAATTATCTCTTCGGCCCCAATAATCGCTGTCATCATTTGTCAATCACGTCAAAAGGGTCTGCCGTGCGGCGCAGCCACCGCAGCCACTCGAAGCGCGTCAAAATGTTTACATATTCATATCTACAAAAACAAAAACAAAACCGAAGCCAATCAAACGTACAGGTACCACAAACAAATTACCGCCACTGCCAACCGGCGCGCCGCTGTCGCAGTAAGTCCCGCATCCCATTGAGGCAGGAAAAAAAATACACTCTCGTGGAGAAAAAAAAAACAGGATTACCACATCATCATCAACACTGATGACTTCACCTTCACCCGAATGGGCACAAGTCTTGGTCCTTCGCATCCCGCCACACACACCTCTTCGTCGTCGTCTGCATCTTCCTGGTGCGGGCAACAAGTGTCCAGGCACGTTCCACTCGGGGTCCAGCCAGCCAGCCGTTATTGTCGTTGTCGTCATTCCATCGCCCACTCACAATTATTATTATGCTGCCGATACTGCTGCTGCTGCTTCAACTGCTCGTGTTGTTGTTGTGTTCGATTTTTGTTGGTGCTTCTGTTCGGTCCCCTTAATAGCAAGCAACCCTTTTCACATCTATTTACACAAAACATCACATAACAATAGGCTCATCCTGTTTTTCCAAAACAAGGACACACGATGGGAGTGAAATGCTTTCCGTGCAAATCCTTTTGTGGACAGCCGTGGGGAGCAAGGCAACAAAAAAGGTTGAAAATTCCACACAGTCTCCGGCACAGAACCGAACACCATCGGGCCATAAACGCTCCAAAGGACAGCGTCCTCTTTAATATTAAAGCGAGATACTCCACTCGGCTACCCATAGACAGCCACGCCGCCGTCGGCCGTGTGGGGATAGCGAAAAGGGGAAGCTTATGTGCTCGCTTTTGTATTCAAACCATTTGCCTCGGTGTTCTTACGCCGATACGGAGGAGAAAACAAAAGCAAAAGAGCCACCACCGCGGGTTGGGGTGAAACAGTGAGGAGAACACGAAGCAAACACCAGACACCAGAGAACGAATAAATCGCGTGTTCCGCAGCAATGCTCCACCTACCCGTGACGCATTGGCAAAGGATTCTGCGGAATGGAAGCGCCCTCCGCTGCTCTGCACGTCCTCGCGAAAACTTTTCGGGGGATTAGAGATTAGTCGTAATGTGATTGAATGCACGTTCAAAGAACAAGAACAAACACTTGTTAGCGCATTAATGCGCGGTGTTCACAGGGCCACAAGGGTTCTGCAGCAACCTTGGGCGAGGTTCGAGCCCGACGTGTCGTTCGTTGCATAATCTCCCCGTGCTGCGCTCGAAGGCGCCTAGCGTCCTCCGAGGAGCGCAACCGAAGATTTATTTGAGACGCTGTAAATCAAAGATTATTCATACTATGTCCTTTTCAATAAATCATGACAGATTGTGATGCTTTTGAATGCGCACGGGCACTTGCGACGAATGATGATTTATTAGGGGCTACCGCTCTGCCGAGGACTACCTTCACTGTTGTGTTGACTTCCATTTTGATGTTTTTTTGACGTTATTTTTGGGAAAACAGAATTCATGGCGAATGGTTTATTGGTTTTTCGTGGTGATTTTTAATTAAATTCAGGTATGAAATGTGAAGCGCGATTGGTACTGGTGTGCGCTGTCTACCTGCGGCCACGCAATTTAAAACCTCTTGTCAATGCCATTAATCTTTCACTGTTGTCACAGTGGAAATTATGAATTGAGTTGTTTGGAACAATTGCGTGTGCATGCCCGGGAAAACCTGTGCTGCACGCTGGTAATGGCACTCTCCCGCTTAACGAGACCTTTAAAGACTTAATGGAAGCAAACATTGTTGGGGAGAAAAAATGCTGTAGACCTGAATTTAATGGGTTGGATCTGGATGATCGATCGCGACATTTTCGAACTGGACACCGATTTTCTGAAACTGCCGTATGCTTAATTTGAAATTAGTCGGCAATTAATGGTCCTTATCTGCAGAAGTCGTGTGATCGTTCTCCATTCAGACGGCAAATTATAAGATTTTGTGTAAAATCTAGGATAACAATAGTGTTTTCAACTGCTCTCGAATTCACTTCACGGCAAATCAGTAACTTACCATTGCAAGGGATGGAATATTTTCCAAAAGAAAAGGAATATTTTTCAAAAGAAAAGGGGCCTCTTCAAGACGCGGAAAGTATTTAAATTGCCCCATAGCTTAAGTCTGTTTTTTTTGCAGTGAATTATTTTTCCACGTTTAACACAAAGTTTTGCCCTTCAGCAAACAAAAAATCAACAAGCGAATTCTTTGGCCTTCTCCGTAAATCTGCACTATTGTTTACTACTTTTCTAATGTACCCTTGCAGCAGCTTTATGATTATGTTGAGCCTATTACAAAGGACTTCATTCTACGGCTATACTCTACGGATATTAAGGCATCACCTTTCATATTCTTTACAAATCTCACCCTTAGTTTACGATCGTTGGACAAGATGTCACTATGAAACGATAGGCATAACTCTATTCAACAGAACAATAATCATTTGGAATTTGTTAGTTAGTCGTATGAGTATTTGTTCCTTAAAATAATATAACATAGCACCTGAAGCGCGCAATCAAAGAGATGAGGAGGCAGGAATGATGTCTGGCGATGTTTAATTAGAGGGTGAAGCAACTCTCAAATGGATATAAAGTTAAGACGGAAGTCTGACTACGAGTGGTAGTAAAGTCACTCTCGATACTGAGAATTTTGAAGAGTCATTTCTGTAGACTTTTTAACGGCGACGAAGGCATGTCGATCGCTGTCAAGCAGAATGTTCCGCTCAAATCTGGACGATAATATACAAGAAGGGAGACCTAAGTTAGCAATATCGAAACTGAAGTCTAACAAAGCTCCTTGGGTATACGACTGGATGGCGCAGTTGGGTAAGTGCCTGCCCCAAGTTCGAGGGGTCCCAGGTTCGAATCCCAGTGAAATGGAAACTGGTCTAGTCACCATTTGTCGTTGGAATCAAATTAACGGCACTGGAGTAGGTTGCTGGCAGTACAATGGACCAGTTTTGAGTCTGAGTGCTCCAGTAGTGTTTCAAAAATCTTAGGAAAAAAAAGCTCCTTGGGTAGATTTCCTGTCCGCCGGAACCTTTAAAGCAGCTGATGATCAAATTCAAAGCATGCACCAGCTCAATAATAAGATATGGTCCGAAAAAACCAAGCCCGATGAGTGGAATCTCAGTATTGTTTGCGTGATGCACAAGAAAGGAGACCCCTTTGACTGCCCCAAATATCGAGGGATAAGTCTTCTAAACATCGCATATAAGGTCTTCTCCGCCGTTATGTGCCAGCACCTGCAACCATTTGCGAATAACAAACGGTCCTAATCAGTTCGGTTTCAGGCCAGGGAAGTCCACCATCGACTAAATTTTCACACTACGGCAGATTCTGGCGAAAACCCAAGAAGTGCAAAACAACACACACCACCTTTCGTCAATTTCAAGGCTGCATATCACAAAGTGCATAGAGATGAGCTATACAGCGCTATCTCTAGTGTTAACTTTCCTGCCAAGCTCGCCTGGTTGTGTAGGATCACTATGCGGAGCTCTCGTTCCTACAGATGTTCAATGTAAAAAGTTTTAGACAAATCAACGCGCTGTCATGTGGCTTTTTCAACATCGATCTGGAGAAGATTATGCAGAACGCGTAGGCCAACACTAGAAGCACGATCTTCCAAAAGTCTATACAAATGCTGACATACGCGGATGACATTGACGTGATTGATCGAACTGTCAATGAGGCGTTTGTTGGCATTGAAAAGGAAGCGGAAAATGAAGACAAAACGAAGTATATGCTTTCAGAGAAGGGACGCACAACATCGACGACTTGGCCAGAACGTCACAATAATAATAATAATGGCTGCGCTACAGTCCGAGGTGGACCTGGGCCTAGCTTCTCAGCAACCACTCGTGTTGTGCGTGCTATTGTTCTCTCACGAGTGGAGGGGACCTACAGTTTAATGCCGACACCGAACGGCAAGATTGAGAAGCTATTTCTAGACAGTTATACTCTTTGAGCATTGTCAGTGACTCGAAAGAGGTGGAGCCGTGAAAAAATGTTTGATGTTTCTTTTGAGATTTGAATCTTAGACCTCGAGCGTAGGAGACGACTCACCTCCCCACTACGCTACGGCGCCCCAATGGGCAGTTAAAACTTCGAGGTAGTGATGGACTTCATCTACCTCGGCGCCGCGGTAAACAGTAAAAACAGCATCAGTACTGAGATCAAATGCAGAAGAACTCTTGCTAACCGATTTTTCTCTGGGCCCAAGTGGCAACTAAATAATAGAGTCCTGTCTCGAAGAACCAAGCTGACTGTGTATAAGCCATTGACGTACCAATCCTGCTTTACGGCGCAGAGGCATGGACAATATCGAAAGCGTAGTAGCTCTTGGGCTTTTCGAGAGAAAAGTTTTACGTGGGATTCCTGTATGCGTTGACGGTTTTTTTAGAAGTCGGTTTAACCAAGGGCTGTGCAGTGACACGAGTCTATCCAACTGTCTACGGATCCAACGCATAAGATGACATGGATGGACAACTAGCTCCGGCCCGAAGAATGTTTGACTCTGAACCAGGGAGCCAACGCTACAGAGGACGTCCACGCGTAAAGTGGCTCACTCAAGTGTGGACAAAACTTGGCTTGCGCAATTGGTGACAGCTTGCAAAAGATCGCGCGAGATTGGTAGTTGAGGCTCAAGTCCACTCCGGACTGTAGCGGCACAAGAAGAAGAAAAACAATTAGTAGACCTGTCTCACAAATTTCTTCACAAACTTGCGTACACCGGCTTCAATTAGTGCATTGCTTCGACCGAAATTTCTTTTGAAAATTCGGCTCAGCAACTTACCATCAACTATGAAAGTAGGCTTGGAATATTTCTCAACATTATTCGAGCACAAGTCGGTTCATTTTTATGCCGCGCAATCATAAAACTGAGTTTCTGTCAATTTTGTTGTTGAGTGTGAGTTGTCAGTATCAAAATAACATATGATTTAAAAAGAAACCACCAGATGGCCCACCCATCGAATACAATAGGCAGAGTTTTTATATGCCTCTTTCTTCACACCATCCAATCCTTAGATGGGTTCGAACAGAAATCCCTTTTTAAGTCAGTTAAGTCGAGTCAGTAAGGATCAAGCTCCCGTCCGGCCTCTGTAACAAAAAAAACTTCTAATTATAAAATATTTACATGTTTTCCTTCAGGCCGCCAGCGTGTATCTGCAACATCCAGTTTCGCATTTGCACTTCCAATTCATTGGTGGCTTCGTCTGTTCGCTCTCGCAAGTCGCTTATGTGCAAAACGTCCCTAAAAACAACTTTTTCAAACCAAAAACAAAAAAAATATTAAAAATAAAGAGAAGCTAAACCTATTGCATAATCCTGCTCGTTCGGAATGCTCGTGCTCTGTGTATCGTGTACCGTTGAAGGGAAAACTTTTTTTTTTGTCACAACGTAGCACTCAACGGATTATTCCATAACATCACTTCACCGTGCACAGTGTGCAGTGGTTAAGGAGGATTTTATTTATGGACGTGTACACGTTAGGCATGTGCAATTATACGGTATGCAAGGTTTTGTTGTGAAAGCAAAAACGGCAAAAAAAGAAGAGAGTTTTGCACATAAACTCAACGCAGGCTGCGGCTAAGTTGAAAATTTGAAAATTATTATAAAGATTTAAATTTTAACGTGATGAGGGAAAAGTGCATGACTGTTGAATGCATAAATTATGAGGTGTTCGTCGTCATGGTGGAAACTTTGGCCTCGCAATCCCCTGTCTTCAAAGTCAGTGGCTGTTAGAGGCTGATGTTGTTTGTCAGCGGAGGAGGGGGTGTGTTCACGGCTTAGGGATGTGTCATTCGAGCTTTAAGGATATGAAATGAAATCATATGAAATTCTATCTGCCTGAACATGGATGTGTGTACGTATGCAAAGAAGTTTAGCATTTTCCATCGCACATGAACCCAGGCATGTATTCCGTTGTCATCGACGGAGTGTATGGTGTGTGGTGGGTATACTTTTTTGCAGACAGCGTAAGTTTTTTTTGTTCCGTTTACCACGAAGCCAATTTTCATAATTTCCGCTTCAGTGCTCACGAAAGTATTTCTGCCTCCGCGCTGCTTTGTCCAATAATCGGTAAAGCTTTTCAAAAGGAAGTGTAAAGTCTTTTGAAAGATTGCTTCGCTGATGTTGGGCTATGGGTTTCACACAGTGGAGGTACATTATGATGAAATTTGTAGCGCAACGACTTTTTTTTGCATTAAAAGCCTGGGTGCACTCAATTCCATTAGAAAGTAAAGTGGTTCTGTTTTTTTTTTAGCACCAGGTTCGTTCGGGAGCGACAGACGGGTTTAAAAGAGGTGGGAGAACGGGCTTTGAACACATTGTTCCTATAAACACTATTTAATGCTATCAATAAAAAGGTGTTGAGTGCTGTATCCACATCACCGACGCTTCTGAATAATGCCGTAAATATTTTCTAGAAATAATCTTTACCAGATGGTGGGGAGCAGTATTTAAGAGTATCTTGCAACTGAATTATTTCCATACATCGTTGTCATCGAAGAGAATTTACGGAGAAGGAGATATGTACCTGTGCTGTGACATATACGAAAATCTTGAATATCCGGATAGCAAAACAATTATTCGAGATAGTTTAGGATTCCTGAAATATTCGGATAGTGCCGAAAAGTACATAGTATCCGTGATAACAACATTACCCGGATAATGATTTCGGGCAGATGAAAAAATCACTTTTTGTTTTCTCATATGCCTAAGTTTATAGTAAGAAAATTTAAAGATCTGCACGTGCTCAAATTCATGTACTGGAGTTTGGTATCATGTTCTTTTGTCGAAAATGAAGAAGAATCTTGTCTTGCCCTACCTTTAAGTTGTTAGTTACAAATCTGATATTTATCAAAATAAACATTGATGTTCCTCAGGGTTCGGTATTGTCAAAAAAGTTTAGATTAGGTAAGGTTGGGGTGACTGCCACGGAAAAAGACTCTGATTGGGTTGTAACATTAGATTCTCATTCGCCAAATCACAGCATTTAAGAGTTCCGACTCGTGAATTAGTGGTCTGTGTTATAAGGATTCCACTTGTGTAATAATTTTGGGTTACAGTTTGTTCTTTTTAGGAAATCAGCAATGTGTTAAATCGGGGCCCGGACATAACGCCAAGCGACATAAGGCCAAATTCTAGCATTTGGCCTTATGTCTCTTTCTCAAAGTGACATAAAGCCAAATTTAAGAATTTGGTCTTATTTTTTTGAGACATAACACCAAATAATAATATCAATAAACATCAAGTGGGTCATAATTCCACAATTTTTAATAACATGTATATGTGTAATTAAAATGAAATTGAACAGTGGAGTTAGTATGAGGGAACGGGTAAAAAGTGAAGTATGAGGGTTCATGCTGCACCCTGAAACCCCAGCTTGGCCGCAGATAAGATTTGGGATAGGTGCGAGGTTGGTGGTGTCCAATGTTTCCTTATTTTCATATTTAGAATGGATTTGAAAAAGTAACATATATCCAACTTTGCACCTAGCCCAAGTCCTATCTGTGGCCAAGTAGGGGGGTTGCAGGGGGCAGCATGCCCCCCAAACCAATTTCACTTTTTACCCGTTTCCTCTTAAATGTCTCAGAATGTTTAATGGAAGGTATATTTTAATAAGGTAAGCCTAAATCAGATATACAGCGGAAAGCGACATAAAGCCAATTGGCCTTATGTCGCTTTGTGAAAGTGACATAAGGCCAAAACAAAAATTTGGTGTTATATCACTTTGATAAAGCGACATAAGGCCAAGTTTTAAAATTTGGCCTTATGTCGCTTGGCGTTATGTCATGGCACCTGTTAAATCTTGTTCTTTTAGGTCGTTGATTGGATAAGTGCTAGACCGAAACTGTTTTTCGTGCTTAAAATAATCCCCTGTCTGTTCCTTCTAATACAATGTAGTCTTAGTTTCTCATATTCATATTCAGAATTTTGGAATCGTAGCATCTTAAGCTGATCAAATACTGTCAAAGACAATTAAATTGGGTAAAAACAATTGAGGTTAATTCAATGGTCAAGAATTATCAAGAAGAATGTCATTCATTATTAGTACAGTGCATCAAAAAGAACTCAGACACTTGCCGAGTTCTTTATTGATCCACGGTATGTCAATAAAATCGCCAAAAACACTGCGGAATGTCTATGTTTCTTTTACTTCTCCTATATGTGGCTTCATTTAACAAAACCTACATCCACCAGTTTGAGTAAAATGCTAATACCTGTCCAATGTGATAGGCCCCCAAGAACCCTCTCCAAACGCTGGATAGGATCCGTAAACGGCGATAATACTTATAAGAGACATTAATGTTGCGCATTCACTTGACCAGCTACAATATCATCCTAGTGTTTCCTCCCTCAGCTTTACATATCTTTTTCAACAAATAATGTTCAAGTCAACTGCATTCTTTTCTTTTCCTCTACGAATTTAATCGCAACATCCATTTGGAAAGGAATGCTCATTACTTTACCATTAAACCTGTACAACAAAGTTTGCAAAGAAACTCGGTTTTTAGCAGAACCGCGTGAATTTGTAATGCTCTCCACAGTCTCCACAACTCATTCCAATTCTTCTTTTTCTTGTGGCGGTGGACCTGGCCCTCAACCAACAAACCTCTGAAATCCAGACATATTTTAAACCGACGGAAGCTTCTTTCCCTGTCTCCATTTTCACCTTTGGCCATCGCTTTGTCGGAATAAGAGTGGTAGTAAATACATTTTCCTGCTTCTATCATATAAAAATTGTACTTAATCTCAAAAACAGCTGCAGCTTTGGTTAGTAACGAATTTTCATCTAACCTTACCATAACTTTATAAACGAAACCCAAGTGGTTTTTGGACAGGGCAGAATTTTTGGCAACCGATACTACAGCCATTACTCTTCAATCAGTGACCCAATATCATGCACATTGTTGGAAGAAACATCGACTTTCTCTCAATAACACGAATAATGGTGGCTTGCAATAAGTCGATTGCTGTCGATTTATCAGCGTAGACAAGCGATCTTACGTATCCCCGAAGAAAATAATCGAGGGGCGGCAGATCACAAGATTTTGGGGGTCAATTTAAAGGTACTTTTGGCGAAATTATGCGTTCATTAAATTTTTCTTGGAAAAAGGTGATTGTTTTGCTTACTGAACGCCATCCTGTCGTAACCACGTTCATGCTGTTCAATCGGGAAATTAAAATGTCAATAATCATGGTTCTTTAGCGAGTACCACTGACCGTAACACACTGAGCCTAATTTTTAGAAATATATGTTCCAATGACCCATGACACCATACCAAAGATCGGACCAAATTGTACACTTTTCGGGTTGTATCGGTGTTTTAATAACCTCGTGTGGATTATTTTCACTCCAAATGCGACAATATTGTTTATTGACAAAGGTGCACCTCATCGCTGAACACAATTTTTCTATAAAACAGAATGTCAACACAATTATTGGTTTAGGGAATGGGCCCAAAATTAACTTGCATATGATCCGCTGTTCTGTCGAAAAGTTGTGTTCGACTTGAATTCCAGCTCAATTCAATATCTTACAATTTTCCATTAGGTGGACACTCCCCTGAATGAATGCAATATTATCTTCTTACCCGTCTACGGTGCTACCGGATCCTGCAAAAAGAAAAATGTTGTAAGAAAACGGTGAGCAAAAAAACAAAACGGACAAAAAATATTTTCTTAATTCGGAAATACGTACTCAATAAATTCGATTCAACCATCAAAAACCATGTTCATTTCATTTCTAGAAAAAAAATTAAGAAGCATAATCAACCAACCAAACATCACAATCGGCTGTAATTAACAAGAACTGTCTGAACTACAGGAATGTTTACATTTCTTCTTCGACGTCCAACGGTGCTCACATTCTTAAGTCAAAGTATGAATGAAAATCTGAGCCTCTTTATTTGTCGGTCATAAAGAGACAACTGTCTTAAAAATTGGGATCCATCGCTAGAGTCATGAATTAAACATTCAAGTTCATGACTGGCGCATGTTCGTCACAAATACCACAAATATTTTCTAGCTATTCAAAATAAACCCACGTGTTCGTAAAACTAAAATAAGATTGAGTTTTTATTTATTTAGTTTTTATTAGGCCATAATAATATAATAACGGTGGCGCTACATTCCGAGGTGGACTGGGGCCTCTCGTGTTCTCGAGGAACCACTCGTGTTGTGCGTGCTATTGTTTTCTCACGAGTGGAGGAGACGTACAGTTTAATGCCAACTCCGAACGGCGATAATGAGAAGCTTTTTCTAGACAGTTATACTCTTTCAGTATTAACAGTGACTTGAAAGAGGTGGCACCGTGACAAAATGTTATGTGTTTTTTCGAGATTCGAACCTTAGACCTCGAGCGTAGGAGTCGACGCACCTACCCACTACGCCACGGCTTCCACACCTTGCTTTCACTGCAATGCTCCCATTTTTTATGAAACGTAAGACTCCTGGTATAACGTGCGTGGTATTTAGGGCTTTGCATTGTATTGCTTGCGTTGGAAGTTAAACGTCACTTGTCCGTAGGATCAACGCAGTATTGTGTTTCAGGCATTATTTGTCAAAACTTCTGTACTTACACCAAGGAGCAAGATGATAAATATCAATCTTGTCTTTCTTTCAAAAGTTTTCTGAAATGGAATGTATGGGGGATGTTGCGCAAAATTAATTTTCTTAATCTTATTCTTTGGCTGACTTCTTTAACAACCACTTGTACTGGGCGTCTCACAAGCGTGACCTGTAGTTTTATGCCCACTTCAAACTGCGACATTCTTCGACTCTGAGCCTGTGGGACAACGCAACAGAGGGCGTCCACGAACAAAGTGGCGCACACAAGTCGAGGGGGACCTCGGCCGGCTTGGTGTGCGAACCTCACGAAAGTGAGGCCCAGGTCCACCTCGGACTGTAGCGCCCTAAGAAGAAGAAGAAAAAAACTGCGACATTTGTGAAGCTTACTTTTGGCAGTTTTACTCTCTGAGCATCGTTACTCGAGAGAGGTGGTCCAGTTAAAATGAAAGTTGTCGTGACCATGTTCGAATCACGAACCTGTAACGTTGTGAACGACATCCTTACCCACTACGCCACGGCGTCCTCAATTTGTTTGCTCAGGAAAAATAACTTCTCATCTCCAAAAACCCGTCGCTCATGTTTCATTTATAATCCAAAGATGACGCAAGCGCACAACTTATTTACATTCAGTACGAAATAAAGTACCATAAGTGGCCTAATCTGAGAGAAGACAACCTTGAAAACATCGCCCATATCCCTTCCCCACACGCCCTTTCCCCCTCGTAGTCAAATGTAGTTATAAATTCCAAAAATGTCACCGCATGGATAAGATCAAGTTCCATGAATTTAACCTTGAGTCCCAATCAATAAAACTCCTGTCAAGAATGGGGATTAGATTCGCCGAGTCAATCAATTACCTCTCTGTTGACACATTTGACAGATGTCAATATTCTTATACCTGTCAATTATTCAATATGACAGCCCGCCAGGCTGCGCAACATCAGGCGGCCTACAGACTCGCCACACTCCAGCAAAGTCCTATCATTAGTTTTTATTTTATCAGTCCAAAACAGAAGTCAGTCCAATCAATTATTCAGGGAAATCATTTGCCAATAAAAAATTAACAACTCAATACAAATTGTTCCTTTTTTGGGAACCGCACACACGGGACGGGCGAGTGCACATGTACGAGTGTGCATCCACCCTGCCCTAGATGTAAATGGTTCTCATTGTGGTCAGCAATGTGTGAGTGTGCCTGCGAAACACCTCAACCTCGGCCCATTAATCAGAACCATTAATCATGTTTCAGTCAATTCGTGCCATTACCACGCCTTCCCTTTGTAAATGGATTTTTCCTTCCCTCGTTCTCGTATCAAAAGTGGATTAGAAGGTGGACAACAAAAGCAGAAACAGGGAAACACTTTTTTCATCCACAAACAATTTCGCTGTTCGTTCAGGTTGCCGAGGGCAGTCCATGTATTAATGAGTTTCCAATTGTTCCTCTCCACTCTCTCTCAGACTGAATTGAATGTTACAGACTAAATAAGAAAATATGTAGTGCGGCTTTTCCTAATTTGACGGGCAACAGACGTCGCTCCGATTCGCAAATTCCCCGCTGCTGGTTATCACTCGAAGCGAACAGAGCTTTTGTTGCGTGAGCGTAGCTTGTATCGACTTTCCATTCCCGGTGGACTCGGGCTGCATACAGTGGGGCATGTGAAACGAACGGCATTATTAATTTATTGCACCGAAGTTGTTCATTATGCATTCAATGAGTTTATGTATCCATTAATTTCGTTTGATTATGCAGTTTTGCTTGCTGAATTGTTCCACCGAACTTGCACACCACTCGGCAGACACTATTGTTCCACTGGAGATTTGAATAATGGCCACTAGCCTGTGTGGCGTGTGCCTGTGTGGGTATGGTCGGTTTGTTGATGAAAATTAAAATTTTACATGTTATTTTATGAGTAGATTCATTTGCAGATGTCGTAAAGAGATGCAGTCTCATTTTGGGAAAAAGAAAGGAGGCCGGCCATTGTGCGTTGTTAGCGGTCGTAAAATTATTGAAATGCATTGTGATTCAAATTTTTGCGTTCGTTTTACGACGGTATTGTTGATTTTAAAGTGGTTTACGGCCGTCCGAAATACGATTCGTTTCAGTATCATTCGGATGAGTCTCTTAGCGACGGTATTCGCAATTCAGATTGATGTGGAACGCATTTCAGCCTGACAAAAGATTTGGTGTTTTAGTAGAGTCATTTGTTGATTGGAAGAGTGGTTTGGTGAGAAAATTTGTGGCTTCGATTTTGAGCCAGGTTTCGATTGAAAGGTTTAACATTTTACACACTCTCACAATATATGGGGATTGATACGATCTTAACATATTTCTCATTCCGATTCGATACTAGTTTGTGGATATTTTGCTGCTCTTTGGGGGTATTGAACTTTTCTTAACAAATTATTAGAAGTGGAAGAAGGCAGATTGTAATTATGCAAGGTGACCCTGTTGAAAGATGATCTCAACAAAATTTTGCAAATAGCGCCTCATGTTATTGAGGCTTTGACATTTATGTCATTGTGATTTTCACAAAAAGTTAATGCAAGCAGAATACACGCAAAAAACGATGAATTACTTTATACTTTCAGAAGAAATGTTCGTGTAAATTCTCAAAAACATATAATCAGTCGGCAGATTCGCAAGTGAAAGTTAATTTTCGGTCAAAGAAACTGGTATAGTTTTGTGACTTTTGGCTCAACATGAAACATCCATTACATCTGTTTAGAGACACTGCGTTTACACCTGCCCGCCGCACTATCTTCTCCAGATCCAGATTTCTTCTTGCTGAAATCCAGTGGAGCGTGGTGGTTTGGATATCATAGAACTGTACTGCATTTTTTAGCGTGACGCGACACAACCGGATCCCGAATTCTGTTGTCTTATCTAATAGTCCCTAGATAATCGTAGAGGAATCGACGAAAAGGTTTTTCTTTTTCCAGTATTTGACTAAGAATTTTTGGTCTATGCCAGAGCCGCACTTATGTGTGCCGATTAGATACCTCCATATTTGTGATATGCAGCAGGATTGATTTTTTTTGTGGATGGGGCATAGGAAGGTGGTCGGACAAGCTTTCATCTTCCCAAACCCTCCAGACGACCTGTTTTTTTTCGGAGGATTTTTTTTCTGAAACACTACTGGAGCACTCAGACTCAAAACTGGTCCATTGTACTGCCAGGTAGCAACCTACTCCAGTGCCGTAAATTTGATCCCAACGGCAAATGGTGACTGGACCAGATTTGATTTCACTGGGATTAACCAACTGCGCCATCCAGTCGTCCGACGCCATCCGACGACCTGTTGCATGACTATAATTACTCCCACGAGAAAAGAAAGTTTAATTTTTTTCATTTCCTTTCTGTGGAATCAACCAAATACCACTTCCGTAGCAATGGACCAAAACATCATAGATTGTCATAATTATAAACACATTTGTTCAATCGGAGCAGGGCAGCTTCTTGCAGTGGATACAATAAGATTTTGTGAGTGTTGCTCCTTCTTTTTCTTTTTTGGCTGTCACTTCTTAGGTGTAGCTTCTACAGTGCTATAGTTCTCCCACGAACAAAAAAAAAACAACAGTTGTTTGCCGACGCTGAACGGGTCTGAGCTTTGTCGGTGACTCGAGAGAGGTGGTACCATGCAAATGACAGTCGCTCGGCCCGGGATTAAACATGGGACTTTCGGCGAAAAAGTCGACGCGGTTAGCTAATGCGAAGGTCAAAGTTTCGTTTAAGTTTAAGTTTATGTGTAAACGTGTCACTGTTATCTTTGTTCCAAAATACAAGTGTTACAATTTACTCTAATTATAGTTTGAGAGGCGAAGTAATTGTTATCAAAATCTTGTGGGTACAATATATTTCGCCCAAAACAGGTCTGCCGATAGAAATAAGCCTGTCCTTCGGTAAGGGCCTTTATTATTAAGATATAGAATGAATATATGTATGTTAGTTCTTTTTCACAGTAAAATGCAAGGAACAACAGGACTGCAAAGACTTAACGCAGCATTTGCGGTTCCAACCACAGCGGCTTTAAGTTCTAAAGGCAAATAAGAACTCTCCTTCTAAAGGCTAACCTTAACGTGAACCTCTCTACTCTCAGTATAACATTCTTCCTTAACGCTGCAAAGGGACGTAACCTTTAAGAAAGTTTGGCCATTTCGTGGCTAAAACTCAGTCTTGGTGTAAATTGAAGTTGAAAAATGTAGGGCCTAAATATACACGGTCAGGCAGAGCTTTTGGAATACGCTAGTGGTTTGTAGGATGGGACGCAGGTTCATCGGTAACATGAAAAAAAGCCGGAATATTCAAGTTCAGTGTTTCTAATCGAGTCCCATATGCAATTCGTAAGCTATCTTTTCCACACTCCAGAAATTACCATTTTGTTTGTCGATGAGCTAAAAATAGAAAACATTCCAGAAAAAATGTTTCGTATAAACTTGCACATGCAGATCTTCGACTCTGAAGTAGTGGGACAACTGAGGACGTCCACAACTAAGATGGCGCACACAAGTGGAGACGGACCTCATCCAACTCAGCGTAAGCAATTGGGAACAACCAGCAAAAGCAGTAGGGGCCTGTTGATTGAGACCCGGTTTGTAGCGTCACAAGAAGAAGAAGAAGACCTTCTGATGCCTCTGAGTAATTTTAGCAAAGGACTGGTGTATAAAATTGCAGAAACTTCAATTCTTGCACCAACTGGGAATAAGACCAAGATCAATTTTCCAAAATTGACTGATTGCAAAAATAATACATCCCGTTTCAAACTTAAAAGTCCAGCCATAATGGTTGTATGGAAACTTAAGAGAACTGAAGCAATCAAGGGAATACACAAAAATTAAAAACTGAAACCCTAAAAACCGCTTCGTACAGTTTCGGTAAGTTCATTCAGTTTTGCTTTCTCGCGCGGGAGAGGAATGAACCGCTCTCTACGTTTGCATAAGTCATTTGCCAGCTGAATTCGCATTAAATTCCAAAAAGCAAAGTCCCTTTTAAGGCCCCCATATACCATAACAGTCGTCATCGGAACTCACATAGTCTTTTTCTCAGAAAATACCTTGTAATCCCAAAATTCTTAGTGCACCGTTCCTATTTGTCGTCCCAAACCTCGGTTGGCAGTGAAATTAAAATTCTTTCAAAACACAAAACAGAGAATATTTTCAATTTGCTTCAAGTCTTCTCATAAATTCACAATTTCGAGCAAAATGGATAGCAACCAACAAACTAAGGAGGAGATTCTAGAGCGAATGGAAACAGTTTGGTTCTTCTTCAAGTGCCTGGAAGCTATGATGGGATTTCTGTGCATGGGCATTCACATTTACGGCCTTCTGTACCACGACCAACCCCTGCCGCACAAGATGTACTTTTGCGGGCCGTATTTTGGATTCACAGCAATTATGATTTTTTCAATCATCGGAACCAGCTTGGGACTGAGGGTTTCACTTTTCATGGAAACGTTGATAAGTACTGCAGCTACGTTTTTCTACATTTTATCGTCCATTCTCTCGATGTACTATGCGGAACACGATTTTCAACTGATGTACCTTTCCGACTATGGAGAGGCGAATCATCCGTTTTTCAGAACGAGCAAATGGCAGAGCATTGCTTCACTCTACACCGGGGGCCTTTTCATGCTGCATGTTGCGTATTCATTGGATGCACGTATAATAGTGGAGGAAACGGACGACTTCAAGGTTCCGAAAGGAGAGGCACCTATTTCGAAAGTCGATTACAAATGCTATCAGCCGATCGATATGTACATTTTTGGAGAGAACGTTCATGCACGCTTGCTGCAAATGACTTGGTTCAAACGCATCATTGGGCATGATGTGATCCACAAGTTCTTTAGCTCGGCAGGAGGTAGAGTACGGAATATGAAGGAGTCTGTTATATTTTAATTTAATCCTTGTATGCGTTGATATAAATAAATTTAACGCAATCGTTTCTTTTTTTTTTGTGCAAAATTACAATTTTATTGTGAATGGGATCGTATAGGAATGGCGGCTATAAAGACAAAAGTTGGTTGAATTTTCTTATGTGAAAGGATACGACGAGTTTTGGAATGTTGCTGTTGGTGAAATGTCCTGCCGGAGTTTACAGATGGGAGTTTAGAAACGTATCTACGTTTACCGATAGAAATGTTCGTAAGAGACACGATTGGCCCAGAAAATCTGTAATGTTTTGCTTAGGCACCTATTGGCGAAAGGTCATCGCCGGCGACATCCATTTAGCAGCACAGATTCGGCTTTGGCGTGGAATAGTTTCAGCTTGTTGTTTAGGCTAATTGCATTACTAAGCCAAATATTGAACAGCATCCCGAACGCGGACTTAGATTTAATGATTCTTTGGTTAATATTCAGTTCGGTTCCGCCTTTGGTTGCAATAATACTTCCAAAATACTGTTCAAAGGCTGACGGTTTTAGTTTTCGTGGCATGTATCTTTAGCCCGACGCGATTTGCTTGCTTATTCTCCTTTGATGCCATTTCATGGAGGTTCATTATTTTTGGCGAAGGAGACATATCGTACATCATCAGCGTAATCTAGATGCTTAAGCTGGATCGCAAGAGTATTTATCCATCTCCTGTCGACAGGGCTGTTCGAAGTGCACCGCTTTGCACTAAAAGAAATAATACTGGTGATAGGATTCAGCCTTGTCTTACCCCATTTTGGATGTCGAATTCCTCTGATACCTTCGCTCTGTTTAGCTCTGTGTAGTACATTTTAATAATTGTTTAATGCTTTGATAAGAACAAACGCTTTCTCCTCTTGCATCGAGTACACCATATATGCTCTTTGTTGGCATCATCGAATGCTTTTTCTTTGCACTGGTGCTTGATTGTGGTTTACTTCTCGTGATGTGGCGCTGATTCATTGTTCAGATTCATAATAAATTGCTGCACAATGCACATTAATCTTACCAAGAACAAAATTAAGGATTTTTGCTTCAGTAATCAACTTTTCAACATCTAAAACCGATTGCACTGAATCGATCATTATTTTGCCCTCGAAGTTAGACAAAAATAACAGGAGTTTCAAAGATAACATGAAAATCAGGTTTGCCCATCTAAAAAACTGGTATGAGCGTGAACATCGCTTCCCCTAGTTTGATTAGGAGTGAACCTTGGCCACCAACTATCGATTTCGCTGCAAATGTCAATCTGTATCTAAAATGCAAATATGAGGCGAATGCAATAAATTATGTTGTCTGCGTAAATAGTTATATCAGTTGGCGGTAGTTTTTTTGTGGGATTTCGACAAAATTATGTTATGCTGAAAGCTTTTAATTGTATAACCGAATGAAATAGATGGCCAATGGTGCCTGAAGGGGAAAAGCATAGCTGGATAAGTTGCCCTGGTCGTCTGGTGGAGTACGACTATAACTGGCATTCGCAAGTCCCGCCTTATATAGAGTAGGCGCAAATTGGTTGCCTTAAATGTTAAATAAATTGTATCTGAACAGGAATTAGATTTGTGCATTACCTTTATAATTACGTTTAATATAATTACGAATCCCATTCCACGTTCACAGAAAAGAATGGGGCTTATCGGATAAACAAGTCTCTTTTTGCTATCAAATTACAAACATATGTTCCATATTTTCCATAGCTAATGGTGCTGAAGACACATGATTCAAAAAATCGCCACAATAGAGGATCTCAATTTCATCACCACTCCTGTGTACATGTCTATAAATGCTGGATTTAACTATGAATCATCTGACTGAAGGCAGTTACCTCGTCATGTTCTCTGAATCAGCAGATGTTGCAATATGTATGAATTCTAAAATTAGTCTCACCTTGATTATAATGTGCGCATTAGCAATGAATTGACTTTTGGTTTGTTTCTCAATCTCATTGTGAACCGAAGCAAATTAAGACTCAAAAACTGTTTAGTGGTGCATTTGTTACGCACCAATTTCACAAGGAATGGTAGACAGATCTTATTCCTTCTTTTTGAATCGCATGTGGAGTGATTGTTGTTGTTATACACAATCAAGGACATCTAGTCCAAGCTAGTCGCTTGCTGTCGCGGAAAACTGAAGTCTCTTGACTCACAGCACTTGATAAATCTATTTTGGGTTCCTGATCACAGGTACATAGCCGGCAACGAGAAAGCTGATGAACTTGGCGGAAAAGGGTAAGTGACTGACTTGGTATAAGCAATTCAAGAGATCAAACCTTATTGTGTTCAAGAAAAAGGTGCATAATAATAACTACCTGTGAGACCATTGGCACATTGTGGCCTGGATATGATCGAGTTAAAACCGACAAAGTCCTTTAGTACGACAAAAGTTTGCTAACAATGCTTACAACAAATTGCCTTAAGAACTATGCCACGAAAATGGGACTCACCAATGACAACATATGTAGAGGCTGTGGGGATGAAGAGGAACGAGAGGATACTACCTCTTCCACTGTCCTCGTCAGTTGAGAAATAGATCACTGCGAGAGAGCTTCGTCTAAGATCTTCTAGAAACCACAAATATACTTTTAAAATCTTTTTTCAGGTTTATAAGAACAACAGGATGGCACTGTGAAGAGGGGATACAAATCCTCAATTGGGCATCACAATGGATCTTCAAGGATCTTAACGAGACGAGTCTTCCGCCCATCTACTTGCCGACTTACTTACTTACTTACTTAGCATGCCTACGACCCATGTAGGGTCTGAGCCTGATCTATCGCTGCCTTCCATCGTTTACGGTCCTGGGCACGCTGCTTCCAGTCATCAAGACCAGCTCATAGAGTTCGCGGTTGTGTCTTCTCCTCCATTCGCCTTCCTCGCAGACGGGACCATATATAGCCTTCTTTCGAAGGCACCAAGAATCAGCTCCGCAGTTCTGCTTAGTGCCCAGTTTTCGGCTCCATATAGCAGGACTGGCAGAATAAGAGTTTGAGTAGAGTAGAGCATGATTTTGGTCCTTCGAGTCAGGAGTTTTGGGCCCAGTTGTCTTGACAAACCGAAGTAGCATCGGTTGCCAAGGGCGATTCTACGTCGGATCTCCACTGTGATGTCGTTCGTGGAGTTCACGTTTGCCCCGAGGTAGACAAACTTCTTCACTACCTCAAAATTGTGGCTGTCGATAGTAATGTTTTGCCCTAGGTGGTGTGCGGCGGATCTTTTCTTGCTCGACAGCATATATTTTGTCTTATCCTCATTGACCTTAAGACCAGCTCGTTTCGCCTGTTCTTTAATCGCCGTGAAAGCTTCTACTAAGGCGCGTTGGGAACGCGCAACGATGTCGATGTCATCTGCGTATCCCAATAGTTGGACTGACTTGTAGAAGATAGTGCCTTCCGTGTTTACAGCAGCCCGGCGCACTATCTTCTCAAGTACCAAATTGAAGAAATCACACGACAGCGCATCTCCTTGCCGAAATCCGGTGCAGGTTTCAAATGGCTCTGAGGTCCTCGAGCCGAACTGCACGGTGCATCGCGTATGTGATAGCGTGATGCGACATAACCGGATCAGTTTTCCTGGGATTCGTCCGTCGCTTCGAATAGTTCCTTGCGATGAATGCTGTCGTATGCGGCTTTAAAATCGATAAAAAGATAGTGCGCATCGATTTGAAACTCGCTGGTCTTCTCCAGGATTTGCCTCAGTGTGAAAATCTTGTCTATAGTCGATTTGCCGGGCTGGAAGCCGCACTGGTACGTGCCGATTAGTGCGGTGCAAAACGGCTTTAGACGTTCACACTGTACGCTGGACAGGATCTTATAGGCGACGTTGAGCAGGGATACACCTCTATAGTTGTTGCAAGAGGTAGGATCGCCTTTATTTGTGGATGGGGCATATGGAGCTGGTATTCTATTCGTCGGGCATGCTTTCGTCTTCCCAAATTCTACAAATGATCTGGTGCATGCCACCTACCAAAACATTGCCACCGGCCTTGAAGAGCTCTTATGGTAAGCCATCTGAGCCTGCGGCTTTGTTGTTCTTCAGCTTTTTAAATGGCTCTGCCGACTTCTTCAAAGCTTGGTAGGATGATTACTTCCCCGACTGGAGTTGGGATTTCTTCATTCCCTATCACTCTCTCCTGTTCCGGCCCGCTAAGCAGCTGTTGGAAGTGCTGCTTAAACACATCCAATACTTGCCGACTAATGATAAAAATTAGTTGCAATTTAAAGTTACAAAGCTTCTGCAGCATTATAAGGTTCAGTTGATACAAGAAGGAATGTCAGCAGACCGTACTTTCGCTGAGGGAATGATGATATTGGAAATAATTGATTTTTTAGACAAAATCATTCTAAGCTATGAGAATTGTCTAAATATGGAAAACTGTTGCATCTGGGACTCCGAAAATCCAAGGCAAATAGTGGACCAATATCCCCATCCCCAACGACTGACAGTTTGATACGGGTTCTGACGGTGTCACAGGGCCACATTTTGTTTTTCGTAAATAACTCTAGGGCGATCATTTTAGTGAATGCATCGGTAACTCAGAACAACGTGCAGTCAAAAAATAAAAATAAAAAATAGACAGACGTGGATATTTGGCAGATATCGCATGTCATTACTTAGTTGTGTTTTTCCATTGATTCATATGCTCTACACTTCGTAGAAAATTTGTTTCATTTATTTTATCAAAAACTACCCTCTTAATGACTGTAAAGTTAAACTTGTAACGTGGGAGACAGACTGTTGATATTGATACCATGGTCTAGCAATACTATGTTCTAAACCACATGTTTGTCACTGCAGTTAAAAGTTGGTATTCCACGCAACAAACCTGGTATTGAAACTTCCTTTTTTTCTGGTATACGACGTTTTTTGCCGACTACAGTGTCACTTCCTCTCTGTTCGTGATTCTTCATAGCTTCTTTTGCTTTAAATGAGCCATACAGTTAGACTGCCTCCCACAACAGTGTCAACCTGATCAGTGCTAGACGATGCGATTTAAAAGGCTTTCTACCTCTTTTTTTGTTGATCATTCGTTTAGCTGGGAATTTCTGGCTTATGGTAAATTATTCTTCGAAAGAGTGTTCAGTCAAGAGGCTGAAGGGTTTAGAAATGTCATTCGGACCATTGGGCTTAGCATTCTTCTAAAAGATCCCCTTTTTTCTACATTTTGCAACACAGCCTTCAGTTAAATGGCCAAAAGACCAACCATCCTTGTGAGATTCAATGCAAAGATAAATTGCGAAAACAAGGTTTCCCACAAAAATTCATATATGTCAAACCCTTCTCTCAGTCTTCTATCCGTATTCAGCACCCTGGCAATATCGACCAAATTAGCACGCTTGTCAACTAGGGAGGGAGCGAGAGGGATCGTCAACATCTCCTTACAACGATAGGTCCCGTAAAATATTTAAATTAATTTAATTTTTCATCGGAATGTGTATGTAAATTTTAGCAGACGTCACCCTACCTCGGGTGAAGTTGTTTAAGTCGTATCCAATTATAAGGGGACGCAGTGTGTGTGTGTGAGACTGGAGTCTGAGGAGAGAGCCCGGCAAAGCCGGATGCGACAACTAAGTTATCATTAAACCAATAACCTGTCATGACAGCAAAATTACCCTCAACTTCACCACATGGCATGGATGGCATGTATGCCCGTGTGTGTGAGTGTGTTGTGGATGTCGCCCAAGTACGAGGTTATTTATCATCCCTTCTTATGCATGAAAAATAACCTGTAGAAGGATTAAGGGCAAAAGCTACAGGGAAGATTAAGTCAACAGGAGACAGCAGGACCACCTCACCTTCAACTTATGCTGGGCACACGTGTACGTAATTACCGTTGCAATAGAAGCCAATTGTCAAATGTGGACGCTTTGAAATTATTGCATCACAACAGATGCCTCATTATGCAATCTCCTGGCTACAACCAGCGCAAATTGCACACTTCGCCCGAAACCATGCAGATCATCAAAGGAATAATAGAGCATGTTCCACCGGTCCTATGCCCTGACTTTCAATGTCAGCTTGCGTAGTTGTGACAATTTATCACGGCGAAATAATAATGAACCTCCGCAATTCACAGTCACTCGTGGTGGGAGCGTCTTGGGGAGAACTAGACCTGGTCCACCACCGGCAAACCTCCCAAGCACCCCTCTCCGAGCAGAGCAACGCACACGCATTCCGTGTGAATTACGTGTCGCGCGTGCATTATGAAACCTGCCGCTCGGCAAATAGGCGCGCTATTCCACTTCATAGGCGCAGTGGCTGGTAACATGGAATAATTGTTTTATTGTCTTTTTATGGTCGCTTTATGGCTGTCATTCCATGTCACATTGTGCCGGTGTTGTGTTGTGATTTTTTGCCTTTTTTTTGTTTTCGATTTTGCGTTTCGTTTCTGGGAAATAACGACAGTTTTTGTTGGCCCTGCTCGTGGGAGGTATTCCTGTTTGTGGATTGGTTTCGTTGATTTTTGCCAGCCCCACAATTATGTACGGACGTACGCATGTGTGTGTTTTTGTTTTCTGTTTATTTATCTGCCCAGACAATCGTAACGCTTGCGAAGAAGTCAACAAAAATATTTGTTATTTGTTCGATTTCTTTATGAAATTTACATTTGAGTACGAAGTTGTTAAGTTAAATGGTTCCTGAAGGAATGTGAACGTACACACTCGTATGCCGGTGTGTGGAAAAAAGACGCTTCCACTTTCGTAGTTGGAATTGAGCTTTGATTTGCGGCCGGTAGTGGAAGTATGTACATACATACCAGCGAGTGTACATATTTGGGTCTGGGATTATTTTATTTTCCAAAACTCGACTCCTTGCTTGTTTGTTACTTACGGTGAAGGGAGTTTCTTAGAAAATGTCCACACAAAGAATTGAAGATTAGGACATTGTAGACATCGGAGTTTTTTTGGGGGAACCCAAAGTTAACTTTATTTCGGCATGGGGGTCGCCGGTGGACGTGCTTCTTTCTCTTTCGGTGTATTCAGGAACTCCATTTTGAAGGGAATATAATCAGATTTATTTTTGCAGTAATAGTTGGTGGAATTGGCATGTAGCCCTGAGATTAACGATGTTTTTCATTTTTTTCTGCTTGAATGCACCTTTTTTGTGACAGCTGACAGCTAATTTACGCTCAGCTTGACTTTATATTTGTCATTTACCAGACGTGCCCTCAAAAGGAACTACAAGCATCGTCAAATTTTTAGGTGTCCATTAATGCTCATAGAATGTTAAGAAGATTTCAGCTTTCAACTGCCATTTGCATACGTAAACAGCAATTCATTTCGATACAGAGCAAGTAGACAAAAGTTAACGAACTTAACGAAACTCCGCGAAACGGTAATTAAAGTCACAGTAATTTTCTTTCAGGTCTCTTAAGTTTTCTTTATAAAACATAAATAAGGGTCAAATTTTTCTTTGATTAATTTTGTCAATAAATAAAACTACAAACACGTCAGTGTATCCAGCAAAACGCAGTCTTATGAGCCGTCAAAATTACAGAGATAGTGAGTAGTTTACAATCAGTAGATGACTTGTAAATTTAAATTCAATGAATTTGTGTAAACCACTATTTCACCAAAATGAGCTATGGTTTCACAGCTAACATGTTGAAAGAAATATTCGATGAGCCCATAATTACATGTAATGACCTGCTAATTGGCCTCCAAGATCGATTGATTTAACACCTTTTCGGTTGTTTTGTAAAGAAAGACCCCACACCGGTAAATTAGAGATGAAAGATGGTTTGGGACCCAACATGGGAGACTTTAAAATCAACTTTATATCTGGCATAGGGCCACAGGTGTGGTTCAAATTGAATTTTCTGATCACGCTTTATTTGAGCCAATGCCTTGCGCGACGATAAACTTAAACCAATATCGTGACAATTTCCATGACCTTTATGAGTTAATACGAGTTTAAAATCATTTCACCATCACACCTTTTCAAAGAGAGATCCAAGACGATTGAGGGAGTAGGATTAGATGTCTACTCTAAGGATCAATTTCAGTATATCGCTCCATCTTCCGGAACATTGTAGCGTATTCCAGGCTGAGACGATGGTTATAAAAAAAGCCCTGTATTGTCTTATGATCAACGTGGTATACAGGAAGGACATCACCATCTGTTCAAACAGCCAAGCAACAATCAAATCTCTTTGTTCAGTCACTTTTCACTCAAGACCTCCCTGAATTTGCCGGCTATCTCTTAACGAGATAAGCACACAGTGATATTCCAGGGATATGTGAAGCCGATGAACTCATCAGGCGTCGCACGGACTCTACAATCTTACCCGGTGGAGTACCATCGCCCATGCCGTTCGCTACCCGATGAGTAGGTAATGTAGAGCTAATGGTAGAGCAATGCTCCGTCCCGAAAAGTCTTTGGAAGACCTCGCCTCCAGTGACATACACACCTGGAATGGGACCTCAGTCAGCTGAACGTACGTAACTGGGGGCACCAGCTACAAGACAGTGTTCGATGGAGAGGCATGCTGAACGTGGCCCAGTTCCACTCCGGACTGTATCGCTAGCTGAAGTAGAATAAGACTCTCGGTGAAAATACAAATATAGTAGGTCCCGGGTAATTGCGTCCCGCTTATTTGCGTTCAAAATCATGTTCCATTGAAATTTTGCTAAATGTGTAGATTTCTGTATTTGGGTTCCTTGGTTAAGTGAGTAAGGCATTGTGCATTTTTCGGTGGCGTAATTAAGCGGAGATTACTGTGTCAAGAGCTCTTCTAAAGCCAGGATAGTGCCTCACGAATTGCCGCAATCTCTGCATGAAACACACACTACAATGTTCAGGAAGGAGAACGGAGAGATTAGTCTTTAATTAATTTAATTAACCCACTCCCTCCCCCGATTTTGAGCCATTCGTCAAGTACGAATTTCTAAATTACTGCTCCCCATGAAATCTCGGTCCGGAATTAGAGTTTCTGGAATTCCTGTCAGCAGAGCAGTGTGGTTGGAGTAGTGTGGTCGATGTTTTCGGGTTAGAATTCCGGTCTTTGTAGAATTGGTGCGTATCGGTATGAAATGCTAGGACATGGAGGTAGCATGAAGACGGATAGCGGTACTTGTTGAAATTTGTTTGGCCAAAAAGATCAAGGTCAAGAAGAATATCAAGCGTGTGTGAGGAAGAAGTTTCTCATTGCACCACCTGTACTGATACAGATTTATCGATGAACGTTGCTAAACGTAATGTAGTTAAGAGATGAACAACAGGGGAACAACGTCAACTTAGAGTGGTGGCTGTAGGTTCCATTTTTATCAATAGCTGTCTTGCACATATAGAAAGCAAGTTAACCTTTTCTCCGGAGCACAAGTCTAAACAAATTATTTTAAAGTTAAAGTCGAAACCCTGGAACAGAGATGGCGACGGATAGGACCCTACTCTTAAGATCAACGGTAAAGATCATAGCCTCTGTGATGTAACCGATAATTGATTTCGTTCAGAGATTTTAACCCCCGGCAGATTTTGAGGGTGCAAAAAGGGGTACTATGAAAGACCTCAGTTAAGAACCGACTAACAGCCGCAGCTATTGATGGAACCAATGAAGACGATACCAAACGAAATAAAGTCAACCACTTTCGGTTTTGCACGTGGAACGTGGTGTTATTAAACAGACTACGTGCCGACCATTAAATTCGCGGAGACTCCTCATTAAAATCAAAGTACCTTTGTGAGGACATTGTCAACACAGTCCTGGTCTACAGTGCAAAAGTATGGGGAATATTGAATATTCTGAGTGCAATCTTTTGTCGTTTTTCTGTTGATAAAGGACAGGTTGCTGGAATTGATATCATGGTATGGCTACTATGGTGTTGTGGATATTAAATACTCTGAAGGACCGCATTTCGCAGTACGCATTGAATTTTGCTATACGCAGTAACTGTGACGATTGTGAGGCTTACAGTCGAGGTTCACGTAAACCTACTGTTTGAGTTCGTTGTCGTTCGTAGAAGTGTTGAAAGTGTACTTCCAAAACGTAAGGACCTGTATATTGAGTTGATGACTAAAAGCACTCAAATGTTCGTATGAAGGGCCAACTCAATCTTTTCAGCTCCAGCTCGTGAAAGAAGTTTTGGCCTAGTAGTTGCAATCTCTCCTCCATTAACGCTCGGAAATTGCAGAGCAGGTGTCGAACAGATTCTATATCTTCTTCGTCCCTGGAACTTCTGCAATAGCCGCGTTGGGAAATGCATAGACGCATTGCGTGTGTGCCTAATGCAAAGTGTCCGATAAGGACGACCACGATAATGCGGACATCCTTGCAAGTAAGGCTTCTCAATAATGATGATCTCTTTTTTGGCTCAACACTGGCCACTGCCCCCACGTAGTTGGCCCAATGCTTTTCCAAGGCTTCATCTTCTAATTTCTTTCAAAGCAGCGTATTTACATATATAGAGCTAGAGACTAGAAATTTTGAATCTGCATTGAATTGTACACAAGATGCAAGCTTTTTTAAAGTAGAATGGATTTAAGATATTGTCTTCGATTCTGAACCAGTGGGAAAACATAACAAAAACATAACGTCTAAGGTGGTGAACTCGAGTGGCGTTCGCCATTGTTCTGTTGGTTGTTGGTCTGTTGGTTGAGTCCCAGCCCCAGGTTGGTGCCGCCGCGGTCTGTAGCGCCAGAAGAAGAAGAAGGATTTAATAAATTTTCTACTTCTTATAGCTTTGAAAACATTTCGTTTTTCTCTGACTTAACATTTTCAAATCTGCATAGTACCTGATAGGCACTGTTCTGAGCTTTGTCAGTGCCTCGAAAGAGCTGGTATCGTGAAAGTGAAAATTGATGTGTTGACCCGGATTGGAACCACTGGCGTTTATGGGCGGAGTCAGTGCACTTACGGACTAGGCCACGTGAGTATAGGCAGTCATCTATGGATCCATGGCTATTCCATGTGGAGTCTGTGGATACAGCACTGTCCTGAATAATCTACGACTCCGAGCTTGTGGGCCAATGTGACAGTGAATTTCGACAGTTAAGGTGGTGCACAATAATGGAGAAAGACCCCAAACAACTTAGCACAATTCTGGTGCGTTAGAGAAGTGTTTGTTTTACAAAGCTCTTCTTCTGCATTGGTTACATCATAACAAGACATCTTTTGTGATCTAGCAAAATGAGCCAATTCAAGGATTCATGCATTTCCTCAGATAGGAAATCTTTGACACAATTTCCATTCACTTCTTAAAGCTGCTTCATTGTTTTGCCTGAATATTTCCATTTACTGCCTTTTGTTTTGTTTTTCAATTCAAAACCTCAATTTGCCATCCATGTGAAAGTTAAAAGTTAATCTTTCACACGCCGCACACAGTTTTCCTCTGTTTTACACAATAAATGCAATTGAAAAAAACACTCTTTTCAATTGAGTTCATCCTCCACACAAGCGCCTCGCAGTTTAGTTTCAATTTAAAAACACATGTTTATGACATTCCAAATAGTAAATGAAAAAAGAAACAGATTCAAATAGTTCTCCCCCCACTCCACACATTCCTGCACATTCAATGTGAAAAGAAACGTGCCTACTCTACACCCCTCCTGCAGTTCAGGTTTCAAATGTGTGTGCCTAATCTGTTGACCATCCCCATTAATCCAAAACCATGTACACAATGTTTACTCTCGCCATCCGAACGAATGAAAGACTCTAATTGAAATATCTTCTCTGCACAGCACAGCGGATTCACCGTGTGTGTGTATACACAGCGCTCAACTACTGGTGTATGAAATTCGAAAATTTTAAGTGAATACCATAAATCCTAGTCCAGCAGCATTCCTTTTAGTTTAATGGAAAATATTTTTGTTTACAACGCCCATCCTCCCTTGCGGCACACTGCCGCCGATGATACTGCTGTGCAGTCAGCATTACAGCGATTCAAAAGTGCCAAGTGTTTACTGAATGACTAGGGGATGCGATTCCAGGGATTAGACGGAGCAGATTGCGTTGCCAGAGTGACAAAAAACGTTAACAGGAACCCTTTTCCACACACACGCTTCAGACGCTCGCTGCTCGACTCCATGTGATGAATGAAGTGCGAACTTACCAATAAAACGACTTTACGAGGCCGGCCAGCCGTCGATGGCCATTCGCACTTCTCTAAAAGTTATTCGTAAATAATTTAATCATTTTCGACTCAAGAGCGAGAGAGGGTGCGGGGGAGGGGCATTTCAATTCGATTCTACCCCACAAATTCAATCAAGCCCGGGATAGCTCATTCGATTATGCGGATCCGTAGCTATCAGCAGCTTGTCCGCCCGTCGGCATTGCCCAGCGACGGTCAGAGCGCGGCGCAGCGGTCGCATATGTTTCGAAGCCAAATAAACAGCAAAACATGAGGTTTGCATATTTATTACCACGTTAGCATACGAAATGAGCCCAGAGGTAGGTGGTGGTCTAAAATTTGGAATCCGCTTGAATAATTCACGAAATATCTTGAATTTTCGGCGCCAAGACCGCTTCGGTCAGCTTGGGCTGAGGTTTGGTTAGTTTTTTTTCGGTTACTGTTGCTGATGGTGGTGTTGCCTCGGTTGTCTAGCCGCCGGGGAGTGTGTGAGTCAAGCTGAAAACCGTTTTCGTCGACCGAGTGTGCTGTCAGTGCGGAATGCATTTTAAATTCACATTCGCAGCATATTTTTCTTGCCCCTTTCCAGGGTCTCCAGTGCCGCCCGGGGGAAGCTCACATGCTAGTACGTGGTCCCGGCGAAGGCAAGAAAGCAAAACAATGAAAAAGGAAGAAAACGAAAAAAACAAAAAAAGAAAAGAAAATCTTCCCAGCACGTGACGTTCGATGTATCTGTGGATAATGGCCAGTATCTATTCCACCTGAATACTTATGTATTCACCCAGAGTCTGTGGATACACGTCGCACATCGTATTAACTCCGAGTGGGCGCTGGCGGCGGCTGTGGCGGTGGTGTGAGACTTAAGGTGGCAGACGGAAGATAGACTGCCACTGTTGGGCCCCCATGCCCCGCTGCGGACAGAAATTAGATTGGAATTGACCTTTGGCCGGGTGTGCGTGTTCCCATGGAAGGGTCAGTCAGCATGGTTTTCCGCTGTGAAGTGTTAGCATTTTGCAAGGACCTCCGAGAGCACAGAAGGCATTAAATGTGACAAGTTAATCAGCGAGGGCTTTCCGAAGGATTGCATGCAAAAGATGACAAAAGTCTGTTCCTGCTCTTATGTTATTGAATTCCTGTGGGCAGAATTTCATTTCTGACCTTTCTACCGTGCGTCGTCGTTATGATGCCGTTTGTGCTGTGTGTTGTGTGTTGTGTTGCATCGGCCATGCAATGTGTGCGAAGGTGTGGAGTGGAGACTGGTGTCTTGTTGCTGGCTGCTGGACTCATTATGAATTCAATGCACATACACGCCATCTACATTACATAGGGAAATGTTTTTGCTCTCTGGCCATGAGTGTGCGGTGTGGAGACTGCACACTCCGGTCGTGGTCGCACTCCGGACGAGGAAGAGTTATGCGAAGAGTTGTGTACTCGTATGTTACGAGTACGATTCTGTCAGTCTAAACAGGTTAAACACTTTGCAAAGACAGACGTTGTGAATGCCCTTAAAACTTGTACAAAGTTGTGCAAGAATCTCAACTTAAGGAATGTATCCTTTCGGAAGTTGGATATGGTCGATCTGTGAAGATGTATTCGTTGCCTTAGTTGTTGTTCGAGGAGGAAATGAAACTGAAATAATTTCATTTCGCAACGGCCCGAGTCGGCATCGGAGAGTGGGAAAAAATTTGAATGCACAGGTGTGAGGCCTAAGTTTGCTGCGGTCGACCTGAAAGTTACGTGCAATATCCTCAAAATACACTCAAGAGTTTGCGAAGAGTATTTGGCTTTAAGATGTTCAGTTTACTGTAGAAAAATGAAAGAGAACTGAACTTTAATTCGGTGCCCTTTGAGCGGGAACCGGACGCACGGGTTTCTTTGTGGACGTTGAAAAATACCGGCAACGAAATGATCCCCTTTTTGTTCAAGTTTCCTTTGAAATAACTAATTTCCTTCGTTTCGTTGAGACTCAAAAGAAGGATGGATGACTTGCCAAAAATGATTCCGAGACTACCTCTGCAGCGCACGCATTGTATGCTCGTCGAACTACAGAAAAATCCAATCGACCCGTCTGCAAGGAATTCATTCTTTGGGCGATAAGAGTGAACTCTTCCTAGATCTCTATTTCCATCGAGGTATACATTTCGATGTATTCAATAGAGATATGGTGGTGGAAGGTTGATATCGACAAAAAAATGTGTCCCTTATCTCGATGCGTCGAGTCTGTCTTGTGACACTTACGTGTCATGACACGGCAAAAAATCGAAGAAAAAGAGTCCTTTCCTTTGAAACATGAGAGGTCACCTGGAAACCACAGGCAACTCAGGGGGCATGTGGTTGTAATGAGACTCCTCAGAGTGTGCCAATGAGAAACGCAGCAACTTCTCGAAACCGATAAAAAATTACGTTTTTGGTTATAAATAATTTACTGTTTTATTGAGTGTGTTTTGTCTGCTGGCTGAAGGACAAAGGAATGTCTGTT
The DNA here is from genome assembly GCA_930367185.1 of Myathropa florea. Classification (NCBI taxonomy): domain Eukaryota; kingdom Metazoa; phylum Arthropoda; class Insecta; order Diptera; family Syrphidae; genus Myathropa; species Myathropa florea. The sequence continues at coordinate 6,048,650 of OV884003.1, read as the reverse complement.
CTGTTCGCCAAGTTGTGTGATCTTGGATTTTATTTCACCAGCAACCACCACATTTCGAGTCTCAGTGGAGCGCCCTGGGAAGAGATGAATTTGTGAACAAACAAAGGGGACACAAAGTTGATGGAAAGTCGTGTGTCAGAAGTTTTTGAAATGGAGTTTGACTCCCGAAAAAAAAGAAGGAATACATCGGGGAAATATAGCGCGCATGTTCTAAGATTGAAGCTCTTATGTAAATCATACTCGCTTTATATACTGGAGATGTATACATTTATTTGACAAAAAAATGAATACCCACGGGAGGTTGTGTTCTAGCTTTCGACGGCTGGCGTGTTGAAAGCATAATTTAGTAAGCAATAAGTTTTCTTTGAAAAGGGTTAAAAGAAATGAAGAGCAATTTGATTTATGTCAACCTGTGGGACAACGCAAGAGAGGACGACCACATCTAAGGTGGCGCACACAAGTGGGGAGGGACCTCAACTTGGTGTGAGCAGTTGGAGACAGCTTGTTGGTCCAGGCCCAGGTCCCCCCAGGACTGTAGCGCCACAAGAAATTGTAGAAAATGTGGTTTAAATGTTCCGAAAATAAAATTAATGTTGCCGACATCCTACAGCCGCAAAAGGAAGCAATTATCCATAAGTACTTCCGCAATCCATCACGCCGAAGTTTTCCGCATTTATGTACCCCATAAGGCTAAGAGTTGCACGAATTTTATTTAATGCATCAGCGGTTATTATATAGCCGTCTAAACTGATGATGTAATCAGGAATTCAATTGTGAATCCAAATGTAACCGGCAGTTGCGTTGTAAAGTTTTAAAATTGTCCATTATTTAGTTCGAATGAGGAAGATAATAATAATAACAAAGGCAGTCCTACAGACCAGGGTGGACTTGTTTCCCTCGTTTCTCAGCAACCACTCATATTGTGCGTGCTATTGTTTTCTCAAGAGTGGAGGGGACCTACAGTTTAATGCCGACTCCGAACGGCGAGATTGAGAAGCTTTTTCTAGACAGTCATACTCTTTGAGCACTGTCAGAGAATTGAAAGAGGTGGAGGCGTGCAGTTATCAAATGTGTTTTTTTTAGGAATTGAACCCAGACTTCGAACGTAGGAGTCGACACTAGGACGCGTCGCCCACAAAGAGGAAAGATAATGACGTTAATAATAACAAGAATGGTGGCTCTACAGTCCGAGGTGGGCTTGGGTTTCTCATGCCTTAAGCTCTGTTGCAAGGAAAAATAAGAGTACATTTTTAGTCTGAGTTCGAATTGCTTTCTGTGGACAGAAGTCACAACTTCACCAGTCGTCCGTAATAATCCAAAAAAATGGATTTATATTTATTTTACCTCTCATGGTTCAGAAGAATCAACAAACGGACAATTTTTCCTACTTACTTGCTCTAACCTTCTTGACATAATTAGAGTCAGCTTATTTGAGTGTTTATGATGAGAATAACGTAAAATAGATTGTAAAAGATGTCGGAGACACATTGGATTGTTGAAGATAGGACTTCTGAAAGGACCTAGATTTTGGTTAAAATATCTCAATTAATTGGTTAACTTGAAGACCTTAAAAGACAAGAGAGCTTAGTTGTTGAAGGGCTCTCTGCACTTTGGCTTTCTGTTCTAGAATAAATAAATGCCCGCACTCAAAAAATAAGCCGAACAGGCAGGTTTGTGAACCAAGGCCTTTGATATGGTATACCACATAATTTTTCTCAGGCTAATTGCATTGGTTAAGTTTATTGGCAGATGGCTTGAATCCTACCTTAAGGCTGAAGGCAAAAAATCATAGTTGGGGAATATTTCAGTGGATATAGAACTATTAATCTAAGTGTACCCCAAGGGTCTGTCCTGGACCCTATTCTTTTCCTAGTCTACATTAATTCTTTGTTTTTTCAACCATTTGCAGGAAGACTTACTGTGATTAGACTCTGCAAGCCTTTTGAACCTAGTGGACGACATAAATCATAGTCTTCACCTATTGATAACGCGGTTTGCTAAACATAAACTTAAAGCGGATAACAAAACAAAAGGAATGTTTTTCATTTTTAGATTACAAAATTCGCCTGACTTTGATTTTTATTTTTTTAATGTTGATGCTGCAACGCATAGCGAGTAGCATTTGAATTGATTCTTCTTTTGAATCTAACATTGCATCTTTGGAGAGCCTTCTCTTCAGCGGGAAATTAATATATTTTTGCGTACGCGAACGTGACCTAGAGACTTGCAGTGGAAAAATGTTTTCATATAACTCGAACATACGTATTCTTTTGAGTATAAGAGTGTATCACATAATAGAGATATGAGTGTATACAGTGTCGGACAAAACAATAACACCGAATAGTCTGCATAGGTATTTTGTCCAATATCTTTCTTTGTACTTAAGATATTTTAATAATTTCTTCTTCATTCAAACAGGAATAGTTTCACTTATTTATGATCAAAAACTCAATTCCACTAGATTTCTAGAAACTAAAAAACCAATAGTTTCTGCAGCTAGGTCTGTATATATTGTATATTACCATGATATTTTAATTACTTGTTAATAAATTATAATAATAATAATAATAGAAACTAAAGAAATAAAAAAATTGTGAACATACCTTAAAAATTGCAGCGACAAAACTAAAGCACATAATTAAAAAATTAGTCCATTGTTTTTGATAACCGCTGCACATCTTCAATGCATAGAATTAATAAAAGTGCTGACAACAGCCACGGGAATCCTTTTTACGACGTTTTAGGGTTAACAAAAGGTGCTCCCAATGGTGCTCCTTATTTGGATGGCTATCCCGTTCAATTCTCGGATCTATAATTTTGTATAGATTATCTATGGGATTTGAGATCAGAGGATTAAAAATCGCACTGAATAAGAAAATTTTACTCAGAGAGAGACACTTTTTTTCAATGTAAGAGGTGTGTTTTGGATCTTTGTTGTGTTGAAAGATCCATTTGAATGGCTTCTCCTCTTCTAAGCGAGGCAATATCAGGTTCTGTAGTACATCACTGTATACAAAGCGATCTATTATGTTGTAATGTGGTAAATTGGAACGATCCCATGACAAAGAAGGCGACACTATACCACATGTTCATAAGTAACATGATTATGCGAATTAGCTTGATGGGATATCTTACTTAATGTGTAATCGAATATAAATTTCACTGCATCAATCTGCATTCCCTCCAAATCTAACTGGAAGTCTTCTGGTGCTGGGGGGTCCTATGCGACTTTCTGCTAATGGATGAAGGAGGAGACGAGACTAATTGTCTTCTCAAAAGATCTCAATATTAATATATCACTACGCCTTCCAAAACCATTGTTGTGTCTTTTAGACAGAGACTGTGGCGATCAGGACATCCTCACTTGTACCGACGGAATAAAATCCCTGAATTCTTTTGATTTTGACTTGAAAACAATCACTAAATGCCGCCAGTCTCCAGACTATATTGCGATGAATTTCAACATGCATCTCCTAAAAGCCTCAAGCGTTTGCTATCACATTATTACAAGGCCTAAAATTTGTCTTCAGAAATATGCGAAAAATCGTGTTGTTATTTCTTTAAGGCACAAATATCTTGCCACGAAGCTTATTTCCCCACAGAACCTATCGACTCTAACCTCAATCAAAAGATTAAAAAAAGAATAAAAATATTCAACTCATTAAAACTCCGTTCATTTTTCACGCCTCCCTTGTAAATATTTACTCTAAGTTGGTTCAAATCAAAATGCTCAAAATGTAAAGTTACTTATTTCAAACATAAACCATGGTCAAAAAAGTATTCTGAAAGTTGCACTCAGTCGACTTCAAAGCACCCAAAGATAAAACAGTACCCTTGCCTTCGGTGAAACTGATCCCCCTGGAGAGTGTTAAAATTGGGACCAAAAACACCCGATTCTGCTAATTATCACGATGTTACAGGCAAAGTTTGAGTTGAAAATGCTCAGCTCAGCCTTGGAAAAATTATTGAATCATCCCGAGAAACACATCCCGTCTTGAAGTTACGTCTTACTTCCACGCCAGTAAATCTCACTTAACGAACTACAGTCGCCAACTCCCCCCTAGAATTTGAAAAAAAGGACATTGCGGCCAAAAGTTTCAAACACAGTTATTGTTCCAAATTGGCAGCAATTTGCGACCCCCAGAAATTCAACACCCACGACACAGTGAATAATGACCCCAGTTTGGAGCACAATATTTTTGCAATCACAATACCTCCCGCCCTGCACGCTGCTAAAAGCAAACAGACTGCCTTCCGGTCATCAAAGACAGCCAGAGCTGGCTCCCATTAATATTCTGCTACACTGGACTAATTCCGAAACACTCCCATTCACTGGCGAAACCCCATTACAGCGGAAAGCCTTTTCCAATAAATTACGACACACCGAACATAGAACATCTCTTCCGCCCTTGGGCGCCTTCATCAGGCGCAGTAAATTTGGCCGAATAGCAGTGATATAACACGAGACGGCCATCCCATAACTTAGAATTTTAATCTCGCAGCCAGATCCACTTTTGTACAGTGCCAGCGCGGGGCCGACTGCAAATGCTGCAAGTACACTCGCATCCGCATGACTTAGATGACCCCATCTGGTAGCTGAATGGCGGCGGATTACATTAATAGTCTGCCACCGTTTCAGTTGTTGTATTCAAAAATTCCTCCTCAGGCATCTGCATTCACTTTCAAATCCAATGCAACCGACGCCGCGGCCGCCCCTTCCACCCGGTGGCTCAATAAGTTGACACTTCTTCCTTTGCACGGGGCCGGGGCGGATAATGTTTCCGAGTTAAGTTTCAAATGACTCCTCCGCCGCCGCAGCGGAACCCCTACCCCAGTGCCGCCCCGGTCGAGAACCATCTCAAATTGCAACATTTCGATGCGGGCAACAGGTCGTGATGGAGCATAACCAAGGGCCCCGGGCTACTGGATTCCACCAAAGCTGCCACAAAACAAAAAGAGCATTCCGGCAGTCGACACGGCACTCGGCGCTCGGCGCACCCTCCCCTCGTGCATCGTACGAGATTTAATTAGCCGAACCCTAAAAAGCCACAAAGCCAGTGCAGCCCCATCCTATCGGTCGGCAACGTCGAAGCCAACCACCGATGCCCGCCGCAGAGGCAGCAGCCCCGTACATCATCAGCACCGAGTCATTTGCAATTAAACGAACCGGCCAGCACTGTGGAGCCCAATCTGGCATCACATTAACTGCGGCAATTTAATTGGCAAACGACGCGCTGGCTTTCATTATGACCGAATGGCAGGGGCGACCGCAGCCCATAAAAATGAAGAAAAATTGCTCCGCACAGTCCGTCCTGGAACGAGGAACTCTCCTCAATGGTTGCAGTTTTTTTTGTTTCAATGCTTTCCCCAGCCCCAGTCCGTCCACCACATCATCGGTCCGTACTTGCTTTCGCTCTGCTGCCAGTGCAGCGCCACGCCATCCAGTGAGAATCAAAATGGATCTTGTGGAGGCAATCCAGCGAACGAACAAGAACCCAACGAGGAGGAGAAGAATAGGATTTTGGGGCGAAGACACAAAGCAACAGAAAGGAGGCAAGACACTCCGTCCGAACTCAAAAAGGCTCCTGCTTCACGTCGACGGATTTCAGAGAATACGTCGGGTCGCGTCGGCAAAAACGTGAGAGAGCACGGCCAGCGTAGGGCGCTGCAGCGCTGGAGGTTGTGCAGTGCGCTTTTATTACCATTACCACGTCGAAGTAAGCAAAAACAGGTGATTATGGACATTATTATGCTCACAGTGGTTCGATGCAAAGAGTTCTCTTCGATTCCCGATTCGACGTGGCAGCGACTGGTGCTGAATTGGACACACGGGGTGTGTGTGGCTGTGTAGCGGGCATCAACGTCAACGTTTATCGTTTTACTGATGTTGCGAAGGCTTAAAGCGGTGCTGCTGCTGCCGGGAAACGTGAGAAAACACAGCCAACATTGAATTGTGATTTATTTTTCTGTATTGGATTGGAAACAAAGGTACAGGAAGCGGCTGCACTTTGCGCCTTCGATCGCATCACATTTAAACGAGTTGCAGCGAGGGGGGGTTGGGAATGTGAAACGTTTTGCGCCAAATAGGGTGATGTGTTGGCTTCAGTCCGAGGGAGGCGGGGAATGTGCACTGAATCGGGGCACAGATAATGAAACTAATTGTGGGAACGATGATAAGGGCTGTGGGAAAGACGCTGCAAGAATGTAGGTCAAGTGCGTGTTGTTGGCTTTCGTTGGCCGCGTGGAATGAATTTTTAACGTTCAAGTGGTTGTGTTAAAAAAGGGTATACCCTTTTTTCAATTAGAACTAATTAAGTCCGAGTAATTGGATGATGAATGATCTGCTTTTTTAAGAGGGTTTTGTCTTTAAAATCTGATTAATTCCGGTCAAGAGGCAGTTTAAAGTCTTGGAAGGGCCTCTTATAGGTACTTGACAATTAAGAAGGTGAAGCTAATTGAATGCATTTGATAAGGAGCAGGAGTAGGTGGCAGCCAACAACATATTCACTGACGAAGTCTTATTTTTATAAACAGGCAAGAAGAATTTACGGTGTTGGACACTTACAGAGGCATGGACAATATCCCAAGCGGTTTGAGAGGCTCTTGGTCTTTTCGAGAGAAAAGTCTTGCGCCCGATCTTTGGTCCTGTTTACGTTGATGGCATTTGAAGGAGAAGGTTTAACCACGAACTTTTTCGGCAACATGACAGCGTCTTGTCTAAAAATTGTTTTGACATTGAAGATCTCGGAGAGTTCGTTACTGATTTTGATGGAATAGAGAGAGTTCTCCATCGTCATACTGCTCAGTCTGACGAATGTCAAAACTAGACACTGTATAGCTCGTCTCATCGGCGTTGAAATCGACGAATAGGTGGCGTGTGTCCATTTGCATTACTTCAGTATTTTCCAGCATCTGCCGTAGTGTAAGAATCCAGTTATTGTGGATTATACAAAAGTTTCTAGCGTAAATTAAATAATATTTCAAAAAAATATATGGCATATATGTTGCCAAGAAAAACACACAAACATTAAGCTCAAGAAAAAGAATCCGTGAGCATGATGCCATGGGGGAATTGAATGTATTAAGTATTCATAGGATGTTCCAGGAGAACAATGGCTGAAAATAGAACGAATCAAAGAGAGACACATGGCAATTGCACCTGAAAAAGATAGATTTCAATTTCACACGACCGATGACAAAAAAACAAATTCTATGTTCAATACTCCTTTGAATCGTAAATACCCCCGTTTGATGCTACTGAGTTGTAGTTTCATCCTCTCGGATTCGATACAGAGGAAGAATGAAAGCTATCGTTTCGTGGCATCAAAATCACACAAATCAAAGACAACGCTCCACGAGCACAAATATCATGAAACGTTCTAGCATAAATCCTTTCCTTTTCTTTCGTATCAAAACCAAATCACGTACAAATCACATTGATAAAGCAGGTAGACAAAAGTCCCAACAAATTGTTACCACGCTGAGAAATTTTCTTGTGCAAAAGTGTCAACCACAAGCCTTTCGGATGGCACCCTTGTGAAGAATTTTTTAAGAAATTTGGGTAAAAAGGATGTTGTTTTCGCAGAGTCCGTCTTACTAAAAATGACCGCAAGCAAAGTGTCTCAATAATTATACCAGCCTTAAACTGGCTGTGATCTTTTATCAATTATGTGACGGAGTGTTTAAAACACTTAAGAAAAGGTGAAATTAAGCGGAGGTGCAAAATATTTGCAAAAATGTTTCGGAATTCTTTAAAATATTAGCCGCTTCATGAAAGGCATTGCATCATTGACAGTCATGTGATTGGATTGTGCCTTCTAAAGCACAAAAGCAGTTTCTCACCTACACTGCTTAAGCAGATACCTCTCGCTAAGCAGAATATCACATATGTATAGAACCAACGAAAAGAATCAGAGCGAGGTCCACGAGATCGGCATTATTCAGCTTAACTGCTTGATTGTTAGCTCCAAATGATTTTCACTGAGTAGGCAAAAACATTGTTCACTTGGTACACAATGGGCCTTAGCTGGTCTAAGTGTGCCTGTTTAACTACACTCTGCTACAAGATCCTAAACTAAGCTAAATGACTTACCCATTGTGTTCCGAATTCTAACACTTCAAGTTTTATTTCGGTTTTGTGTAATAATGAATTATTTCGAAAGCGAATGTTTGTTACGTTTATGTTTTGTAAAAAAAATGCTAGTTTTTTAAGCCAAACAAGTTATACGAGGTCTGTAGGAGAAGTCCTTACATATGTTCGGCAAGAAATGACACTTTGTCCGATTTTTTTATTCACTTACTTTTAATGGCTGAAACACAATAGTGCGTCAGCGCTGGCGTTGTCTTCAACGCACACAATTCAACGGATATTCACGAAATACTGCATCGACCTACGTAAGTGAAAAATGGGAGAGATGAGAAGATCGTAATAAAACGTAAAACGTAATCCCAACGCACGTCATTATCCAACATGTTGGATATTTTTTGACAGAGGGATGCGCTGTGAGGGCGACATTAAGCGACATTTTTCCTAAATTGAGAGTTTTTTGCCCAAATTTAGAAATTTTTGTAGCAACTGACATTTGAGAAATGAAAACAGCTGACTAAAATTATTTTAGCGACAAAAATAATTTAAATGACTATGCCAAATTAGCAACAAGAAGCACTTTTTTTTTAACTTTCTAAGCACTCATTTTCCGCAATTAATTTCTTTAACGTTCAATTGTTTAACCAGAATATTTGTTGATTTGACATTTCAGAAATGAAAACAGTTGACACAATATTTTTCATCTGGTATTTGTGAGAGAAAGAGGGAACAGCTGATTAACGCAGTGAGTCAACGTACACCCTCCGTAACATGAAGTCAGTTGGCGCAACGCACTATTGTGTTTCAGCCATAAGTGTAGCCGCTTTTCAACTCCATACATTTAATCCAGCGATGTAGTCACTTTTTCAAGCCATTCAAAAAATTTGATTTGTTGAACTCCGCCTCTGTTGCGGAGATGACTTTCTCGTTTCATATGAATCGCTTTTCGCCAAGTCATTTTCCAAATGTTTGGAAACAAAATCAGCTTCTATGGGGCCAAATCTGGAGACGAGGGTGGAAGCGACAGCAAATCGTAGCGTAATTCGACTAGTTTTGCTCCGACGATTGTGGTGAATCAGCTCAATTGCAATTTTGCTTTTTGAATAAAATGTGAGCCTCATCACTAGAAAAAATGTTCATTTAATTCTTCCGATTTCGACTTCAATTCTCAATTCAAACCACCAGGTTTGCGTGAAATTGTTCATAAAGTGAATAGACAAAGACCAAGCTTTTGTGAAAGACGTCGAATCGATAAATTTGGATCTTTTTGAACATTCTTCTGTACGGATGCAATATTTTCTTTATTACTCCCTCTTCCAATGCACCTCGGTGTCACTGCATATTGCCAAGATGGAAAACGGTGAACAATACAGCGAATAGCGCTCTCCTCCGCTCGAATATGCAGAAAGTACTATGGCACAAGTGCTCAGAACCACAGTTTTGGAACCAACTTTCTAAAATTTAGTTGTTGTTGAAGGGTGTACGAGGTGTTTTCCGAAAATAACGAGAATTTTTAAATTTCGCAGGCTTGGAGAGTCCGATTGTAAATTTTTTTTATTATGTTGCTATACATACATGCCCCTGAAGTATGATACAATTTTCAACTGTATTCATTGTTTACTTTGTCCGTGGCATCCGCTAAGACGTGCTTTTATTAAAAAAAATAATCAAATTTATATCAAATTTTGAGCAAAAAGTGAAATAAAGTGTAACCAAGTGTGTAAAATTTTAACAAGGGCCTATGGTGCGTCCTCTATGAGTAAAACAATAGTTTATGAGTAGTATAAGCATTTCCAAGATGGCCATGAAGACGTTGAAGAAGACGAACATCCCGGAAGCTTCAGCACATCAACAACCGATAAAAACGTGGGAAAATTTTAAAAAAATGGTTATGATGATGTTGGCGAAAAATTTGAAAAAATCGCGCGGATTTGTGCAACGATAATGTACCTGCTTACAATTGATTGCTTATTCGTGAATTTTTGGCCAAAAACAATACTGTAACGATGCCCCAACCTCCTTATTTCCCAGACATCGTATTGCAAAAGATACTAGATGACGCTGACAATTATTTGCAATCTGACAATTGCTTTGACAAGTATACCTGTTTGAAGTCAATAGTAATAATATTACTATGGTGCTACAGTCCGGAGTGGACTTAGACATAACTTCTACAGCAAACTCTCGTGTTATGCGTAAAGGGGACCGAGTCCAAACGGCGAAGTTTGAGAAACTTTTTCTTGACATAAAAACTCTTTAATCAATTTCAGAAAGAGGTGAAATATGAACGTTTTTTGTCGGGTATCGAACTTAGACTTTGAGCGTAGGAGTCGATGCGCTATCCCACTACTGCACCGCACCGACTCTCTCACGTTAGTACTTGGTCAAATAACACCCGATACAACGAATCGAACACTGTTCATACAAACATGGCGGTAGACATCAGGTGAGAGGAAACATGTGGTACCTATCACATGTAATCAAATTCTTGAAGCAAAACTTTTTTGTGGATGGAGTAAATCCTTAACTAAAAACGTCCTTAAATATTCAATCATTGTTAAAGTGGTTAAAGCATTTTTTTTTACTTTTATTTGATGTCCTTTTATAAATAAGTATGCCTCTTTCAGGGTTGGCAAGACGAATGGGAGGAAATATATCTCTGTGAAGTTGTATACTGGCTCATATGAACGTACAAGCAAATAGCGCGAGGAAATTAATGGTGGTTGCTCTGAACAAAAATTGATAGCGTGGACTAATCTCCAAACGTCGTCAGGGGATCTATAGTTTGTTGTCATTCTTTGTGACATAACAATGATAAATATTGTTTCGTTAAGCCAAAGTCTCTTTAATATGTGAATTTTTTGTCAGGAAATGCGACTTTTCGTGGACTTGTGTCCCCTCAAGTGTCTTTTAACAGTATTTAGCTTCAGCAGAAGGATGAGTCGTAAGACATTTCACAATATTTTTTCATATGGAATGTATGCAGAATTTTCTTTCACCCACGTATTTCAACCACTTTGCATATTGCATTGTACTATTTGAATTGCATTGTTTTAACGAACCATCCCAGGAGTTCATGAATTTGGAAATTTACACCACCACAAAGGGAGTGAACTTATCATTGACTATATGCTAATAATTGTTAAAGTATCGCTAATTATGAACAAAGGTCACCCCTGAGTAATCGTTCACCATTGAAATTCATTTATATTAATTTACTTGCATTTATTATTCAGCAGGTGTATTTCCTTTACGTTCGCTCGCTCTTGTTGCAGTTCTCTTGATGAAAATGGATCTAGACAAGTTTAATTAAAATTAATGAACATCTAATTTCTGTAAATATTATAGGAAACTAGCGAACTGTCGCTTGTGTCGCTACGCGTACAAAAATATTATTTTTGGTTGAAAACTTGTTTTATTATTTCCTTAATGAAGTTTTATTATAGACAAAATTGTTTGTTTTTCCATCTTTCGTGAAAATGAGTAATGCCGATGGTTTGCCTCCTCGAGAATAGTCAAAGAGTTTTCCATTTGAAAAGGAGCACCCGGACTGTTACCTAATATACAAAAGGAATGAAGAACAGAAAAAATTGATAACAGCGCTTTGTTTTCTCGCAACTATACCAATAAATCATTGATTATGTGCATACAGTAGACGCATTCAATGAAAACTGATACTTTGGCCTAATACCCAGTCGACATCTTGGGATTAATCGTTTATTGCCATTCTTAGTAAATTAACATTAAACACTGCAATAGCCACGTGTCACATAAATCTTTGTACATGACCCATAGCAGTTTGTTACCGAACCTTTGACGTACTGTGTTGTTTTTGGTGCATTAGGGGTGCTTCGCTCACACTTTTTGTTACTCAAGCTTGTTTTTAAAAAATAACCTCGAGTACAATGTCTTATAAGTTCGGAAGATTATTTTCTATAGTACACAAATCAAATTGTGGTCCACATTGGTTCAAGATCTTTTACAATTAATGTTATCCGCATTGGATATTCTGGGAGGTGGACAATATGACATACATTGTAACGATAAGAGGTCTGTAGTTCCCGCTCGGCTCATGATTTGAGTCCGATCATACAAAATTTGTCTACTTCTTTAGACAGAATATTCTGCTAGTCATTCTCTGTATAATTGTTTTTGTTCCTTCTATGAATCTTGCGAGAAGAGTTGGGTTTGTAACGAGTAGGCCTCTTTCTCTTATACGGCTATTAGCTTCAGTGTTGCTATTTCCCGTTTTATTATTGCATGATAAGTGACCAGTTAATACACCACAGAGCAACCTTAAATCAAGATTATTCAATTTTAAAGCATTCTTTGCTCTTTTCGAATTAAATTTCATGCAATTTTTAGAGTGATTAAAACTTTCCTGTCTATTCGAGAAAGGCATACCGCATTATCCATTTGTTCAATTATTGATACATATTCACAATTGTGAGCCCACAGTTGGGAATTAGTCCAACAAAGGGTGTTTATGCCCCCCAATTGGCCTGCATGTCGACCTTTTCCTAAAACAGTTTTACCCTATTTAAAATAATTGGTTGTTAAAGTTAAAGATGAGGGGAACAGTGACTCCTTGATGTCAGAATTCCTGCTCCAAATCAACATTTTTAAGATGGTTGTTGATACCTTTTTGTAATAAAAATTCCGGCCGAATGCCCTGGTAACTAGTGCCGTAGTTTAATACCTTAATTTGTGATTTATTACGCTTTAATAAATAATAATAATATAAAAAATTATAATCCACTTTTTTGTTTAAATTTTGACAGTTCGCTTGAATTTTGAGATCAGCTATTACAGTCTTTTAGACTATCTTCCTTGAATTCCTATGCATGTACGTTGTAGAATTGGGTTTGTTCCACAACTTCTTTTTGGACAGCAGTGTGCAGTTGTGGCAGATTCCGTCTATTAAAACGGAGAGACGGAACCTTCCCCGCGCAAAAACTCGCACTTGCCCAGTTTATGAAGCATTCATTTTTGCGAGAAACAACAACATTTTTGGGTACCCGAACAGGATTTATCCAAAAGAATTTCTGTGACTGCACCAATAGTTTAGAGATATGCAGATCGACAAGCACAACCTATTCGTCGATTTCAAGGCCGCATTTGACGTCACGCATAGAGGTAAACTATACAGCACCATGTTTACTTTTCACATTCTTGACAGGCAGCTATAATTTCGAGCTAGTCAATGACTTCGTCAACCTCGGAGCTGCTGTGAACAGTGCGAACAACATCAGTAGCAATATCAAACTCATAACAACTCCTGTCAGTAGCTTTTGCTTGGGTTCAAAAGGCATTTGGTCCTGTTTGGGTAGATGCTGATTGGAAGAGACGATTCAAACATGTACCGTACCGACTATATAGCGACATGAGTCTAACCGGGCGTCTACGGATTCAGATTGCTAGGTCATGTAAAGCGCATGTACAACTTGGCTCCAGCCAGAAAAATCTTGAACTCTTAACCAGTGGAACAACGCAAACAGAGGACCTTCAGGTTTAAGGTGGCGGACGCAAGTGGAGAGGGACCTCGACCAACTTGCTGTGCGCAGTTGGAAATAGCAGTCCAGACAGTTGTCTTAAGAGCCTTCCTCACTGAGGCACAGGCCCACCCGGACTTTAAAACTACAAGAAGAAGAAGAGGAACGGAATTTAAGGAATTGTCGTGGGAAAAAGATTTTCGGCTAACTCAAACACCAGCTGTTTGGGTGACGTGTTGTTCATGCTGTAGATTTTTCAGGAATGCATGGGAGCCTCATTTTATTGCCGACTCCGAACGGCGACGGTTATATTGATAGTTAACCCCTTTTTAGCATTGAGAGAGGTGGTCTCGTGAAAATAAAAGTTGTTGTGTCAGGAATCGAACATAAATAAGGAGAGGAATCGACTCACTTACCCACAGTAGCGGTCACCTTTGTTACGTAAGGAGTGTATTTATGGCATGCCTCTGTTCATAGTTTTCCTTACTAAACCACGGTACCATAAAATAGAATTGGCTTCATCATTTTGGTGTGGATTAAGGACAAATTTTTGGATAATCGTCCAGATTTTGCATATTGTAGCAATATGCACACTTCACGAGAGCTTATATTGATGTTTTACATCCCAAAACTTGTCTTCTAGGGGTGTCTCTTATCTCGAAAGCTTGAAGTTCATTACTATACGAGTGCCAATAAGTCATTGCACCAAGCAAAACAATCATCACCATAGCATAGGTTAACTGCAAACCCATTTCATTTCAAAATAAGAACATTCCCTCATAACACTGATGCAGACAAGGTCTTTTAAGAATATTTAATCCACATCACTGAACTCAATCATAACCCTTATATTCAAAATTTAATATGCGAAAACTAACAAAAGACTGAAAACTTTCATGGCTCTCGTCTAAGACAATGCGAAGGCAGTCGCACAGTCTTAGACAAATATTTCATGCTGTGCCTGCGGGAAGCACCGAGCATTCTAATCAAGAAATTAATGGTCTGCGATATGAGTTGTGTAAGTTATTCCATAGATATGAAAACTCCCCTCTCACTCGTAACTGGCAACTAATGAAAACGAAATCAATTAAAGTGCGTATGACGTCCAAGATATATGAGTCCATTATCACACAGTGGAAATTCTTTTGTTCGCAATCGTCGTTCGCTCGTTCCAAAAACCTAGATTATTGTTTCTTTTGTGTGAAAGAAGTAATAACAATTTACTGCTGCCGGGCGCATAGTCCCTCGCATCGTGAAAACTCTTAGCACAGCAGTTACTCCAGTCAAATGAACACGTAGAGCTCCATAAGCAACCCCTGAAGTTGATTGGAAGGAAGATATCCAGCGGAATGGATATGTCTGCAGTAAATATAAAAAGTATCAAAATAATAAATAATTTTATAATACACTCCACGGTTAAGTGCAGACCATTGCCTCTTAGCTAGCTCCCTGCACCCGTCACCGCCGAACGGATGTTCTCGAAAAAGGACAACGTACCGAGGAGCAAAAAAGGAAAACGAAAAAAAAGAAAGACAATCCTAGCGAGGGAGTCCTGAAAATTCCGTCTGTCGGTGCTTATGAACTCACAAAAAGTGCCCGAGGAAACTTTATTAAATCCATCCGAAAAGTTTACGCTCAACGGTGGTGGCACCGCCGTAGCCGCCACCGCCATCGCCATCGCCGACAGTGTGCTGCTGTTGCTGTGCCAGCGGGCATGGCACGTCCGTAATACCTTTGCCAACTAAATTGTGTTCTCAGAGTTACCTTACACCACACCCACCCACCTCGGTCGCCCGGTTTCAAGGACAATAATGATGACGATGGGTAAAGGATTTGTAAAGCTACGAACCAACCCAGCACGTTGCAACAAAAGGACCAAACATGACGTCGACAAATCGTAGAACAATGCTACACTCAACGCGGACTGAGGAGGGATACAGATACAGCACAGATTGGATAGTCAAACTACAGTGGCGTTGATGGGGAAGAAGGCAGCAGCATCATTGTTGTGACTTTTTCCAACATCGTCGTCGTCGTCGTCGTCGTCGCCTCCCGCACTCGCACACCTTTGTTTAAACAGCGCAGCACAACACACCTGTTGAGGTGCAGGTTCTGTGGGATTATTAGATTTACCATCAAATACCGCAGACGTCTCTATCGGAACGAGGTCCTTCTTTTCCATCTTTACACCGAGTTGCTGCTGGTGGTGCCGTTGGAACCGCCATCTCCCTTCCCGTCGTCGTCGTCGTCGTCGGCGAACGTAAAGCAAGGACATGTTATACCAATCACTGTGCAAATATGCGGCTGACAAAGGACATGAATAGATAAAAGCGAAATCAAAAAAAAAGAAAAAAAGAAAAGCAGAGACCGAATGACGGGAAACACCATCTTGAAGCCAGGTAGCAGCGGTGTCGTGGTCATTTGGTTTTATGTGATGGCTCCATCGTGTCCACGGAATCGTATTCGATTTTATCGCCCACGTTTTTGAGTTTTATCGACGACGGAAGGCCACCGCGTCCAAACTGTCGCCTGGCCCCCAGTCACCGGTGAGTGGTGGTGTGCACTTCAACTCAAACGATTTGGAAGACATTTCCGCACCCGAGATAGGCAGATGAGATACGGGGATGCTCACAGACACACATATGTCAGGGATTACCCCATCCGCTTGCTGCCGCATTGAATTCCAAATGGGTTCCGATCCAATTGTATTCCAGGGGGAAATTCAAAATCGAAAGCTGAATGAAAGGCCCTCCCTCCTTCGGCGATGCCTTTAAAATATCGAGCCAAAAGGATGTAAAAAGGGATACCGCAATGCCTTCCGGGGTTCCCCATTAAAGCCGAACCGTTGGATGAATGGGATGGGCGCCGGGGTGAGCTTAAGAGGGAGAGCAGAGTCCACTTCACGACAGCGACGGCGGCGGCGAGCGAAGGCATTAAAAGGGGTTGCGAAAGTTTTTCGCTTCGTAATCATAATTGGCGTCATTTAAATTTTCCACTTAATTTATTGCTCTTTAAAAAATACACACAGATGCACGCAAAATATGTGTCTCTGAATATCAGTGGCTGTGAGTGTGTGTGTGTGCATAAAGGACACTTTGGCGCAGAGGAAATTAATATTTATTTCACTTGCGGCAAGGCCACGGGCCAACACATATACACACACACACACGCACACTGCCAAGGGAAATGAAGAAGGAGTATACACTCGGAAGGGTCTCGTGAGGTATTTCTTTGTGTCACGCGAAAGTTTCACTTGATATCGCCGCGGCAGGGTCCTTTCTACTTGGGGTAATTAAAATTTTCATTTACATCCAATTGTGGGGTGCACGACGCTCCGTTCGAAAAACGTCGGCGGCACTGATGGAGATTTCGCTGGCGCTTGCGGTAATGTAGAAAAGTTACTAAAAGCGCACACGCTAATTGGAAATGTCTAATTGAGTTATGGTCGGATGCATGTATACCTTCCGGTCCAATGTAATGACTTGTGGATGAAAGAGCTCGCTTTCGTGGGGCTAATGGAAAGAAATAAAAGAAAAACGCACAAAAATTGGAAAGGATTTTGAATTCATCATGAAACTGGTTGCTCAAGGTGCGGCTGAATGATTTTACCTCGAGGTTGAGCGAAGAAACAAGATAAGCAAGATAACGCGATTATGAGATTGAATATGATGAAAGCGCGGTGGATAGCTAAACAATGCTAGCCTTTTGTTGTTTAATTTTGCTCAGGGCTCTTGGACAAAGAGATTCCCATTGTGCAGATACATCTTTCTTGTTGCGACATAGATTATTCGAGAAGCTTTGTGATTAATTTGAAAACAATTTACCGCTATCACCCTCCAGGAGGACTGTAGGAATTTATTCCTTTGTGTATAGGACATTTCTGTTCTGGATTGAATCTCTTGCCTTCTAAAAGAGTGTGGATTGCAATTTAACCTTCTCTCATCGACTCATCAAGAGCTTACTTGTTGCTAATGAATACTCATGAAAACGCTTTTAATGGAAATCTGAACTTTAAGCGGAAGATCATGTTTTTGTTAATAGAATGAAAAAAGAACTGCCCCAGGTTTCCTGAGACGGATTAAGAGTTCATGAAACAATAGTTGCTTTTATCGAGTCACCTTTTTTGAGAAGTTGCAATAAATGTGTCAACAATGGTAAGATTTAAGGTGTTGCTTTTATCGAGGAGTTGCATTTATCGAGGGCTGCTTTTATTGAGGTCGCACTGTGCCAATAAAAAAACTGCAGTGAACTTTTTTTTATTTTAATTAATAATGAGCCTGAGCGTTTACGAGGACAGAATCGGCAACAATCCTACTGCGCTACATAACAATGATCAACGACTTCTTACTCCCGCAGATAGACACTTTGAAAGATAACGTATCGTTGCCACATTCTTCTTCTTCTTCTTAGGGCGCTACAGTCCGAGGTGGACCTGGGCCTCACTCAACATGCCTCTCCAGCCAGCACGATCTTTCGCCAGCTGTCTCCAGTTTTGCACACCAAGCCGGCCGAGGGCCCCTCGACTTGTGTGCGCCACCTTGTTCGTGGACGTCCTATGTTGCGTTGTCCCACAGGCTCAGAGTCGAAGACACTTCGGGCCGGAGCTAAGTTGTCGATACGCTCTACATGGCCTAGCCATCTTAGGCGTTGGATCCGCAGACGCCTTGCTAGACTCATGTCGGTACAGCCCATACAATTCGTGGTTGAATCTTCTCCTCCAAATGCCATCAACGCAAACAGGACCAAAGATCGTGCGCAGAACTTTTCTCTCGAAAAGACCAAGAGACTGTTCATCCCCTTGGGATATTGTCCATGTCTCTGCGCCGTAAAGCAGGACTGGGATGATCAAGGTCTTGTATAAAGTCAACTTGGTCTTCCGATAGAGGGCTCTACTACTCAATTGCCTTTTGAGCCCATAAAAACAGCGGTTGGCAAGAGTTATTTTGCGTTTGAACTCGGTACTGATGTTGTTTGTACTGTTTACCGCAGAGCCAAGGTAGACGAAGTCTACTCAAAGTTATAGTTATAGTAAACTACCTCAAAGTTATAGCTGACGTTCTGGCCAAGTCGTCGATGTCGTGCGTCCTTTCTCGATGACAGCATATACTTGGTTTTACCTCGTTTACCGCTTCCGTTTCAATGCCAGCAAACGCATTATAGGTACATTTTTCAGAAGCATTATCCACTTGCTTTGTCTCTCTTATGACGATTCGCGACTGCCTGCTACTTTGAAGTTTTTAAAAGTCATGAGAATATATGAACTAGCCACAGTCCCTGTCAGCCCTAAGGAGAACAAGAAATAAACAATTAATCGACGGAAATTTACCAAAAAGTCACACACAGACTGCTCATTTTTTGCGCCAGAACACTGCCACAGTGCCAATACGCTGCAAAGAAGTATAAGCTTTCTTGATTCAATTTAAAGCGCATGATTTTTCTTTTCAAAAAACTTTAATAAAAAAAGCAAGTTTTCTTTTTTATATTTTTCGAAATGTTAAAGTTTGCAGTTAAATTTACTCAACTTATTTTGCTGCCATTTTTAAAAAAAAGAACTTCAAGTATCAACATCATTTATCCACATCCCAAAATTACTAAAACTCCATATCACTTTCATCAATCTTTAAACATGTCACTCCCCCATTTGAGGCAACCACCCCCACCACGAAATGTCATTTTGAATTGATTACAGACTGTCATTCAAACAAATATTTGAGCTCAAAAGTAATTGCTGAAACTAATCCACCTCGTAAACACCTAACGTACCGTCACCGCCGGCCTTTAATGACCGTAATATCTTTAAACCAATCAATTAAATTTTAATTAACCCAAACATCATTCCAGCGCCCTGTCGCACGGGCAGACACATCGACATCCCATCACACTTTCCCGCGATATTACGCGATAAAAGCTCTTTGATCTCACCACAACTGTCAGGCCGGGCATAATGTCCGCACACCGTACGTTCGAGTACACATCATGTGACGGGGGGCAAATTAAATAAATCACAATACTTGCTCGTATCGTGTCAATTGGCCCAAAGAGTTGGACAGCATTTGCGATATTTATATTTCATTTCGGCTCTCCTCGGCGTCCTTCGTGTGTTTGACTTGTCATCCCTGCTGCAGTACATCCTAATAAACACGGCCATAAATAACGCTGCCCGAAGCATACCACTGGGACACATATACGCAAGTAAGGACCTACATACATAACCCGTTTTGGGGGAAACACTCGTATCTGCAGTGATTCTGGGTCCACAGGCCACGGGCGGCTCAACGACGTGTAATGAGAAAAGATAGGCAGAGAGTGAGACAGAGAGAGGTGTAATCCTATGCAGAGGTAGCACAGCTTACAGCACATGCTGCAAGGCCGGCCGGACTAAGAGCTGCTCACTTCGGCGGTTAATACCACCGAGAGGGTTTTTTTTCCTTTTTCCCGTTTATTTATTTATTTTTTGTTTCCATTCTCCGCCTCAACTCTCGGCTCGAAACTGCTTGTTGATTAATTTATTGTCGGCCCAGAGAAGTTGTTAATTTCTATTGGCATTCGATGTGGAATGAGATGTTTGTTGCGATATGTTTCGTGCCACACGAATTAATCCACAATGGCATGGGCAATGGACTTACACAGCGCCTATGTGTTCGTTGGTCGGGGTATTTACAACTTTTTCGAGCGATAAATCAATTACACGCATTAAATTCGGATGAGGTTATCTAGTTGCTCACTGCTAGCTGCTCGTTGCTCGCTGCTACGAGCGAGCATAATTCACCGCGAAGTTGAGTGATTTTTATTTGAAAACTTGTATAAGTCCCGAATGTTGAAGATGAATCGTGGCCGCTCTGTTGTTGACATTTCTGACTGTTTACCGCTTGGTTTAAGCATTTTAAGATGCTAATGCAGATGACTTAGATACTGCCTTTACTCAGTCTGAGAGTCGTCGAAGTGTTAAGTTCGATTGTTTGGTTTGAATGAAGGACCAGATCGACTGACAAACTCTGGGTAATCCTTTATTACTGCTTTGTAACAGCAACACAATCCCAAACCTTCTTTCTTAGTGAACACTTCCTGAAAACTAAGCTTAAGTTTACATAGTGCACCTGTGAGAGATGGCTGGGCTTGGGCATATACGGCGAAGTTGTTAATTTCTCCTAACCTGGCGGGACGCCAGCAAGGATTGCTGTAAATGCTCAGAACAAGTTGGCATTCAGCATTCACACTGCGCCCTCTGGATAGCATCCACAGCAAACGTCGGGATCGTACTTCCTATCCAAAAGAAAGTAAAATGACGTAACATATCCCAATCAGACTGGCGATTGTGTGGAAAGCTTACAACCCGCTCACGGTTTGTGTTCGAGTGTGCTAGTGGAATGTAAGAACACTATACACTCCCGGAGCATCTAACCCATTGAAAAATATCCTTACGCAGGAAGTGCGCTGGATAGGAAAGGGAATGATAAACTGTCACAAAAATTATCCGAATCTCCTGGTTCGCCCTTGTCAGTGATGAAAGGCGGCAATTGCTCAGGCTAAGTCCATCCAGGATTCGTTGACCTCATAAGAAAGTAACTAATTTTACTATCAACGAATAAGATCTGTATTAAGTGTAATTATTGATGGACAATACTGTTGAGAAAATCCTCTTTCCGAGATGCCATCGGGATTGTCTTATTGGAATAATATAATAAATATGGGACGCTACAGTCCGAGGTGGACTTGAGTCTAGCTTCTCGGCTAGAGTTCTCTCGCGAGTGGTGGGGACCTACAGATTTATGTCAACTCCTAACGGCGAGATTGAAAAGCTTTTACTAGAAAGTTGTACTCTTTGAGCACTGTCACTGACGAGAAGGAGGTGGAGCCGTGAAAATATCAAAGGTGCTTTTCGGGAATCAAACCCAGACTTCGAGTGTATGAGTCACACTCATGCCTACTATGCCACGGTGCCCATATTTGGCTTTGAAAAAAATTTATGAAAGGTAAATATTTTTCAAATCACAAAAGTCATCTCCAAACATTTAATCCATAACGTCAACATATCAAAACTAAGTATCTGAGAGAACAAGTAGCGCCAAAACTTTTTCAACCAAGAATTGAGTGAGTATTTATCTCTGAAAGAGGATCGATATTTAATTGAACCGCCGCCCAGTCCAATCTACATCTGATCTTAATTAACCTGAAATTGATGCTCGCTTATACATGATCCATGGTCCACGGGCAGCGCATGACGGAGGACGACATTGATGTGATTGAGTGAATAAACTGAACTGTCAGTAAGGCCATTGCTGCTACTTGCCATTGAAACGATTTAAATTAATCTGGCTGATCTGACATGGGGTTTGCGATACAAAGACCACCAATGATGACTTGGCCAGAATTACGTAGTAGCCAATTATAATTTGGAGGCTATGATTTTTTCTCTGACCTGTTGCGATAGATTATCGAGGATAATGTTGGAAATTACATAGTTTGGCTGAAGAAATATTTGTCGGAATCAAAATCTTATCCTATTTACAAATTGGATTGATTACTAGAATTATTTTTCCAGTATTTTATGTAAAATGAGCAAAATCTTTTAAGCGTGAATGTTTTCTTTCTTAACTTTGTCAGCGCGCATTCCAATGCAGTCGTAAAATGAAACAACCACGAGTATATGTATTTCAATAACACCGTTAACAAGCTTAGAAGACCAGTTACTTGCTACCTATAACACATGATTTCAATTAGTAGATTAGTTCTTAAGTGAGAATCAAAAGTGAATAAGACGTTTTAAATAGAAAAGAAATGAACTGATAATCGGATGTTTGAGACTTAGAAACTGACTTCAGACTATAAAACACGTATGTACATAATTCAGCAAGAACAGAAAGTTGAATCATAGAATAGACTACAAATCGCGTCACAAACTTAGTCTTACGCACTTAAAAGTCAAAGATCATTCAGCACACCTTGTCAGAGATAACGTTATGCACGTTATGCATTCCATGCACACAACAACAAGAAAATATCTGAGAAATAAAATGAAGTTGACGTGCAAGAGATTTCACTCAACAAATTGGATATCGGTGATGAAGTACAAAAAAGGGAAAGGACTTCAACTTACAGCATTGGCATAATTGAATAGTAGATGACTCATGGAATATCTCATATTAGCCATTTCTTTCGTTTAATAACCGCTGAAAGTGTTAAAATTATGAAAACTTACTACAAGAATAGTGAGTCTGCTGTAAGTAAATTACGCGCATTGCAAGCAGATTATGGTCGTCATCAAAATTCACAGAGACTGGCTCTGTTACAGAAGACGTAAGGCCAATCTATTATCGAAATACAACCTTTGCAGAAAATTGTTGAAGGAGATCCAGATGTACTTATTTCGCATTCGGATTTGGGCGCAGTGGCCGTGTGGGCTTGTGCGTCGACCCATGCGCACTAGACTTTTAAGTCGAAGTTCAAATAATAGTTCAGATAAACAATTAAAAAAAAAATTTCACGGCTTCACTCTTTCGAGTCAGTGACAATGGTCAAAGAGTATAAATGTCTAGAAAAAAGCTTCTGGTTGGACGAATTATTATTATTATTTTAAGTTAAAAAGTTTAAATATATTTAAAAGACGAGAAGACCCTATGAATCTTTATATATGTAATATATTAATTTTATAGATATTTTTTATTATAATATTAATATTATATTTTATTGGCGTGATATTAAAACTTTTAAGTTTTAAATCATTAATTTATGAATAAATGATCCATTTTTGATGACTAAAAATTTAAGTTACTCAAGGGATAACAGCGTAATTTTTGGAAATATACATGAGGAAAACATAAGGTTTTTTGTTTGTATTTATTTGCAAAAAAAGATTAATTGCCGTGTTATTTCGCATTTTGGTGATAAGAACCAAGATAAGTCACCAAGATCGTGTGATTGATCGGCATTATGAAAAGTCGTTTATTCACACAATCCTCAAATTCTTGACGCTTTGAAAACGAATATTTCTAAAAGTATGGCCGAGTTATTGTCCGACATATGTCGAAAAGTCATCGAAAAATACTTTCAGAATCGAGTCCTGCAAGAACTTCCATGCTGCACATGGATTCATAACTGGACAACTCCAGGCATAACGGCAATATTCCATCAGTACGTTGAAATTAAAATTTGATGAAAATATTAATCATAAATAGTATGTTTCACTCAAGTTTCCTTTAGGAACCACAAATTGGATGATTTGTATAACGTCCTTTATACTGGGAAATTGAAACACACCAAGACAGAATATTGTTTTTAGAGAGGGACAACTAGTCTCAAGACACCAGTAAGCTTTGGTCAAGCAACCAACATTATTTTGATTGGTCAAAATTTGAAACTGAAAATCTGTTGTAATATCCAATGATATTTACACGGGTAATTATTTTGTGAATCATGGAATCTGTTCAAAAAAGAGATAGATAGATAGATATGTTTATTTCGTTTCAAATTACATTTTGTTATCGCACAATTTACATTTGCACAGAGATATGATTAATATAATATAATCTTACTACTGAAAAAGGATGTTTGACAATATGTAAGGAATTTTTTTTTCAAATGAATTATATATTTTGAGGAAACTACGAAAAAGAAAAACCTCATACAAACAGAGAAAAAAAAAAAAAAAAAAATAATAATAATAATAATAAATTAAAATATATATATATATACAAATATAATAATAAGAATAGTAATGATACAGATATACAATTTTATATATATAATAAAAAGTAAAAATAAAAACAGTCAAAAGGGAATGCACAAAAATCAGTAAATAAATAAATAAATAAATAAATAAATAAATAGATAAATAAATAAATAAATAAATAAATAAATAAATAATTAAATAAATAAGTAAATAAATAAATAAATAAATAAGTAAATAAATAAATAAATAAATAAATAAATAAATAGATAAATAGATAAATAAATAAATACATAAATATATAAATAAACAGATTCATAAATAAATAAGTATATAAATAAATATAAATAAGTAAATAAATAAATAAATAGGTAAATAAACAAATAGATAAGTATACATATATATATGTGAGAACCTAAATTGCAAAAGTCTATTATTAAGTAAATAGTTCATTTATAAGAGGATTATCGGGAATGTCGCATCTGATTTTGAAAGATTCAGAGAGCTTGTGTATTTTGTTAGATATAAGTTCAACATGAGCCTTATGGTGTAAGTTAAGGGTAGAGTAATGCCAAGGAAGATTCAGCATTATTTTTAAGACTTTGTTCTGCGATATTTGCAATTTTTTTATGTAGCACTTAGCACAGTTTCCCCAGACTTGACATCCATATAAGAGGATTGCTTGAAATACAGCTTTGAAAATAAGTATCTTGTTTTCATTGGACAGTAAAGATCTTCTGTTGATAAGCGGGTATAACATTTTTATAGCAATGTTATACTTTTTAAGAACTTGTGAGTGGTGTTCGTTGAACGTCAATCTTTTATCTAGATATATCCCTAAATATTTTACCGAATTTTTCCATGGTACTGAGTTTCCTAAGATATTAAAGTTATTTGCTGGTAAGAAGCAAGTCTTTCTTTTTCTGCTAAAAAAGATAGCTTGTATCTTATCAACATTAACTTTAATTTTCCATTTTGAAAGGTATTCGAGTAAGCATTTAATCGCATTTATTAAGTTCGTCTCAATATTGAGACTGAACTCATGCGAAGATAAAATTGCAGTATCATCAGCATAAATTGCTGTATCACAGTAAGGAAGAGTAGGAAAGTCAGAAGTATACACATTATACAAAACTGGACTGAGGACTGAGCCTTGCGGGACACCAGCACTGACACTGACGAGGTTAGAGACACCACTCTTGACATGGACTTTAAAATATCTATCTGTGACAAAACTCTTAACAATTTTACATAGAAATGGGGGGAAATTAAGCCTTAACATTTTATATATGAGTCCGTCGTGCCATACAGAATCGAAAGCTTTTTCGATATCGAGCAAGATCATACCTGTAGATTTCCCTACTGAACGATTGGCTTTAATGATATTGCATATCCTAAGAACTTGGTGTGAAGTACCATGATTTCGCCTAAAGCCAAATTGTTCTTTTGGGTATACCTTATGAGCATCGATAAAGGAGACTAGTTTTTCTTTAAATACGTTTTCACAGATTTTACTTACTGTACTTAGTAGGCTAATTGGTCTATAACTTTCAATTCTGTCCGGGGGTTTGCCTGCTTTGGGTATCGCGACAACTTTTGCTAATTTCCATGCCACTGGGAAGTATTGAACTTTAAGACATGAATTAATAATGAAAGTAAGATACTTTATCCCCATTTTTGGTAGATTTTTGAGGTAAACATTTTTAATATTGTCTACTCCACCTGTTTTCCTGACCTTTAGTCTGTTTACAAAGAACTGTGTATCCTCTTCTGAGATAAATTCGTTGTATGGGGTTTCATGACTAGAGGAATTGAAAGATTGAAGAATATCGTCTACAGTGGAGGTTGTGCTTGCGTCTCCTAGGTGCTGAGAGACAAGGTGATTTTTTGCAAAATTGTCCGCTAGTACATTCGCTTTTTCTTTGTCTGTAATATATGTGTTTATACCATTCTTTAGACAAGGAATCTCGTTGTGTTTATTTTTTACGATTTTTACTATGTTCCAGAAAGGTTTGGAACCTTTATCGAGAGAACTAAGTTTAAGATTCCACTCAGTATTGCGATGTTCTTGTATTTTGTAACTAATTACTTTGTTTAGCTGTGCAACTGTATTACGGGAAACTATTTGGCGGTACCTTTGCCAGTTCCTTCTGTGCATATTTCTAATTCTAATAAGTTCTAAAATGAGAGTTGGAAGTCTCAAACCAACATTTTTCTTCCGAACTTTCGGAATATTATTGTTAGCAGAGGTTAGGATAGAGTCCGAAAATCTTTGCACAACTGAATCAACATCCTCTTTAGTTGAAATGAGGTCGAGATTCATCGAACTATCTCTGAATTGTATATTTAAATCTCTGCGATAATTTTTCCAGTGAGCTTTTTTGAGATCTAAATAGTAATCATGTTTCTCCACTCCAGAAATTCGTATCTTTGAAAGGACCGGGTTATGGTCTGAACTGAGCTCATTCAGAGTGGTTGGTTGAGATAGCAAACTAGAAACATTTGTTACAAATAAGTCAAGGACAGACGGATTACCAATAGCACGTGAAGGGACGTAAGTAGAACTGGGTGGAAATTTAATTGAAACAGGTAACAAAGTAGACAAATCAGACAATACATTTCCCCATGAATTTGCCCTAGTACAACCCCAGGCCCTGTGCCTGCAATTTAAATCACCTCCTACTATAAATGCACAGTTCATACTAAGGAGCTTTCTTAGATCTTTTTTAAAAGCTTGACGGGTTTGCTCGCGTGTAAAATTTCTTCTTATTTTACCGGGAAAATATGCACAGAAAATCTTTACTTTCCTTAGGTCGGTCAAAGTTATTTCTATTCCTACATTTTCAATGAACGAAGTCTGTATACTAGGCAAAAGCTCATGTTGAAGTGATCTCCTTACCAGTATTGCGACACCCCCACCTCTTCTATCTATCCTGTCCACACGATAACATCTATACATCGGGGTGGATATACGAATTTCTGGGGTTAGCCAAGTTTCGGTTACCAAAGCAATATCAATATTGTTATCATTTAAAAAATGGGAAAATTCTACATGTTTTTGCTTTATACCTCTAGCATTCCATGTTATTATATTAATATTATTGTTACTTGAATTACTTAACATGATTATACAAAAACTTAGTTGCTAATTGTGCGACAACATTAAATTGATCTACTCTAGATTTACATGAACCAAGCTTAGTGACCATTTCCATGACTAGAGAATTCAATTCTTCCATTGTGAATAGATCTCCGCTGCCATACGTGAATGGGGCATTGTTGTTGTTAATTTCCCTAGCTGCTGACGGCATTGCAGAAGAAGAAGGTGCTGTGTATGCCCATGCATTTGAATTAGTGATGTTGTTGTTGTCCTGTACTCGTTTTGGTTGCTTTGTTGGTAGTGATGGAAAGTCACTCATAGAGAACAATGATAGGTTGTTATTGTTGTTTTGTTGCAGAGAAGCGCTGTTCCTTACGTTGTTATTGTTGTTGTTTCGTCTAAGCGAGCTTTTAGCTTTAATTTGTTGTCTCATTTCCACATATTTGCTCCTACTCACACATGAGTTATCTGTAGACGCATGATTACCTTGACAGTTTGCACATTTTTGAGTGTTTGGATTAGTGCACTCATTAGTCTTGTGATGACCAGCGCATAAGGAACAATATGGTTTAACGTGGCAGTTTTTTTCGCCGTGACCAAACATTTGGCAGTTACGACACTGCGTAATTCTGTTCTTTCTTTGGCGATGGAAGCTCCAATTTATTTGGGTGTGAAATATAGAACGAACATTTTTTTTAAGGTCACTCAACTTTACGGTTCTGTTTTCAACAAATACAATGTAAAAGACTTCAGTGTATTTTTCGTATGTCTTCGACACTTTTTTAACGTCTTTGCATTTAATACCAAGTCGGATAAGTTCATTTTTTAATACGGAAGTGTCACATTCATGCAAACCGAACAGCACAAATTTAAGAGCTTTTTCACTTCTTAGATCGTGAGTGAAGTATTGGCAGCTTTCCGAATTTAACTTATTAAGAACATTATTGTAAGAATTCATACTTTCACACATGATTTTTATTCCAATTGAAATTAATTTTATGGAATAATCACATACACTGATGGAGTTCATCATATTGTGCACATAGTCGGGAGACTTTTTCAAAAGTTTGATTGGGGGCACGTTAACTTTGATGGTTTTGCGTGGCAACACTTGGTCGTCCATTTCACTATCATTGTCACTGTCGAGTAATTGCAAAGGTTCATAAAAATTTGAACCTGTATGCCTATTACTTGATGCCATTTTCACAAGTGGTTTATGTTTTTTGTCCGAGGACGTGTGACAGTCCTCGGAGTTTGGGGATCTCGCACGCTTACGAATTTTGGCAAAAAGAAAACCGAGCGACGAGGTTAATAACGCGTGTGTACCGTGTCAGCGGTCAAAGCGCAACTGTGTTCAAAAAAGAGGAAGATCGTCTTTGTCATTGTAAAAGAAAAGTTCTGCGTGCTACTTTGCGTTAAAGGAAACAGCTTAACTTCACTTTAACTAACTGGGCGTCTAATGAACCGCTGCCTACGCTGTATAGACAACAGAGCTCCATTTCAAAGAATCAACTTCTTCTTCCAGACCACTAAGGTCAATTGAATTGCTAGACGAAGCGGCTTATGGGATGAGACCCGGATTGTTTTATAAAAAGCTTTTATTATTTTAAACCACTTGCTTATGCAACGCAGTCCGGGGTGGACTTGGGCCAAGTTTCTCAGCAACCACTAGTGTTGTGGGTGCTATTGTTCTATTCACGAGCGGTGGGAACGTACAGCTTAATGCCGATTCCGAATGGGGAGGCTGAACATTTTTTTTTAGACAGTTATGCTCTTTGAGCATTGACAGTGACTCAAAAAAGGTGGTGCCGTGAAAATATCAAATATTTTTTTCAGGAATTATGCAATGAGTCAAACTAATTGAAGAATGAATATAAATAAAGATTTCATAGAACTTTTTTTTATTTATTTATTTTTATTTTGGTTTTAAAAGATTTATTTATTATTATTATTAAAAAGTCAACAAACCCGATGGTATATTAAATTAAATTGTTCAAGCGTTTACTTTTGCTTATTTTTATAAGACAATGTGTCGAATAAAATGATATATTGGAAGAAAGAAATAAGAAGAAGAAAGAAAAGCATCCTCAAGCCCTTCCTAAAGTTTTTAAAATATTCAATGACATATTTTTTCTGAAAAATGTGAGCACGAAAGTATTTTTTTTCAAGGAAAGTTCAGCTGTGCCAATATTTTTTTCCTCCGGGGTAGGTACAAAAAATAGTGCACTATATTTCATATAATCATTCCGACGCAACCAACATCCACAATGGAACACGTGTCACACACTCCCCCATGATAGTCTGTTTACATTTTAACTTGATTCCACTCGCAATGAATTATATCCAACCTAAGAGCTGTCAATCATCTGATAATTTTACTGATACACCCTTAAAAATTAACTTTCCGTGTTTATCCTTGGCTCATCATAATCTTCTCTTCTTGCAGAATAATTTGTAACCTCTTTCACTGAATAATACAATTCATTAAAAAGTGTTCGCTGAAAAAAATTCAAGAATACATCATAATATCACAAACAATGCCTCCACTTCTCTCGCCGCCATTGCTCTTTTCAGTAAAAACACATGCATGCATACGCATGCACACCAACGTATAGTTATATATCCTCATAGCTGAGATGAGTAAATAGGATCAAACTAATTTGAATTTGGAACACCAACCCATTTGCAGAAACCACAATTCATATTTGCTATTTACCAGCACCCGATCTCACAACCATTTGTTTTATTGCCATCACTCGCATAGGTGGCGACATAATCGAGTCTCAAGACAAACTCCGCCACCATTTCAGACGCTTTCCGTTGCAAAAATGTTCTCAAAACCTCGGGAGGAAATTTAGGAAGTGGGACTTCAAAGACTCTGAAATATGCGATTGAAGAAAGAGAACTAGGAAATTATGTGCCTTGCTGACCACGCCCTTCTTCATCCTAAGTCAGGCCCCATCATCCGCTGGCATCTAAATCTAAAGTCCTCGTGGCAGTGCAAAAAGTTAATAATTAATCTTGACGCAACACTACCTCAACAGCGGCGTGCAGACGAAGCGCTCATGATAGTCCTGGGGGCTTCCACCTTTCAACCGATTGCTATGCAAACCAAGTAAACGTCAAAAATGTTAACGTTTCTATCATCGCTTCACCTCCACAAAGGCTAAAGATTGTTGCCCCATTCACAAGAGCAGCACTACGCTCTCCGCAGTGTGCAATTAAAGTGAACACAAACGCCATAGTCACTTGCCCCCTAGGGATTCCTAAATTGATTGCTTGTTGGCTCTTTTAAGTGGACACAGCGCATTCAGCGCCAATAGCCAACAAGGGAGCACAACGCGGCAAAGGAAATTGAAGCGAGTTTAATGAATCACGTGTCATCCACACTCGCACAGCAAATCGGTGGACAAAAAAAAAGAAGAAAAGAACAAAAGGCTGCCAGGAAAATCGCAACCAACTAGCATTGATGAACGAACCCCAAACGAGACTGCCTTAGTCCACCCCCTTCGAGCGATTAACCTTTTCCCAGTCAAAGTTGTTTTGCTAGTCAGTCATTTATTCATTTACTCCCCGAACAACAGCCAGAAAGGGCGTCCACACACCCGCACACACACACACACGCACGCTTCAATTTACATTTCAGGGCCGCAGAGTGCAAATGACTTGTGCTCAGTGGCGTATCAGTTTCGCCCATGGTTTCGGATTACCCGGGGAAGTTAAATGCAGCCTTCTCTGTGGGTTCTCCGATTCGTGGGTGTGGGCGGTCGAAAACAAATGCCAACGAGGTGCAAAGCTCCGATATGCGTCCACAACGGGGTGAACCCTCACACTTCCTGCTGTTCAAAGATTTGTGTGCCAACCCAAAAGATTTCCTCAAGTTGTTCACTTCTGCAAAGAAATCAAAAGAGCCGGGGGCATAGACACTTTTCACTTCCTAATTACTTCGGACTGTGTTTAGTTTTCGGCTGCTCGGCGGGGGTGGGGAGTTATGTAAATCCAGATGAGGACAGGCCTCACCGCAGTGGCTGGCCAAGTGGAGCTAACCACAGACGTTAAGCATTCAAATTTATTCATTAGAAATGGTGCAGAACTGAATTAATTATGAGGAGACATCGGGCCGGTTGGTGTAGGTTCGAGTCCGTTTTGGAATTCCTCACATGGTCTGGGGAATTTAATTTTATTGGTCAATTTAATTTGAATTTTAGTCCACGTGGGGAAGTAACGAACCGGGCAGGAGCCATTAAATGAAACGCATTGTTGTGTGGTGTGTACATACTCGTATGTGTGTACATAAAAGAAGGTCGTCTCTCTGACTGACGTCTTTGAGTTTGAGAGGCAGCTGCTGTTGAAATGGTGATAGTATCTATCAGCATGCATACTCCGCTTGGAGTGCCTTAACGCGTGTATGGGCGGGAGATGGCCTCGTCTTGTTTTGTTGGAGAACGCTTTAAGGCTTCTTTTAAAGATATGCAGTTGTTTGGGGCAGGATGGACGTGTTTTCTGAATTTAATGGTGCTATCAATGAAGGTGCTTGTTAAAGATCGTAATTTAGGGCAATATCAACTTAGGACTTTTGTCTTCCAAAAGTCATGCCATGGGATTCTTATTTGGGAGTGATTTTAACAGTTCAACTTAAAAGTCAAGAAACAGTAGCAACTGCCCCATAAAGTTGTCATTGATCCCCAATAAGGACGCTATTTTGAAGCTTTCTCAAAGAAAGCCTTTAAAAAATCTACTCACTTACCTATCAACTACCAATACGGCTCGCAGACCTAATATCTGTCTTTACTGTGAACTAAATCTTACAAAATCTTTACACTTCAACAAATTCTTGAAAGAAAAACTTATAGGCACCATCTTTTCATCGATTTCAAAACCGTATGCGCTTGCATTCATCGTAAATAATTATTCGGCGCGACGATCGCTTTTGGGAAAAAATCTAAAAGAAACGCACTACACCGTGTGATTCCAGGACCTTCGAAACATTACACTTGTTCAGCTGCTGAGCTACGTACACGACATTGACATCACTGCACGTCCTCAACAAGCTGTTGTAGAAGATTTTACGGCGAACGAATCATTGGGGACTCCAGTTGGTCTAAGATGAGGAAAGATACGACAAATCTGAGACAAAAAAAATCACCATCGACGGCTTTAATTTTAGACTTGTTAAGGTGTATATCTAACGTGGCACTAAAGTGGACTCCAGACCCCTGTTACCAAAGTTATAATTATCGAATGAAAGATCTACCCTGGCCGTGGCTTCGAAGAAGGCAAATGGAGAAGAAAACGTAACCGCTAACTCTGCGAGCTTACAAGGACGGAAGGAAAATTCCTGTCGCCTATACTGGCATGCCCACCTTAAGCCTGAAAACAACAATGCGTCGGCTATTGCTTGAAACATTAAAATGCATCTATACAAGTCGTCTGTATTTCTATTTCTCTATTTTGATGCAATCCAATTGTAGTAGATCAGGAATTTCACACAAAATATTTAGATATTTCACATAATACACAGTAATAATGAAATAGTTATTTTTCTTAATTTACTAAGCCACATCCATGGCAAAACGAATTTATTTCTCGACATCAGTTGTCACTTTTCTACACCTCTGCTTCGTTGTGCATTTCTGCAGACATCACTGCATGCAGTATTACTGCAAATCTGATCCAGGTTTAAGAGATAGGTGTCCCCTAGCCCGAGAGGGAGAGAGAACCTTGGGTATAAAGATATCTTGAGCTTGACAACTGGAAGCAGCGTGGGGCTTAATATTCTGTGTATGACACAGAGTTTAGAGATCAGGAATAAAATAATATCGGATCATAATATATTTTATTGAAGGAGACGATTTTTGTAAATAAAAATTATGATAACGAAACGTTTTTTGAAGCGATCGTTTCCTGCTGACTGAACCGCAATTTTCATGTTTGTTTTGAAAATAATAAGGACTGATACCACCTTGAACCAAATGGCCACAGTGAGTGGAGATTTTCCCAGATGTTAAAATCCGCAGTCTTTTAAAATTGACCAGGAGAAATGTGTAATTCCTTGTTAACGGATGAAGTAACTCACTGATTGAATACCTATCTAATGACAACAACACCTTATTTTTAACTAAAACAATAAAAATTATTTGTTGGTTGCATTGTGAGTTATTTATGAGTAGAGCTTTATGCGCTAAAAAAACACAAAATATGCGCATAAAATATGCACATAAAATAATAAATGCGCTTAGAAAGTAAAAATATGCTTTGAAAAATAATAAAAAAAAATCAGTCTTTTTTGTTTCAACAACAATAACAGAAAAACTTAAAAAAAAAAAATAATCATAAAATAAACTTCATTTCATTGAAAAGAACATTAAAATAGTACATGTTAATCTCATTTAAATAAGGTACTAATTGTCGAAATTCATTGTTTACATATACCAAAAAGTGTTTTTTGAAATTTTCAAAAAGAAAACTGGAAAGCTGGAATTGTGTTTAGTGCTACCAATTTGCTTATTCCATGTAGGTTGGAACTAAAAGTTTTAGGTTAAAAATGCACCATCATTCAATCAATTCAAATATTAATGCAATTATTGTCCACAAATTGAGCAAGTACGCTTGGCAACCCCTGAAATCTGACACAGAAGGCAACAAGCTAATTGGTGTTCACTACAATCACCCTTTGGACGTGCTTAAAAAGAAGGCGTAACATTTTAAACGAATTTTGCAAGCTAGTATTTTTATTTTTATCTGTATTTTTTTTTTAAAGTTAAATCTTTATTTTATTTTCATTAAAAAATATTTTAAAATATTTATGCGGGTTATGAATACAAAGCGGACATTTACAGATTACTGAAAATTACTTCATGCGGCAAAATCAATCATGTGCCACTGAATAACTGCAGCAAAGTTGTAATAGCAATAGGTGGCGCTGTTGACGGTAGTTTTTCCTTATCAAAAATACATGAATGTTGTCGGGATGTGCGGAAAATTGTTTTCAATTGGATTGATGATTTTACTAACAAGAACACTGCAACATAAATAAATTATTGCACAAGCAATTTAGGACCTGCGGCGTTTGACATCAAATGAAGCCACAAAAATCAGCACAAAATACAGAAAGAAATTTATAATTTCAACCCAAACCGACCGTGGCTCAAAAAAATTTGGAGGTGGATTGAAATGGTTCCTGCGCCCAAAAAAAAGGTAAATAAAAAACAAGCATTTGCTTCAAGTGATAATTGACAATAGAACTGTAACTCATAACTTTTTTCCAGTTTATTGGATCCATTCCCTCCCGTCCCAAAAGAAAGACATAAACCTCCGCATACTCAAAGAGTCAAAGCTAGCTACCGTTATAGACAATGGGTAAAGAAATAACACGAAATCCTTAGCAATCTCTGCCCAATTCCACACCTTAAGTCATAAATCAAGCATGTGATCGGCAGTTCTTTGGTTTGCTCTCCTTTTCCAAGGTTAATTGCTTTCCCTTTGATCGCCTTCCTGACGATTCATTCTTCACTCATTTCAGTGTGAAATATTGTTGCTAAACCTATTCGTATTGATTTTATCCTGAGCAGTTTATGGGTGTTTGAAAGCTGTTGTTCCCTTCGTCACGTCAACCGAGACTTGTGTTAGTTTTATGGCCAGTAAAAGCCACGAAGGAATTATCGAAACAGGTCAGGAGACCCCACCATCCACCGATTCAAATGATCAGTTGCACCTTTAAATTAGAATGACTGTCAAAATCATGAAATTCTTAAATTGATTGTGAAGACATAATGTCCATTTAAACGGTACGGGAAATAAAAACAAAATCACGAAGAATTCTCCAAGTTCTCTGTACGTGCTTGAGAAGTTTCCAACTCATGTCCAAAACGCTTTTCATTTAATTGCATCTCAAGTGTCCATTACAATTCGTTTTACTGCCAGCCACCACGTAAGAGCGACTTGGGGTTCTCGTAAAATACGCTTTTATAGGTTACCGGGTGTCATACGATAAGTAATTATGGCCGATTCAACCGGCACTCAATTCAAGAGTTCTCATCTATTTTTAATCAAATCAACCACCCGGGCACAGGGAACGAAAACCGCAAAACGAACGAAACCTTCCCCAGGCGCACGTGTTGCGTAAAGGTAATTTGCCTATCGCACGCAATCGGTGTTAACACAAAGGCCGGTGTTGCCGAAGAACCCACCCTGTACACACTCAATAAGTCAATTTACTAATTGTTTTCATTCAGGAGGTTTTGTTCTCATGTTCTCGTGTTGAGGATGCATGTGTATCCAAACAAGGACCCGCTGCAGCGTGTTTGACACCAACGTTCGATACTCGAACGGGAGCGTGCTGAATTTTTTCCGTACACCCTCTCTATTTACTTAAGTGTGCCTTCACTCGCGTGGAGCTAACGAAAATGGCTATGTGCAGGAAATGAAGTTAAAATGTCATATGCCTCGCATCGCAGTCAATCCAACCTAAAGCCCGGAGAAACGGCGGGATGTTAGCAAAAGAATCGAAACCAGCGGGAAGTTTGCATTGTGCGAAGTGAGTAATAAAATGGCAAGAATGGATCTCTAAAAGAAAGTTCATAAAAAATGCAAAAATCTCTTCTTTCTACATTCTCCACTTTTTTTTCGGTTGCCATTAACATAAAATGTCCATTAGAGAGACAGTTCGAAAGAAATGCGAATCTATTGTGTTGGCAACAAACAAAAGGCTGTGAAAGGGGAACTGAAAGCGAGCGGGGTGTGTAGTAAAGTTTAGATGGCGCTAGCTATGAAAGGAACGTGTTTAAATGGACCTTTGTGCTTCACTGACATGTGCTTGACAGCGTAGTTTAAAAGAAAGGGCAGAAACAGGAGATTCAGTTGCAATGATTTGTCAACTGGAAGACATTTTATTCAACTCGTGTGTGCTTAACAGGGATGCAGTTGTGCAGGTGAGGTGTAGAGTAGTTTTTTAATGGATTACATAGCCCAGGATGGCTCAGTTGTGAAATGTGTACGTGCCTTTAAAATTATAAGGAATATTTTGTCAGTGCTAAGTCCTCCGCTTCGCTTTTGTACAGTGTTGTGCAGAATAAACGTTTTTCTTAACGTGTTTCATAAAGCAGCCGCTTGCATTTCAAACGACTTCCCGTAACAACTTATCAGTATTCCAACGTGCTTCTCTATGGAATTCAAGTCTAGTGATGATGGTCAGTTAATAACTTGCAAGTGCAGTAGAATCTCGAAAACATGAACGGTTCTATAACAAGAACAATTCGTAAAGATGAACGGAGCTTATTTTATATCTGTTCATATTTTCGAGATTCTACTGTAATTAATTTTAAGGCAATTCCTTATCGGACTCTATTGATACTCCGGCTTATCCGCGTTCTGAGACCCACATCAAAATAGCATTCTATTCAGAATTAATTTCCTACCCCAAACTGTTTCTATGTGCACAACAGCCATTATCCCCCTAGTCTCATAAAAAGGACATACACCAATGTTTGTCCCTTCTTTATCCTCAGTTTTTGTAGCTGCTATAATAATAATGATGGTGGCGCTACGGTCCGAGGTGGACTTGGGCATTGATTATTAGCAACTACTCATGTTGTTACTCTTTTCTCACGAAAATGTTGTAGCTTCTGCCAATGTCTTAACACACAACAAGTAGAACTTGGATTCGAAATGGAGGATATTCACTTTTTTTGTAAAAAAAAAATCTTCTTCCGTTTCCTGTGGCACTTAAATCTGGAGTGGACCTAGTTCTCAACCAACAAGCCCCTCCAGCTAAAATAATCCTTTTCTAGCTTTCCAATTGCACACGCCTCTCCACTTGTGTGCACCGCCTAAATCATTGGCGTCCTCAGTTACATTTTCCACAAGCTCGAAGTCGAAATTGAGTTGAGCTACATTGTCTAGCCAGCTTAGACTACATTGGGTCCCTTTTCGTCCCTCTTCCACGATTACCCTTAGTCAGGAAGAATCTCCGGATTTCTCCGCAGTTCTAGTCTGATCTCGATTTCTTGTATTGATCGGGTTTAAAACAGATGGTAATAAGTCAATTTCACGGCACTGACAATGCTTAATCTCGCCGTTTGGAGTCGGCATTAAACTGTAGGTTCCTTTTCAGTCCTGAGACACGCGTAGTACGCACAACGCACAACACAACACCAATCACTTGGTGTAGAAACTAGGTCCATGTCCACCTAAACTATAGCGGGACAATATTATTATGTGGCGGGCTAATTCCAGTTCCTCAGTGAAGATATTTACCTCGTCTTGTCATCTATCATGGAGCAACTAACTACGTCTCCAGACTTATTTTCTGGTGATCATAAGTCTTTCAAAGCAAATCAACCGCAGTATCAAGGTAGGTAGGTGATAGGGTGGCCTTACGACTGTGTCGCGGCTCAGTTAGACCAGCAGTTGGGTCAATTGTGCCCTGGGTATGGGGGTGTAACACCTGAGACCTACATTTCCACCGCTGATTAGAGCCACCCAGATTATTGTATATATCTCAGGAGGCACCTCAGCTCTATTTTGTTCAGATCCTCCATCTCGTCGAAGAAGTTATTGCCTAGTGTTAGCAGTCTCCTTAGCCGTAGGGCTGGACAATCGCAGCGTAGGTGGCGTACGGACTCTATTTCTTCTTCAACTACTGGAGTATCAAACAATTTAATCCAAATCGCTCAGTCTTCTGGCTTCCACAAGTTGCAACAAGTTACAGTATCAAATGTAATATCTGTAGACAATCATCAACTTTTGAGACCCATATGAACGTTGATTGCAATACTAGAACCATCATAAAATGTTCATTGACAATTTTTTTTTTCGGAGTATTTTTGAAACCCTACTGGAGCCCTCAGACTCAAAACTGATCTATTACTGCCAGGTAGCAACCTACTCCAGTGCCGTTAATTTGATCCCAACGGCAAATGGTGACTGGACCAGATACGATTTCACTGGGATTCGAACCTGGATTCGTCTACAGAGCTGGAATTACAACGTAAAATCCAAGTTGACTAAAATCTTTTAAAATGGTGTCAAAATGTCTTAATATTTTTCAAAAATATGCGCCCTATTGTACAAAATCCATTCTTTTTCTTCTTATGGAGCTACAGTCTGGGGTGGACCTATGTTTTAACCAACAACCTTCTCCAATCAGCACGGTATTTCGTTAGCTGTCTCCAGTT
The DNA here is from genome assembly GCA_930367185.1 of Myathropa florea. Classification (NCBI taxonomy): domain Eukaryota; kingdom Metazoa; phylum Arthropoda; class Insecta; order Diptera; family Syrphidae; genus Myathropa; species Myathropa florea. The sequence goes on along the minus strand of OV884003.1, from coordinate 6,010,132 downwards.
TTGCACACCAAGTTGGTTAAGGTCGTTGTCTGATTATGTTGTCCCACAGGCTCAGAGTCCAAGATTTTTCGGGCTGGAGCTAAACATGATCTACATGCGCTCTACATGATTTAGCTAGTCATCCTAAGCGCAGCCCAGTTCGTGGTTGAATTTTCTTCTGCGATCACCATCAACAGGACCAAAGATCGCACGCAGAACTTTTCTCTCAAGAAGACCAAAAGCGTTTTAATCTTCTTTGTTTTTGCGCAGTAGAGGTTGAGCTATCACCGTCTTATACAAAGTGAGTTTGGTTTTTCAAGGGAGGTCTCTATTACTTCTTGCCTAAGGAAACAGGGATGGGCGGTGATTGACTACAAAAATATACAATCCAAGAAGCTTATCCAAAGGTTAAGTGAAGGTCAGGTTTAGGTGGCTGACAGCAGACGTAGACCCATTCTGATACCAAGCAGACCGGGTACCTCCTATCCATAAAACCAGTTGGTGCTTGTTATGTTAAGGTGACTGATGCTGATGCGAAGTTTTTTAGACCATTCAAGTCTTCAAAGACATAGACTCCCTATACTGCGGATGGAGACGACACTACACAGGCGGTGGAGATGTGCTACAGTTTCCATTTCCTCATTTTCATCTAAACATATCACCCAAGGCGAGGAAGAACAGTAGACGACTATAGCCGCAATACCACTTCTTTCACGCCCCATTATCTTCAATTCACTTGCTTGATGGAAAGCACTGCTCAATCCAGTTTTGATGAGCTATGTTGTTGTTCAAAAGGGCAACAAACGGCCGGAAGAAGAAATTCTTTCACTTAGAATCGAAAACATTTGCTGGTTAGCATGACATTCTATATTATGTGTCACTTATGTGAAAAGAATCGAGATCTTTAGTTGTCTAAAAATATTGATTTTCTCTTTAAGATGTCCTTATACGAAGAACAGAGGCCTAGAGTGACTTTATACTGTTGGCTTGTTGTGCACCATTTGGGAGCTAAAAGGACGTAGATCTATGAGCTCTACTACACGGGCTGCTACGGTGACATTGTCTACACATCGTTCTTTAAGACAACTTCAGACAAACCAGACAATGTCAGCTACTCGAAATGAGGTGTAGAATCTATCTTAATATAACACCGGAGCTGCCGAAGATGTAGAAATGTAAAAATCACAAGAAGGCGGGATTTGTAGCATTGTAGCAAGACAGCTGAAATTACTCTACAAAAGACACTCCACAAGCTTATCCTCGCTTATTGCAGCTTGGACATCGAGGCCGATAGACTCCGAGCCTCAGGTTTGAGCACCATTCCTTCCGGATATCCAAATGTAAAAGAAAGCGCAGACACGTAGTTTTTACTTCAGATGGTTTGCAGGAGACAGAAGAACTTGCAAAACTCAAGAGGTCTCATCTGCTTCATGACGAGAAAGAAAGCAACTGAATTGAGATTTGTTCGTTGTCGGGTTACGGGACAAAATACGGGTAGCAGAAGAGGCAACCTTGTAAAATAAAACATTCACTTGTTATTCCCCCCCCCCCCCCCCCCCAACTTCAGTCTCCTGGATAGAGTGGTTCAAGAGATGTCTGTTGGAAAGTAGGTGGGGGGTCGGAAAAACGGAAATCGGGTATATAGTGTAAATAAGTATGTCCTAGTACTTTGTTTGGAAGATTCCACACCCAATGGGTGCAAACCATAAAAATAAAATCATGTGCAGCTCTTGGCGCGTCTAAAGAATCATAACTGATTATTGGCTTTCGAAGTATTACTTACCTACTTACTTATCTGGCCAACGACCCCTTAAGGTTCTGAGCTTGAGCAATTGCCGCCTCCCATTACTGGAGATTCCGGGGACGCTGCTTTAAAGTCTTTTCGGTGGCAATTTGCTCTTAGTTTTTCAGAAAATTGTCCATGTATGTGAAAGACTCTAAAGTTTTGGGGAAGAAACTGTAGCCTGTTCCTATATAATGCTCGTATACGTCATGGGGGCAGTCTGCATTTTCTTTTCCTGCTTCATTTCTGGCAATCCAAACACCGACCGTTCATAAATTAATATCTTCTAGGAAGAAAAAGAAGAAGTCTCAAACTCTGACAAAAGATGGCTATGCTTGAATTCAAAAGGAGAACAAATCAAGGAATCCTTTGAAAGATTATAATTCACAGGAAAAGATGTCCGCTAACCAAAGATCTATTCACAAAAGTGAAAAGGATATGATTTCCAATTGGAAACAGTGCTCCCACTCCCGTCAAAAATACAGCAAACAATCGAAGCGAAATGGTCGCACAAGGTATGAGCGATATTCCTTTGAAGCTTGATTGAAGACGAATTGGTCTTTTTAGGCTCAGATCCTTAGAAAACTTTCTCGAAATTAAGACTGACAAACTTTAAAATGTACAAACACCGTTTCCGTTCGGATGGCTAAGAACAATTCCACAGAAATCCGCTGATGAAAGAGAGCATCGTCCTTGTTTCAACTTTTTGTGCGCCCAACATCATTGTTCTAGATTTTCCCGGCGAAAAAAGAAATGTATCAAAACCACCACGACTTCATTACTACTTCGCTTTTGTATCGCATTGTATTTAGCTATCCGCCATAAACGCCAACAACATCAAAAGCCAGCATTCTCACCCACCATTCCGCCCACCCGCTCAATCAGCTGGCGGAATAAAATCGTCGACTTTCTGAGCATGAATGGGGGAGCAAAGCAACAACACGAACCGAGTAGCAGCAGCGCACTCATCAGCTCAGCTATCCGAGGAGTTATTAGGAAAATTATCTTTCGCCTGATGAATACAAAAACTAAAGCGAAATCAGCACGAAGTACGCGCGAGTTGATGGGAGTGTTTCTAATGTAAGCCGATAGTGATTTGCGGGAATGAGCAGTTTGCATTTTCTCCGCTTTAATGTTGACTTTTCCGACAGCCGACATCTAGCACTATCCCCGCATCTCCATTGACTGCCTCTTTGTGGTGGAAATCGCGGTCACGTGACCAACAATAACACGGTAATCGCATTCGACATCATCATTGTTGCCACAGCCGGGACGTCGCTGTCGTATGTGTAGCTCTGCGAGGTGTATGGTGCGCCATCCAGCGGCGAACCTCGTAAACATAAATCCTGGCTCCACTCACTGAGGGTATGCAATGGCACCGGCAGGCAGCAGCACCACCAGCACCAGCAGCAACAGCAAAAGTATTAACAAACCCCGTCTGCAGAGTATATAAACGAGCGATAATCGAGTTTCACATAAACCGGCGACAGTACATAAATTTAATAATGGAACGGAGCCGAACACCACGACATGACAGCCATACATAGATACAGCCATCCATCCATTAATACAACACATACCCCAAGTGACTCGGTGAGACCGGACGAACGAGCTAGCAACCCCGTTTGGGTGACTGTATATAGACGCAGAGATACGAACGAGTATCGCTGTATGTACAAACATATGTACACGAGAGCTGCAGATATCCCAAACATGAAGAGAAAACAGCAAACGACTACGGCTTTGCTACGACAACAACGCCGGTGATGATGACGGTGGACGACAACGGCAGCAGCAGCAGCAGCAGCAGCAGCGGCAGCGGGTAAGCACAGAGCTCAGCAGCAGTGCAGAACGGATGTTTGTCGTTCAGCAGAATGCCGCAGGGGCAAAGGGAGGAATGCTAAAGCAAATGCTTTGTAGATACTACTCTTTAGATACACACAGAGCCATCCGAAAGGAACGAGAACAGTCGGAATGCCATCCATCCCTTTTTGGAACGAACATGTTTCCTTAAAGCATTTCTTTTTGCCTGCTTCTTGTTGTTGTTTCTATTTTAAATGAAATGCTTGTTCATGGGTTCAGATGGGTGAGAGCGTATGTATTTGTGCGGCTTATGCATACATACGGGAGTGTGTGCGTGTGTATCTATGAGTGCTTGGTGGTAGAGAAGTGCACGATGTAGATAATAATGATGAAGCAGCAGAGCAGTGAGTTGGGTTGTGAGTTTAATGTTTTTCTTTTGTCATCGCTCCTTCTACTTTGGAAATTGCTTTTAGTTCATATTAATGAGGCATACAGGGTGCAACAAAATTATCTGAGATTTGACGATTAGATCTGGTCCCTTATTTGGAGGGGAGTACGATACTTGGTGGATAGATTTGGAAGCATGTCTAAAAATGTTTTCTTTAATTTTAAGGAGTCTCTTGTGTGTATGTTTATACAGTCACGACAAGTAAATCAAATAAACAATTTGAGAAAAATACCTACATTTCATACGAAATACGACTTTTTGCAGGTTCGCTCTATCGTTTACAAAGCGTCTGTAGTAAAAAAGTACGTGGTCTTCCTGTAGCGGAACAGGAACTGTGTTAGATTTCCAAGATAACAAAGAGGAAATAATAAAGATGCGTTTTTGAAAATTCAATCAACATAAACTCATTGTGGTTGTCTGGTCTTTTCTTGGCAAAAAGAAATAACAGACAGAATTATGTCCCAACAAGATCTAGTTCTCTAATTGAAAATGCTCGGTTTTTAAGGTTAACGTTCATCCTAGACTAAAACACTATGCAAGTAAAATGATTGTTTGTATGACATGTCTTACTAAAAATTGCAAAAAATTGGACTAACTGAAAGCTCTATAAATGCCTTCAATTTGTCATAGTCATTTCATGAACAAATTATTGTAGATATTATAGTTTATATACATTCTTTATACAGATCTGGGCGTTAACAACAGCACGATCTTTGGCTAGCTGTCTCCAACTGCGCACACCCAAGCGCTGTATTCCTCCCCACCTGTTTATGCTTCTTTTATCATGGACGTCCTCTTTTGCATCGTCCCATAGGCTGAGAGTAGAAGAGCCATCCTAGACGTTGTATTCGTAGACGCCTAACTAGACTCATGCCGATGTACAGGCCGTATAGTTCGTGATTGAACCATCTTTTCCAGTCGCCATCAGTGCAAACAGCTCGCACGCAGAGCTTTTCTCTCGTAAAGGACAAGATCTTCATCCGCCTCAACATTTGTATTGCCTCGTGATAAATGAGGCAATAATCTCAAGTGCTTAAACAATTTGTTACACTTGTGGCGAGTATACTACTTGCTACAAGTTAACTTTTGTTACGAGAAAGTGCAAGACAAAAGACGAATACGAGATGGATAAAGGACACAGAGAATAATCTGACCTAAAGCAGATCACAAACAACTTATGGTGGGTGTCACCACTGGACACTACTTCATAGGAGATCATGCTAAAAGACTAGGTGCTTTGGCAAAAGCTTTACGCTGTTTAGACGAAGTTGAAGAAGAGAATACTCCGCTTCTTCTCTATACCTGCCTAGCCTTAGCTTCCTTTAGGCTACACTGTCTTCTTCGAGAGCATTTCTGACCTCACCGAGACACCTATTAGCAATGTACTCCGCTGTATCGAAAGCTCCAAATGAATTCCTACTAGTGGACAAGTTCATGTTCAATCTACATGACGGCACAATTCACAAACTCTGTTCTAAGTGCACTTTTTAGCCACTTCAATTTGCCTACCTAGGATTTTACGACAGATTTCGTTATGGTGTTTCGAAAAATATTCTTCAAAAGTTGAATCAAAATCTCAATTTTTCAAATACAGTAGACTCGCCTTAGCGTGAACACCGGATAACCTGAACAGATTTATTTTTACATTGACATCTCTAAAGCGTGAACAAATCATGCACACTCCAAAACATGAACAAAAATGTTCGTACCAAGATAACAGTAAAATTCGAACAAGCTGCATTTTAATTTGGAATTTGGCGTTCTTGGTACAAGCTTCGTGTCGTCTTGGTCTATTCTTCGTCGTTTTTTGCATTATATGCACATATGTAATACATTTTTGTTAAAAATAAAAAAAAAATAATTAGAAAAACATTTATGTAATAGTAAAAACTAATTATTTTTATATTTGTGAACCACTGCGAGATTATCCTATTTTTTTTTTGTTAAAATTTAACCTTCGCAAACATGAAGTGCCTTGGTTTTTAATTGTTCGCTTTATCACGAGTCTACTGCATTTTATTGTTTTATATCATTTGTTTGGGAATTCTTGTTTTTTTCATCTGGTTAAATGACAGCTTGGAAAATGGTTTTGACATCAAATGCCGTTGAAACTAGATATAACTACAACCTTTAAAGGTGAAGTGAGTATAACTTTTATTGAAAAGGTCTACTGAGCTACAAGTCTGAATAAAACAGGCCTACATTCTAACTGCGTTCAAAATCCATCCCTTCAAAATGATTTTGAGAAATGACTCGGTTATCATATCACAAGTCCTGACACATCTCTGCTTCTTCAAATAATTTCATAAAATAACCCTTGGCAATTTTCAGTCTCACCCTGTATCTTCCACCCAAGTAAACAATACAAAACAATATCCCAAACTCTACGCTTCACATTAAAATACCAAGTGTGTTTGTACATAGCATAAATCCACTCACACTTGCACAACCAGCCCACTATCGGATTCGGATTCTATTGTCAGACTCTGTGTGTATACACGGCGAAGGGTCTACTTCACCCAATATTAATTGCAATTAAGCGCGTTTGCCTGTATGCACGCTGCTATATGTCTACATATACTTTTGTGAGGTTATGTACGCATTGGCAAGAAAAGAAACTCTGTTCGTTTCTATTTCTCTCGGAAAGAAATTGTTTAAATATTTTATTCCTCGACGCGATGAGGCGCAAATAGATTTCATTTGAAACATGTACCTTCGATCAAACAGCAGGAATTCTAAATTTAGACGCGAGTGTGTTCAGTAGAATTTCATGATCTCTGCACCGCATACAAATGATACGCTTGGGAATGTCAATTATCACATTTCAGCATATTTAAGTGCATGTACATCCGTACGGATGGATGTATGTGAGTGCATATAGAGGGCATATCCTTGGGTTATGTATAGCCTTGCATTGTTGGCGTTTGTATGTAGTGTACATATGTTTTCGCTTGGCTGGGTCACAAAATGGTGGAAGTATGTTGCCTTTTTTTCTCATTTGATCGGCTATTACTTTGTAACACTGACGGGCTTTGAAAAGGCTTTGTATTGGAAATGACAGCTTGAGACATGTTATTTATGTTTGACATTAAGGGTGGCTGGTGAGCTATTGATGTGTTCTCTTGAGATTAGATTTCATTCGTTTGGGGTGACGCATTGCAGAGTTTGACGTGCATGCATGCTTACGTAGACATCTTCATATGACGGATTAGATTAGATTAGACAGGTAGAGTTTTTAGGTTTTTCAATCAGAAGCGGAAGTTTAATGTGTCCTTAGATGGAATCTTTTCAGCAAACGATATCAAACAACTTTTCAATCAATTAGTTAAAATGTGTACAGATTTGTACCAACAAATTTAGACACTGAGGGAGATGTGCATACAAATTGACTTTTTAGGTCTCAGTGCGCGTTTTCGTCAGAGTCTTCCCACATGATCGGTGAGCAAACAGTATCAATTCATGATGGCATAGTCTGGCAACTTACGGATAGACTGTGAAACCAACCAGAAAGAGCTTGATCTTCAGAATGCAGGCTTATTTTGCGATGTTGTCTGAATCAGAGAGTTATAGCGACTCACAGACCAGCAAAATACGCTTTTTCCATAAAAAAAAATCAAGAAATGTAATCAATTTTTAATTTAATTATTTAAGTTAAACAAATTAAAAAATGGCACTTAAAAAACATTTAGACCCAACATTTTCGTTCAAATGAAATGAAATAAAAATTGTTTAAAAGGCTAGTAAAGGATGACAAGATAAAGATGGTAGTTTTTCCAATAGCTATGTTTCAGCAGTTGTCAAGTTACCAATGACAGCCAGCTGTCAAAATATTCTGTCAGGCTTGCCATTTTATCGTATTATTTCACACTTGCTGAAAGTGTGGAAATTGTTTAAAAATATTATCGAAATTCTGGGTCAGTATTTACAGCAACGTGAATTTCGTCATGCGGTCGATCGTCAGTGTGCAGGCAGTTCGTCGCATCATGTTTCCATGTTTGAGCTTACGTACACTCTATTGGACCTTAAGCCACCAACCAAACAGAGATTGGTGCGAAATGAAGAAAACATAGCCCCATAGCGGGCAGTATCGAAGAATACTCAGAAATTCAGTTCAACTGAATTGCTGAATCAGCTGAATTGGGCATCGCCAGAGAGTCAAACTGGCTTATTTTGCAGTTGGATTTCAACTGAATTGCTGAATCAGCTGAATTGGGCATCGCCAGAGAGTCAAACTGGCTTATTTTGCAGTTGGATTTGGGCCTACATCCGTATAAGATTGGGCTGAATCAAAAATTAAAGCCAGACGACCGTAGACAATGTCGTAAGATTGCTAATTGGGCGCCAGAAGTGCTGGCTGGAGATCCGGATCTTGAAAAAATAATTAAGCCGGATGCTTACAGACGTTACCGTGAGTTCGCTAATTGGGCGCCGAATTTTGTCTACAATTGAAGCCGGACGATCATAGACAACGTCGTGAGTTCGCTAAACGCGCACAGGAAATGTTTACCGAAGACCCGGATTTCGGCCGAAATCGAAGCCGGACGATCATGGAATAAATCGTGATTTCACTAATTTGGCGTTGGAAATGTTGGCTGAAGATCCGGATTTTGCCTAAAAATCGTCTTAGGCCCAGCGGCTATGCCAACAAGCAAAATTGGCGTTTTTGGACATAGGAAAGGTGTTTCCTTCCATCAATACAACGCCCGATCACACATTTATTTGATGACCCGTCAAAAATTGCCAGAGCTTGGTTGGGAAGTTTTGATGCATCCGCCGTATAGTCCAGATATAGGATCTTCTGATTTTCACTTGTTCCGATCTGTACAGAACTCTTTCAATGGAATAAAGCTGTTATCAAAAGAAGTCTGTGAAAACTACTTGATTCATTTTTTTTAACCAAAAACAACGGAGGTTTTTCATCGATGGCATCATGGCTGTACCGGAAAAATGACGAAATATTGGCGAGTGTATTTGGATTAAATAAATTCGTTTTCAGACAATAAAAAAACCAGTTGAAGTTTACTAAAAAAACGCCACGAACTTTTTTCCAGATCCAAAACTAAACTTGACAGTATTGGGCAAGTGAGTGGGTTTTTCTTGGAGCGACTGTTTGTAGATCCCCCAAGAAGCTTGGTATCATTCATTATATGTCATGTAGCCCCTTGTGGGGCGTAGGGTCTTAACTACGCCCACGCGCCATCGCGTTTGATTTCCACAGATGTGTTTCAGTTTTTCCCGACTCCCACAAGTCACTCTCCACTGTTTCCCGCCATATTTTCTTTGGACCGCATGGTCTTCTGCCGTCATCTGTTAAATTATTCTATTTCATAGGTTCGAATGTGTGTAACCAATTGACTGACTCTTCCGACGTTGGTGCTGTCAACTGGTTCTTTGGGACTAATTTTGTCTCACTCATCAAATAATACATCTTTTTAGTCGCATTTGTCACAAATGTTCTGTTGAATTTGCTTCTCGTTTGAGGTGTTTGTGGTGAGATTCCATGTAACTGTAAAGCACTGGTAGGACGGACCACATTCCTCGAATTTTCTGGTCAAGTCTGGATCCATATCACTTCCAAACTTTGACTTCCTTTTTCGAGATTTTAAGAGTACGTAAAAAACCTTTGGGCTAAGGTATTTCTTGGATAAAGGTATACTAGCCAGTCCCGATCAATTCAATCCTGGTGCTAGACTGGCGGAAGTCACTTCTCAGTTATGTCCTAAGCGACGCATTGTGATACCCAATTAGGAATTTGTATCCTTTCTTTCGTACCGCAACTCCTTGTCCCTGGTCATTCCTCAGCCATTCTGTTAATCTTATAAACCTGAAAAGAGACATCAAAGGTTTTTTAACTTCTGCTTTAAATTATTTCCATATTTGTAAGTATTTGCCCACCAATGAAATGTAATTTATCTAACCCAACTGATGAGCACGCTCCTCAAGCCGCCAGTTGACCGCACCCGAGTTTAATCTTTTGGACGCAAACATCGTGTCTTCGTTAACCTTTCTTCAAATATTGACTCTTCTCATTAGCGACCATACACTCGGTCGAATACCTTGTTATCATACTTCTTCTCTTCTTATTGACATTTGTTGCACTTTGTTTACTTTGACCCTTTTGCCTCTTCACAATGGTCAATAAGTAATTGCCAAGTTTCAATTGAAGCTTGAGACCTTATTGCACCCAACTGATCAAATTGATATTATGTGAGAAACGCAATATGTCTGAAACACAATACTGCTCTGGTGCTACCGTCGAGTGACGTTTAACTTCCAACGCAAGCAATACAATAGCGCAGCACGAAATACGGCGCTATTCTATTGATCTTACATTTGTTAACAATTGAGAGCAATGAGAGCAACGTAAACTCTCGTAACAACAAACTCTCTCACACAAATCTTTCTACTTTGTATTTTGACAGTTTTAAGTGACATGACACTTCTGTCAATTGTTTTAATTCGTACGTTTGGAGCCGAAGAATCGATTGCTTGCGTCGTTACGTTTGATTTTGATTTGGAAATTTTCAGTTGTTTTAAGAATTTGTTATGTAATTATGCGTTTTAAACGCAAAAAACACACTCTCTCATGCAAATCTTTTAACTTTATGTTTCAGGCATTAACCTTTAAAGCGGCTTAATTTTGAAATAAAGTTGAAATAAGGAAAAAATAAACAAAGACGGTGTTTACATGAGCGGAAGAAGGTAGCAATGTCGGAGAGAGAGCATATGATTTGGAAAAGGATATATTTTCAGCGCATCCAATCCATCTCCTTCCAATCTTTTCGAAAATCGCACGATCTCTCTCCGATACTTCAGCCTTTGTGAACTCCGTGAAAGGCTGTAACATCCTCTATTCTCTTTTTTATCGGTTCTCATTTTATTACTTCTTGATTAAGTTTATTTTTTACCTTCGTTCAGTGGAAATACAAAAAACTTAATTTTAAGCAGTTTCCATTCTTAACACGTTCGTTGCCACGTGACCCGCTGACGACCACAAGCTATACATTTTTGTATTAATTTTTTCGAGTGGCCTGTTATCAAAATTCTTAATTTTCTTCGTCGGCATCAAGATAAAAAAATCAACGAACAAATTGTGTGGGCGGCAGCGAAGGTATTCAATGTGCATGTGACCCACTGTAGGTTTCCAAAACTGCTTGGCGTGTGTCGAGTTTGACATGCACACAAGACATGCTTTGCTCTTCTATAGAAAAAGGCGTGGTTTTCGGGTAAATTCCTTTTTTCCATCAGCGGTGGGGATTTTGAAAATGCAAAGCCTCGAACAGATGTGCAGCAATACAGCATGCATTGGTAATTGTGAAAAATGACAACTGATTTCGAAAAAAAAATGCCGTAATCAATTTAAAAAAAAAATTATTTTGTTATTGCTTTTGAACTCAATAGTCACCCATCTAATATTCCAATCCGGCATAATTAATTTATATTCGACTTAAGGTCCAATCTGCTCCCTTCAAACAACTTGGAATTATGAAAGAATGACCACAAATTTTATTTTAGGTCTAAAATACCTTCCTCACTCCATTTCGATAAGTTTCGTTTAGTTTCGCTAAAAGAAGAGCGAGCTAGTTCAGAGGCTCCTTATGCACGTACATTTGATAGTTGCGCAAATAAACTTCAAGTTCGATTTCCCTTTTTCTATTGTAGAAAAAAGGTACTTAACAATATAAAGTTTTCAACAAGAGGGTGGCCATAGTCGGCCGTTAAGTTTATTTCGAAATGTCTTTCGTTTGGACGTATCAATAAAAATTCTGCACCCTGATCGTTCGTGTCTATATTACCGTTACCACGGTCAACTCCTTAGGCACACATTTTGAAGTATATAAAAATTAAATGACAGCCATGGAGTAGTGGGTCAGTACGTCGACTCCTACACCGAAGGGCTGCGGTTTGCATCCGGAGTCAAATTTAAGAGCCAACTGTCAGTACGGAAACTTGAGAGAACTGAAGTAATCTATCGAATACACAAAAATGATTCATTGCAACTCTATCGACTGCTTCGCTCAGTTTCGTTAAGTTCGTTCACTTTCGCCTACTTACACGGAGACGAAATAAATCGCCCTCTACGTAGTCAAGTATCAGTTGAAAGCTTAAGTTTCTATAAGCAATTATGGACACTTTCAAATTAGACGATTCTTCTGGTTACTTTTCGTTTGGTTTTGACACAAACTTAAGTTTTCGTCAGGCTATTATAGTTGGCCTCTTAGCCATTCGGAGTCGGCATAAAACTATCCGCTCCACTCGTGAGAGAAGAATAGAACGCACAACATGAGTGGTTGCTGTAGAAACTAGGTCCCGGTCTGCTTTGGACCTAAGCACAACCCAGAGAAAAAGAAGAACAAATCCTATTGAAAAATGTTAGTTCATCGATCAAAAATTATGCGCCTGTTTTTTTGGTCCAAAATAAACTTTTCTTTTGGGTGACTGCTATTTTTTGCTCTAGAAATCCTTTTGACAGATACATACATAAGTGCGTAGGTACGTACAAGCGTTATATATACTCGAATATAGTTCACCCCTTTTGAATCGCTTCCTTCCCATACATATGTGCATGCATTGCAAGATTCTGCCCTTTCTAACCGTGATTAAAACTACCTGTCATGCAAACCCAGAAAAATATTTTTCTGCTGACAGTGTGATCAAAGCTTTCAAATGTCAGAGTTTATTATTCTCCTTCCACTCCAACATACACACGCCTAAACGTGGTCCACATAAGCAGTTGGTCAAAAGTCCAAAAGAAATTACTATTCAAAACACGTCACACACTTACCGCAGTCCAAACTCCTCTGCCTTACATATTTAATTCCGTAGCAGTTGTACCAACATTATCGACTTTTCGAATTATCAAGGATTTATTTGGTATTTTGATGTGTGGCTTCTCCATCTCACTCCGCTTGCGTGGATTTCCAGTTTTAGCGTCATCTGACGAAGGCTGTCGAGTACACAAGTATGCATTCCTTGTCAGAGGTGTCACGATGATTGACGTAAGATGTCTTTACAAGAAATTGTTTGACTGATGTTACCGTAAGTGATATAGGCTTCGAGCTTGAACGTCAATCAATTGGAAAACGACGTGACACTTCTGTCAATTATTTCGATCCGTACGTTTTTAGCCGAAGAAACGATTTGGAAATTTCCAGTTTCAAGAATTTATTATGTCCCATTCGAATTTCCGCAATTCATCTGACCTTTCGAATTGAAACGTAACTGCAGGTTGACATTAATTCCGCACAACGAGTGAATCATAACGCCCACGGATGAAATTCCTCAACAAGCATGCAACTAGTTTGCTTAAGTCACACCTCTGATTTGTGTGATTTGTCCGATACATCACGAGCACTTGCTTAATTGTGTTCTCGCTGAAATGGCAGATTATAGAGATTTATGTGCTATTGAAACCTGACATTTTGTGATAATGAAAAGAGGAAAACAAGTTCATATTGAATTCGGTTGATTGAAGTCAGTTTAAGGTCAAGAGAGGGATTTTTACGTTCACATGTGGCTTGAAGGACAAAATTCTTATCTGTTTTTAAGGTAGTTCGACGGCTATGAAAACTTTTCTCGCACGATTTGTTTAGGAAGTAACAGAAAAACCTCTTTTTAAATGAGATGAAGAGCGTTGCTACGAAATAGTTCTTAATTTTCATTCCGCAGGGGATCATCAATTGATTTGAATAAAATATAACATTCAGGAACGACAACTTAGTAGAGATTTAGACCTACTCTCGGCAATCGCTACTAAGTAACAATCATGATTAGGTTTTAACTAGTTTTTGTTGTAACTTACTCGTTATTCCTAAACTTGCAATTGGTTGCACCAAGGTCTAGTTCTACGACATTTAACAAACCTTTAAGCTGAACGACCAGCAAAATGACAGCAGATCTTGAGTAAAATCAAAAATTAAAAAACCTTCATCGGATTTTCGTTCCTGTATGCAAATAACTAAAACGCTGCCAATCTTAGATACTATGTAAAGATGTAGATGTACTTCGAAAACGAGACATTTGGTTTTCCTACATTGTGCGTATCGACAATAGCGCTTGGGTTAAAAGAGCCATTAAATCGTAGACTCTTAATTTAAGAAATGTGCAGACCGAAGCATTGTAAAGAAAAAATCTTCGGTTTAGCGAATTGAAAGCAACATGACTCAGTATACCCTCGACAGACCAATATGCAACCAAATGAACTGCCAAAAATATTTCATGCTCGATGACACTGGAACCAAATTAAAGGGCCAAATATAATGGCTGTACCCAAACTTAAGGTAATTGAAGCAACCGAGCGAACACACAAAAATATACACTGAAACTAAAATAACCGCCTTGCTCAGTTTCGTTAAGTTCGTTCACTAGTCCAAAACTTACGCGGGAGCGAAAGCGAACTTTAGAGCTGAATTCTCTTAAAGTTTCTGGGAACTGGATTAATTCAGCTTAATTTAGCTGTCATCAATCTGGTTTTCTGTCAACCAGATTGTGAAAACAGAATTGAAGTACGAAAGGAAAATGAGAAGCCAGACATATTTGAAATACATAAAAATAATTCATAGTGATATTGAAATATTGTAATAGATTTGGAAAAAAATAAATAATTTCAATTCACTACAATATCAACTGGTCCTACTGATGTAAGAAAAAGTGAACGAACTTAACGAAATTGAGCGAAACTGTTATTATAGTCACATTTCTGTGTATTCGCACGATTGGTTTAGTTAACTTAGGTTTTCTTACGGCCACTACGTTATTAAGGCCTTTAGGAAATGGAGATCGAGCATCTGGAGCGCAAGTAAAAACAAGGTGACATCCAGAAAACTTTGTCCAGCTATGAGTCTCGCTAGTGCAAGAAAAATGTGTGTTCAGATTTCTAGGATGAACTCACTAAGTGAACTTAAATGTGTCAGTCAGTCAAACGGAGTTTTGACTGAAATATTATGTTCTATCGTATTTCCTGCTGTCCAGGAGCAAGAATAAGAAAGGAGAAAGGAAGAATGGAAAACTCACAAATATTGGTAAGGTCGGGCAGTGGTTGGTATGTATCGAAGTGGATTTCAATGATTTCAATGACGTCGCTTGAGTGAGCGGTGACTACAAGATGGAGAACGCATGAAATGAATGATGAAAGGAATAAAAGAAATATACAAAATCAATGTTTCAGACGGTTCAGACTTTGTATTCCTTTGTTTTTCTTTTTTAAATTATGATGGACTATATTGTGAATAAGGATTTTTTCGAGAATTCAGCCGGCTGCGCAAATACTGCAGGGTTTGCGCAAACGACTATTCAAGTATTCAGACCAAAAGCTAACTCCATGGAGCCAGCATTTAAATAATTAAACAGTTGGGACAGCGTTGCTTATTTCCTACTGATTTGTTTTTTGGCTGTTTTTTGGTTTAGCGTAGCCTACTATTCAAATATTCAGCTGAAAACCAGGGCTATGGGTGCTGTGAATAAAAATTGAGTGTGAGTGTTCCCTAAGCGTTTTGGAGGGAACTCTCCATCTGGTGTGAATAAAAGTAGATTTCGTTAAGTTTAACGAAAACCCTGCACTCAGATATTTTGACAATTGAGTGTTCCCTCCATTCTGGTGTGAATAAAGATGGATGGTATTAAGTGAACACTTAAGGAAGTTGAGTGTGCATTGGAGATAATTTCAAGAGGTAAAAAAGTAAAAAAATTGAGAAGACTTTTTTCCCTTATTCCCTTTCTCTCGCCCTCAAGAGACAGCATCGCCAAAGGCACAGCAGTCTTTACGGCCTAAAGTTAAAACTCAAAGTTAGAGCTCAACCATCTAATACCAAGAAAAAGATGTACACTAAGGCGAAGCGATTTCTAAAGTCTTTTAAGACCAACGCTAGGGACAGAAATTCTGTAAAAATTCTGCGTCAGACAGGTGCGCATATTTGCGAGGAAGGCTAATGCAGGAGAACACAGGGGTTAATATGAAAGCTAATGGAGAATACATGTCTTGACGACAAGGACATTCCTTATATCTGAAGTTTCCTTGCCGCAGAATGATTAATTTTAAAAGTACGGAAGCAATGGGAGCCTGTAACTTCAATCAAGGGAAAATAACTTGGAATGACTGGACTAGCTCCATCTACAGAAGTATTTGATCTTAATATAAACAAATATCTGAAAGGGCGTTTCTCAAAAAAGATTGTGCGTCATTTAGGACCACTATTTTTTCATATTTCTTACAGATTATAAATAGCTATCGTTTACTATTGAACATTAATTCACGGACATGAAGGCTACTGATTTTATCAATCTTCCAAATTTTTCACGGATCTCAATAAAATCTCATTCAAACTCTCCCGTCTATCAAGTCTATTCGTTCTCTCCAATGCAGGTCCATAGAAAATGTGATCATTATTACCCGGAAAGTGAGTGATTCTGCGGGCCCACCCTTCATTATCGCCAACGAACGTCAACGAGCAGAATATGAACGTCGCCGACAAGTGGTCCTCCAAAAGCGGAAAACACTTATAAAACTTGACATGTCAAGTTAGAATTAATAGACAGTACTCATGTTCGTCCATTTAAGCGTCACAATCGAATACAATACGCGACCATGCTCGACGTCAAGTGACACTGAGTTGTGGGAATGGGAATTTCTCTGAAAAGGACAGTTCTTGTTGTCTGAACAATCGATTTCGAAAGTCAGTGGTGTAGCCAGTATGGTAATTTTCGAAATCAGTGGTCATGTATGTTGGCACCGTGGCGGAAAGTTGGCAAAACATACACCCATACGTTCACGAGTTTTTGATTTTATTCCACACGAAAGCATATCGCAAGCAGTCGAAACGAAATCTTCAAGGTCGATTGTCTCGATAAGTGAATAATTTATTGTAAATGTTTAATGGAAGGTGTTGGTGGAATTATTCGAGATATTTTTTGTTTCTTAAACCTCTGCGTCATCCATTGGGAGCGAAATAAATCTAGATGGGGTAAGAGAGTCACAGACAAAAGAAAATAAATTGGTGTTTGTTGCTGCAGAACTTAGATAAGTGGGATACTCCTCCCACAGTCTGTAGTTGTGCAAAACTTCGGAATTTCCTGATTCCTCTTTATCTGTGGTACGTCATGTTTCCGTAAAGCATCCTGCTCCTTATCCAGATTGAGTTGGGAAATTGAATTTCTTGCCTCTAGGCGTGTACTTTCACTGCAACTTTCTTCCTTAGAAAGTGATTTCGAAGTGATTTGTTCAAGGAAAAGTTGCTTAGGATACGCCTTACGGATGAAATTCCCACAAAATCAGTGAGACGGCAACCACATAAGTTTGTAGTTTCAATATACTGAACTTAAAATTAATTCACAATTTATGTGGAAGTCAAATAACCTTATTTTTGCGAACTAAAAACGGAGCTATTCTTGAGTTTTAAAGTAGATTTTTAACTTTAATCTAATCTAATTTAATCTAATCGCAGTATTCACAATAGTAAGCCATCTGTGGGCCAGTAAGTTGTGAAGAACCTACTCATTATCGCAAAAATTTGCAAATAATAATAATAATAATAATAATAATGGCGGCTCGAGGTGGACGTGGGCCTAGCTTCTCAGCAACCACTCGTGTTGTGCGTGCTTTTGTTCTCTCACGAGTAGAGGGGACCTACAGTTTAACTCTTTGAGCATTGTCTGTAACTCAAAAGAGGTGGAGCCGGAAAAAATTTTTGTTTTTTTTCGAGATTCGATCCTTAGTCCTTGAGCTTAGGAGTCGACTCACCTACCCACTACGCAACGGCGCCCACAAATTTGCAAATACTTGGATAAACATGCACCAAACTTCCTTTTTAAGCAGGGCTGCTAGTTGACGAATGGCGGTTGTCTGGCCCGGGGTCCCGACTTCTGCCTTCATTGCCGGCAGAGCTAGTCGAACTGGCGGATTTTCTACTTGATGAGGTTCTGACTTTGCCCAGTTTACATTGACATTGAACTTGCCACCGAATATTTCATTTTTGTTAAAGCTTCAACTTTTCAGAGCATCAATCCCAATTTGTATGAACTAAAAGATGGCCCGTGTCCACCCCGGACTATAGCGCCATTAAACGAAGATGAAAATAATTATCTTTACGTAATCATAAATATAGGGAACAGAATGTGACCAAATTGACGGGCATTTTTGAGATTTTACATACAAGTTGGTGAAGCCTTAGGCTCTCTAACTCTCTATCAGACTTTTCCAGTTATGTTACAAACTGTAGCACTGAATGTTTTTTTTTGTCTTGTCAATAATTTTAATTCTTAAGGGCCAACTATAATGATCGTATGGAAACTTAGGAAAACTGAAGCAACTGAGCGAATACACAAAAAACATATATTTGGGGTTTTATAACCATCTTGCTCACTTACGAGAATTTTATGTCAAAAGAAACTTCTTCTTCTTCTTAGGGCGCTACAGTCCGAGGTGGACCTGGGCCTCACTCAACATGCCTCTCCAGCCAGCACGATCTTTCGCCAGCTGTCTCCAGTTTCGCACACCAAGCCTTGTTCGTGGACGTACTCTGTTGCGTAGTCCCACAGGCTCAGAGTCAAAAAAAAAAACAACCTTAATTTTCTAAAAATCTTAACTCGTGCGTTTATTATTTTTTTAAGCCAAAAGTTTCAGTTTTCTTAGATTTTTTTGCTAACAAAACGTTTTAACTTCAAATTCTATTCATTGAACATGGATTTCTGAGGTCATGAATCATTAATAATAAATAATATCAAATAAATCGAAGACACAATTGTCAAAAAGCCCGAAATGGTAGAGAGTAGCTCTACTCAGAAAGACGACTGGATTGCGTAGTTGGTTAAGTGCCTGCCCACAGTTAGAGGGGTCCCAGGTTCGAATCCCAGTGAAATCGCCGTTGGGATAAAATTAACGGCACTGGAGTAGGTTGCCTGGCAGTACAATGGACCAGTTTTGAGTTTGAGTGCTCCAGTGGTGTTTCAAAAATATTGCAAAAAGCTCTACTCAGAACTTTGTGCCTTACGTTATGACGATGTGTGCGTAAGCTAACGCACGAGCTGCCATTTTGATTTAATTGATGCAGACACATGTTTTCTACGTAAACTGTCGAAGCCCGAACACGCGAACGCGCCGTTGCGATGTGGGTATGATGTTCAAATTGGAGTAAGGTACTTGTGCTTGACAACTCTACAATTTGTATAGTTTTACAAGTAACGACATTTTCTGTTTATTATTTCCTTGAAGTTAATATATTTTTTAAATTGCACAATTCTTGAAATGTCCGATACAATGGATTCTCTCACAAATCAAGTCTAATTATGGTTCCGAACACTGAAATCATTACAGAAAGGAAGCGAAATCAGTGATGACATCAGCAAGCGCCACATTTTTAGCATATTCCAAAGGAAGCTTTTCAGCACTGTAAATGAGAACACCGGTGGGACAAATGTGGTAACTGAAGAGGGTAGTTCTTTGCAGAATACCAAATCCAATCGATTCTATATTAATTCAGGCCTTTTTTTAAACAGACATCGACTGGCACATTCACAGGAGATTTCCTTTTTTGGCATGAAGTTTTTTTACGCATTGTCAGAGTCTATGTACATGATAAGACTCTAAATTCGTTCTACAAATTATTATGTAACCTAAAACCAACATTTTTATTCCACCGGCACCACCGAACTCCTTTCGTATCGTCAAGCATGTCAAACAGAATTTTATCTTTTCAAACACGTCGTGACATTAAAAATTATATTACTTCAATATCTATTTGAGATGACGCGCACATGTATCCATATTTAGAGCCGGCAGAACCATAAAATGGTTAAAGTGTCACTGCCCAATCTGAAAAGGGGATGAAAATCGAAAACGAAAGAGGGAAACGATAAACCAGTGTCTGAAGGGAATCGTGTCCCAGATGGACGTCTGAAGTAACAACTTGCGTGGATTATTACGAATAAAATTTGCAGCATAAAAATGTTATTATTAATTTAATATACATTCTGCTGGGTTATCACTTCAGTGCACTTGGCACAACAAAAGGATCGGTTGTCATTGAGTTTATTGTATAATACAACAGCAATTTTTTGAAGACACATCACTTGAGATTTAAGTGAAATCGAATGAATGTATCGCATGCACTTTGACTGGTAGAGATGACTTTAAAAAATTTATGAATCATTGAAACTAAGAGGTTTTGTTTTTAAGTGCGTGCTAGCTTTTGTTCGGGTGTAGAAGAACTGTAGTTCAAAAATTATTGGAAGACAAGCTTGTGGGTGAAGTTGGCGTACTAATTCGAACTTTCCTACACTATTTTTAGTTTAAAGAATTTTCCCTAATTTTTTATAGATGTTCTAAACAAGATTTGAACGCAGTCTCTTCTTTAAATTGACAACGAACTTGCTTGCGGTTTGCAGCCCTATTCTGTTTGAACTGTGTTCATTCAATTTCTTGCCTTCTGGACTTACTCCGTGAATGCGCACTAATAATATAATAATAATAATGGCGGCGCTACAGTCCGAGGTGGACCTGGGCCTAGCTTCTCAGCAAACACTCGTGTTGTGCGTGCCACTGTTCTCTCACGAGTGGAAGGGATCTACAGTTTAACAGACTCCGAACGGCGATTTTGAGAAGCTTTTTCTAGAAAGTTATACTCTTTGAGCATTGTCAGTAACTCGAAAGAGGTGGAGCCGTGAAAAAAAATGTTTGGTGTTTTTTTCGGGAATCGAACCGATAACATCGAGAGTAGGAGTCGACGCACCTACCCACTACGCCACAGCGCCCCGTGAATGCCCATTATGATGCCAAAATTCTGCTTTTGACAAACTGCAGATCGCAGCCCTACTTAAAATCACTGGCCAAGCGAAATTCTTCATGTCTTGGCAATCCGAAACACTACTCCTTATGCAGCTTCAGCTTCAGTGAATACCTTAATCCTTAAACTTATTTTATTTGCAATTAGGCAGCCAAACATTCTTTTGGTATTGCGCTTTTTTTGTGTTGTATTCTACAGAATCCGACCCACAGTTGTCGCCGTGGTGTACTGAGAAAGTACGACGACTCCTATGCTCGAAGTCTAGGTTCAATTCTTGAAAAAACGCCGTCCATATTTGTACGGTGCCACCTCTCTCGACTGACAAAGCTCAGAGAGTATAATTGTCAAGCTTCGTCGTTTTGAGACGGCATTCAACTGTAGATCTCCTCCAGTCGTGAGAGAATAATATAGTGCACAACATGAATAGTTGCTCTAAAAGCTAGGCTTAAGTTCATCCCGGACTGTAGAGCCACAATATTAGTATTTTCACCAATCCGACCCAGAGCCCATGTGTACACAGTTTATATTTCTGAATGTTGAGTCCAATGTGCAATCAGAAAATTGACTTTATCCTAACTCATTGGACTTCCAGTGACATGGTTACCAATATGCTTAAGCATTTTAGAGCTTCCATTAGAATGTGTAGTATAATGCTGTCATGTAGTAGAATGTAATTGAGATTTTAAGCCCCTAAGGTGACTAGGCGATGTATGGCGCTTGGGATAACGTAGTTGCAGACCGTCGAGTATTCGACTCCTGCAACGCAACAAAGGACGTCTGCGTTTAAGGTGGCATACGTAAATTAAGAAGGACCTTAACCAATTAATGTGCGAAACTGGAATCAGCTAGCGAACGACCGTGATGACTGGAGAAACTTTTTTGCTGAAGCCCAGGTCCACCCTGGTTCCAGCGCATGCGAGGTGTCTTCCACTACCATAAAGTCTACTACAAAGGATCTTCTGAGCTGAATCCTCTTCGCCCATAAGCGCTAAGTGCTCTAAGTGGTCACCGGGGTCTACCGAGCTTAATTTGTATGACAATGCCTTGTCGTGCCAGAGTCTTGGGTAGCTTTCTTCAACGCCAGATTGAAGAGTAGACATGCCAGACAGTCCCCTTGTCTGATCCATTAAATATGTTGAGCAGTCTGTGTGGCAATCCGTGTTATTTATTACGTAGTCTGGGCATGAATCAACCAACAAAAAAACCGAAATCGTCTTCTTTGGAAATCCGCAACTAATCCGGGGAGCGACATCCTTATCGTATTTGTCTTCTGATGTCATTCAATGAATAACCCGATTTCTTAGCAAACCGCAGTCCTTCATGGACAAAATACAAATATTCAAATCTGCAAGTAGTTCTCACTCAGATGTCAGTCATAAGTTGAAAATTTTCAGTTCAAAAAGAGGGAGTGTAGTGTGAATAGACGGCTCTTCGAAGAAATGATGATGAATGCAAATAGCAAGCTTACCCAGATCAAATATCCGCATTACGTGATTACCTTCCAATAGCTTCTGCAGCACGTGTTAAGTGACAAAGAGATTAGTCAGTACTCCTATACACACATCTGATCGCATGTAAAACCGAGGAAAACAGACTGATTCAACTGAATTGATTTCTCAGAGCCTCAATTCATATGTGTACACCCGTTTTTAGTTGAAGATTTGAAAAGATATTTGAAAAAATAACGAAAAGTTTGATATCTGCAAGTGCAAGTCCGGATCTAACCATGATTATGGTTAGTCCGATGTGGAATTGAGCCTAGCTTCTAACAGCAACCACTCGGTTAATGTGTGCTATTGTTCTCTCACGAGTCGTTTATGTTGACTACGTTGCTCTCACTGCTTGCATTTTTTAACAAACAAATGATTTCTAGCACCGCAGTATTTCGGACTGTGCCGAAATTGCTTGTGCTGGAAGTTGGACATCAGTCGACAGTAACACGAATGCAGTATTGTCTTTTAGGTATTTCAGTTTTATACCGACTCCGAACTGCGAAGTTTGACAGTTATACTCTCTGATTATAGTCAATCGGGAGAGGCGGTGCTGTGAAATGGAAGTTATTGCGAATTTAATTTACCTGCCATGCAGGGTAGGGGAGAATGTTTTATTTACTGTGAGACGTCCAACTGCATGAAACTCATTCCATAGACTTAGTATTTAATCCGCAAGTGAATCCCAAACTACGTCTATAATAAAGATAATTGCTGAAATAGGACAGCAAGGGAAGAAAAAATAATGCTTAAAATTTAAGGCCTTTGTGATTCTAGGAGGGCTGTATGATAGGTATCCGACGACTAATGGCATCACTGACGCAAAATGTGTATGTCATCATTGAACGCCATCTTTGAAATGATAGCTGTCAGGCAGAGCTATAGCTGTAGCTGTGGAAAGTCGCCAAGTTCTTGTTTAATTGCAACAATCGAGAAAAAGCCATACCGATAAGTGATCTGATTTATTTTTTTGGATGGGAAGACGTGTGAGGAAATCAAAGTAAAGTTGCTTGACGTTTATAAGAACCATGGATCTTCGATGACTATTGCCATCGTTTAATCAATTCAAGCTTGGAGAAAAAATCCATGCTATCGGATCACCGAGTGAAGATTAGACAGATTGCCAACATAGTAGACATCTGAATTGATAGCACAGAAATATCCTACACGAAAAAATGAGCATGAGGAAGCAATCGAGATGGAAGCCTTGTTTGCTTACAGTGGGGCAAAACTAGAATCAATTTCGGAACACTGTTTGGACATATTTAAGTACAATTGTAAAGAGTTTCTACGGCGTTACGTGACTGTTGGCGAAACATGCATCGAAATGAGTAGATTTCACCCGATGACTCTGCTCCAAAAAAAGCAAAAACGTTTGAATCAGCTGGTTTTGGGATTCGCAAGGCATCATCCTCACCGATTCCGAGAAGGGAATGACAAACACAGCAGTATATGTGGCCTTATACAAATTCAAGCACATATTCTGCTTAATCAGTGTGAAAAGGTCAGTGCCGGACATTGTGTAATTTACAAACAGAACAAGTCATTAGGATTGGACTTCCTGTCAGAGATGAGTATGAGGAGGAAACCATTACTCGCTTCTACGCACAGTGTCCTTTCGGCTAGGAAAAATACTCACTTAGGAACATAATACTTCAATAGTTTGAGCGAGCCAATTTAAACACATCATCATGGTTCAGTAGGTAAGAGCATCTGAACCACGTGGAACGAAAGCGGATCTCAATTTCCACAATAAAACTTTATTAATAATTTATTAAAAATTAACACTGCTTCAGCTGACTGTCAACATAACATAATACATCGTGAATTTTTTATGACAGTGGATTTAGGACAGCCTAGGTTAGGTCATAGTGACTCAGTACAAGTCAACCGTGACTAAGATCGTGTTTGGGTTAAGTAAGTGTGTCTGGTTATTTCGCAATTTACCACAGGCATCTAACATATAATATCGGCAAAGACAACTTAGATTTAAGTGCAGTAAGCCTCTTATGGTAAGTAGCCGCTTAATAATAATAATAATGGCGGCGCTACAGTCCGAGGTGGACCTGGGCCTAGCTTCTCAGCAAACACTCGTGTTGTGCGTGCTATTGTTCTCTCACGAGTGGAGGGGACCTACAGTTTAATGCCGACTCCGAACGGCGAGATTGAGAAACTTTTTCTAGACAGTTATACTCTTTGAGCATTGTCATTGACTCGAAAGAGGTGGAGCCGTGAAAAAATGTTTGATGTTTTTTTTCCAGATTCGAACCAACGACCGCGATCGTAGAAGTCGACGCACCTACCCACTACGCCACTGCGCCCACTTAGTAGCCGCTTGGTTTACTAAAAAAAAGACTTTATTTTGCAAGATATACCGACAACTAAATAGCCGTTTGAACATATTTTTTATTTTAAAACTGTTCACTGAATTAAAAAAAATGTTTACAGATATGAAAGAAACTTGAGAACAGCAATGTAGAAATAATGCATGAAATATGCATGAAAACAAGATACGGAACTCTTTTTGGTTTTTATTTCCTTTGTAGGAGTTAAACCACGCGTGACAAACCCACACACAAACCACATTTGGGACATTAAAAAAAACCGAAGAATATGAAAGGAAAACAAGAAAGAAGATAACAATTCACGCGAGTGTATGTATTTCATCGTCCATTATCGGAAACCAAAAAGTCAAGTTGCACTATCTGACTTAATTCTAAACTCGTTGCATTGATGTCTAAATCCCCAAGTAAACATTTGTGCAACTTCAAATAGGCGCCAGAGTTGGTTACTACGCATGAGTCATTGAGAATGCCATAAATGTCAAGAGAGCGTTTTCCTGTTATTGTTACAGTTTGTTGGGGATAGCAAAATTGTTGGAAATTTTATCACACTTCTCCGATAAAATTATGTGTAAGTGGGGCTTTTGGTTCTTGGTTCAAATTTCGGGTGCAATAAGTTTTTATTGAGGTTTTTGTTTAATTACAGCTCAGATAAGGAATATTTGCGCAGTTGGGTGGTTGCAAGAAGCACTGAGTAGCACTGGTGACCATAATTTTTTTCAGGAATTAATATTGGTTTTCGCGCAGCATGAACATGAACAAGGAGAAGAATTATTCCAAACTATTAATTGATTTTGATTTTGTTTGACATTGTAACTTTATTAAAATATTTTATTTAAAGAATTATTTTTAGGTAAAATAGAATAAACGAGAAAAATTTTAAATCACTCTACTCAAAAGTAAATATAAAATAAAATAAAAATAAATAAAAAATGAAATAAAAATAAAAGAACAAATGTCTTTTTGACTCTCTCTTTTTTTCGAAAAATAAAGATAACGCCGTACTCGCCCAAGTGCTTTATCTTCACGATCGCCTCCTCCAGTCGCTTCATACACATCGTTTTTGCAGATAATCTTTATAAGGAACGAAGCACATTTAACTTGCTTGTCTTTGAATCAACGTAATAGCCGCTATTGAGGAACCGAAACCACCCAAATACCACTACATTTCTTGTGCTCGAATTGGATAAATTAGTCTAGTGCAGGGGTTACAACAAGACAGAACCATGCTATTAGGCACATTTCGCGGCTTTCTCGACCAAATAATGTCAAAAAGTGGTGATATCGACTAGTTTCCACGAGTCCCCGATTTGACCTCTCACACCTTCTTCCTATGGTGGTTCGTCGATGCAAAAGGTAGACACTATCAAAGCAACATTGATGCTAGAGGACAAAATTCGAAAGGAAATTGCTGAAATAACACCAGAAGTCTTCAAAATTGTTACGAAAAATGTACTTAAGAGGGCCTATATTTGTGTCACAGTTATTCCATGTTTCCAAGTTTTATGTTAAATTATATTCGATAAAAAAAATATGCGTCTTAGGTTTTAATAAAGGAAATCATACAAACAACTCATGATCTGACAATTCTTTACCAAAATTTTCCAAAAATGATCCAACGATGCGCTTATTAATTATGTTTAACTTTGTAAATTTCATTAAAACGAGCCAAGATAGAATTGGTATCATCAACAGATTGACTAGACAAATTAACACTTCGGTGATATCTTTTGACTATTCTTTAATATTATTGCTACTCAGTAAAACTTCCTAATGCGGGAATTTCTTTACGGCGCATAGATTCCATAAGCGGACACGTTCTCCGGACTTATGTTTCAGTTTGCATACATTTCAGTATTCCTTGGAGGGGCACCTCCCTAATGCACACAAAAATGACGGCACCATCGCTGTCCGCCTAAAGGAGGTTTCACTGTATTGACAGGTTGTAATTTGTTTGATTTGTTGTAATTTGTGGGCGGGTATGCCATCGGTGACCAGACAAGGGGGACACTTTTCCTTAACATAGGTGATTAAATCATAGCTTCTAGTAGACACAATCGAGGAAGTTAACCACAGATAGAGAAACCTAATATTGCCTGTAATTAATTTTGACAGAACCGAAAAAAGTCTATTCTTAAGTATACGTGTTCGTTCAACTAGGATAAGCATTTTGTCTAGCATTAAAAACGAAAACGAAACGGAGTTGTTACTCGTTAGTGCATAATAGGCAATCACTCAAAAAGAGTGGGGCTTTCCTAAAATTACTTCTGTTGGGTATGTTGAGATGAGGAGGAAGAAAGACATCCCTACACTATTTTAGCAAGGAAAAACACAAATACGCCTTCAACAACTTAGAAGAACAGAAAATCAACTGATTCATCAGCGCAAAGTGACTGTAGCAGTGATTGACTGAAACCACAAAAAAAGTAGCAAAAAAGAAACATTTAATGTTACGAGTAAAATAGTAAGGAGTACGAACTGCGCATCAAAAGTTCGAAACTCAACAGCTATCATGTACAAGGGCTGTTCGATAAATCAGTGACTTTGATGCAAGATGGCGCTTGGATTGCATAACGGATTTTTTTCCGTAATACGCAGTAGATCTATCGAACACTTATGTAGCTTATTACAGTGATCGAAAGAACCTCTGTTTGTGAATTTTTACCAAAATGGAAAAAAGTGAGCTTAATGTTTTAATAAACCACTAGTTTCCCGCGGTAATCCATCAAAGAGAATAAAGATAGACTTGCAAAAAATTATGGAGGCTCATGGAATGGTGCACAAATGGCCAAGGACGTCCACATGAGGTCACAATGGAAGAAATGGTCAACAAAATCCACGATATTGTGCTGAACAATCGCCGGGTGTAGGTTTGTGAGATAGTTAACACATTCGACCCCAACTTTTTTCCTGTAGTTAGAATTTTTTTTTTATCTATTTTTCTTCATTCAAGAAGTATTAGGCCAAAGTTTGAAGTCACCACGCCTATCGGTTTGGGCGCTACTAGACGTTGCTTGTGAGCAACGTTGGGCAATAAAGGTGTGTAAAAAAGAATTTTTTCTTTGAAAACAGCTTACAATTATTTTTATTTATTTTGAAAAGTTATGTATGGTAGGATAAAAACAATTCCATACATTTATTTAAATGTTTTCAAATTTTTTTGGTAACTCTTCCGAATTTCACAAAAATATTTTCTATTACGCGCGTGCAGTCTATTGCAAACAACTTCGCTAAATGATCTTCAAATGTGCTTCTTTTTACTCACATCCCGCGAAGACACATAAAACTACTCTTATCAACTTAACGAAAACAACGAACTTAACGAAACTGAGCTTATTGGTTACCACAGTGAATCATTTTTATGTTCCTCCTGGTTTCTTCAGTCCTTTTTTCAAAAAAAAAAAAAAAAAAAAAACTAAATAGAATTTCTGAAAAAAAATGGAGTTTTTTTTAATGTCGAGTCATAGCCTCTTAGCATCAAGAAAGCGTGAAATTGAGACTAAAGTCAGAAAGATCTACTTTTAACAACAACATCAAACAAAATCTCAATTTAAGGAATCATTTAACGCTGTAGTTATTATAAATTATTGGACTTGCCAACAGCAAGAACGGGCACAAGATCTCAATGGACACATTTTGAGACAGGACGTCCCATGACCAACATTGCCATTTTATAACAATTGCAATTTTCTGTATTTTAAAGTGTATTCAAGCATTCTCCAAAAATGCAGTCGATTTGGCAGTAGATTTACATTTTGAAAAATATACAGCAACTTTTCTACCGAAAATTTAAATCTACTGCGTTTTCGGAGAATGCTTGCATACACGTCAATATCAATAAAATGTATCACTTTAAGCTCAAAATAAAATAAAAGAAATTATTCAAAAATTTTGAATTTCTAAACTGAACGCACTCTATTCACTTAAGAATTATAGAATAGAAAGTTTTCTATTTCTATTCTTCCTGTTTACTATTTTGTTCATCAAGAATATTCATAACAAAATGACATCGACTGAGTGCTGACGACTGCCACAGCGCATGGTCAAAGAGACTTTACCGTACCTTTAATTCTGTTTAATTCTCCCATTGGATTTTTTCTTGGGTCGCTGGAAAAAAAAGTTATGCTTTAAAATAAATAAATTTATAACTAAAGCTGCAAGAAAAAGTTAAAATATCCTCCAGATTAACCAGGGCTCTTGGAGAATTTCAATATTTTTTTAACAGGAGGGAAGTTTACAAAAAAAACAAGGGAAGACATTTTGTTTGTCAATTATTTAGAATTGATTTCTCAATTTTATTTGATTTACCTAGGTTTTGTAATTTTTTTTATTGTTTATGTTACTTTTTGTGATTACCTTGTTTCGGCTTGAAAATAAAAATTTACTGCGAAGAAATACAATACATTCTTCTTCAGTTTTTAGAGACTACGGCGAAGAAATTCCCTTAAACTGGCAATGCTGGTCATTCCAATCACAACTTCATAAGCTATGCTTATCGGACTATCAAGAAGTAATTTTGAATACTTTTTTGGAAATCTTTTAGTTGCTTCATCATCATCATTTCAACCCTTTATTCACAGTTTTGCCACCACCAAATAGCTTTAAAATAATGCTACGAACTGACGCAACGCAAGTCATTATGGCGCATGTCAGAAGCTTCCCCCGATGAACATCAACAATTTTCGGTTTCAAAATAAAGGCCAAGTTCTGTTTTTAGGACCAAATATTCAGAAAACCATCTACAAGGGAATACCACAGTTTGGGTTAACGATCTTAGAAGGAATTTAAAATGTCCACAGATAGAAGAAGGAGACAGTTCTTGTCTAGAACTGCAAGGAATCTGAATCGTTTTTTTACATTAGTTGCTGGTCAAGTCGAGGGTGCGTTTCGACATTAATACTCAAGTCGGGCTACACATTACTTATGTTAGTGTGGTTTCAAACGCATGAGCATTTTATTTTTACTGACTTAATGGATGAAGAAGACGTGAATAATTTCTATTGAAATAAGATGTGGTTGTAGGTTGTTCTGCTCCGTTTCGCAATTAGGTTTCTGTGAAGTTGAAGAAAACGAGATAGAATTCTACTGCAACTACGGTCAGAGTTATGACACTGGAATAATACTCAGCGGATGTAGGTACATTAGATATTGTCAATTTCCCAGAAACAGTTTAGATTGTGAGGATTGTGTATTGAATTCTTGTAGTCTGTGTGCACTTTGCGACTTCTGTTGTTTGCACGAAAATATCGCCTCCATTGTGGCAAACGTAGATTTACGCAACTCGAGTGACTTACTTCACATTCCATGATGACACCATAGTATCTACAAAAAAAATTCACATTCTCGATCCCATTTCTAGAAGATACGGCCGCGTTATTACGCAATAAACTCCAAATTAGATATTCAACGCCCCTGACAAATAGATTTCCTATTTCAAAATAGAATACCTATCACGTGAGGCCTTCCTATTTGTCTCCCGAATCGCAAGTCAAACATTTCAGTTCCTCATTCCTAGCCCCGGATAGACAGTCTGCAGAACGAAGAGAGCCAGACAGACAGAGAGAGCGAAAAACCAACAACACCATCGAATCAATAAACAATTAAATTTGTTATTATTTTTTGTTCGTTTTATTAAAACAACCTTCCTTTCGCCAAGGCCACCCCGAACTCTGCTGCACACATACCTACCCACAAACAGCCTTCCTACTAAATTTAGTTGCAGTAGACGAGAGCGGGTTTAAAAAGCGAGTGAAGGAAGCAAAGAAAAAACCAACAACATCCACAAGGGAAACGTAACAAAACGAAAGACGAGAAAAAATTCGCCTCCATTGAATCGCATGAATCCCAGAGTCCAGCACAAGTGGTCGGGGTAAGCGTCTCTTCGTCTCGCATTCACTCCTTCGGGAGTGCGGCATGCAGGCGTCTCGTTCATCCAACACACCCTGCAAATACAGAAATTTTCAATATCCACTAGATATGATTTCTGTGTATCTATCCGACGGCGATGGTGGCGCCGCCACGTTACAACACCGCCAACTGGTTGCAACTTGAAACGAGTTTTCCCTTCGTTACACAAACAAAATGGACAGAGTCGGGTAACTTCGGCTGCGTTCGGGTCCGCTCGGGTTGACGTCACCCCACGTACACCAATCGCGGAGAGGCAAACTCATTTTGTGGGCGGGGTCTGTCTGTAGATACGATTTCTGTGAGTATTCTCCATCCTTGTTGCACTCGATTGACGATGGAAACTACGACGTTGTATCTTGTGCGCCATGCCCGACGAACATCAGTCGAGTGATAGTGTTCGTGTTGAATGGTACTTTTGCCGCCGAGCTCTCGACAAAATTTTCACATTTTAACACTCAGTCTCTCTCAGTAAGAGCATTAAAGTAAATAAATCTTAAAGAAGCAGATATTGTATCAAAAACGGAAAAACTTCCAATTTCAATCAGATTCAGATACTTGTCGATAATCGCCCATCTCTACTCGGTTTCGTGACGGATAGTGAATAGATATTCGAAGCGATGGAAAGTGGGGAGTGAGTGCAAGATTTCGAAAACCCCGAAAAAAAGTGTCTTTTCCTCGTGCCGGTGGAAAAGGTGAAGAGTTGAATTTAAAGTGAAATTTTTTGTGTGAATTTTTGGAGAGTTTTCCCATGAAACAGCTGGAAAATGGGTAAAATTTCGCCATCACATGAAAATTGAAGACGAACGTAAAAAGTCATAAAGTGAAGGAAAAAAAAAAACACGAAAAAAGATCGAAGAAAACCGACGAAAAAAGGCAGAAAAAAATATAAAAGACGGAATCGAAAAAGTGGAGAGAAAGAGAGAAAAACGAAAACCGAAAAGAAGACACCGAAGGAAAATCTAATACGAATTTCGGCCGCTCTCTCTGCCGACGATTCGTGCTATCTATCTCTGTTTGTCGTCGGTCGTGTCGGGTATTCTCGTCGCATCGGCAGCGCGGTTGATGAGAAGAAGAAGTGGTGGAATTCGTGGCGCGCTTGTGTGCGTGCGTGTGTGAGAAGAAAACCCTACGCACACCCACTTACTTGAGCACGAGTTGTGTATGTGTTTGGTGGAGAGGTTGCGCAATTCCTATCGTATTCCCGATTGTATCTATTGGATTTTGAATTCAGATGTGCGTCTGCCTTCGCCGCTAGAGGTCGTCAGTGTCGCATGCAGAGTGTTTTTTCCGCCGCCGTGTACTGGTACTCTGCGCCAACCAACCACCGAAGCAGAAAAGTGGTGTTTCGAGATACACACCGAAAAAGTGTGTGTGTTGTGTCGTGTGTTTTTTTATTTTTCGTTGTGTTCTCTCCTTTTGTTTTCTGCTCGCTCCGTCGTTCGGTTCGTATTCCGATGCACAGATACGTGCCGTCGTATTGGATTGTGTGCGTTGGCTGCTGATCAGTTGATGCGTTCTTTTATGTTGTGTTTTGTGTACGGGAGTGCGTGTGTGTTGGTCTCTAATTGACGGTTTTATACGTCAGAATTTATTACAATCGGTCCTTTTGTGAAATACAGTGTGTATTTTATTACTTTGCGGCTCCCCGCTTGCTTCCAGTACTCGTTCGTTCACTACTCGCTTTCTTGTGGATTACGCGTTCTGTGTGGTGTGTATGCTTGACGTACACACTCGCAGATACTCAATACATCTGTGAACGAACAGCAGCAGCAAGCAAAAGCAGCAGAGTTCCCTTGGATACATTCAAACGTACACATATCTGTTGGATAATAATCATAATAATAATAAAGCAGCCTGATAGGAAGCCCACGAGAGAGAAGTGGTGGAGGCTTTTGACGAAGACGGCTTTTGAAGTGAAGGAAGAACCCGGAGTGTGGAGTGCAAAGAAAAATTAATTCATGGATGGATGCTTTAGTGGATTTGGGCTGTAAGTATCTTTGCCTGGCTGGCTAGCTGGCTGATGCCTTGCATTTGTGTTGGTGTATCTATGTGCGGTTTTTCGGTGTTCTCTGGCTTGCTGTGTTTTTTTTTTGTCGAGATACCTTCGTCTTGTAGTTGTGTGTTGTTGGTACTTTTCGCTTTTCTAGATTTCCTTTTAGGGTGTGTGAGTATGCTCGTTTGGTTTTTAGTGTGTGATGTGATGATGTGTGGTGTGTGGAAGAGGGCATCAGCATGAGATGTTGATTACTTTTATTCCCAATTTGTGCCCCTGTGTGTGTTTGTGTGTACTTTCTTGAATTATTTTTCTATGGTCTGTGACACGTTTTCATCTTCGTTGTGTGTTACTTTTTTTTCTCTTTATTCTTCTTATTTTTTTTGTTTGTCGGCTGTTCGCTCATTCTCACCGTGTTTCTTCTTCGTTTGGGGGTCTATCGTCCCTCTGCCGATGTTGTTTGATGATGATGATGGTTATTTTGATTAAAAGAGCCAAAGCCGCTGTTTGTTGTTTTTTCTTTCCTCAATATTTTTTATCTGTTTTTATTGTTTTTATCGCATGGAAGAAACAATACCTCAAAATCTACAGAAAGTATCTCGTATTTTTTTTTCGCTTTTAATGATCTAAGTACGATTTTTCAAATGCCATCGACCTTTTTTTTTTTGTGTGAGAAGTTTCTATCAATTTCTGTCCCCATTTCCCCATCGTAGTCGTAGTCGAGTCGTCGTCGTCAAAAAACTGCTGGCGAGAGGCTTGCGCTTTAAAGTCATCGTAGCAAGGAGTCCATGTACCAGCAAGTACACTTGCCAGTACATGGACTCCTGTGCCCTTATGTGCTCGAAGCTTTTCCCGTGGACAACACAAACGGGTGGCAATGGGGAGCTTTATTTCATTTATTTTCATGGTGTTCTCTTCCATTTGGGATTTATGCCATGCCGTTGGGTATGATATTCTTTTTTTTTTTTCATTTCTCCTTTTGACATGGAAATTTCGACTATTGACGTAATTTTGTGCGCATGGTTTTTAGCTTGAAGAGATTATTCTTTTTTTTTTCATTTTTTTAAAACATATTTTGCTTTGCATGGAAAGAGCGGTTAAAACAGAAATTTTGTGGTGGGGGAATACGTGAAGCTCGGTGAATATTTCTGTTTTTGTTTCTTTGGTCGGTTCAAGTCAATTAGTTGAGATGACATTGACACGTTGGTGGTCACCTGTTGAGTTGTTTTACCTATTCCGTTTTTTGACTGTTTCCGCGAAAACATATGGCAACTGATGGAGATTGGTTTTTTTTGGTTGGTATTTTTATTTTGATGTTAAATGGTTTGGTAATATGAAACTATCATGACTTTTTGGTTGTGCTAAGGTCGCTAATCGAAAGATTGGTGGTAGTGGAATGAAATGAATTCTCGTCGGGTTGGGTGACATTTTTGGAATGACAGGAATTTATGACAGTTCTAATTTATCTGTGGAATTGTTGATACTGCATTTGTGCTGCCGTTCGGCATTTTAGAAAGTGTTGGCTGCCCCTTAAAGTCAAGATTTATTCCGACGAAAGAATCCAAAATCTGAAAGTGGTTCTGTATTGACCTTCGATTGCCGAGTAAAACAATAAAAGACTTGTTTAATAAGCTTCTATACTTTAATAACAAACTTCACTCTATGGTCGCACAATGACAACTGACAGCTCAACCAATAACGAAGTATGAACCGATTCTCAAGTAGAAACCGATTCTCAAGTAGAAACGATTCTCAAGTAGAACCGATTCTCAAGTAGAACCGTTTCCCAATGGCGCTCACTTTTTCCCATTTACTCTGGTAGTCGTGTTGTGGCATGTCTCCACAGGTTCCAAAATTACAAGCCTACCTGTGATTTCTTGTAACTTATTCCGAATCAGAGTGGGATAGGGCAGTAAGCAACTACAATGTAAGACATTTGACACCTCAAAATTTGCACAACCGAAACGACAGCCTTTTGCCTCTAACAGATGTACAGCAATACAGCATACAGACGTGTAATACATCTTGACATATCGTCGCAATAGGTTGCTGTCATTGTGAAAAGTGACAATTGTGGAAAGGCGTAATAAATTAAAAAAAAAATAACTGCAGTGGATCTTCTTTAACTCGAACTTCTGTTACTCGAATTTTTCTCTGAGTCAAACTTTTATCGTGACTGATTTTCGTTGCATTTTTCATATATTCATTGCTCCCTAACTCGAATATTTCTATAACTCGAACTACTCAAGAAATGTTTCAACTGTAACTCGAATTTTTCGGGGAATTCACTTGCGTGATACGTTTTCTCAGTAGCGTAAGAGGGGAAGTCCCTATTGTTATTTAAATTCCGCATTCATACGTATAATGCAGTGGCACTTGGTTTTTCTCGTGTGCGGAAGATTTTTTTGCAGATTCAGAGGAGGATGAAGACGAAGATCCAGCACCTAATACCACACCAACATTTGAGCACCTTTTCTCTTCCATTGAAAAGATAAGAGCTTTTGTCGAATGCAAAGATAACGTTCCTGACAATATCCACTTATAAATTTTTATATTTAGTGGAGGATTTTGTAGAAAAGAAGTGGCCGTGCAAAACAACAAAAAAAAATATGCAGAATTCTTTAAAATAAACGAGTAATTTTATTCCCGTCTTGCGTATTTTATATAACTCGAACGAATACATTGGAAGTTCCAATGTATTTTGTTATTGCTTTTAAACACAATTAACTTTTCTTCTATTGTTGTTTTTGCTTACACTTACGAAATGTCAAATCGCAAAATTGTACCAAATTGTTTTATCTTTCTGTTCTACTACAAATGGCGTTCATCAAAATTAAAAATAGAGATAACTTGCATTAGTGCGTGGCCGTACAGTAAACACATGGGAGTGTCTACTTACAAATTAAGTCATGTTCTATAAATCAACTGCATGGATTTATGAATCGAAGGCGCCAAAAAACAAGTCTGTCCTTAAGTTGATCCAAAATCATTTTCTTTAAGAGAAGATGAAAGCTATGAATTTGTTGGAAATCAGGTCTGTTGAGTCACAAAGACTTGAAAAAACGTGTGATTTATGAATGACGATAACTTTATGCTGGAAAAACAGGATCTACATCGTACAAGGACACAAGCCGGTTTGCCATAGTGATTGTTGCTCAAAAACTATTTAAATTAAGACCATCACCAAAGCTTTGATAAGTTGACACTATGATCCAAGACGCGTTCCTGGGACCAGTCATAGAATTTTACAGAAATCTTACTTCTCTACATTGGCTAAATTGGCTAAGCCTATTGTGCAATGATGTCCACGTCTAAGGTGGCCCACGAAAATTGAGATGGAACTCAACCAATTTGGTGGATGAATTTGGAAAGGCTCGCGCAAACTGGAGAGGCATGTTGTTTGACAACCAGGTTTTCCCCGGACTATAAGGCCATACGAACAAGAAGAACCATTGGCTGAACTAAGAAATTGGTTTCTGATCAGAAGTCTTTAACCACATTTAGCATAGACTCGTACTAACTTAAGCATTTCGGGATGTGCTATTGTATTGCTTGTGTCAGAATTTAAACGCCACTTGACGGTAACACATACGCAGTATTGTGTTTCAGGCATAATCCTCAACACTCTTTGTCGCGATGTCTGACAGGCTCGCTGCCGAAGATTCGGAGTCTATTAGAATTATTTCTGGCCACTTAAAGTGCGTTTCTACCATCATTGAAAATACCGTTGTTAACTTGGTAAATGGGTAAGCAATGAGTAAATGCATTGACTTCGACACCAAAGGTTCGTGGTTCGATCCCAGGCACCTCAACTTTGATTTTCACGCGCCATTTCTTTCTCACATAACTGACAATGGTCAAAGAGTGAAACTGTGTGGAAAAGAAGGAATGAAAAGGGTTCAAATAGTATGGTCGATATTCTTAGAAAACCTCATAAAACTAAGAAGTCCAAAAAGAAATATGTCCCAAGTATTTTGTTTTACCAATGTTCTAATTTTGGACAGCTAATCTGCGCAATTCATTAAATTTACGTTTAAAAATGACCAATTAAAAAGTAAGGGACCAACAATTTGTCACTCATTTCTCGCTCTTTCTTTTATGGATCAAAATTTTGTACGAGTAATTCACCATCATAAATAGAAAAAGTCAAACGAGAGCGCACTGTTTTTTAAACATTTAAAGATGCGTCAAAATTTCGCAAACTTCCGACTTGTGAATAGCTCTTATCCAAATTTTGATCTCTTTTGCGTTGAATTCACAAGTTTTCTGAACTCATTCTGCTTCAACGTGTTTTGCGTTGAATTCACAAGTTTTCTGAACAACTCCCGATTAGACTTGTTTTGTTTTTGGAACAGCTTCAACTTCGACGTCTTTTGCGCCGAATTCATAACTTTTCTGAACAGCTCCTGCTTCGACGTCTTTTGGGTCAAATTCATACTCTTTCTGAGAAACTCTTTTGCGTCGA
Organism: Myathropa florea; assembly: GCA_930367185.1. Classification (NCBI taxonomy): domain Eukaryota; kingdom Metazoa; phylum Arthropoda; class Insecta; order Diptera; family Syrphidae; genus Myathropa; species Myathropa florea. The sequence goes on along the minus strand of OV884003.1, from coordinate 5,973,147 downwards.
ATTCTTACGATTCCTGAACTGCTTTTGCATCGACGTCTTTTACATCAAATTTAAACATCTCCCGGTATAATGTCTTGCGTCGAATTTATAAGTTTTCTGAACAGCTAGGACAAAGTTTTTTGCGCAAACTTATACGGTTTCTGAACAGCTCCCTTGCGTCGAATTCCCACGATTTCTGAACTGTTTTTACTTCGACATCTTTTACGTCAAATTCATACGTTTTCTGAACAACCCTTGTTGCTTTTTCAGATAAGGTGACCGTGAAATGGAAGACCTGTTTCTTCACTTAGTTCAGTGCGAACAGATTGTTAAAAACCACTACGAGTCAAAATGCACAAATGACGCACAAAGACTAGAGTAAGTAAATCATCTTAAATACCTCTCGAGTGCCTCCCAACAGGATGTGTATAAATCATTTATTGAGGTGACTCTCTCGAAATGACATTTTCCCAAGTCGCACTTGGACGGTTGACTTTCCCATCTTGCATTTCCGACTCGTAAAATATTGTGAAAACAGCACGACGCCGCACTATTGACACTCACCCTTGACCGAATTGACGCACACAATTAGGATTCAATGCACATCTATAACAATTCCCTACAGGGTATGAATCTTTGTACGTGCTCGAACAATGTTCACTGCATGAATGCCCTTCAGTGTTGTTCGAGGATGGTTGCTTCATGGATTTCTTTGAAAAAAACAAGGCCTCGGAAATGTCTTTGACTTTCTGTAGGAAGACGAAATTTACGTCTTTTGATTTTGAGATGCAAATGCCGTCACGTAAATGGACGCTTGGGGGGAAATTACATTTTTTTTCTATTCAAAGATGTGAGTTGGATTGTTTTGACTCAAGTTTGAGCTTGGCGATGGTTTTTATCTTATCTTTATTATGCTTTTCTTGCACAGCTAGTTCTTGCCGACATTGCTTCAGCCTATTACAACTTCATGCCGAAGCACGTTTAATGAATAAGTCGTTAGGTCACATTCTGTTCAAAGAAACAGGGTTCCTACAGATGGTGTCACAAGCGATAGAATAGTAACAAACGTCTCAGATTGTAGTGGGTAAGTGCTTCGACACCTACGCAGAAGGTACCAGGTCATCATCATCAAACATCAACTTGTCATTTCACGTCATCACCTCTGACATTACTCCGAGAGTATAACTGTCATGAAAAGCTTCTCACCGTTCAAAGTCGGCATAAAACTGTAGATTCCTCCGCTCGTGAGAGAACAATAGGACGCACAACATGAGTGGATGCCGCAGAAGCCAGACAGTGGCCCTTCATGGGCTGTGATGGCCTCAAAAAGAAAATAAAGAAGAACGCCTCGTCGAATCAGTCAATCACATTTCCCAAACATTATCTCATGCCAGCATATTCATACAAAAAGATAAGTTCAACCCTCGTTCTGTTGATCTATTTATACACAAAATGCTGGCTCAACAAAGACACACTTAAGCCTCTCTAGATGTACCAAAAATAATTTGTAACAATGCCCGACAAGGCTTTACCGCTATAAAATTCAATCGAATAAATTATCTATACAACAGAACTCGTAAAAATATCGCCCAATATCGGATTTCCCTCTAACGATGCGAAGAATTTGGAACAACTTGCCGGTCGATCAATTTTGACCATGTCCGTATGAATACATTTACGACCTCAATTTTGGAGGAACCATATTAGACAGGGCAGATTTTGAATAAGGAGCAGTAAGACAAAAAATGTGAGAACTAGGCGCTTTATTTCGTTTAAAGTGCGATCATCGTGGTGCAAATTTGTTAATTTGTTTTGAAAGTTTAATAGATTTTGAATCGTCTTCAAATAAGGAATTTTTATAGTCGATATCAGAATGATGATCAGAGAGGAAAACATGGACGTCTATTCATTTTCAAATTCGGATTCTAATCGTAAAAATATCTTCTTGGCAAAAATTTTTTAGGTTGTTGGCAAGACAGAAATAGCCAAAATTGTGTGCATAAATTAAGATAGTCAGGCAGAAATCACGGGTGTTAGTGAAACTGATGGCTATTGGGTGAGGTTTAAACGTTGCTATTTATACCGACAGCGAGACAGCATTCAAAGAACTCGAAGCACCAAGTGTAGGATCTAAATTGGTGGGATATTCCCGAATATCTCGAAATAAGATATCGAATAAATGTTATCTGAAGTTGTGCTGAGATATTTTGGGCAACTGTGTAGCAGATGAATTAGCCGAGAAAGGCACTGAAATGAAACTCTGTACCGCCATAGAAGAAACCCTCGTACCAATCTTGTTCTTATGGCGTTACAGTCCGAGTGGACCTGAACCTCAACCAACAAGCGTATCCAGCCAACACGATCTTTCGCCAGCTGTCTCCACTTGTATGCGTCATCTTAAACGTTGAGACGTCTCTTGCGTTGTCGCACAGGCTCAGAGTTGAAGATTCTTTGGTCCAAAGCTGAGTTGTCAATGCGCTCTACATGGACTAGCGATCTTAGGCGTTGGATCCGTAGACATTTGGCTCACAGCCTGATTAAATCTCCTCCAATCACCATCAACACAAGAACCGCACACAGAACATTTGTGCATCCGATTTTGTCCATGCCTCTGCGCCAAAGAGCAGAGACTTATATGACCAATGTCTTATGCGAAGACAACTTGATTTTTATAGAGAGGGCTCTATTACTTAAGTGCCTCTTGAGCCTAAAGAAACAACGATTTCCCGGAGTTATTCTGGGTTTCATCTTGGTTGTTCGCACTGCTTACTGTGAAGCCGAGGTAGACAAGGTTCTTGACTGCTTTGAAATGATAGCTCGCCATTGTGACGTTCTTGTCAAGTCGTCGATGTTGTGCGTCCTTCCTCGATGAGAACATACACTTCCCCAGCCCTCTTTAAGCCGATTCTGTTTCAGCGCCAGCTAACGCCTCATTGACAGTTCTCTGTTTTTTAATTAATCCAACGATGCAACAAATTCCTGAAAAAAGTTTTTGTTTTGTTTAAACATCTTCTTGAGTGAAATTCAAACAATGGGGTGAGAAAGAGATGATGTGATGACACTGAATGTCACATAACAAATTCTGACCTAGTTTTATACGAAATGATTAATATTGTATAAAACTGACAGCCAGATTGGACACCATGGTGTCGTGAACGATTGCCTCGACTCTTACACTGAAGGTCCATGGATCAAATCGAGGTTTGCAAGCCAACTTAATTTGTTGACACTAACACCTCTCTCGAATCACAGATAATGCTCAGAGAGTATAGCTGTCCTACTTTTAAACCGATATAAAACTGTTGATCCCCTCCACTCATCACAAAATGATACCACGCACAACACGAGTGGATGTTCTAGAAGCTACGCTTAAGTTCATCTCGACCTGTAGCGTCACGCAAAAAAAACCCCTCAAACTTCGGCGACACTTTTAAATGCCAAACATTTGATTTAGAAATTTCGAATATCTAAAGAACTGCTATCAATGATCGATGTTTTGTTTTAGCCAAATATCGTACAAATGTCGGGTTTTGGATGAATACGCCTTGACGTATATGGTTTACTGTCTCAGGTTCAATTCCTGGTGCAAGATATCAACTTCCATTTCACGGCTCCACCTGTTATAAGTCGTCGATAATGATGGTGTGAAAAGTCTTTCAAATCTCGCCGATCGCAGTGAGCCTACAACAAAAACTGTGTCCATTCATGAAGAAGCTGGCCAAATGCTTTGCATGAGTTGCTTGGGTTGAGGCCTTCGATCACGTTTAAGATACAATGATCCTCAGTTGATTTGCGTAAGTCGGTGGCTCTGTGTTTGCAATGGAATTTTGCTAAGTAGACTTTGTAGACTTACATAAATTAACTGAGGATCATTGTGCTTTAAACGTGATCTAGACGACAGTTTTGGACAAAACTGAAATAATCAAGATGTTCACGTTTTTCAATGAACGTACAAGGAAGACCTCCTAAGTTATACTCTGCAGACATGTTAAAGTACCAGTTGATTATTCCCATGCATACCATCTAGCAGCATCCACCTCCAAATGTTTGCTTTAAAAAACACTGATTTTCTATTCTCCAAGTCCTTAGATCGAAATAATCAGATTCATTCATCATACGAATTCTTTAAATTTTCTTCTTGTAAACCGGAGCGGATCTATGCCTCCTCCAGTTTACACAATCTTTGCCATTGCTCAGATTTGATAATAAGCTTTCCAAAAATTACTTATTTCTTAGTCGTAATGATCACAGTTTTTAGATATCATAGTGATCGTGGTGATCATGAAATATTTTTGTGGTCAAATTTATGATTTTGCTCCGACTGCAGGGTGTGAAAATTAAAGCATGCCTTTGAAAATACATGGGGAGCAGTAATATGCCTCAAAAAAAAGACAGACGCGCTAACTTTTAAGTGTCCTTGGACAAGTACCCTTTTTTTCAAGGATTTCCATTCGTTTCCCATGCACGTATTGGTGCTGTCACCCACCATTGGGTATACACTTGCACCGAAAGAGGTCCATTATGCAGATGTAACTCCACAACTCTTGATAACTACATATGTGCACTGTCTTTCTGCATGCGAACTTCCATCTCTTCAATCGGCAATGTAAATCGACTTCCCCTATCACAACGACTACTCAATCACGTGAAACTCTAACTGAGCGAGTCCTTCAAAGCCTTTAAATCACGTGTACGTTTCGAATACTGAACCAACCTCCCCTCCCTCAATCATCGATTAAAAGTCTCAGTCAAGTGCAGCCGCTTCAGTTCAAAAATAGCTACTGAACCACCCTTCATTAGCAAACGAATGCATTTCAAGACCACTGCGAATACCTGGAACCACCAACTGCATTGAACTGATCGATACTACTTTTGACAACCGTATCCAGATGTAATGCATAATTTTCCAGCTTTTCTCAATGCAGTCATGCATAGAGACGGCCCGACCCGACCGCGGCCCACTCATAGACTCGGCCGGCTTTTGTGTGTGGTCTCAATCGGAGCGATCTCCTCAAATGGATACGAGGAGTTGCATAAGTAACATTCTAACCAATTTCGATGGTGCACACGTCAAGTAGCGTGCCAATTCGAAATGAGAATCTTCCATAGTGGAGCTCATCATCACATGGCATGCCATCGCATGGCAGGGTAATAATTCAAAGCACTAAACGGATTCTCTTTCCTTCTTCCCACCCCACCCCAGCAAGCCGATCTAAATTCATCCATTCGTTGCGGATATTCCAATGGTGAGGAGGAGGACGCGTGAAATCATTTCGAACGCAAGCGAATCGCGTGCGAATCGGTGTCATTTCATAATTTCGCATGAGGCGAGGCGCGTTAATGAGCCCGGTCCGACAAGGCTATTTGTCGGCTTGTGCTGCAAGAGCCAAAAAAAAACCTGAAGACACCAAAAAAACGCTGAAAACAGACAGACAACCGCACCACATGGCCATGGACCATCCATCATTCGTTTCGGTGGACGAACTTGTTTCGGAAACCCACAAAAAGTCAAACGAAACAGATGATGCCGTAGAGACGACATGGAGACAATCAAATTATAGACGACCCATAGAAGTATCTCGACTGTAGAGGCTATCGTCGGCCGTGCCTGTGAATGTTTCCCCGTGTGCTCGTGCGTGCGTTCAGCTGGTGTTACATTTTATGGTGCTCCTCAGCTGTGTCATTTGTTTTTGTTGTTGTTTCTCCTGCTCCGGCTTCTCATTCACACATTTTTCTTTCATTTAAATTGCGTTCGTCTCACTAATGAGCACTTTTCTATTTTCATTGATGTCGGCAGCAGGGAAATGTGTTGTTTTTTTTGTGTGTATAGTTTCCCTGAGAGCGGTATGCCGCCGCCCGCATTCCTAGATATTGTCTTTCCCCATTCATCTAGATACAATGCGTTGTATCTCGATGCGAGATGCTTATTGCACGGTGTGTGCGTTCGGAAAGGTGCTGTTTATGCTGCAAAGAGAGTCGTGGATGGCACGAGCTATTTTTAAGGCAGCACAACACAAGCGCACCACTGACATGTCGTGTGTAATGTGAGGCAACAAATATTGTCTGGGGTCTTGGAAATGCAAACAAAATATGTGTGCAGGACAGACAGACGTTCGACTTGACGAAGACGAAAAGATAAAAATTGCTTCCGGAAGGAGGAAGAAAAAAATGTATCTTCACCTGGGCTTACACGTCCGACTGCGACGACTGTTTGTGTGTTTGACGATCTGTTGCCTCCGTTGCCTGTTTTGTTACTTAATCTTCAGTGACTTCCTATTCCAATTTGTGAGGAGGTATTTCGTTTTGTATTTTTTATTTATTTCTTTCGGTTTTTTTTTTTGTATTTTCTTGGTTTGTCGTCTTGGGTGGGGTTGTTGTTGGGTCGGCTTCGTGTTGGAAATGTGGTTTCTTGTTTGTTAATTGATTTTTGAAATAATTCATGTTGAGTCGGTGTACCGGTGTGGTGGTGTGGCGGTGGTTCGGGTGGCGGAGAGACAGCTTAACATGAAAACCGTGTTGTGACTATCAATTTGAGAAAGGGCTGATTCTGTTCAGGGAGGGAAGTTGTAATTGAATTTGATTACAGCTTCAATTTTGGTGGGGAAAAATATTGCCCAAATGATTGATGGCACATGAAATTACTTTGGTATCTAATCTATGGTAATGTGACTGAATTTGCCTTTTTGTCATTATAAAGGTTTAGACGCACGTCCATTCATCATCTCCAGTCTTCATCCCGAAGTAAATTAAATCGGTTATCAATAGAGGCGAAGCTGGAATGTCAACAACGCGCAATTGGCAAACAACTCCACTCCGTTTGAATGCTAATAAGGCATACGAATCATTTTTGTGCTGATATGGGTAAACAATTTCCAAAGATCTTATGATTTGAGGTTTGCAGGCAATTGCGCTGGTCTGAGTCAGCAAATTAGAGGCTTGTTTGTTGAAGCTCAGGTCCATCTCGGAATGTAACGCTATCCAACAATAGTCCAAGAGCATGACTGATGAGAAGTTTCTCAAATTTTTCCGTTTGGAGTCGGCATAAAACTGAAAGTTCCTTCCAAGACTAATGGTTGCTTTAGACACAAAAAGATGGTTAGCTACTAATCAAATCAAACTGCCGCGTCAACAACATCACATTCGAAACTAATGACAGCATGAAATAGTTTCACTAAAGAGCCAGTGTAACATATTCCTTATCTGGGTTCCGAAGCACTATGTATGACTTGTCAGAGAGTGTCAGTTTGCAGAGTATTTGAACATTAGCTTAGGTAAGGGTGGCCGACTGCCGAATAGCAGTCTTATTTAGCCCAACAACATAAGCCCATTGTGGTAAACATTCAGCTTTAGGTGGTTTAGGAAAAAATTTCCTTGAATTTCCTTAAAACTCTGAACCTTACGGCAAAGATGTCTAAAGGTCTTGCAACATTTTACAACTATTATTCATTTTGAAGGAAAACACTTCTTTCTTCTTTACTTCCTTTTCGGGCAAAGACCCTCTACTTCGCCTAGGCGGCATCGCGTCCGATTTCTGGAGATGTGCCTCTATTCTCTGCAACAAATATTACCAGACTAGAAGACGTCTGGTTTATGACGCTGTACAGTAGCATGGTTGAATCTTGTACACCAGTCACGTAAAAACAAAAATAAAAAGATGATACTCGTCAATATGAGAATCGAAAAGAAGACTCCGTGATTCAAAAGGTGATCAAACATTTTAGGGTCTTGAATATTTGTGTACCTGCAACATCCCATCACTTTGGTTAAGTGGGTAGCTCAAAATTGGTACCATCTTCTCACTTGACGTCTTAATTTGGTTGATGGCAAGATTTCTGACAATCTACATATGTAGCATAACCGAAAACTATGTAGCATGCATTGAGGACCATGAATTGCTTCATCTTCTGTTAGTCTTCTATGAAATCAGACATTTCGTGAAATGAGCCACTTTATAAGAGCAAATCGTATGATCATCGAATTTGTCAATTTGTACTCAATCAACTGACACCAGGCTCACTCTTCTGGTAGCAGTGATGTCTATTCAACTGACAATGCCGAGCAATTTCAACTATCCGATTGGTTTTTTGGTGACCATTTACTGTTCAGCGATCATACCCAACCGATCGCTGTTCACATTTGTACTTAACGATCAGTTCTATTTCATAATGTTCTTAAAAATATGAATGTGGACATTCTTATATAAAAGTTTAAATAGGTTTCAATGGGGTAGACTGAATCATTTTTAAACTATAGACTCAGAACTGATCTACAACTTGCTAAATTTTTTTTTGATTTTTGACGTCCAACATCAATTTAGCCTCCACATTCGGCATGTTAATGGAGTACAAGGGAATTAGAAACAAGCATCATTTCTGAGGCAATTCGGAACAGCTTGTCAACTACAGAAGGGTTGAACAATTTTGGGAACAGTCTAATTTTAGAGGGTTTCCTGAAATACAGATGTACTGATTAGGTGTTTTAGGATCTTGTCAAATAAAATTGACTACAGTGAATTGCAACACCAAAATTGCAGATCAATTTTTTCAGTTAATCGGAATTTTCATTTTATTGAACTTTGAAAAAATGAAGATAGCTGAGCCAGGGTCAATTTCTTGTTTTAGTTAATCGATTTTTTCAGCTAAGAGGAGTTGACAGTAGTCTACAATGTTTAGAGAACGTGTAGCAAGCAGCATGTATAACGACGAGAAGACGTTTTTAATTTGTAAGTGCTGATGACTATGATGATCGACTTGATGTGTCATTTCGAAAATGCGTCTTTGGCCTCTGACTCTAACAAGTGCCTGCTCAAACCTGATTCCTATTGATTGTTCAACAAAACGGTTGATTGTTGCATACCCACTCTTAGCATGACGAATGTCCTCTAATGGCCTTAAATAAACAAAATGTCGAAATAGTTAATTTCGTAATTTAATTAGTCCATCGAACAACTGACAACTGTTGTTGTTCGTCTCCATATGATTCCTTCTCGAGAATCGTTCATAAATTTCAATAGTCGGCTTATTAACTTTAACCCATGCAAACATCAACAAACAAACTCTCCTAACTACAAAAATAAACAATCGCTTCTTCGATATGCACTTTCGCTCCAATAATCCTAAGCAAATAGGCCGTACTGTAACCCATGGGTGGTAGAAAGGAATATGAGAAATAACAACAACAACCACGATGAAGAAGAAGAAGAAAAAAAGGGGAACACGAGGCCAATCTAATAATAGTTCCTTACTCACAATGGGAGGGCTCCACTCTGTACAATTCATAAGAATCACCGCCACCCGATGACGTAGCAGTAGAGTTGCTCCTCGCACTCATTGTGCCACAGAGTTTGTTCCCGTGCGCCGCTGTTGCCGTTGCCGTTTGCCGTTGGCAGTTGCACGTCTTTAGGGAATTGAAATATCTCGGCATGGCTTTGGCTAAAGTTTTTTTTTTGTCTGTATTTTATTTTTTCCTCCTTTTTATTTCCCGTTTCGTTTATGGCGTTATATCTTTTTATAGCGGTTGAGACTGTTAGGAGGACTCTATATGTGTGTAGTCAGGTGCCCCCCCAATGATGATGCCGCCACTGCTGCTGCCGCATTTGATGTTTCATCACTTAGCCATTAGTTAAGAGAAATTGGTGCAATGAACGTGAAGGAGGAGGCTTATGTGCGTGGTGTGTTGGTGGTGGCGCGTACTGATGGGCGACGGCTCCATCAATAGATGCTCACGATGGATGGATGAATATTCTGTATAATGGGTGCACTAATATTAATTAAGTGTTAAAGATATGTTGTGTTTGAAAGAAGACGGTAATGAATTTTAACTCGAGCATGACAGAGAGAGAGTGGGTGTTGCTTTGATCTAATAGTAATTTGTGTTCACTTCGCATGGCTCAGTCGATGTGGGTGAGATAAGAAATTCAGATTTGTTGCTAATATTAACTTAGAATGATCGTTGAGCATATTTGGCAAGGAAAACGCATGGTACTCGAAGTGATGAGAATCAAAAAGAAGAGTGCAGATTCAAAATGAATAAATTGTGTCTTTGGGGTCGAATTGGGGTGATTTTTGGAGAAAAATGTATGTCATTTCAATGTCTAAGGTTCAACTCATCTGTTTTTCATGACACATCAATCATTTCATTTGTGACTTCAAAGTTATAGACCCCGATGCGTATCTCTTCATGCCAATCCTCTACGGGAGAGTGGTTAAAAAATATGAATAATTCTACCTCCCTCCACATTGAATGGAAACATTCATACAACAGATGAGCTTATTACCGAGCATTCGTACAAATATGAAAAAAACAATTCAAGCCCACCCCCTTTTCCATATCCAATCAAAACGCTATTTACAGCACTGAGGACAAATGGACGTATTTGCAATCACATTAGTATGTAAACAAGAAATTCAGGGCCGGTAATTAAGTAAATTCCACTAATTTAGGGAAACACCACCCCTCTAGATATTCTGACGCAAAACCCTCAACCCTCTGAACGACACCGACGCCGCACTCGTCATCTGTGTTTGTCATATCGAACAGGAGGAGAGCAATAAAAACACACACACAAAAAAAACTCCAACCCCGAAATATTTACGTTTGCTCACGAATCTTCATCCCACTCTCATACACCCCTCGGGATGATATTAAAAATTCCACTTGTAACAACACAACACAACACAGCAAACGAAAAGGGAACTTTTAATTTTGAAATGGAATCAACTGGCAACACGAAATAAAATGGGGAGAGAGCAGCAGAGAGACTTACAAAAAAAAGAGGGATTATCGGGATGACAAAGTGATGTCGTTGTTGTTGCCGTTGCCGTTGCTTTAACTATTCTTCTTCGGAGTGCATTGACAGGAGGACACATACTCGCATACACTTTTGCTGGTGATGCGGCATTACTGCATTCGAATCTACGTAATTTGATTATCAATCTGAAGGCACCCCTGCGAGATATTTTATCCCTTTTTATGGGAAAATATGAAGAGTATTATGTGAGCGATATGAAATGGAGATATGAATGAGATAAGTTAAGGGTGTTGCCGCGGGACGAATAGTAATTAGGGTTGGCAAGGCAGTGTTATAGCTTAAAGAATTTTTTTTGGATCATTTTTGAATGAATGACAGTCTTTGGCGTGTGGTTAAGCAAACGGTGGTGGTGCATTTGACGTGGTTGATTTTATTTTGATTTTGCTTTTAAAGATCTCATTTTGGAGTGACAAAGGGAACATATGTATGAAGGGCCGTCCTTTTGTTAGAGATTTATCGGAACAATTTTCGGTAGATCTCAGTGTCCTAATGATGTGCCATTCATCACTACTCATTATACGCTATTGAAGACTTGTTAGCGGCTGCGTTTCTATATTATAATCAGGATCATCTAGTGATCTTTATATTCAACTCAAGGCAGTCACTTTTGGAAGTAGTTTCATTTATTTCGGTAAAAATTTGAGTTGAATTGGAGTTCTTTTTGGGTGTGAATCTTTGCACGAAGACGATCGTTGAGCATGTTGTTATGATCATGCAAATGGGAGTGAAACCAAATCTGATTCCTTTTTGTGGCAAGAATCACGTTTTTTGTATAAGAAACTATTGACAAAAATAACGCAGTTTTTAGTAAAACTCAAGAGAGGGCAAAGAGTGGAGTGTTGCTTCTTGAAACACAGCCAGAGACACAGAGAAACAGATCTGCTCTACGAACAGGGATTGGCAGCGTCTGAAAAACTCAGTTCCTTAGGCTCTAAATTCACTAGAATTAAGAAAATCAAATGAAGGGGTTAAGCACGTCGACACCTACGGTGAAGGTCTAGGTTTTACTCCTGAAGCAAACAACATCACCTCTCTCGAGTCATTGCCAGTCCTCAAAGAGCATAACTGTCTAGAAAAAGCTTCTCAAACTTCGCCTTTCGGCGTCGTCGTCGTCCCTCCAATCGTAGGTTGCTATAGAATCTAGGCCCAAGTCCAACCTGTATTTTAGCGGCATAATATGCGTTACAGAGGCTGATTTATTAAGCGCTTAGTTTTAAATTTAATTCTTTAATTCTTTAAATTTAAATAAAATAATGTGTGTATTAAATAGAATCGACCAACGACCTGGCCAACGTCGTTCTTAAAGAAATATGGACCGCCGCCAGCCCAAAATCCAAACTAAAGAGTGATTTTTTCGGGATGCCTTGAACGTTCTTGAATCTTATGTGGATTGGTATCGTCCCAAATTCGACGATTTTGTTTGTTGACGTACCCTTTCATACAGAAATATGCCTAATCGCAGGAGATGATTTTTCGATGAAAATTAGGGTCAGTTTCCAACAGCTCTAGAGCCCATTCAGCGAACACACGTCTTTCTTTGGTCATTTACTTTTGGCTCCTGGGTCACTTTTACGTCAGTTTTGTACGGGTGCAAGCCCAAGTGACGACGCAAGATTCGGCAAATTGTGGTCTGCGAAAGGCGGAGTTCGGAGGTGCTTTCATTGGCTTATGCTACCCTGGTTGAAGTCGCCTTTCACTCGTGTGTCTTCCGACGTCTTAGTCTGGCTTTTTTTTCCATAATTTTTCAGTGGTTTCTTTCAAATCGTTGACAAAGGCACAAACATTGGCATGTGTCCTGAATCTTGGAACGTGAAACAGAGGCCGCTGATGGTTGCAAACAGAAATAAGACGGAGTAATTTTGTACTAGGATCATGTTCTTTTACCAGGACGGTGAAAGAAGCTGACAAGTGATCAAATTATCAACGTGGTAACCGTAACTTTAAGAGGAACCTTAGCAAATTTGCACCTAAAGTCTGAATGGATTACTCCAGAGTAAGATTGGAACTCCGAAGTAGAAACGACATCGACGAAATAGGGATTCATTTTGGATTAGAATGAAAATAACTAACACAAAAACAATTGGGACATTTTATTTTATTTTTCACACGATTCTTCTCATGCACTTTTATCTACAAATGTAAAACCTTACGAGTATGTAGGAAAAATTTAGGCATTTGTTCTGAAAAAGAAATAAGACCAACCTCTTGAGGTAACTTTTTTAAAGCAAATTCTTTTAAATCTTCTTAAATCCACAGTCTTCTCATAAAGTTGCAGGCTATGGAACAAAATATTGCAGTAAGCAATTCAAACTCGGGATTTACTCCACTTGTATAAATTCCCACCTGCCTGAACAATCAATGCACATATCAGTGATCGAGTGGAAATTAGCTCACAGAAAGCAAAAATGCAAAATAGGAAAACTCCCAGGTAGTCAACGCACTGAACGACAAAAGTGCAGATCACCTACATGCTTACATTCATGTGTTCATAATTGAAACGTATAATTCACATGCAAACGAATGAATTGCTGAGTAAATCAATGCGCATTTAGTCGGCTTACTTCGTCATCCATATGCATAATTTTGCGCTTAAGTCTGCTTCATTTGCTTTCGTTAACCTTGCTGTTAACTCGGATTAATTTATAGTTGACCTGGGGTTCAATATGTCCAACAAGTTTGTCACGTTGATCGAGTTTCTTTTGATCTAATTGGGATGAGGCACAAACATCTCATACAGACTCTCTGTGTATCATCTTTAGAAACCACTTTGCCGTGTTTGCTATCGGTCTTAGTGTTTCATTTGCCGGAACGGCGAACGGCGCGGCGTAAAAGTTTTTGATCACAAATATCCGTGATCAACGAATGATGGTGCCTCTAAATAATAGTTAAGGGCCAACCTTAGTTTACTTCAGGAAATTTAAGTTTATGGCATGACTGAACTAAAAGTAACCAGAAGAATCTTCAAATTTCAAAATTTCCATTATTGCTTCTGGGAACTTAGGCAACTGTCAAGCCAAATCGTGAAAACGAAATTGAAGTGTGGAAGCAAAATGAGCAGCATGAACATAATTTGTGGCGATTCTGAATCCTTGAGTGCGTTAAAGGCAGTGTTAAAAAGAAAAATAAATATTTTCAATGCAATGCAATACCTGCTGTCATTTATGCAGACAGATTTAGCTCTTAACGAACTTAACGAAAGTTATTATGGTAAAGGGGCAACAATAATAGCCGTACGTAAACTGAAGCTTATGTCAAAAGCAAACAAAAAATTACCCAAAGCATCGTGAAATTTCAAAGTAAGGAAGAGGATTGAGCGATGGAAATTTACATAGTATATGGTCCTTCTACTTAGGACTACTAATGACTCCCATAAAATCAAATAAAATAGTTGCTTATGCGAAAATGTGAGAATCAACAAGTGCTCCTCCGAAAAATAGCTTCAAATTGATCTCGTTGGTCATTCTCCTCGAGCAGAAATGACTGGTCTTTTCTTTAGGAACAAACAGGATTGTATCTTTGATGATGACATTTAAAAGATACTCTCATTCGTTATAGAATTGACTTAATTTCAAGAAAAGTGTTGCGACTCCTACGAGAATCTAGACTCATTTCATTTTACACTCATCGACACACAATACTTGCCTTTGTTGGATGATATCACAAATCCTCTCGTTGGCCAACGCGAGAGCAAAGCGAATTTTCAATTAATCTCTGGTCCGCTCTTGCACAATCGTTTAAAGGTCATAAAATTCCACTTAAACCGTTCATGTATCTCTAAGCTTCGCGAATCGTCAGGCAACCAACCGCTCGACATTCGCTCCGCCAAAAACCCAATCACTGCCAAAACAGTTTCGCCCGCATTTGTTCCTCGCCATTAATTTTTATCGAGGTTCTCTCATTCACTCCGCGCTAGCGTTGGTTGTTGCTGCAGAGATAGCGCTCGGTGTATCACATTTCGCGTGTTACTTGGTCGATATTTTGTCAAGTTTTTTTTTTGTTTTTTTTTTTTTTGTATCTCATTCCTTGTGGTAACGTTAAACTCGGTGTGAGTGGGGTTATGGCAAAACTTTGTTGAGTTGAATCTCACGGATTGGACGAGTGTAATTAGCATAATGTCGAGCATGACACTGGGTGCCAAATGTATAGACAGAAAAAGAAGAAAATATCTCATTCGTCGCCTTATCGCTAAACTAAACACACACACAGCAGGGCACACATTCATTCGCAACAAAAGAGGCCCACTGTCAGTGGGCACAGTGACCGTAGCCGTTGCCAGTGACAGGAGCAGCAACTGCAGCGGCAAGCAACTGACCCAGCCACACGGTAGTTGTGCCATTAATGACTTCATAATTAACGATCCAATAAAATCCGTTATATGACAGCGAGTCGAGATGAGATACTGCTGCTGTCGCTGATGCTCGATGCTGACGATTATCATGCAGATGATGATGATGATGATGATGATGATGTAACAACGCGCAGGCGGCGATACTTGGATGAAGCTATAAGCACGTACGTCTCGATGGGGGAAGAGAAATCCCCACACGAACGTTCGGGGAGGACAGCGCAATTTGACGTCAACGTTTTGACGAATGACAAGAGAAGGAAGAAACAAACAAAAGAAAGAAGAGGAGGAGAAACAAAAAGTAATTTGCATCGAACTCTAGAGAGACTATCGGCCTTTCATCATCTTTACACTTCGGCAACACTAAAAGGCGCAACTGGCATGTAAGCGAGTGAGTGAAATATGGGCAAATGGTTGCCACACGTTAGGGCTCTTTGAAGATGCATCGGGGAAATAGTTGAGAAGATAGATTTTGTGATGCACTATGTGTGGCTCTGTTTGACCCACTTCGGGATATTTTACGGCGAAACTGATTTTTAGCGCCTGACTCGATTGAACTTGGAACGAAAGGCTTCGATCTTTTTGACCCACTCTCGGCAATAGTCGACGTATGCATGTGCACAGATTGCATCTCCCTAGTCTTGAGTGACTATTTGTTTGTTTTTTCGACCCCGACCTATGAGTTTATTTCTGGTTGGCATTTAAATGACGTTCTCCTTTTGTTCTTCTTCCAGAAATATACCAACACCGCTGAACCAATCAGACCGCAACGTCGAAAACGACGTAAGAACTACTTCTCTTCACGGTGCCTTATCATGCTAGATATGATAGCTGATTACCATAGTAGCAAACGTGAAGACAGAAGATCTGCCGTTGCTTCGCAAACGACTGCAGATCTGGTGACAAGCAGACGCATCAGTGGTCCGGGTGTTACAACAAACCTTAAGCCGACACCGCCACCACCAACATCTGCCGCTGCAGAAGCAACAAAATCCACAATGGACAAGACGGTCTTGAAAGTGACACCCTCGAGTTCGGAGACAAATTTGACTGAAAAGAAACCAGTGCGTCGCGCAAAGCCTCATGTCAAAGAGTTTCATGATGTGATCATGTGTTTCCTGTGCAATGGATACCTGATCAACGCCACTTCCATTGACGTATGCGAGCATTCATGTAAGTTTGGCGGGAATCTTCGCTTTCCTTCAATGCAGGCAATAACCTTCTTCCCTTTCGACAGTCTGCAGGTCGTGCATTGTGAGGTACCTGGAGAAGGAGAGCCACTGCCCGCAGTGTAAGCCTCTGATGAAGTACATCAATGTTGGCAATTTGAGGTGAGTGCGGCGACATCCTCGCTCCTCAGGCGGTTGGTGTAATTTCGATTGTGTCTTTGTCCTTTTTCAGAGCTGATAAGGTCCTGCGCACGTTGGTCTACAAACTGGTGCCAGGACTTATTCAACAAGAACGAGAGAGGCAGTTGCAGTTTTGGAAAACCCTTGACTCGACGTCTGACTGCGAAATGCTGACAATGGAAGAGGAATTCTTCTATCCCGCTGAACCGATAAGGTAAGTCACCCACCTCAAGAGCAATCCCTTAAAAATCTCCTCCACTCCAAAGGAAGCACATAAATCATCGCAATGTCTTAATTTTTTTTCTCTCTTCCCGTCAGTCTCTCTCTGGAGTATCACCCAGCTCTTCTGGGAGTCAATTGCAAATCTCAACCCCCACCCGTTCGGTATCTGCAGTGCCCTGCCGAGGTGACAGTTAATCATTTAAAGCGCTTCCTCTGCCATAAGTACGATATCGATCCGAATAATGAACGAGTGGACATTGACATCATCTACGAGGATGAGATTCTGCCAGAAGACTTCAGTCTCATCGACGTTGGCTACTGCTACAACTGGAAGAGGGTGAGTTATCAAGTCTTTTCCTTTTTTGCGTTTTGTTGCCTTTCCCCTTTAGTGTGACCTTCTCACGAAGTGATGCCTTTTTGTTTGAAAATCAACCAGAAAATTTATTGTTCTTTTGTTTTTGTGTGTCCTTTTCTTCTCTAATCCCAACCCAAACCCAAACCGTCTCCCCAGGTCACTCCGATGCGATTCTGTTACAGAATACTTGTGCACAACAATTCGCCACCCTCGCCTGTGATTCGGTCGTCGGAGGTGGTGACCACACCCACGGATGTGAGGGTTCTGGAGGAGAGCAACCAAAAGGATTTGAGCAACACAGAGGCTAAGCGTGTAAAAAAGTCGACGGACAGTGAAGCAATGATGGCACCTGCAGCGCCGGGAAAGACAGTTCGGTTTCTCGAACCGGCAAAGAAGGTGGAAAAGAACGGAGAGAACAACCGCCAAGTCACATACTCGGTGTTCAAGTCGAAGTCTGTGGACTCGTCGAATCAACTCAACAACAACAACAACAATGAGCCTGAGAGAGAAAAGAATGAAGGGAATGGGACGATGAAAATGATCATCGCACGGAAGCAGAGTCCAAAGCGATCGAGCTCCGAAGAGTCGAGCAACATAACCAATGACTTCAAAAGCCTCCGAAGCAACGACATGCGTTTCAGTGACTACACAGTTACATCAACGACCAGTGGAGGGGTGCAAATACCCAAGAAGTCCAGGGAGGAGTCAAAGACGGGGGTAAGTAAGTGCGACATTGTAGTGAGCATACCGCCTTCTCAGATCCAGCGATCTCCGAATTCGTCGGACGAGAGTATGGAGAATCTCTCGCTAGCAGAACTGAAAACCGCCGGAAAGAAGACCCCGAACAGCACCAATAGCAGTGCTTCGAAGAAGAACATTCCCAAGCTAAAGATTGGATTGTGTAGTTTCAAGACAAAAGACAAGCCCAAGTCGGCCGAGGTGTGGCAGGAGCCGCGGAAGGTGTCGAAGAGAAAGTTGTCCATCGACGAGATGCCGATGTCGGACAAGGTGGACTTGAAGACGTACGCCAAAAACATCGGTCTCAAGCCAATAGACATGGAAAAGTCAGTTGATCTGCTGGAAGTGTCGAAGCCTAAGACAAGTCCCGACGCCTCACCCATGTCAACATCATCCTCAACCGGTTCTTCTCATTCGAATGGAACCTTTTCGTTTTCGATCAACGAAAGCTGCCAGACGTCATCGTCCTCGCATAAGAAGCGCAAGAAGAAGCACTCCAAGGAACCAAAGGACTCGAATGGAAAACGTAGGAAGCTGCACGCAGAGATCTCATCCCAACCGGCTGACGAGAGTCTCAAAATGAAGGTCAAGATCACCGGCTCTCACAATCACAGACCGCACAAGGTGGACGCTAGGAAGTCAAGCAGCAGCAGTGATGAGGTGATCCTCATGACGCCGACGCTGTCAAAACTAGTGCCACCAACAGCAGCCCCGCAGCAGGCAACCAACGGCCCAACGGTGAATGGCAACGATCAGAAAAAGTTGGCCAAGACAACACCGTCGCAAGCGATCCAACCCCAGGCGCAGATTCCAACCGCCGCCGGCAACTTCAACATATCCAACCTGAATCGAACCCTCTCCGAGGAGTCGTCAAATATCAGCACCCTGATGAGCGGCCGTGAAGCGGAGGTCTCCAAGAAACCGACAGAGATCAAATCAAAGTCCGTTCCTCCGCAGATCATGACAACCATACACTCAAGGATTTCCTCGAACTCGCAGATCACATCAACAACTGTGTCCAAGGCGCCACTTCCAAAGCCCCTCTCGAGCATTCAAGACATGAAACTACCTGCCTCGCCTCCGCTACCTCCAAGCCTTTTTAAAACCACCCCGCTTACCATTCCAACCATCACAGCGACATCCACCATGGCCGCGAATCCTCCCAAATCAGTGCGGACCGCCATGAACCCGCCAACGCATGCCGTCGGACAGTCCAACCGACCGCCGAAGCTAGCTCCGGCAGCGCCGAAGAGCCAATTCGCGGTGCCGCATCCACCGCCAAAGTCCATGCCAAACTCCCCTAAGCTCTGTCCCATATCGTCGATAGCCAGCTCGGCTCACAAGCACGCAGCCCAGCTGAAGAGGTCGGCCAGCCTGGACGGACATCCCTCGTCGCTGCTGACGAAGCAGCAGAAAATCGACCAGGACCGCATGATGCGCAAACCTACTTACGGGCCGCCGATGTTCCAGAACCAGCGCCATCCCAGACCTCTCAGTGCAGCCAAGACCCCGGAGAACCACTTCTATTCCTCCTCCATGTCGTCGGCCTACACGCACGAGATGAGCAAGCGCAAGCCAATGCCGATGCTGATGCCACCCTCCTCGATCAGCGTCACCAAGATGGGCGACACTTCGACCAAGCACACGCATACTTCGCCAAACTCTGCCGTGACCATCACTTCCCAGCCGAAGCAGCAGCACAAGTCATATGGCCACCAGAACAACCAGAAGCCCGCCTTGGAGATCATGTGCATCCCGACAAGCTCGGAACACAAGCCGACCTCAAACAAGACAAGTCCTCCCAAAGCCACTCGCCCGCCTCCACCGCCCATACCCCTGGTGAAGATCAAAAAGACTCCGGGCCAAAACCTTTCTGTCCGCTCCCCATCCCTGTCGCTGAACACAAAGACGACCAGCAGCCGCACGCATGCGTCCCTGCCGGAGCTCATCAACATGCGCAGCAACATCCCCGCGATAGTGGCCAGCAAGTCAGCAGCAGCGAGCGCTGAAAGTGCCCCCAAGCCAGAGAAACCGGCGCACGAGACCAATGGAAAACCGCCGAAGGAGAAGTTGTCACTCAAGGACCGCAGGCCATCGTCCAAGGATGGCAGTCTCGAGATCCTGGACCTTTCTGGCAAGCAATCGAGCCAATCAAGCCCCTCAACGCCCCCAGCAACTGTGTCTCCTCCATCAGTGCCCCCAACGCTGTCCCCAGCACCGATTGTTGGCAACAGCCTTGAGGCAGCCCTCAACAAAATCAAACAGAACATGACGTCAAGCACAGTCCCGGACAGCATAGCCGCGGCCAACAAGTCCCCCAAAATAGACACCTCCCCCGATGACCTACAAAATCTCCACATGCTCTCAGAGTCGGCAACGAATCGCGAGAAGATCGCCATCAAGACACTCCCGAAACTCAACGAGATCTCCAAGGTCCGCCTGCCACAGGCCCCAGTGCGTCAGCAAAACGCCTCCGTTCGCAATATCCCCAATCCGTCGGCGCTAGCATTCCGCAATCAGCCATCGGTAACAATTCCAATGCTCAACAGTATTACCACGAAGCCCGCAACCCCGCCCTCGCCCCCAACTGCGGCGGCACAGCCTGAGTTCAAGGTGCCCACTCCCCCGAGCAACAGTCCAACCAGCAGTACAAACCCAGGCTCCCCGCCCAGGCTGAAGAAGAACCTGAACATCGAGCAGGTAGCGGCTAACCTGAACATGAGGGCGGCTGCAGCAGCCGACAGGGCAGAGGCTTCATCCACCGCCGTGACGACGCAGGCCACAACAAGTGTCTCCAGCCCCAGTGTGGTCTCGACAAGTCGACAAGGCAGTCCAACACCGAAGCCATCAAAGCCAGCTGTTGTGACCTCCTCGAACGTGGTCTCCTCATCGTCGTCCTCGCTCGCCGGAGTGATGGTGTCCAGCCGGGAATCGCCGGTAGTCGTCACTCCCACACCACCAAAGACTTCCTTCAAGAGCATATCGTCACTGGTGGCACCGTCTTCGTCCAGTTCGACAGTCAGCGCGGGAACTGCTTGAAACGAGGTAAGTCAATGATTTTTTTACTCCCTTTTTTTTCCCTTTGATCCGCTAACCTCCTTGACCCAATCAGGCCATTGCCTCAGGCATCCCAATTGCAGGTCCCCTAGACAGGAATTCATCAATTCCATTTCGATCCGTTTCTTGCACGTCGTAAAAGAGCGTTCGTCTCGTGCAGCATTTCATTCCGGCCAGCCCAAGTGGGTAGGCCTTTCAAAGCGGCCCGCCGGACATTTGTGCACTCATCTACTGCATCTTATCCGCGGATGATCGATTGTATCGCTAAAACGTCTGGCGTTGATTCAACGAACCCTGTCAACCCCACCGTCACCGGCGGAGTGGCATTAAAACCGTCAAGTTTGTGTGGGTCCACCATCGTCATCAGCCACCACCGGAAGGGGTCACATTTTCCGTTCCATCCGAGTGAACAGCAAAAGAACTCTCAATCTCGAGCTCGGTGCGCGCCTTTCGGCTGTCACCGAACGACAGTCTGAGTGCACAGAGAATAGGAACGAGCGAGGGCGCGCACGCGCTCGTAAGTATGTCCCACTTGGCAATGGAAATGGCCAAGCATATAATCTCAAGCTCAAGACAAGACACACAACTTGAGTGAGCGCGCGCAATCCAGTGATTTATGGGGCAACGCTTGGAGGCTGGTACTCTGCTCGGCTCCAAAGTCCGGCCAGACTTTCGGCCCGCGTGGTCTGATGGCGGCGGCGATGGTGGATGTAGCGTGAAGTGTATCTCTCAGTCTATCAGTGGCGAGTGGTGGAAGTGCAAGCGACAGCGATGGCTATGTGGTGCGTGGTCGCCAAAGCGAGGATTTACGGCACCGATCGGATGTGTATGGTTCTGTTAGCACACCTCCTCCTCCTTCGTCTGCATCCCGTCGGCGTCGTCATCGCCATCTCCATCTCCATCTTCATCGTTTCCATAGCCTCCGCCGCCGCCGTCGCCGCCGTCGCCGCCGTCGCTGTTGTTGTCGTCGTCGTGGTCGTCATGTCGTTTGATCGCTTC
The DNA here is from genome assembly GCA_930367185.1 of Myathropa florea. NCBI lineage: Eukaryota > Metazoa > Arthropoda > Insecta > Diptera > Syrphidae > Myathropa > Myathropa florea. Next base: position 5,951,293 of record OV884003.1, on the reverse strand, counting down.
TTTATGCGGCTTTTATTCGCCGTAGTTTGCTTGTTGTTGATGTTTTTTGCGGGCTTTAGCTTTTTGCTGGTTGCTTTGCTCTCTCCGATTCGCTTTTGTTTCGCTATCGGTCGGTCGGTCGATTTCTCTTTTTTGCGTTTTACGTTCTCTGGCCGAGTTGATATTGGCGGGCTCGGAGACTGGAGCGCTGGAATGGATTAACAAACTGGCACAAGGTGCAAATTAAAATGTCAACGTCATGAAGTCGAGCAAATAATCGCCTTTTGTGCCGAGCTGCTGCTCCGTCGCTGTTCAGTTCTCTGCTCCTCGCCGTCTCCGCGGTCGTCCGTCGTCCGTGGCGGCACGAAGAGACTTTCGTTTGGCCGAATCTTGATGCTTGTCTTGTATTATTTTCGGGACGGGCTCTTGAAATATGAGCCCATAATTTATGAACGAGATGACGAAACGATGTGGATTGAATGAAATCATAGTCCCCAGGCTGACCAGACCGAAAAAAGTTCGAATTTCAGTGCTCCCCTTGTCGCGTCTCGCCGCTCGTCATCGCATCACAGGCCCGCAAAGTTAAACTGAAGGTTTGCACATAAAACTGAAAAAGCGATACAGAGCCGAACAAAAAAGAAGCACGAATCCCTGCAACCCACTTTTACTGAAAGTACTCGTTGCAGCCCTAGCTCAAGGGGGTTTGGCAGCGTCCCATCACGTACATTTATAATGAATATGTACCGGGAGTAGATACATTCTGGGGTGGGTAGAGTCGTAATCTGCTGAATATTCACCCTCTCCAGCCGTTTTTCTGGGGGAGGGGAAAACGGTGTCAATGTTGGTGGTTGGATGGGGGGTGGAATTTAACACAAGGAGTGGGTGCTTCCTTCTTTTTTGCTCCGTTTTAATATTTAGTGGAAGCCCTTTGGCGATGTGGGATGCGCTGTTTCCTTTTAGCAGTTTTTGCAGTTTATTCCAACTACCTACGAGGAGAGTGCCAAGTGTATTCAAAGGCTGTTGGCAGAGCGAGGACTGCTCGTAGTTGGGGAAAAGTTTATGGATGCAAACGTGTAACGAGGCGAAGGAGGGGTGCGCTCTTGTTCCGGTTTGAAGTTAGATTGTAGGCGTTGTGATTCACAGGATATAAGCTAAAAATAGGAACACGGCACAGAATGCACAAGGAGTGAACATCAGCGTTGAATATAGAAAGGAGTTTACTTAGTGTAGCAGTGTTGTGTATAGAGGATGGCGTGCTTTAAGTATGTTCGATGTTAGTTGCATAAGGTGGTGGAGAAAGTTTACAATTTAAATGGCTTTAGATGATGGTTTTTGCATCGTTTAGGTTTGTTTATTATTCTCAGGGATCCTTTTCATTTGCAGTGGATGTGGGTGGGAGAGGGAGTAAAGATGTTTGTTTGTTTTCCTGTGGAATCTTTCTTTGGTAAAAGCTCTTGCGCTTTTTTTTGCTCAATGCGCTGTTTTTTAAGAGTTAGCTGACATGTCTTCAGATAGTAAAAAATTGAGTATAAATTGTAATGATTTCGAAAAAAAAAAGGTAGGAGAATATCTTAATATCTTAATATCTTAAATGTAAAATTTCCAGTAAAGTAAAACAATTCAGACAGATTTTTTGGACGGAAAAGTTCTGTATTTCATTTAAGACCCTTTAACACTTCAGTGATCGTGCGGTTTACGATCGTAGGCCATCCTTTTTTAAATCGTCTCAATTCTTATGTACCTTTTTTGGCCCGTTCTTCTCAATATCTTCCTAAAATTAACTGTTCTAACTGATCAGTGTACAAACTGCAGTTAAAGGCAGACATCGATGTTATAAGACTAAAAATTCTGCTGGTCTAAGATCGTAGACCCTCGTGTTCAGAAATTTTCTAAATTCCTCTGACTCCTTCACTGATAGTTTATTGAATTTTATTGATTTTTTTTAATTCGGCTTTTGTTCGGATTATTTTTGCTCTCATCGAATTATGATCATATGCCTCACATCGGGCATCTCATCTTTGCGAAGATCTCCACGTCCTTTAGTATGTTAAATGAAATGTTTCACTAGTCCAGTCATCGTCAAAAAGAAGATATTGTCACGATCGTCACGCCGACTAGTTTAGATGGCATTTTCGACTATTTGCCTGACGACTCATTTCAAATCTCGTGTTTTCCATCACTGATTCTGCTTCTTTCATTAAGCGCGATCACATTTCTCTAAAAATTGCTTGTCCTAATTTTTAAATTTGCATCGTCAGCCCAAATTTGACAGATTACCAAATGGCTGCCATATTTTTCCAAAGGCTAAGCAGGGTAGAGGACACGCATCCAATTGCACGGCTTAGCTTTACGGACGGAGCGTTTCTTGTCTTTCTAGTTCTACACCACATGGTTGGAAATAGAAAAAAATGTAGTGCCTTCATCTAGCCAAGAGAGATAGTAGGATCAGAAAAGATGAATTATCAGATTACCATTTGTTAAACAGAAGTTGTTGTCGTACTTATGAAGGTTTAGATGTCATTATCCTTGGTTATTGTCGAATCACAATGCTCACTAAATGACACTGAGGATCCTATGAAATAGTATAGGGCTAAGAATTCAGTCTTGTGGCAGTCTGAGAATAGAATGCTCAGAGAATGAATCTGCATTAAAAAGTGAATTTATTTATATCGTTTTTATGGCTTAAGTAAGTTGGAACTTGATCCCGTGGTGTAGTGAATAAGTTCGTCGAAGTACCTACACTCGAAGTCTAGGTTGGATTCTCCAAAAAAAAAAAACTTCAAGATTTTCACTATTCCACCTCTTTTGAGTCCCTGACAATGAACCAAGAGCATAACTGTCTAGAAAGCACTTCTCAATGGTTCGGAGTTAGCATTAAACTGCAGGTCCCCTCCACTTGCGAGAGAACAGTACAATACACAGTACGCAGTACTTGCTAGGCGGAAGTACGGATTGTAGCGCCAAAATGTATTTATTATTATTATTATTTGGGACTCAAAGCCGTTTTGTTAAAGTGCATGGATCTCGATACTGATCACGATATTGACACCCCGTAGGGCGTCAATAACACCTGCGCGCCATTTTGTAGATCTTGAAGTTTTAATTCTTTTGTTGACTTTCCTCAATATTTCCTTGACTGTTCTGCGTCATTACGACTACCGGTCCTTCAATTGCAACGCGTTTCAGTTTTCTTATAAGCTTTTCGAGTGTTCTCAGTATTTTCCTGACTGGTCTGTGTCTGGAACACGTTCTCGGTAGGCGATTGGTGGCGTCCTTGTCTTCGTTGATTGGGTTTCGTCAATGTTTGATCGCAATGAAGTTATCAGTGTGACCAATTCACTGGCACAGCATTTTTCTGTTTGTTCCTTTTGGTCAATAACACGAAATGCATTTTTAAACCTCTAGCTGTATTTGGGTCATCTGCTTAAGAAGAGTGAAGTGGTCGTTGTGTTCAACCTGCGTTAAAGCAGATCTTTGGATCTGTTCAAGAGCTCTGAAAAACAAGCAAGCTTTCTTTCTACCAACTCATAGCCACCAGATGCTGTTTACGTGCGCCAAAATATCGTACGTTCTCCTTGAGGCCTTGAGAGAGAGAGAGTGTAAAGAATTATCCTGCGATTAGATAAATTTCTTCCAACTTTTTACAGTAAGTTTTCGTTTCATATTGACTGTTAAGCTTCAAATTTCCTTAGAAAGATCTGTTCTTTTCCTCGTTCTGTTCTGTAATTCGAATGAAAGGTTCTATTGTGGACTTCAGACTGAATATGGCAATTTTTTCAATAAAAAATCTTGAACAATTCACAAACTCGTAATTTGAAATCAAAACTGGTGCCAGTCTGTTCCATAAATTTGAGAGACGAATTCAGTTCAATTCATCTCAGAGGCAAAACCCCTTAACCATTCAAAATTTCCTTAGAAACTCAACTCACCCACTCGATAATTCCGTTAGCATGAATAATTCATTATTTACCATTCCATTTTCGCTTTAAGAGCCCTCTTGTCGTAAATTCTCTAATAAATTCAATATTTTTCTTTTCCTTCATTTCTCTCTAATTACAGGATATTGCATCGTAGGTCCCTTCCGCATACAATAAGAGGCATGTTTCTCTTCCAATGCGAATGATACAAACGAAAAACGAATAAAATTCGCCAGAAGAAAATCAAAGAAAAAAAAAATAAGGATGAAGAGAAGTACGGCAGAGCAAAAGAGAGAGACGAAGATCCACTTGACATGAATAAAAAAGGACACCCACACACAACTACACCAACACATGCTACAAAAACTAAGTGTACCACCACCATCACACACCATCCAAGCACACAAGAGGCGTCTTAACTTTGCAAAAGGAAGAAGAACGTTTTGAGGATATGCATCGGGTAACATCAGCCCAAAGGAGGAAGCACCACCAACAGCATTAGCAGCAGGAACAGCAGAAGCAGCAGTAACAGCAGGCGGCATATGTACTATGTACACATACATAATTCATGCATTTCTTATCCGAATGTCCACGAGGATGTGTGTGGGATGTTTGTGTGTGTGCTCAAGAAGAACAACTGTGTGCAGCTTAGTGGGACCAGGGGTTTTCCCTGCTGTCTTATGATTATTTTTTTTTCGTTTTTTATTGTTATTATTTTCGTTCTCCGCTCTCCCACTCACCCTCTTCATACTTTATTGACTTCTATTCTCTTTTTCTTGCATTCGTTTTTGGTTTTATTATCTTTTCTTTTGTTATTCAATCGGACGAGAAAAGATTGTTTTATGAAGAGGTGTATATTTATCGATTTTTTTCCCATCAGCGGATGGTCTGTTATCTAGTTATGTACTCCAAGTAAATAATTAATTAAGTACACACACGTAAATGCATATATTTATAATTAGTTGCTGTGTAGACCGTGTAATTATATGTGAAGCACATCAAATGTACTAGCACAACCTCCCCCTTATCCCAAAAGAATATATTAAATTGTAAATTAGACGTAGCTTAGAATTTTAGGGAAGATACTTTGTAGGAGATACGCAGATAGACATAATGAAAGTGTGAGATACAATAATGGAAAACGTACGACTGGCTAAAAATAAAACAACAAAATGTTTGCTGTTCATTTGCGAAAGTGTAGAGATTTCTCTCTTCGAAACCCCAAAGCCCGCTTCACGATTAAATCTGAAAAACCTCAAAAAGCCTTTTAGTCAAGCAATACTCACTCACCCCCTCTCAAATACAAAATCTAAAACGAGGAAGCGCGTAGAAGAGCCAAGCGATAACACGCTTAATATGATAATTTCATGGAAATTCTCTGCCCTAACCAAAAATAAAAATATCACTTTTCAATTTTTCGTTTTGGCGGGAAAGACAGCACAGCAGAAGCAGCAGCAAAAAGAAACTACTGACTCAGACACAGCAGACAAAGTAGATTAGTTAAGCTATTTACATGTTCTTATCGCTCTCGACCACGTGATTCCTCCCTCCTTCTCTATTCCGAATTTGAGGGTTTCTGTTTCTTCTTTTTTTCGCTGGTTGAACATGAAACGAGAGACGACGGCAATGAACGAATGAGTGGCAATAACAAAAATAAATAAATAAAAAAATAAAAAAATAGGAAAAAAAAAGAAACAAAAGTAACAATACTTGAGACACGCTGAAGAATAAGGAGATGATGAATTTTATAGTAATTAGTGACTAGACTATACACACTTATAAATAAATAGATACGTTATTACAACAAAACACAGACCTTGTACCTATGTATGTATATTTATTTCTTTTTTTTTTTCAAATTCTATCTTTTTCTTTTTTTGAGTTTATTTCTTATGCTCTTAGGTTGTTTCTTAGCACTTAGTTCAATATTCTTTTTGTTTGTTTGACTATTCAACTTCAGGCTTTTATTGTAGACACGATTCTTAATCTCTTTTTGTATGCAAACATAAAATTAAAACAAAGTTTTAATGATAAGAAGTGTTTTTAGTTTTGTCTTTAGGAAATAGTAAGCGATGTTGCGTTCGACAGCATTAATTGTGTAAAATGTATTTTACTCTGAAATTGTAAATGTATACTTGATTCTGGTTTTGCCCTTAGAAGTTTTATTTATAAACATTATTCAAATTATATATTAAAGATTAAAATAAATGATAGATGATACCTATACAAATAAAATAATCGCATTATATTTAATCTAAGAACAGGAAAAACAAAACCATGATATTATAAAGGAATTAATACTGAAATTAAAGTGAATGTCATTTAGCAAAAAAATAATAAAATGTCGGTTTTTTTTTCAAATGAACAACGATGGGTGCTGGTTTCTCTTTTACTTTGGAAAAATTGGTGGGCTTGCTACACCTCGGTCGATTAGAAAGATGTTGTTTCTAGATGGGAAGAATACTTTGGAATACGAACGTAAGCTTGAATACACTTCAAAATTTGAATGAAATTATTTTCAGGCAAAGAATGTACCATTTTGGTGCTTTCATTTGGATAATCTCACAGGTTATCTCCTTAAAACTGACATTTTTAGTATTATCCGAAAATGAAAAATGAACACATAAAGTATTGGCCCGAGAATAAGGAACGACAAGCAAATTACAGAGTTAAGGTAATTGAAGTTTGAAAAAAGAAAAAAAATTAGATCGTGAATCAAAGTTTAATTTGGTTGGATCGGATGAGAAAGTGTACTTAAGATGCCCCCCAATAAGAAACGTAACCCCAGCTATGTCTACTCTTAAAACGATTCAGCTTGGCGTATTCAGGTGTAACAGGGTGTATGTCCTTTAGTACGCGTTGATCGAAATATGGATCGTTTCATGTACAAGAATATACTAAGAGATACGTGGAGCCCTATTGCTTCGAATGTATGCCCGTTGCGTATATTATCCAACACCAAAACATCTCGAAATACACCGCACGGGTGGTAAAATAATGGCTTGCGGAGGAATAAATGCATAATAATGTGGGAGAGCATGCCTCAATCAAGATGTCGGGCTTTAGTGGAAAGTATGCCCCGAAGATTTCATGTTGTTACATGAAACAAGGGTTTTCCAAGCAAATATTAAGTTCGTTATTTAATATTTTTATTTTATAAATTTTTATGAATTTTTAAGTTATCGTTTACTAAAACATCGTTTCAATCTGTCCGTCCGTTTGTTACTCGAATGTCTAGACCAAAATTCTTTAAAACTCTGAAAAATTCACAAAAAATTGTTCTCAATGAGTGCTTTCATTTAAAACTCTTGAGCATCATGGCCAAAAACAGTAAAATATCGACAAGCGAATTTCGAAGATCTGAAAACGCAGTTTTGCAGACCTTATTGAAAGCATTAACATCAAAATGTGTTTTTTTTTTTTGCAGATTTCGAGATACAGAAGATTTTGAAATATCAAACATTTTTCTTGTTCACATAAGTTTGTTGCTAAATTCGACAACACAACACGAGTCTCGAGGGATCTCGCACATTCATTTGAACTCCGTTGTATGTTCTAACGAATGGTTGATTAGGGTTGAAGTTAGAAGAAAAATCAACTGAAGTGGTTTGAATTGGTTGCTTGATGTTTAGAAATGCTTTTATCAAAAATTATTTATGTGACGAAACCTTCTTCGCGCGAGTACAACTCACACTTGCCTAGTTTATTTTCCATTCGTTTATTATTCTCTGTCCAGCATTTAATTTAACTTGTTTGCTTGTTTTCTTCTTTAAACTGAAATTGAAATGTAAAGATAATGTTTATGTTACACGCTTCCAAAATGTTACTTTGCAATGTTATATCCCCTTAAAAAAATAACCAATAATAAAGACAACAATTGTCGTTTCTATTTCTCTGATCCATCGATTCGATAGTGGGCGCCATTAAAGGCATCGTTGTTCTAACGGTCAGCTTTGAAAAAGTACTGGCCAATGACACCGTCGGACCATAAACCGCTCCTAATTTTACATTTTTCCGGGTCCATTGACAGTACTTGTATAACCTCAGGTTGCTTATACGGCAGTTTTGCTTATTATCGTACCCACTCAACAATAAATATGAAAGCGGATCTTCCTCTAGCTTTCAAAAGCCCACACACCAAAACCTAGAGACTGTGGTAGGTCATTTAGTTTTTGCACGAGCTGTATTTTGAAATGTTTTAGACCAAGATAATTGCGTAAAATCTTCCACGTTGTCGAGTAACATAATCTCGATTGTGGCTCAACTGCCGTCGTCTCTTTTCCAAGGCCAAAATATGTCAACATCATTCTTTTCGAAAAGTCGGCCTTAAAATCCTCACAATTCTTTCGAAAAACATAAATTTAGTTCACTCATGTGTTAATACACCGTCACACCTCATCTCACTAAAAGCTATCATCACTTCAAGATGCAAGAAAACTCGACTACCATTTCCATATGTTGCTACAGCCATGCTTGTAATTTGAGCTACAAAACTCTCGTTTCCCGGTGTCGATGTCAAAGTTCTAACAGAATTTAACATTTGAGATGGTTTATCCAATAGCTGTCATTGATAAAATAACACATTTCCTAAGTTGATTTCACAGATACACGAAACAGAAAACTTCTTTTTTTGCGGATTATAATTTTCCGGTCCAGTTTCCAAACCGAAACTTACCGAATAAATTTGTTGTTCAAAACAAACTCATCAAAAAGAAAGTTTCGAGTCGCAAAGAAGTTCTGATTATGACACCAAAGTTGATGCTGTCTTTCGTCGCATCGCCCGGCAGCAACCACAAATGGTTTCATTTCTTTTTTGAATTATCTGCCAAGTCAGATGTGGTTTTGCATTTCATTTCTTTAAATTCAGAAATACTTGTTTGACTTTCTTTTCGTGTGAAGCTTACAGGGGATACTTTTGTTTGAGAAGCCAAAGAAGTGAAAAAGAAAAGCCTATTTCGGAGACTTTCATGCAAAATGACAGTGTGTACTTAAGAACCGCGGAACACCCTTGTTGATTTATTGAATATCTTTGGCAAAGCACAACAATTTGGGAATGTATCTAATTTCGTATCCTTTCGTCTTCTCCTTGGAGAAAGATGAAGATGATTCTGGTTAGACCGCATTAAACGTCAGGTGATGTCATGTATAAATTACATTATTAATTTGACGTGATCCTTCAGTGAATTCAGGGCGCCAACAAGCGTGACTTAATTTCTGTGTGTGGTATTGAAATTCCATATGATCGATTCCGTTTCTTCAATTTGTATACATTTGTATGTTTAAATAAACATGCCACTTCAACACTAATTTTATGACAAATTCGTCATCGCCCACTGTATTTCTTTGTGAGGTGCACAGAAATTGCTGACGGCCCACGGACCCCCATGCCTGTTCACAGTTCTGACTCATGATCGATGGGTCACCACCATCGTTCTGACTCATTGATAGATCACTCTGTGTTGCATTCAGGATGACGCCTCACTCTGTTTTCATTCAATGTTATCAAGAAAAAGTCTGCAGTTCAATTGTTGCATCACAAATGTTTCTAAAACTCGATGCAGGTTGGGAAACAGAAACTGAATGAGGTAATTTTCGTTCAATTTGAATCAAGAAGAATAAATCTGCTTTGACTTCAACATCCAAACGGAACTATGGAACCAAAAATAACCCAGAATCAAAAGGGATTCCGTATATCTCATTTAAAGATACATTGCGCTGTCTGATGTTGCGATTAAGAGTTCATTCACAGAGTTCAACGGTCAAAACCTGGCTACGATGATGATAGCGTATGGCTATGATAGAGTAGGCAGTGGTGTGTACTCCAATGAAAAGTGACTAGATGGCGCAGTTGATTGGTTGCCTACCCCAAGTTCGAGGGGTCCCAGGTTCGAATCGCAGTGAAATCGAATCTGGTCTAGTCACCATTTGCCTTTAATATCAAATTGACGGCACTGGAGTAGGTTGCTACCTGGCAGTACAATGGACCAGTTTTGAGTCTGAGTGCTCCAGGAAAGAGTTTCAAAAACTCAGAAAAAAAAATACTCAACGAACTGAACATCAGTTTATCCTTGCGTCGTCTTGACCATTGTATCGTGTTTTAGGCAGAGGTAATGGCAATTCGTGACTTAAGTGGCTTGCGACATTTGCATTTTCATTCATACTCACGCAGCCATCAAAACCCTAGAACTAGTCTCTCTAAACTCAAAAGATGGTTGAAAAGATAGTGTGATGGAATAATCTGGCCTAAGCTAGATCCCAAACGGTCTACAAATTGCATCTCATTTAAAAAGTTTGAGTTTAGACTTGGGGTCTGTTCTCAAGCTCATAACTTCTGTAGAAGTTGTCTGGATAAGAAAGAAACTGTTATGTTCCACAACTTATTTGCATATAACCAGTTCTAGCGTCACTTAGACGTTAACATCTGCGAGCCTACATTTTCAGCAGCATTTACGACCTTAGTGAGATATGCATTAGAAGTCTACTGCGATCAGGTCTAGGTGTGCTGTTGAGCGAATTCAAACTACCTTGCCTCCCTCTAAGTCGAACTGCCTGTAACTCGAACTAATTTTGATATCCCGTGAAAATTCACGACTGTACGCTTGTCTTGCTGATGAGTGAGGTTTAAATCAAATACATTTATTTGCCAAAATCACGTAATTCTTAATTCAATGATAAGTTTTTGGATTCTTCTCAACAAGTTCCAGATAACTCAAGTTCATCGACTTATGACTTGTGCTGCTCTTGACTCTAGGAACAATTCAAAACTTTTCTTTTCCAATCTCAGTTTCGCAGAAGCCATTGAATTTCTTATGAAGAAAGTTTGTGCGATGTCCTCACACGATATTTGAGATGCATTTAATTTACTTACGTGTCAAACTTCGCCCTTTCGACAATTCAGATGCTCTTTGCTATTCAATCTCTTTTTTTCTTTACTGCAGTTGTTGTTTTACGAGAAGAGAACTGAGAAGATAAAATGTTTTATGCCGCAAACACATTTTGCAATCTGTGTACAATTTTCTTACAAGCGAGCATTTTGCTTAGTCAATTTCTAGCAGTTGATTGAACACTATTTTTATGGCTGAGATAAGTGTGCGGAATAAATTTGTTGTGATATGCGCAGTGTTGACTGTGAAAATCCAAAAGAAAAGAAAAATAGGATGGGTTATGACGTTGAACTAATTGAACATTAAAAAATTGACGGATTCCGAAGATTAGAGATGTTTTTTTTTATTGAAGCCGTTTTTTAAACCCCCATTAAAACAGCCGAAACACAATTTTAATCGATACAGCCATTGCATGTGGAAATGCACGTCATACAACTTTAATACAATGTGTTGTATGCGATGGCCGTTGCACACTCTAGAGCATGCGACCGTACATTATGAAATTCGTGCCTGTGTATACCAAATGATCGGTGTCTATTTGTACTTTGAGCAAATCAACTTGTTATTTTACTTAACCCAACTTGTATCTTCAATTAGTCCATGCATCTAAACGAACATGCTATTAAAGACGCATTTTTTCCTTTTCATAACTTATTCATCCCCTTTAACTCGCACAAAGGTTAGTACAGAATTTACAGCCTTTGTCGTCTATTATTCATCTTTTTTTAACAGTCAATATTCTATTTTTCCTCAAAATTGGAGGCAAAGATTCATCTTTACTGGCGGTACAAAAGCAGGAGCCTAATAGATCTAACAGTTCAGCCTCTGGAGAACTAAGCCAGACAATTTTATTTTCTTTAAAATAAAATCTCAGCAACTGCGGAAGATGTTTTTAAAATGTGTAATTATTCAGAACGTGGCTGCCGTGCCGTAATGAGTTAGTGCGTCGACACCTACACTTCAGATCTAGGTTTGATTCCGGACACAACCAATTTTAGATTTTACGGTACCACCTTAGTTACACCTTTTTATTTTTTCTTTTGTCGGAGATTTTTAAACACTACATTTTAGTACTCAGACTAAAATACTTGTCCAGTTTACTACCAGGAAGCAACCTACTGATGATCTCTCGAAGGAAGATCTGCAGGCACATCTGTCGTGAGGAACCTACATCATCAGCTCTCACCTCATCAGCACCGAATAACTGCCATCTGATACGAGCAAATGCAGGACAGTGGCAGAGGCAATGCTCTGCAGTGTCATCGTCTTCTCCAAAGATGTCGCAGAGGGTTTCATCGCTTAGGCCAAGCACATTTAGATGTTTCGTTTCGAATACAGGACCAATCTCGTCAATGTCATGTAAGGACTTTTTTTTTGCCTCTTGTGTTGACCCGTAAGTTTTGCAGGATCTTCTCAAGCATGATGTTGAAAAATTCCGATGATAGCACGTCGCCTTGATTAAGACCTTTGTTGTAATAAATGTGTTCATTATCGACCTTGATGGAGCAGTTATAGTAATCCAAGTTGCAACCGTAAGGCAGGACTTGTGATGCTAAGAACCTTCTACAAAACCAACGTGAAGCAAGAGGGGTATATTATCCTACACTCTCTTGATTGTAAGGAAACAGTAAATGACCAGATTTATTCTGCGTTCATGTTGTGTGGTAAAAATAATAATAATAATTATAATGGCGGCGCTACAGTCCGAGGTGGACCTGGGTCTACCTTCTCAGCAACCGCTCGTGTTGTGCGTGCTGTTGTTCTTTCACGAGTTGAGGGGACTTATAATTTAATGCCGACTCCAAACGGCGAAGTTGAGAAACTTTTTCTAGACAGTTATTCTCTTTGAGTATTTTTAGTGACTCGAAAGAGATGGAGACGTGAACAATTTTTTTGAAAAATTGTTTGTCTGTACGGAAATTCGAAACCAGACTGTGAAAGTCTAGTGCGTATGGGTCGTCGCACAAACCCCAACGGCCACGGCGCCCAAAAAGTGATCTGCTCAGTTTTTCTACCTTGGGTCTTCATTGGCATTTAAAAACGTCTAAGCAATGGTTTTCAATCACAGAAGCACTTCTTTCAATTTGTTTTAATATTTTTGAATGAATCCTCTTTTTGGCATCTACACCAACCGCAACTGATGGCCGCACAGTCTATGCGAGGCTCCACTTAAACCAATTTAATTCTGTTAGCCCTGTTGCTCGATACAGCCATCGAATACTGTATGTTGTAGAAGATTTTTGTAATATGTCTGCCGTCAACCTCCTTTTTCTCTCTGCCATTTGTCCCGTTTAAAGGGTGTGAGATGATGGTGATGATTTAAATTCTGAGTCCCATCAGATTTTTGTATTTACAATCGTCTCAAGCAGCATGTTTAGAAGTGTATACTCCATTTCGAAAGACATAAAGGGCTTTAGCAATATTTAGATGGATTCATTTATTTTCCAAGCATCTTTCGTCGAAATTACTTCCCAACATCGTCAACGCCAGAAACAGCTCGAATGGCAGACGTTTATTTTGTTCACGAGGCAATAACACAATTCGAAACTACACGCCCACTCTTCAATTCCCTTCAAAAATTCGAAAGTGGGTTTCGAGTTTCCCTTTTTTCAGCTGGTCCAACATTTTAATGCCTCTTCCTCTCGGTATGGCATTCTCTCCGTACTTGTTCTGTATAAGAATAATCGAATTCTCTTATCGCTGCTTGGCAACAGTCTGCCGGTCTTCAAGAGTTCGTTTCCCCCTACTGATGCAGTAGTGGGTCTCGTTTGAAACTCCACACAATATCTTCCAGTATTTGCATGCGGAGGCAAGTAGTCGCTGCTGATAAAGCGAAATTCGATAAAGACACAATCGCTGACAACATTCTGCGTCTGACTTTCATTTATTGCCAACAATTCACGACTCCATCATCAATAAACGATTGAAACCCTTACACAACCAACAGGGCTGCCAGCGCTGACAAATGACTGCCATTTGCCCTCGCATCCAATCTTTGGAAACCTGTGAAGGTCCGTTTTGAGAACTGCAAACGATATAATTTGTAAGTCATTATTCCCATCCAACACATAATATATTGTTAACGCTTGGCCGATCCGCTGACGATCCCATTTGCACTCAGTTCCACAAGATTGCACGATTGCCCTTCCTCTCATTAGTGTGCCCAATCTGGCTGAGAAGATGCCCATAACGAACCAAAAGACCAATTAACCGTGAATCACGTCCAATTCGTCGTGAATGCGACGACAACGACAACGACAGCAACCACGGCAACGACAAGAAGGCAAGAAGGCAACAGAACCCATCTCTCAACCACCCGAGCGAGAGAGAGCCCTGGATGCTAATTTGTGTTTTATTGCTTCGCATCACCAATTAAAGAGCCGAGATCTTCAGCCACCATCTCTCTCTCCATTTGCCACTGACACAATACGCAGCCAGTGCCCCAGCACGCTGGCTGGGTCCATATGGGGGAGCCCCAATCGTGGTTGCGTCGATGCAGCTGCCGCCTTTGTTGCTGCCTCGGTTGCGGCTCTTGCTGGCTGCTCTTGCCGTTCAGATTTATTGCTCTGGCACGGAACTCACATCAAATGTTCCGCCCACAACGTAGGGCAGCGATAAACACACAAACACGCTGCCTACTCCTACAGCTCGCATCAGCTTATGTGTGTACGCGCGTCATGGCTGAGTCGGATTTGGATGGAGGGCATAGTATCGTCGTGCCATGACGTTCGTTTGGGGCGCCCTTTTGGCTTTTCGTGTTTGCTCTTTCGGCTGGGCAGCACTGGCGGCGCGACCCCCAGGTGGGGCGAAGGTGGGACCTCACGCAATGTTCCATAATGGTTAACTGAAGCTCATAAAGTCGCCAGTTTTCCAGGAGCCAATATTCACTTCCTATGTGGTACGCCCTGCGGGCAGATGAACCGACCGCAGCTCATTTTCGGGGTGGCAAGCCCATTTGCCCGCACTCCGGCTGCCGTTCAACTGCAGCACGTGACCCATTCCCACCAGACTATGGCTACGAGGTGCGGCAAGCGGAATGGATATCGAAAATCTGTAACGAGTGCTGTGGACGGCTAAGGACGTCGTCATTTTCCGAGGATATGCGGTTTTGTTGTGCGAGGGGTGCGCTGCTCACTTCCTCCGTCCTACCGTCTTGCAGAAGCAGCGTTGCACAAAAGCATTTGTTGTCTTATACGGCAGCAGTTGAGAAAATCGCTCAGCCAGACGTAAAGCGCAACAGGAGGTTCCCGAGGGATTTTCCACTTGTGTATGCCATTCGCATAGTGGTCGTACAGTCAGCGGTAGCTATCCGGCGGAGAAACAAAAAAGGGAAAAGCAGAAACGAAGCGACGAACAGCGAACAGCGAACGACGAACGACAATTTCCCTTTTTTATTTGATTTCATTTTGGCTTCTTGTTCGTCTCTTTATTTTGTTATTTTCTTTGTCAGAATTTTATTGGCTGCCTACTGGCTGTGAGTGGATGGCTGGCTGGTGGTGTACTGTAACGTTCTGTTCAATGCTGCTGCTGCTGCCGGTTAGGAAGGGGAGGGGGAACTGGCAGGTTGAACGGTGGGGTGGAATACTGGTGAAGGGTCTCTCTTTATGATGTGCGAGACATGGATACGATGCCAACACGTGACTGCTGAAAGATTAGCATATGTTCGTTGGCAAAATTGGAAATAAATCTCCGTAAAGTTATCCAATTAAAGAGGAAACAATTCGACATTCTTGATGTTGTTGTATTTCACATTGTATCTGCGAGGGAATGGAAGTCGTACGAGTGGTGGAAGCAGCCTTCTTGGTGGATTAAGTGAGTGTCAGTACAGTATACGTGTGTCGAGGTATTTTGTTGCGAGAGTATATGTACATAAATTCGATCAGACGCAATAATTCTCTGTGTGCTGCGTGGTGATCGATGGAAAAGGCAGTCAGCGGTGGTGGGGGGGAGCTATAATCCATAGCTCGTAATTTAGTTTGACGCAATTTGTGTGAAAGATGAGAATAAAAAAAATAATTTTCCCATACCGGGAATCGAACCCGGGCCTTCTGGGTGAAAGCCAGATATCCTAGCCACTAGACCATATGGGATACATACAATCACAAAGCCAATTGCGTACCAGCATCTGTTTGGCAACGATTGGTAGCAATTTGAAAAATGGAGTTTACTTGTTTTTGAAAAATCTCTTCAAAAATTGATGATGACTGCCACTGCACAGTGTGGCAGAATTTGAATCTAGGCGAACAAATTTATTGCGCGTGTAATACTCGTATGAAATGGTAATACTTCTTAGTGTTTATAGCTTAAACAAAATGGTTTTGTATCGGGATTTTTACAGCTATACCGGATATCGTAACGATGATAAGTTCACCGTTGCAACTGTATGCAAAATATTATGCGCGAGTGACAAGGTTTGTGACCATTATCTGATGTGTGTAGACAGAGTAAAAAAATCAAATCTTAACTCAAAGAAATTCCTTTGAACTTTTTACAGTGAAACCTCCTATATAGACATCTCTTTAAGCGAAAAAATTTTCCAGACCATGAACGAATATAAGCCAAACATTCTTAAATTTAATTCTCTATCGGTAGATAAGACTATTTTTTTTAAATAAAAATTTCCTTATTAAAATTAGTTTATGTTTAATTTTTTTCGTTTTAAATTATTTTCTTAAATTAAAAACAAAATAATTTTATTTTTGTCATGCTTTAGAAATAAAAAAGTATTTATTTATTTTATGAATTTATTTTATTTTTTTTTGATATTTTTCCTGACCAGCCAAACGTTAGTCAGTCAGACCAAAGTTGTCACCGTCGGTGTTCGTTTAACGCTCACATAGTCGTAAAAACGTTCCTTGATTCTGCTCTACCTTACCCTCGAATTCGTATGAATATTTGTGTCATTAATTCGTTAAGTAACGCACCCATTAAAAGCGCATTCATTAAAATATTGATTTGTGAATTTGTGGGCACTATGGTTCAACTATCCGGTCGCATCTAACTAAACAAAGTCGTTAAGTATCACAACCCCATTGTTCGGGCAAACCACAGAGTCGATTTAAATTTTATTACAACATCGCCTTTGTGTGCAGTCATTCCCGTTTATAATGAAGCTCCATTAGCCAGCACAATAAACTGCACAATGTCACTTAGTAAATAATGCACAAAGGCTGCCACAATAAAACCGATTGACACAACATGACCATTTAATTAATATTTCATTGCAACCCACCCCGTCGCGTATGCGAATGTACGTGTGCTGCAAAGGAAGTGCATATTTAGCGCATTTGTTGGAGCAGTTCGTTATTTGTTTCATTTCCCTGGGACCAGGCCGAACGCACAAACGACACAAGACACCGATGAGGGCAGTGGGGAAAGGATCAGCATTTCACTGTCGACACGAGGATGTTAGGTTTCTGCTTGATTACTGAATCTAATATGCGCAAGTTAATTCCAAAAAAAGATACCAAAGATTTCAAAGATACACATGCAACATATAACATAAATCAGACCCGATCCTCCGGCGATCACAAGTGCTGAGTTTGTGTTTCCATTCATCATGTCACCGCGCAACGTCAATTAATCGTGCAACCAAAGAACTACTTGTCATCGTCGGTGTTGCTCCCCATAGTCAGATACCCACAGATACGAGATGCACCAGATAAATGTGTGTAGATACTTAAGCTCTCCACACACAGCACTCGTTGTGTCGTTGAAACGCCTGTCGATTGTTTGGACGAATGCAAGGGAGAAGTTCCCACTTCTCAGATATCCAACAGATACAGTGTATGTATCTCCAGTGGATAAGTCGAGTGGAGTGTTTCTCTCATGAAATTATTCATGAGGCACGACACTGACGGAGCTCCGCTACGACACGACAGCGCGCCGGGCCTGCCCGGACCGGGCCGTGCCGTCGTTGACGATGACTGTTGACTGTTGACTGTTGGCTGCTGGCTGTTAGCTGCTTGCTGCTTGCTGTTTGGTGCTTAGTGCTTGCCGTGCCATGCTGAGTGCTCAAGTCGCTCATTAAATTCCTATAATGAAGGTAATTAACTCTGTCCCTCCCGTTCTTTCTTAAAGCGACGACGACAACGACATCGACGATGTTGGGCTCTGTGCACTTCGAACAGAGTGCGATAGAACCGGACCGTAACGACCAACTATGGTACTACTTCGACGAATTGCTCGCTGCTACTCTTCGGGGTCGGGGTCGGTTTGAGTGTAATTATCGTGCATTATGCGAGTAATTGAGAGGTGTACACCCCGCAATTTTGTACGCACATGAACCCGGTGTTTCATTCTTCTCCCGGGCTAACGGGGGAAAGTCAGCTTTCCCCTGGGAACACACAGGCAATGCGAGCAGCCGCAAGTAAAACCCACAAAATCACAGTCCATGTCACTGATCAATCAGTGCACATATGTACATAGACGGCACTGCTAACAAGCGTCGGATTCTTTTAGGTGTAAGTGCCGTGGTATTCATCCGACTTGACCATGAGACGAAAGACAGAAATAGTCGTCTACATAGTCGCACTTACATCGGCGGGATTGGGCGGCGTAGCAAAGCGCGCGAACGTTTTATCGCCGCCACACACACTCACACCCACTCCCAGTTCGCCCAGTTTGCCCAGTTCCCCCGCCGTTTGCCGACTAAAGTAAACAAGATTGTTGCTCGTGTCGAGATATTTTGTGTATCTGCGGTTAATCGAAGCACACTGCCAGCCACCTCCTACATGCGATTCAGTGAAATCTGTTGTTCACTACACGAACTTTTTGCTTTGCCCATGAAATATGTGCCTCGGTTATGCTCTGTTTCAAATGCAAAACCCTGTTAGCTCGTGTGTGTGTGGGGATGGAGATTTATTTTGCAGCGTTTTTACAGAGCTGACCAGACGATCGCGTTACACACATGGTGATGCAAGGTATCGGAGTAATGAGTCAGATATTGTGGAAATAGATTAGCCCATTTTCCGAACGGGGTTGGGGATAGAGTTTTGGAATTTTCGTAACATGTTCTCTGCGAATGGTGCATTCACCATCAGACGAAATGTTTAAATTCACGCATGTGTCAGAGAAATGAATTCGAATACGTGTTCCCCTAATTGCACAACGTGTACAGACAGCGTGCAACACCGTCGGGTGTCTAGTCTAGGAGGCAGACGGTCTGTCATGTCCAATTGGGGCGCCAGAGGTTCATCAGATGCCTTGTGCCTTGAACTTTGTTTCTGTCTGATCCATTTCAAAGAAGCAGATTCATTGGGATTTTATATCATTTGGTCTGGTCTGGTTGGTGATCTTGTGTTTACATAAATCTACATCATGTAGCGAGGTTTATAGTCAGATATTTTAAGAAATATGCCCTTCTACTGCATTGAAAATTCATCTTTTAATTTTCAACCAACAAGAATAACTCAAAATCCTGAGGTGGTCTCGCCCTCTTAATCGACATCCTTTCTAGGATGTTAGGACTTTTTCTAATGACTCGATGTTTTGATAGCTTCCCAAAGGGTATTTGAAGCAGGAATAGATTCATTCAACGCCCATGGGCGTTTGGAATTGTTTACATGTTAGTACCTCCACTTCCACTTTATACTCTCATAAATCAATAAACTACCATGCGATTGGTTTGATCAAATAGATCTTACTCCACCCAAATTGTTTAAGTATATCTGACTCCACCAGCGATATCCAAAGTAGAATCGTCCATAACAACGTCTGTTACTTCGGATTGTCTAAAAAATATCTTTCAAAACTCCTGACTCGAAAGCTCGAAATAATGCTTCTCCAAAACCTGTATCTGGCTCAGTCTTGCTATATGAAGCGGTAAGCTGAACGATACTCAGGACGGAAGAACTGATTCCTGGTGCCTTCGAAAGAAACAATCTGCGACTGATGTTTGAAAAAGAAATAACCCCAAACTCAACAAGCTCTGCTTAAGAGAGTACTCGATTCCAATCCTGCTGGTTCCAGAAGAAGAGAAACACAGTTCCTCTAGTATAACCATTAAGTGGGGTGTAAGACAATTCCTTAATGATTGGAATCAGCATGCTGGGGATAGCAACGAGCGTTACGTATTCTATGGGCTTTCAATCTCAGTCCCTTGACGTGTCAATAGCGTGAGAGGTTAGTAAGTCGTAAAGATTAAATAAAACATTGCACAATCCAAAAAATTTCAGCTTCGCATACATTTTTATTAGAATACGTGGAACCGAATAACTGCAAAAATTAGCTTCTTAATTAAGTCGTTTGTGGTTTCTAGTTCATCAGCTGAATCTAGCGAGTTTATTTATCCCAACCAAAAAAAGCTTAAATTGACTTCTATTCACAAGACATTTTACGCATCGTTGTAAGGTACGAGTAAACTTGTAAGCTTTTTTACGGTATTTTGCGCCATATTGTCATGTTCATTTAAGACTCAAAAAATCATTAATCATGGACGTACGGCCTTTCGACAGTAACTATTCAGACCAGTGATTGCAGCAACACAACCGAACAAGAATGCGACAACATCATAATGTAGCAGCTCTTGCTTGCTGATGTAGACAAGGAACCAATGAAGGACGATATCGGTGAATGAAATTTCTTAATGAAAATAGATATCAAGAGCACTCGCGTTTCAGATAATGTTAATAATTTTGGGAGGTGTCGTTCTGGTGTAAGTCTCTTCACGATTAAATAGCAGACCAAGCTACGTACATATCAACAAGCAGTTTTCAAATAATAAAAAATCTATCTAATTCGAGACACAAACTCGTAAAACAAAACACCCTGTACGGTAATGAAATTCATAACTGATGCAAGCTCCATTAAATTTTCAAACGTTCATGTGCATATTCTGTGCTTTGTTCAAATCAAAAATGATGACGAATAATGCCGTATAAGCAAGTTTATTTTGTTTATTTTATTACATCGCACTACGAATAATATAAAATATTCTTAAATTTATCAGCAAAATATAAAAATAAAAATATCGTTTTTATCTTCATAATTAAAAATGTCACATTATGAGAAAGACCGCTAAAACGGAGGGACATGTCTCTAAATACACTTCTTTAGATCGTCGGACAAATAAAAGTTATTGTATTTTGTGGTCACAGAATTTGGAAAGTTTTTTTTTTGTTAAAAGGCAGATGTACTTAGACTTATAGCAAACTAATAGCTTAGAAGCTCGTAAAATTTACTTAAAAAAGTAAAATCAAAAAAAAAAAACTACAAAAAACGTCAGATATTGTTCTCGATACTACTGTTTACTTGGTGTGCGTTTATTATATCCGCAAAGGCTGCCATTCAATTGTCTTTTCCTGTGAATACTGAATACTTCTGTTGTGTGCTGGTCAACGATAGAGCCCACAATAATTTTGACAATCATACTACAGGCTTTGTTAGCCCCCTCTCCTCTTTGTTTCCAGGATCCTATATAAATATTTGTTCCCTACGCTTTTCGAGGGCTTGTTTCGAAGGCAACCCCAATATTGTGCTCAGTGTTATCCAATTCTTCTCCCACAGCGCTTGTCAGCTGAAGTAGCGCCGACTCTTTAGACATGCTTTTTACTGTTTTAAGAGGTACGTTGCTAGTGGAATTCTCTGCATGCGGTCCATAAAATTGCTTTCAAAATGTCTTTAACAGAAAAAACCGGTCGAAAGAATTTCCCTTCAGTATGGTCATCTTCGCTGAGATTTGTCTCCCCCCATGCTTTCGGTACGTAACCTTGTTGTTTATGTGACGCATGTTTGTGTTCCTCAGCCGAGGTGCAAAGAGACTATTGAGCCCTACATTAGCTTTAGTTATTTTTTGTAAGGATTCATCTGCTTATTCGTTTATTTTTGCTTGCGATCACAATTTCAAAATGGTTCCTTGGGATTGTCTTAAAATCTTTCTTTGTGTCAAAGGGTGTTTTATGAACTATATTAGTTTGATTTTATAAATATCTCCAAATCTGCTATTACGTATGAAGTTGACACTTATTTTCGTTCCCATCCCCACTAATCATGAAGATCAAAGACAAAAACATGTTTTTCTTTTAGGGAAGCATATGACTATCTGCATATGGTTGAAATAAAAACGAAAGCTGCGATTAGAATATTCCACATGATTCCTGCGCGTTCAGCTTCCATCTGCCATTGCCTAGATCGGATGTCCTGCAAGTCCTCGTCCAGCTTGTTGAAACTATCCATTTTGTATTCAAATTTTGATAATCTATCAACCCACTTAGTCATACCGGTCCATTCGTAGTCAAACAGGATGGTGGCGATTCATCTGCAGGGCGAACAAAATTAAAAGGGTTCATCACCAGTAATTCAACGAAAAACGAGTAAATTTCCTGCATCAGCCACTCCTCATCGAAACTGGATATTTTCATCACAATTTTTTTCAACTTTGCTCCGAAATACAAGCACAATTTGCCAGTTTTCAAGCCAAAGGAGGCAATACACTCAGCTGCAGGTCATTGCTATCATTAAATTTAAATAACAAAGGGACTGGACGGAAGCGACCTTAAAAATAGAAAATCACAAAAAAACATCTTAGGGTGTATTTTCAGGGGTACCCACGGCTCTTTACCTGGTCACTGGAGTATAACAATTGTCTGGTTACCCTTTACCCCTTGGGCATAGTTGATGGATTCTGTGTGTCTACAAGCTGGGAGTAACGAAATTAGAAAATTTCTGGGTAAAACTTTGTGCGACGATGCTTTGTTGCGAGGTAAAATTAATTGTGTCTTTGAATGGAACCTAAAGCGGAGTGCTAGCCACGTGGAGACACTTTTAATAGGTTTAAACAGTTGAAAACACGTAGGTGTGAGGCGCAAGATATAAATTTAAACCTCAAATCAGAAAATGTAGAAAAATCAATAGAAAATGTTATTTTTTTTAGTTATTTCTTGAAATTCGTTGATTGGTTCCGGTTTTTTTTTGGAAAACACAATCAACGCGCTATATGCATCACAACCATCGAGACTTAATGTAATTCAATCCCGATTGCTTTATAGTGGCGTTATAGCGGGAGAAAGAGCACTCATGAAATCACCACTAATTTGTTTTTTTATGATGCGCTACATAAATCATCTGTAGAGCGTGATAAATATAACGAACTGTTTCACACTCCCGCGCATCAACGGTTGACGCGAAATGATTTATTTTCAAGGATTTGAAAGTTTTAGCTCAGACAAGGGGAATCTGCATTTCTTCCTAAAGATATTGCGCAATCCTTACAAGAGTACCGCGGACAATTTCCTAGTTCTTTAATTCAATAATCTAAAAAAACTGATTAAAATTTTTGAATTTTTTTTGAATATTACCCAAAATTTACACAACAGATTATTCCGGAATTTGCAACATATCTTCGCAATGACAGTGTAATAAGTAAATTGATTATCACTGTCCCTTCAAGCCGAAGTCGCTCACTTCAAAATAAAATAAAAATTTAACATTGAAAATTTTCGAAAAAATTGCTGAATAAAAAAAGAAAATAAAATTAAGCAAGTCCTTTGTTTTTAACCACAGCTACTAATCTCGGCGGCAAGTGGACGAGTTTAGTTTGGAGCGACTGTTTTTGTGGAAATACTACAAAGACCAACTTCAGAAGTTCGACTAGGCGTTTAAGATAACTGGTGTTGTTTCGGTCTTTCGAAGGGTCATGTTGGTTAAAGAGTGTAGCAATTCAAATGAAAATATTTCCAATTTGAGGTTAGCTTATAGTCATGTGGCAGCATCGTGGTTTCAATTTTAAACAATGACCAACGACAAATTTTTTTTGACAGTATTATTTTTCACAGCTCACTGATCGTGTCGCAAAAGGTTCACTGTTTTGAAAAGGAGGTCTTTTCAGAGTCGCGTTAAACTTTAAGCCCTTTCATTCCTGTGAGAATGAACGGACGCATTACTCAGCAAGGTACTACCAGATGAACTCGTTTGCGTCTACGAAGTTAATACTGCCAAGACCATCCACACCATCCATCTACAGACGAAATACTTCCTCCAACGCTGTTTCATTTGCTTTCAGAAGCAATAAGGAAATATAACTCTACCTTAAAAAGGCCAAATTGATTCAAGACAAGATCTTGATCGCTGTAGGTTTAATTTACTGCATGGAGGAATGGACAATGTCGAAGGCGGATACAGAAGTCCATGATATTTTCGAAAGAAAAGTTCTTCGTGTGATCTTGGTCTTGTTCACTGCAATTGGACGAGAATATTCAATCAGAAAGTAGGCAGGTTGTACAGTGACATGAGCCTGGTAAGATGTCTACGGATCCAATGCTCTAGAGGGCTAGTTCATGTAAAGCGCATTGGTTTGTGACTCTGATGTCTTAAACTATAGTATTCGGTACCAGGACTTTCAGCCAAAATATATATTCTTCCGCAGATACGCCATATTCCCCTTTTTGATTTGATGTTCTTCAAGGCTAGATATCCAAAATTAAGGTTAATATTTTCTACCCGACCCCCGGTGGGCATACATACATTGCGTATTTTTCTATGATAAGCATTCCCATTCGGTCCCAAGTTAAAGCCGATGTTAAAAGCGAAGAATGGCCTGGAAGCATTGTCCGTATGCTCGAAGGAAACATTGAACAAGGTTTCATCATGAAACAGTGAGTCCTCACACATGTCGAAAATTGTACAACTTGACAGAGGAAGATGATATCCGTCGATCTGTGGTTCGTTGCCCTCTGGAAGCCAAGGACAATATGTAGGTAGGGAACGTCAAAGGTGCTCACAATTCAGCGTTTGGTTACGCCCGTCGTCCGGCAAAGGAAACGTAGATGTCTACCGTTGAAGAAAACCGCTTCCGATTATGGAAAATTGTGATATTGTGCCAAAAAGGAAGAAGGATTGCCAAGTCAAGAGAAAACGCTCGGCTTTAATAAGAGAATCCAAGCGCTCAATTTCCATCGAAAAGAACTAGAGTGACTTTTGGGATTTTTACCACATGATTTGAATTTTATAAGTTAAAAAAGGAAACGTGCCAAAGTTGACGTTGGTACTTCAACCAGTGTTGCTGCCATTCGCCATTCAAAGTTCGGTCGGGTGAAATCCGGTATTTACTCTCTAAGCCATATCATATTGCGGAAAAACAATTTTTCCTTATGTCTGTGACGGTGATGGTAAAACGAGGAAAATGCTATAGAGATCCATTTTTGTATTTTTTCTAGAAATCCCTGCAGTATTCGGAAATACGAAAGTGACAAACTATATTTCAACCCTTGTGTTTCCCTACTGCATATCCTTCTTATATTTAATTTAAGCTGCTCAAAGGAAAATTAACATCCTTTGTGCGTGTAATCATTGGCAATCTATAAAGAATATTTGCTTCGGTGTCTTTGAGTAGGAGAACGGCATGCTTCTAGTTGTTTGTTTGTCCCCTCACTCGTACACAATCTGATTGCAGACCAAAGAGAATATGGACCGGGCTGAAAAAATATAAATAAAAGATTACCTATCAGATAAATAAACCTCGGGGGATGGCTAAAAAAGGAAAAAGAAGAAAGAAGAGACAAGAATGTAGGAGCGGATAGCCAAAAAAAGGCAACGCGGAATTAAGTGTTCTTCCATTCCGGTCTTCTTTCCTTTTTTCCTCTGTACATTTT
The DNA here is from genome assembly GCA_930367185.1 of Myathropa florea. Lineage (NCBI taxonomy): Eukaryota > Metazoa > Arthropoda > Insecta > Diptera > Syrphidae > Myathropa > Myathropa florea. Next base: position 5,925,925 of record OV884003.1, on the reverse strand, counting down.
AGCTATCCCTCCGAAGTCGTACTGTCTACTGGACTGAAGACATGCAGCAACGATAACACAAACTGTGATTTTCCAAGTCGTCGAGAACCACCACAGATAAGTGATAGGCCGACACGGACACAGGCGCTACCACTATGGTGCTGCCAATATTGAAACATTCTAATGCCTCACATTAAATTTCCCAAAAGGTCTTTTACTAGGGAACTTTTCGGCTATAAAGACATCTGTTTCTTTTGCCTTTTTTTACGTCGTATTTGTCTTTTTATTTGCAGCATGTTCTTTCCAGGCAAGCCCAAGTTGCGTGTGATGACCCATCCTCCCAAAGCTGAATTTACATTGATTTAACCTAGAATTCTCTGTACTTATCGTCTACTTCAAGTTCTGGATTAAACGTCGGTTACTCAGATTCAAAATCTTTTAAAAATGTCACCCACGTTCTAATAATTTCGTCTTGAAGCGAATTTGAAGCAGATCACATTGATTTCAAGTTCTTCTCAGAAAGTCTCCAAATTTAAATGGCAAACATTTCCACGGAAACACAGACCGCGACCTTGAAGATAATGCAAATCAGCGAGGCCTTTAACTGATTAACTTTCAAACTAATTCCGCGGTGCTTTTTTTTCTCCACAGCGCCGATAGTCCTGACGTCTAACAATACATAATCTTGAAGAGCCCCCCAATAAATAACGTCTATCATTTGTCAATAAATCCTCAACAATGGAAACACACTCATTAAGAGTGACTTTCAAGTGCTGATTGATTACTTTCTGGCATGGGTCAACCTTGCCCAGCAGCAGATCGATTGGACGCGATACGACGCTATTTGCGCTCGTGGTATACCCACTCGAAGCGATAAGACACAGGAACAATATCGCCCAAGGCAAACATTGGGTTTTTTTTGTCAGTCGTCTAATCAAATATTTTGAAGTTGACGCTCCGCGTTGACTACCGCTTCACACGCCCGACCGTGAAGCGAAACCCACGAACAAAGAACACAAACTCGTTTCATCCGAGCACACTTGCCAAAGTCGGATCGATTGTGGAGCTTAAATCATTCGATTTGTATAAGTAATTAGCAATTAGCGCGTTAGCGCGTTCGACACACTCGTCGGACCAATGGTAGTCACCTGCGATAGAAATCGAATCGTACACCACTAAACGGTTAGTGGCCGTCTCGGCTTTATTGTCTGCCAAAGCACTGCACCGAAGATAGGGGCGATTAAATCGCATTGAAAGTGGGCAGCAGCAGCGCATGGGTGTAGATTTTATGGAAATGGGTGGACATCGTGTTTGGGTTTGAGTAACAGCGCCGCCGGCCAGTCGCAGGTGGAGATGCTTTAAGCCAACGACAATGCGACGGTTAAGTAGGAGATTATTGGAATTTTATGGTGTAATACAAATGTTGTTCCGTTTAAAGGTAGCCACGCTCACAGTGCGAGTGGGGGATGCCAATAAAAATACATTTCCCAACGACTATTACGCGAACGGCTCACTTAAAATGGAGCCAAGTTGGGAGTTAAGCTCTGACTGAATAGAGACTTTTGGAGTGGAATCTGCTTAAAATGATATCAGAGTCGACATCTAGTACTCATTCTATGACATTACGTGAGTTAAATTGTTTTTAACGATTTGTATGGAAACTGTTTTTATGAATGCTGCTACAATGCCGGACTCCTCAACAGTTTGCCGGTTTATGTCGCATTTTATTAAACAGGAGAGACCCGTAATCCTATTTATTTTAACTCCTCTCCATAAACTTTTTGATGTGAGAATGGAAACGTTATAGCCAGTTTTCCGGTACGAACTTTCTATTGCAAACCTGAGAGGGTTATTTTAACAACATCAAAATATTAAAACAGTTTCCAGGCGTCTTTAAAAACGAATGCGTTGCTTACAGGCTTCGAAGCCGATATTTGACCATTGTGCCGTCGATGTTACATTGAACAGTTATCGGAGCCTTTAATATATCTAACGCTGTCAATCTCGGTATTCTTTAGAAATGGTCAAAGACTTAGAAAATATCGGATGAAATGAATCACGACTGATTTTGAAAATGAAAAGTGGTTTTCATTAAAATTTAAGACCAATTTTACGGACTCTGCGCCTAAGTTAGATCTTCTTCCTTCATATGGCGATATAGGAACGATCCTGGGTCTCAACCAACAAGCATCTCCACTTAGAAGTAGCGCAGATTAAGTTGATTAAAGTCCTCCGCCAATTACTTGCGTCATCTCAATCGTGGGGATCCTCTGTTGGATTGACCCTCAGAGTAGAAGGTAGATAGGTCACTTCAAATCTTTAAATGTATGGACCTACAACTCCGATATGAAAAGTATTCCGAATCTGATCCATTGAAAAAATGTCGGAAATGATAGTTGTATCCACATCTCGACACCAGATTATTGTTCACACTAAAAAAAAACTAAAAACATATTATGCCATCCGGAAAACCTACTAGAGTCTGTTATAAAACATGACAGCAGAAGTTTTGTGGTCTCCGTTTTCAAGCTAATTGATTGAAAATAGGTGCAAGTGTTTACATACTTTTATGGTAACAAATCCATCCGGAATAAAAATGTAACTTCCCTAATTATCTTAAATTTAAGAGAAGGTACATCGTCCAAGTTACCACCTTAGTCCAAAATTGTGGACATCGATTTCCACTTCTGGTGAATAGCTACTGTAAAAGATGTATAGAAGGGTGTTAATAACACTTCCTTGAGGCACTCCAGTAGAACGATAGTTCGCTAGAATTTTTTCCGGGAAAAATTAGCCCTAGTTTATATTTCAAGCTTTTTTGTGAAATGCGTTAAGTTTGGTCAATAATGAAATGGTATTGACTACCAAGCCCGGGGTAACATGCTTAAGTGATATGCTTTCAAAGTAGTCTCTCTGCGGTGATATTTTAAAAAAATTTCCCTCTGCTTAGATGAAGTGATCAGTCTTTTGCTGACAGGGAGGATACCATAGCAAGTCTTAAAGCGACTCTGTGACAACCATTTTTTTTTAAATCTTTCGCGATTTAAAATGCTCATTGCGCTCGGTAAATACCCCTTTAAACTGACACGTCCTTTTATTGCACAAGGTTTCATTAAATTGATGTAACCACTTTCAATTTATTGCAATACACTTGAGTGAAGGAAATAATACTACTTAATTTTAGCCGGAAGTTTTATTTTGTTCTTCAGAACACGAACTGGTCTCCTGAACCTGAGTCGTCATGATGATAAGTTGCCATGAAAAAAAAATGCAGTTTCATCCCATTCAATTAGTCTTCGGTTTTCCATTAAGTTAAGTGCTTCAGTGGAGGGCAGTGCATGTAGGATGAAGAAGAGAATTTCTATGTTGGCATTTATATGTGCATTTATGGGACAAACATTTAATGCTCTTCCTTCCTGCGTTACCTGAGGGAGTTGGCGATGCAGACAAAAAAATCAATCTCAACTCGTAGACGGCCCCTATATTACAACTCCAATTGTGGTTTCGTTTGTGAGACATAACCTCATAGTTTGGACTCAAAATCTTGAGAAAACAAAGTTGAGTACGACGGACATTGTATGTTGCCAGAAAGAGACCCCATCTGTCTTCAAACAAAACTGGAAATAGCATAACCAAAGAAAAATAAATGAAATCGCCCACACCGACACCACCATCAAAGACAAATTCCAGATACGAATCACATCTGCCGTTGATTTGCCGATCGAAACCTTAACTTTCCTCATCTCTTATGTAATTTCTCGTCTCATATTGAAGTCTTTCATCGTCACTTCGTAATTAAAGTCCATAATGTACGGGCGAAAAACGCCAGAGCTCACTATAAGCTTCGTAAGTGATGACTCCGTGTACATACATCATTTCCCACGCACCATACTGTATCCATTGAGTGCATCATTAAAATATTTTATGACATCGTAAGGATGACAACATTATGAATGCCTCGCATTCCAACTTCAGCCTGCCAAAAAGAATGTGATAAACATCCTCCACCTGCTGCTGTTGATTTTCTGCTGACGCCAAATGACGATATGCGTCGCAATTGACGTATCTTTTCTATTTTCGACGCACTATGTTCATTTGGGTATTTCTCTTCGTATCTCTATCACACAAGGCCGACTAAATAGAGCCGTAGATACTGTTTAGTCAAGACATGACGATGAAATGGCGACGACAGTTTGCAAGAAGCAGTCGTGGCCGAGCGGTTAAGGCGTCTGACTAGAAATCAGATTCCCTCTGGGAGCGTAGGTTCGAATCCTACCGACTGCGAAGTGAATTCAATATTTTTTTCAATTGTTTTTAGCCATCCACCCCGAGGGTGCTCTCTCTATCTCATCTCAATTTGCATATCATTTCTGTCCCATTGAGCACTTGGCGAAGATTTGCTTTTAATTATATTCCATCCCACGATGTTTCGACTCAGTGGAGCACAGATGAAGATTTATTTCGAGATTTCATTCGAGATAGAGGGCCACGCAACCCTTAGTTTAGACACTGTGTCGGGTGGTCGGGTGATCGGGTGGTCGGGTAACCCTTCCCCGCAACACGTCAGAAAAGGGCGATGGAAAATCAAATCAAATAAAGCACCCTGCCCACCCACCGAAACGGCAGCGATAACTAGGCGGGGAATGAAACTTTTCCAACTCACTTCACTACAGAGCGATGAGGAGAGAAACCGAAGTGAAAAGTTTTCGCATTTGAAAAGTTTGCGGCTAAAAAAGGTTTTTGGGGAGGAAACTTCACTAGTGCCGACCGCAAAAACAGAGAGCCGATCGCCCCCCGATTCTCTGCGGTACTTCGAGTTTCATTGAGTCGTATGGCTCCTCTGTGGAGCATGGGACGTGGTGCATGGGGCAGGCGGGAAGTGAAATGTCAAAAGTCGTTACCGTGCGCACACCCATACACAGTTTGACTGAGCGGTGGACTGGGCAATGGACTTTTTGGGGCTCTGCGAAATTTAATAAAAACCAACGAACTGGCGGAAGTTTTTTGAGTACACTGGCATTTGACATTTTCTTTTTGCATCAAACTTCTGACACTGAAGTGGATTTCGCAAGGAAATTCTCTTTCACTTTCGACGTATTTTTTGTTGGGGAACTTTGTCTCTTGCCTTTTTCGGTTTTTCTGTTTACAACGTTTTCGGGGGTGGATGGGCGTCTGAGTTTGTCATGTGTTTTTGGCATACAAATGAACGTTGAACGAGAAAGGGGGTGGTTCGGCAACGCTGATATGAACGGAACGCAGGTATTTTGTCAGCAATTTCATGGGCAAATTTGTACTGAAGTGGAAAAATGTCAGTTTTCTTGCAGTCACGGAGGGGTGAAGCAGTGCGAGAGCCGCAGAGTGAGGGTATAATGGGTTGCAAATTGATGGAATGGCTTTGGGAGTTGAAGAAGGGTTCTACGAGTATTTAGGAATGGTCTGGAGTAGTGTGGCACTGCTTAGTCAAAGTCAAAAGAATTCAAATATGTGTTCTGAGTTTGTGAGTGTTTTGAAATAAATTATGTGGCGGTAAAAACAGTCTAAGTAAATGCTTGGGAATGCATTATGACGCAATAGGAAATAGCCTTAAGAGACAAATGATCGGCTAATTGTGGTCAGAATATAAGAAAAATGTTGGTGCGATAAGTACCAACTGGCGTTTCCAATTGCAGATTTTGGTGTTCATTTTTGGATGATGTAATCGGTCTGCAACGTCAATACAGTTCCGGTTTGACCGTCAATGTGACGTCAGATGTTGAAACAAAATGATTTCAAATGAGACGTCGTGCAAAGGTTCAAAGGTTTTTTCTAAATTCATTAGAATGCAAATGTTTCATCGGCGATTTAGTAGGTCATATGTGAAAACTGGTTTCTGCGGGTTGTGACATACAAAGGTGCTGATGTAGAAACTAACCCCTGATTTAGTTCAGTGAGGAGTATTTTCAACCCGTTTGACAATAATCCATTGACACTTTCGGTGAATATTTTTTTGCCCATTATCTTGGGATGTTCCATTTATCACTTGTGTGCAGACGAAACTTCAGAAAATCTGCTTTAAAACAATTTACAACACAATGCACGTAATTTCAGACAAGGTATTGCTTTAGGAATTAAGTATTGATATCACGATGTTTGCAAATGATTGTTGATTTGCATCAAATCTTCCTTGAATCTGCTTCCCTCTTAGATAAAGATGAATTTAAAATATTTTCCACGGACACACAATCGATAAATTGTTGATTTTTCAATCGAAGTCCAACACTCAAACAATGAACTTAGGTCAAATATGATTGATTGTGTTGAACCGGCAAAGAATCGTGCTTAATAAAAAGGCATCCATGTCCGCAGCCAGTTGAAAAATTAAATATAATCGATTACTACCGACAGCATCCAGCCATTTTCCTATTAAAATCATGATGCCATCGGTAAAGAACTTTTTTGTTGTTTGTTTGCAGAACTGAAATAAGTGGATTTGGCAACTTTGCCTTGAAGCGTGTTGAGTGGAGATCAGAGCAAAAGATAGCCAGAGGATTCTGTCAAAAGTATATGATGGGTATCTCAAAATTTCTCAACTAAATTTTGACATTTTCTAAGGGAGCGCCGAGAACGCGATAACAGACAAAAACTCCATATGAAATTGTAGACTCAGCTCCAACAAATGGTGCCCAATTACCTGTTTTGAATGGATGTCATCACTCAATAGATCCTTTGTATAATCTCATGTGGCACTTGATAGTTTTACCAGCAAGTATAGACAACAAACTTTTCTGGAATTTCTACATTTTTCTTCTCTACGATCATTTCATTGTGTGAAAATGACTAATCTTCGCTGCGACTCCCAACATCTATCTCATGAAGGTTACACAACTGATCTATTTTTAAATACATCTAATCCCTCCCGCTGCCTTATCACACGCAAATACCATCCAAAAAAAACAAATTATCTTCAACAATTTTGCTAACGAAACAAAAAACAAACAAAAAAAATAATAAAACTATGCAAGGCTGACATAAGCTTAAAAATTCCGCATTCCTTTTATGGCACGCAGAACAGAGAGAAGTACAAAAAAAAACAACAGAAGTAAACAGACAAAACAACCGCACATATGGCAGAGAATTGGTCGTTTATGGCCGTCATGCTATCGCAGTAATTTATCTGCTCGCTGGCAACGATTTGCATTTGTGTACCAATCGAGGGCGCAGTTGCCGAAGATACAATCGCCGCAACTCCAGTAGCCAGACCATAAAAATGGCGGGTGGGCAGCAAATCTCTCTGTTAGATCATCACCTCGCCCAAGAAAGGAACGTCAGAGCTCTGAAGCCAAAACACACCACAGTCCAGGCGCAGCAGCGGCTCTACACCAACAACAAATTACAGAAACAACACAACACACAAAAAATAAGACACACAACAAACCGACAGGTAAAACAGTAACACTGCACAGGTAGCAGGTAACACAAAAGCCGTCTGACCACCAAGAGATACAAGCATCACTGTGTATGCTCCGAAGCCACAGACCGCAGCATCCATATCATCGAAGAGGTCCCGAATTGTGGGTGGGTCCATAATGAGAACCAGCGGAGCAATAAATCGAGGTAGAGATTATCTCGGTGGATTTTCCGTGCGCAGACCACTGCCAGTTGCCCCGAAACTAAATGTCCCGACTCTCTTCGAACTCGGAGGGCGGTCGGTTTTAATCGGATACATGTCGTTGAGATAAACAGAAGAAAAAAAACATTCAACACTAAAAACGATAAAAGGTACAACAAACAGCGACACGGACAGCCACAGACCCGCGAGACATTTCGAGGGGAATTTTGAAATCCAATTAGGGCTTTCACCAACGCCAACCAGGCGTGACTAATCGTCGAGTGTTGAATTAACTTCCTCCCTAGGATATAATCGCATTGACTGCAGAGCCGAAGTGATACCACGGCCACTTCCACTGACAGCCACCACCAATGCAAGTGCCGCCAATCGATTGAGGGGGAAGCGTTTTGATAAAAACCCTCCGAACAGCACTAACCCTCAGTCGCACAATCGAATGTTTGCTGCGACAACCTCTCGGATCGATTGCACTCGTATGTGGATGAAAACGCAGGGACCACCATCAGCGAAACGAAAGAATCGCAAAAATGAAAGCGAACATAAAAACACAGAAACCAAAGAGTCCATTGCAAGTGTCAAAACAGGTGACACATGACAAATGGCTAGTCGACATGAAATTGGCGCAGGACGAGCAGTCCATTTACGTTCGTTCGGGTTGGAGGAGAGAGTGTGTCGTGCAAAGGAAATTGGATCGCATGAGGTGACCGATTGTAAATCTTGTCAAAGCAGTTTTGACAGCGCCCGGTTATTTTTGTTGCAATTTCATTGATGTGTCGCATAAAAATGAAAATAAACTTGAAGCGTCGGGTCTATAAAAGGGCTCACTGGGATGTGGACTGTTTTGTCGGAAGTACTTTATGTCGTTGAGTTGCAGTAAAGGTCTGAAAATTTGCGTGCCACAACGATAATAGTTTTTTTTGTCATTAACGGGAGGAAAAAATATGTTTCATCCTTGTGGTTTCAAGCTGCGCGGCTTTTCCAATCAAACGACACAAATTTGAAGCGTTGATTAGTTTCTTTCAGGATAAGTTCTGAAGTTTTTGAAACTGAGAAGTGGATTAGCCTTAAACTCCTGAATTTTGTAAAGTAGAGAGAAGATTTTGTCTTAAGCCCGGCTTACCACAATATCGCTCTTATTGAGCCGAAAACTTATCGAAATACGTCCGTAAAACTTTAAAGCCGGAGTTCAAAGAGTGACTTTATTAAATAACTTGTAATGTCTTCGTTGGTATTTAAAGTATGGACTTAAGTCTTGCCCGAAAACAGGCTTAAGCCCTTTCTTAAAATGTTGACATGTTTGCTTGGATATAAAGTAGAAGCTTAGGCTAAACCAGAAAACTCCAGAAATATTCAACGTGCCTGCAATTTTTGAATAAAGTGTTGTCTGTCCCTCTCTTCCCCAAGCCCAACCTTAATTTTAAATTTTTTTTAAGCAAACCTCTCCGATTATATATATTGTACTGCGTCAAATTTGACGCTTATCAGCCAACTTTCAAAAGCTGCCTACACCAAACCAGATACCAGAACGCGATAACTAAATGTCAGTTATCCGATAAGAGGAAACTCTTATTATGGAACAAGGATTCGAAGACACTCTTGGCTTCAGCTTTACTGTTCATACGCTCGACATAAGGCAGTCGGTGACATTTGCTTCACGGGCTACGTTCACATCTCTATACAGTTCATAAAGTTCGGGATATTGTCTCCTATTCAATTCGCTTCCTTCGCAAACATCAGACGAACAAGAATTTTCAGAAGGCAGAAAAAAGTTGGTGTAAACAAAAGCAAAAATCAAACCCTCTTGGAAAAACCACAAGCACAATAAAATATCCACCACAATTTAAAAAAAAACTGAAGATAAAAAGTATGCCTTTTAGTACCAAAAGGTGCTCAAGCAGATGTATTTTCTTTAGAATCAAGGCAACAACTCATCAAATTTCATCTACTCCCTGACTCATTAAATGCTTCTGAGTGTTCACAAAACCAGACTCAAAACGACTGCATCATCCATCTGTGGAAGCTTAAGAACCATACAATGTCTCTCAGGCTCCCTTGAGTGATGGTCAATTTAAACGAAAATCACAAGGGACCACGATAGAATCGTATAAAACAATTTATTTCATCCCCTGCGACCGCATTCCATAAATAAAGTCAATTCGCCGAATTGAGCGAACCGATAACACTTCTTATCGAGTTCAATAAATTCCCAAACAAATAGCGTTCGTATTTCTTCTGTTCCACGATTCGGAAATTGGTCTTTAATTTGCTTGTTTATGATTTAGTTCGGTCGACGCATGATGCCATTGCAGATATGTTCGTATCTAGAATGACCAGCCATTAAATATATTTCAGCGAAATAAATTTAATGTTTTAACCATTTCGGCATATCTTTGGGGCTTGAGAAATTCTACTAGAAATTTAATTGATGAAGAAGTGATCATATGTCATTTTGAAATGTGTTTTGATGAAAGACTCAATTTCGGAACTGAAAAGAAATGCGATCTTAACTATAAAAAAGTTGCAGAAATTAACATATTCTTTAAGTGTTCTCGTGCAGATCCACGCTACGAAAAGAAAATGGTTCAATAAAGTTGTCTTCAACTTTGTCCGAAATACGAAATACCAAAGTGTCTAGTTACTAAAAAACTGATCTTTATTAATGATCGAACGACATCAGACGGCTCTCGTCCAGAATCACTTGGTGAACATTAAAAATTATCGATGTTAGTCGCAGTTTTTAGTCGTCCTTAGTCTAGAATAAATTTATGAATTTTTTTTATTTGTTTTGAGAATTAAGAACAACAATATCCTTAGGTTTTGTTCGATTAAAATTACAATTAGCTGAAAAAGCGCATTCCAATGTTGAACTAAAATACTCGTGCCATTGTTGTCTTGCATCGTCATATCAGAGTATTGAATATTATCGTCGAATAATTTTTAACTCGTCATGTTCAAATTCACTTGAAAGCAAATATTTATATGATAGTTTATTTATTGTGGCATAAAGTTTACAATTATTAATTAAAGCTCCTTACTACTAAAATATTAATACAATTTGCTTAAAATAATATCACAGAATTTAGTATGAATTTGAAGGAAAAGTCACTAAAAACCTTCATTAAAGTACAAAGCAAATATTTATAAATTTAATCAAAATAAATATTTATTAAATAAATTTAATCAAAACTCAACTCAAACAAGCATCAACTCAAAAAACTCAAAACAAACTTATTGTCAATTCTCTCATCTGTCAGTTTTCCCACGAAATTGATCCAATTTTGGCGTCTGTTGTTGAGGCTGGAGACGTTAACCACTGATTAATGCAATTATGCTGTTCATTAACACTGGTTTCGTTCGAAGGATTGAGTCAATCGCGTAAGTCTTAGGTGACAGAAATTGGGGACGATCTAGGGGTCAACCAAATTGGCGGAAACAAAAATTGAAATTGGACATCAAAAAAGCAAATATTGACACGAATCGTCAATCATTTAATCTCAACATTATTTTCAAAACGAGCTGGTACGACCACGTTAAAATTCAGAAGCGCAGTGACAAATAATGGATAAGGAACTCATTCTTATTTTGTGTTTGAAAGAATAATAATTCTTTCATTTCCGTAAAAAACCCATTCAAGGCGTCCTTCAATTAATTAATTGTGTTTTGTATTACATGGCACGAAGCGCCATATTTTTCGCGTTAAGCCCACTCTATCGGGGAACGAAAAATCTATAATCGATCTATAGCACTTTTCATTAACAATAACTGACTGGCCGGTTTAATCATTGAAGAAATCTGTGCCAATGAGTCCACCAGTCCATAAAGTTACTTTTTGTAAAACAGCTATAAGAAGTCTCTCACTAAAACATTTTGAATTTTTTTTTTAAATTTTGTTAAATGTTTGTCAATCCATTGAACGACAGATTCTTGTGAACTTGAACTACAAAAGTCATGTTTTTAGCTACAAAATCGCACAATTTTCATCGCTTTTCTAACCTGATTTTGTTAACTGTTAACAAAAAATCAACTGTCATTTGACACTTCAACTTAATTGCGGAAAAGATGTATTTGACAGATATTTGTAGGAGATATTTATTTCCAACTTCTCTGGCAAATCGCCTTGCAGTGGACCTTCGGACAATTGAACTGATCAACAGTGAATCAATTTTAACACCACAATTTTTGTAGCATTTATAGCAAGAAAGTAAATAACTTTTGTGGCCCTTCCGCATACACATTGTAGAGTACTCTGAAGAAGCAAAGAAACAGCGGTTAAACATGAGGTTATTGTTTCTGTTTTCAGCGGCGACGAGGTAGACGAAGTCCTTGATTACCTCGAAGTTATAACTGCCAGTAACGACTTTATGGAATGAACAATAATGGTGCGAACAGATGTGTTTTAAGACACAGCTTTCCGGTTCAAAGAGAAGGAAGAGAAACTGCAAAATAGAGACCGAGTCATAGCGGATGCAAAAAGGATTGGTCTAGGTAACTAATAGAAGAATTGCCAGGTCATGGGTATAAGATTCTTATGCATAAGACTCTGATCTCAAACTCCTAAGTTGTCTTGTTATTTTTGTAGACTTAGTCATTTATCACACAAAGCCTTAACTAATCAAACATTTTGAAGTCGGAATATTGAATGCTGGTAACGAATTTTAATATTGACTTCGAAAACAAAAATTGTTCCCAACTCATCCCGAATTAGGACAAATGACTACTGTAAATTTTAACGCAGCATCGTTCATAGTCCTTGATTTTACCAAATCAACATAGATTTTAAAAAATTAAAATATTCCAAACACGTCATAAATGTTAGCACTATTTGTTGAAGAAAAATTTTAGATAAATCATGAAAGGTTCCTTTTTAAATCTCTGATCCCGATTGAACCCAATCAAATCCAATTAAAAGCAAACACAACCTATTCATCTCTTGCTAGTTGACACTTCAAAACCGTATCCGACCTTTAAAGTGTGTCCCAAAAAAATTACTTTAAAAATCAAACAAATTTTATGCCAAAACCATAGTGAACCCTCTCTCATTCTACCCCACAAATCATTCCGCAGTTGCCGCTGACAACCTTTTTCCCAATATTGCTCTTGGGGTCGCAATCAAACGATTATTGAATTGCAAGTTGTTACCACAGTCAACAAGTCAGCCCAAATATGAGTACACACATAAAAACAAAACCAAAAACAAGAACGAAAAAAATAAGAGAATCCTCACTCTCTCCCTCCATCCACTGGTATCAAAAGGGTGGGCACAACACATTGTATAGCGTGGCGCCCGGGCCCTTACCCAGCAGAGAGTAGCACACAAAAATAAAAATAAATCGAAACGGCAAATAGAAACATTTCCCGTTTACGGAGCCCATCATTCGAGGGTGAAATAAACATTTTTTTCTCTCTTTACTTTGTTTCTCTGCTTTCATCATCGCCCAAGAAGCACACTAACAACACTCGCACGTAAGAGGGTTGAAACATAAAACGAATTAACCACACCGAAGGGGGAGTTGAGTGTAGTCGAACTGTTTTGTTTGGTTCCACCTCGTCGTCGTCGTCGTCATCGTCCTAGTTGTCGTGAAAGTGCCGTGCAAATAACCATCAGTACCTTACCTACCACCATCGCATTACCACCACCACCGCCACCACCACACCCTCACACAACGCACACAGTCTCCGGCTAGGGGTGGTTTCTGCTGCATAAAAGGAGTTCCTCATATTCTTAGGAGGTTAAGTGCTGGTTCAGCGTGCACCCCTTTTTTCGATGCACAAAAAACCCACACATGTATGAGTGCATAAATAAATAGATGAGCTCAGTTTTCAACCCTCGCTAACTGCATGATTTACGCCGCTATACCCAGCTCATAGTTGAATGATCATCAGATTTTTCACGCTTGACGCTAATGAAAATATGTTCGGGATAATCCCCCAAGGATTCGCCATGAATGCAATTTCACGGCTGGCATCGACGAATTCCAAAACCGAAAAAAAAGTGATTCTCTGTCAAATTCGCCCAGAGGCTGCCAGTGGGGGTGTCCGGATAATTTCGTTATGGAAATATAATTACACCCCACCCTATCGGGGTGAATTTCACCCAAAAATTACCGTGATATGCTACATGATGTTTAATGTTTTTCTATTTTTTTCCCTCCTCTTGTTTTGCGTTAATGAAATTCCTACAGGAGCGGAGGGGGCAAAGTTTTGGCACCCACACATCCACCGTCTGGCAAAGTTTTGCTCCACCAAAAGTTATGGAACTGTGTTAATGGGAGAGTGAAATCTATCTCATGACGGAATGCCAACAACAACGCCGGCCCCACGCAGCAGACCCGCCGCGCGAAAAGTTTCGAAGTTGAAAAGTAATTTTATCGGTAATTTGGAAGCACTTGGAAATGTAATTGGATCGCTTATGGAAATTAATTGGCAGCATTTAATTTTCCATTTTTTCCCTCCACCATTCCTTTCATTCTTTCTTAGTTCTCCGCCTTTTTTCCATTCTTTTTCTTCACTTTTTTTCTCCTTAACTTTAATTAATTTCTCCCTGACTTAGTGTTTCGCACGAACGGAAGGTGTTAACTAAAGGGGATGCAGGGTTGTTTGCGGTTGACTGGAACCCAAGGATCCATGGAGGCGTGAAAATGAGCTTCCACCTACCTCCCTATCCATCAAACCTTGGACAGACGAACACGAGAACGGGAAAAGAAGAGAAACAAACAAATGCTTGAAGGCGTGTGTTTTTTTTTTGTGAACCAGGACCAGCAACATTATGTTTTCATGGGAGGACAGTAAAATTCTTTATCACCAGCGGTCTTTATTTTTATGTTCTAACATTTAGTGGGCCCCATAAAACCACACACAGCCACACACACAAAACGATAAGGATTAGAATGCGGCATATACGTTTTTACGAGTATTACATTTCATAACCGAGGCCATGCAATCAGAGAAAGACCTTCCGATCCTAGAATTCAACTGCATTTTGTGGAATCGTCGAGAAACCAAAATCGAATGGGAAGCCTCTAAATGGCAACTACATCATAAAAATGTATGAGAACGGGCTTCTGGTGGTGGGTATATGTGATGTACCCCAGTGGGGACATCGCTCTCTCGCAGCTAAGGACGTGATCATCACCTTATCCTCATTTAATTACATTTTGCCGGAAACGACATACCTTTGCATGTGCGAGCTCTCGTAATCCTTCTAAGCGCGTCATTTGTTGTGGCAAGTGTGCAGAGATTAGGAGGGACAATAAATACGTAAGCAAGGATTATCCGTAACTTCTGTGCAGTGTGTAGATATCCATGCATTTACAAATTGCTTACATCCTTTATGGAAGGCTAACTGCAATTTAGAAAAGGAAAATGTAAGAGGAAATATACACAAAAGGACATTGCAAGACAGATTTACTATGCTCATAAGGATTGAGCGGTGTCAAAAATCTGTGGATAAGATACGAAATAAAGGAACGCAAAGTGAAGGCAATTTTTATTATTTACTTGAGGCCGGCGAGTGTCCTTGGAGAAAAGGTAAGCCTTTTTGTGAAGGAATGAAGTTGTATGGCAGTTTATTTGCTTTGCCTGTAGAAGAAATCAAAGTCCACAAAGTCATAAAGTCCGCTGTGTACGTTCATCCATACACGCTCTTGAAATGAGGGATGTGTACAGTGACCAAATCTGCCACATTCGATCAGAAATAATGGACTCTGCAGTTAATAAATAGACGCCGAGAGGCAGAAAGCACCTCAGCTCGTCTTGATGAACTGCCGACTGAACTGCTTTTCATTCGATCACTGCTTTTCAAGATATTTCCCTTAAAGTATACTAATAATTAGTAGGTTTAGCAAGATAAATGAAACAAATTACGTCGTCGCTTTGTTCTGACGCAAAAGGATGTTCCCAAAGTTTACTTAGGTCGAACCCTCACAGGTTTTGAACTTTACGCCGAAGTTAATGAGTTTACAAAAAAGCGTCAAATCTTTTATTTTTGGGCGCCTTGACGTTGTGGGTATGTGTGTTGAACCCTATGCTCTAGTTTGAGATATCAGACAGACAATACTTTAAAAAAAAAATGTTCACCACTCCACCTCTTTCTGGTCCCGGCATTCAACAAGAGTGGTTGCTGAGAAGCTCGGCCCAGGTCCACCTCGGACTGTAGCGCCGCCATTATTATTTTTATTATTAACTGTGTATCGATAACCTCATTATCTTCGCTCCAAATGTTTCCTATTGAACCAAAAATAAGCACCATTTCTGAACATAAAGTTTTGATGAAAGAACAGATCCAATGTCTGTTGGTTTTGGGCCCATTTACCGAAATATCGACGCAAACGATTGTCATTCGGCTATGATTCTTGCTTGAGCTCGACCTCTTAAGCTTTCTAACCAAAATCAAGGTATGGTGAACGATGTTGAACCGATGAATTTGGATCTCTGAATAGATGCAATATTCTCCACTGTACGCAGTTTTCTTATACGTCTCAGTGCCACCGCATCTTGCAATAAACATTTTGTTCAAAAACGGTCAACAATAGAGCTAAAGGCAATCTCGAATATGGTGCAAGTGCTTTATTGGCACTGTGTGCTGTTTGACAGAAACATTCTGAAACCGACTTTCAAAAAATTGGTAATATTGTCGAAGCACATATGTCATCACGATAAACTTGCAAAGACTACTTAATAAAAATTATGTTGACATTTGGGACTCTGACCATTTATTGCTTTGGCAGATATAACTGTCTGAAGCTGGTAATGACTTAAAAAAAAACACCCAATATTTAACAGAAAGTTTTGCTTTATTAAGTGTAACAAATTTCAGAACTCATTTTTAAACTTTTCTCATACAAGTTTGAATTTAAGAAAAATAACAATTTTCAGGCTTCCATTTTAAATCCAAAATATGTCGATTATTTCCACATTACTGGAAAGGAGAAAATTTTCAGAGGATTTTAAATAATTTATTTCTAACTTGTTTTCAGTCAAAAAGTTAAAGGAGATTATAAACAAAGCTTCTTAAAAACACCTCGGTTAATGAATTATCTTAAATATTTATGTACATTTTGCTGTTACAATTGTACTCCAAAAACTTATATTTTATAACAGATGTAAGATAAGTGACGTACGTACTCGTACATATGTCAAATTTCTTTGCTTAGCAAAAAATTTCTAAAAAGAAGGATGCTTTGATGGTTTAAAATGTTTTTTCGGAAGTACGCAGCACAGCAAAGAATAATAAAAAGGTGATTGATTCTCTATTTGGCTTGAAAAATTAGACCTCAATATTAAGAAGAAAATAAGATTAGTACTCTCTGCAATTGTTCAAAATAACTTTAATAACTTGTCGTCTTCAGCTTGCTTCTAAAGAATAATTAAGCTAAACAAGAAAAAAAAAAAACTGTGGTGTGCTGATTCCTGATGGAAAATTCAGAAAATAATTCGCGAATATACCAAAAAGTGGACGCCGTGGAGTTGTGGGTAGGTGCGTCGACTCCTACGCTCTATGTTCTCGGTTCAATTCCCGAACAACCACAACATTTTTTCACGGCACCACCAATTTCGAGTCACTGACAATGCTTAAAGAGTTTAACTGTCTAGAAAAAGCTTCTCAATCTCCCCGTTTGGAGTCGGCATTACACTGTAAGTCCCCTCCACTCGTGAAAGAACAGTAGCACGCACAACACGAGTGGTTGCTGAGAAGTTTGGCCCAAGTCCATCTCGGACTGTAGTGCCGCCATTATTTATTATTATTATATTATTATACTAAAAAATGAGGTCTGTGCTTTTTTGAATTCAGTTTTGCTTATTAAATCATTGGAATTAATCCTATATTTTATTACAAATCCTCGCATCCGTTCCGACCACACATTCAGCAATCGAGAGAACGCAATGCTATGTAATGTGATCCAAGCTCAAAGAAAAATTTGAGATGATTTGATGTGACAGCTAAAAACTTTGAAAGGAAATATGTCTGCTAAGGTTTTTCGCCACATTTCAAGGAGTGGGAGTATAATTCTGTCAGAAGGGGGTAAAATGTAATACCTAAATCGCAATGGCGCGTTCGCGAATTCAAACTTTAACAGTTTAAGTGGAACAATATGTATTAATACAGAGTGTATAGAAATGGACTCTCTCGTTTCATATCATGCACATACTCGTATCGTACTATCGTAAGTCCGAGCTCAAAGTTCTTTGTAGAGCGACTCTTTACTATCTCGGGCTTTTTGACAGTTGTGTGTATGATTTACTCGTATTTAATATTATTTTGAATTGAGGCTTCATAATTATAGGAATAGAGTAGAATTAACGTTTAGTTACCATGAACAACTGAGAATTTTAACTTTTGGCGTTCAAAAATCGATCTTAGAAAGAACGCGCCGTTGCAGTTTGGCTTAAGGAATGTGTAATGTAACTTCCGCGCCGTGTATTCTAATGATCGTCTATCTATTTCTTCATAAGCCTGCGTCTGCGCGTTTGTCCTTTATAGTGAAATTGAAAAAAAAAACGTCAAAAGTCATCTTCATACTTTTCCATTTTCTAATGAGAAACGACATTGAATCATATTTATGGTTGCAGTCAGCATTTTCTAAAACTACAGTCGAATTTCGATAACTCGAACAGATTATTTGGCATCAACTTCGGTAAGTCGAATTCTGAAAGGAATTCCCAAATTCTGCGTTTTTAACATGTTCGTTTTACAATGAATTTTTCGAGACACTGTCTTTGTATGTTCCTATGAACATATGTACGTGTAGAAAATCGTGGTTTCTTAAGAATTGTCTTATTTTTCATTAGTACGAGTAAGAACACACAATAGAAGACATGTAACACTTACTTTGTACTAGAAAAACACAAAGTGGAAGACAAAATCATACACAGAGTTAACAGTCCAATCGAAAATGGGGGTTTAAGTGGAAGTTCAAAGAGACTTAAAAAACGAACGTACGAAAATGTGGGCAAAGCAGTTTTGGAACAACCTACAACCGATACACTGTATAATGGTTAAAACCAAAATAAAAACTTCTCTCTTCAATCATGTATGACTATTTTAAATAATAATTATGTTCCTGTACGTTTTATGTGTTTTGACGCAAATATAAATAAATCTTTTTTAAACTTTAATTATTTTATTAAAAAAATATTCAAAATTGACAAATGATTGATATATATATTGATATTCAAAAGGACTGGACGATTGAGGATCTGCCCGAAATTGGCTGCGATACCCGATCGTCCAATTTATTTAATTGAGTGAGACACAGAGGGCGCTCACTCAGGTGCGTTGAGCCAATTACTAATAGCTTACAATTTATACCTATACATTTTGTATTTTCTTGATAACTCGAAGTCTTGATAACTCAAATGGCAACTGATGGTTCGAGTTATCGAACTTCCACTGTATTTAGATTTGCCGCTGTCCATTTTTTTTGTGTTTTGCAAAATACGATCAAAGAATTCAAATAGCTAATTTTTTTTAAAATATTTTACGTTCTTCGATTTAAGTGGGAGTGGAGTTCGAAAATAGTTTAAATAGAAAAAAGATGGATTCTGCAAAACAAGAAATAAGTTCAAACAGTACCAAAAAAAGTCGACGTTACCATGCTTTGTACTATTTCATATGTAGAACATAGCAAAAGAATTTTTCACAATAATCGCAGATGAAATTACACACCGCCACAGAATATTGACTACATTCTTACAGCAGAAGTCGCTTAACTCGAGTATCAACTGTCATGTCTGCCCACATTCAGACGGCGACGTTCTAGTTCGTTGACTGCAATTCAGATTCTTCTATGATTTTCTACTCACAGCCGTGTCGCTTTTGGAACTCACAAGCCTACTTTTCGTCCCCTTATTGCCCCTTCCCGGCAACTTCGCATTCAAAATTACAAACATACCAACTTTAACGACAGCATTTCTCCCACCTTTATGAGACTACCTACCCACAGCAATTGCAAATATTTGCAAGAGTTAAATATCTGCACGACACGGCATTCAAATCTCCGCATCCGAGCACTCTCAGAAATGGGTGTGTGCTCTGTTTGAAGAGTCTCATATACAGACTCGTATACAATATAAGAGTCAAAGCCACTTGTACGTACTTGCAGTACCTAACAGCACACTCTCTGTCTCCTCGGTAGCGGCGTAGCGCGCCTGTAGAGATGCCACGATACATTCCCCAGATACACGAGCGATACATCAACATGAGCGGCTAATTAAACCTTACATCCATTCCAAGTGGCTACCACATGCGATTTAATTGCATTCGCCACTGCCACTGCCTGAATTACTCTCGTACTCTCTTACGGACCACGTACTTGCACTCGAATTCCAGTTTCGTTTAGTATCTGTGCGCTCTTTTTGTTTTGCATTAAATTCGTTTATCGTCTCATACCGTAGGTTTCCAAGAAACTGGCAATAGCGAGCCGGCCAAATCGCTCGCCAAAAGTCGAAGTAAAAAAAATAAATAACTTTAAGCAGAAAAAGTGCAAAACGAAAGAAACTCGAATTTCCTGCCCATCAAGCGAGTGACTGCCTCCACTTTTTCATTCGTGCAACGCCAAGCGCTCCCGAGAACTGGTCGTTTGTCGGACGCGGCGGGTATGTTTTGGAGCGTTTCTCCTTTTTTCCTGGTGTTTTTTTTTCGTTGTTTTGTCTTTGCAGTTCGGACGGATGCCCCTTGGATTCGTTTCTTTGGATCGTGTTCGGATTTCTTGTTTTGCGCGTTGTTTTTGCTTTTTTGTCGAATCCAAATGGGACGACTGCGTGCACTCGTTAAGCGTATGTACATTATTCTCCTCCTAATGAGTCCTTACTCCTGTTATCTACGAAATGCCACATAATCTTGTCATAAACTTCATTCGCCCTCCACCGCCCCACTCAGCTCGGATACGCGTTCGGATGGCGAACAGGTTACCCCGGCGATGGTCAAAATAGATATTTATAGATCCAATCCCATCCGTCGAGTGCGTGTATCGCAATGTTCGACTCGCGAAAATCTCGCAAAAAAGCGCGCGCAAACTTTATGACAGAATGAGATTCGCGCCAAAGTCTTCGCTTACTGTGTTCTGCACACCACACTAGCTCGCACACAGGCACAGATGCATGCACACAACCACACACCATCGCCGCCGCCGCCAAGAAGTGATAGCCGTCGACCGATGGCTGCTATTTTTGGACATGACCACCGATGGGGTTGCTCTTTGGTGGTGGGACTGACCACCACACACAGAGCCAAGCCGTACAGCAAGTCAAAGTCTGTCTATAAATTATTTATAAAGCGCCGCGCCAAGCTACTACTTGAATCTGCGACCGCAATTGATTTATTTTTATTACCGCATCTCTGCTGTTTAGTTAGGCGGAGTATGTGTGCTGTGCGCGGTGTGCATGCTGACTCCTGCTTTCCCGCCCAAAAGAGCCCAGAATTGGTTCGATCGTTCAGACCGAATGCGGTAGATCCATGAAAACGTCAGAACGCCAAACGCAATCGATCAATCGATGAAAAGTCAAAAGTATCGAGGGAGCTGCACATTTGTCTGTCGTTCATCGCTCGTCGTCTCTTCTCCGCCGCCTGTCGCCCACTTGCCTCCCCCTTGGACGAGACCCCGTCATTATGCGGCAACCGATATTTGAATATCGCTTGTGATCGCAATCGCGATTTCGATCGCGATCGATAGCCATGTCCGTTCCGAACAGAGTAAACTCCCTCTTGCTCCGCTCGGCTCCGGTACGATGCTGCGCCTATTTATTGCACCCCGCCTCAGACACGCTTGCTGGATGTTGCACAGAGACCGTTGTTGCATTCTGATGTTGATTGACAGAATGGCGGCGCAGTTTTCATTTCATACGAGTAGTATCTGGATGATTGAGTTACCGCATTCCGGGACAAGGGCAAGACGAATCGACGCTTTAATGTGTGCCACGAGGGGGGCGCGAAGGCAGCCGACTCAAATGGATGCATAGCGACACAAATCACGTTTATGAATTTTAACTATATTTTTTCGCATAATAATCATCAGAGATTTCATTTTGATTTAAAGCCGGTGGCAGTTGGTGTCGCCTGTTCCACCGGCAACCCGACTGCGCGATGTGCGGTGGAATTGTGCTGCTCAATGGATTAGAAAATTTATTCAAAGCGATTTCAAGGAGCGTGCGTCTACTTGGTGTGAATCGAATTTTAAAGTGTACAGTGGAATATAATTAATGAAGGGAGGTCGGCGGGGGTTAGTCATACAAATCTGCATTTTAAAATAAATTTTTTGTCCGATTTTAGAAATGTTTCTGTGTATCTGTACATTTCTGTGCTGTAATGAATTTGAAAGTCACGTTGTCCACTCAAGGGAACTATAAAATATTAACGCTCAGCACATGCAAAGGAATTGGATTGGGTATTAAATTTTGTGAAAGGTTCGGAAGTACGGAGGCCTCCGGTGTGAGGTCATGCAGATATTTTTAAAGCACTTTAAAGAGAAACCTCTTTAGATACATCTAATCCAATTGGGGCTATAATTAGAAGAGGACAAAGTTGACAGAACCCATTAATGAATCTACATTTCGGGAAAGAAGTAGAAAAAAACTCCAGAACAAATTAATTGCTGCAGATGAATCGAACAATTCGCCAGTGTTCAATTAAATCAAAAGATCGTTGATTTGTCAACACTATTTGTAAGTTTAGTCTTTGAACAAAACCCAGATACCTCTGACAAAATTGTTCAGAAATGAATGGCACATTGCACTCATAAGATAGATACAAATTCATTTGAATATACAGTAGAATCTCGAAAAAATGAACACGTACAAAACAGGCCCCGTTCATCTTTTCGATTTTTTCATTTTTCTAAACATCGAAATCTAATTAAAGAAGAACGTATAGCTATAAACATTGCATATATCAAAATAACAATTCATTTTATTTTTAAGAAACAAGAAACATCAAAAAATAAAAAAAAATGCTCCTAAGCGAAAAAAAAGAGACCCATATAGACGTTTTTCTTAAAAAAAAAACTCCTCTAGACTTTCACCCGGAAGAAAAATAGGAAAAAATCGTTCATCTCTCCGAACTGTTTATGTTATAGTTTAATGTTAATTAACGTTAATGATTTCGGGACACTACTGTGATCTAATTTATTTTTAGCGAACTCTTTAAACTGAGTTACGCAAACGAAAATCTTTAAAATACTGTATTACTGCCAAATTCGATCGCATTTGTGAAGGAGAGGAAAAAAGTTACAACAGCAGAGCCTTGCATAGAAAAACAGGTTCAGCTAGGAACTCTGATTCATTCAATAGATCAGAGTTAGATGCGGAGGGATTATCATCTCTGAAATCTACGTCTTTATTCATATCTAGTGATTCCTTATTTTAAGAAATTCAAGAAACCAATTGGTCAGTTGGTTTTTCAAAGGATATAACATTCTTCTAAGAAGCTTTCGAGCACTGTCTTTGCATTCTCAAATTCTGTATTTACCGCAATCTCTGACTATGGCTCATCCGCAACAGTCAATATCTATTTGAGAATAATAAAACTTTGCGAACAGCTCCCTGAAGCGGATAAATTTCTTAAACAGAGGTTTTTCCTGATTTGCCCTACAGTGTTCATACATTTTATGATCCCTTGGACGGACACCTCCAGACAATGGTTTTGTCATCATCATCATCATCAACGAGATACATTTGTTTCCATGTTTTGAGGAATATTTTCCCTTATTGCAACCTGCTCTGAAGCAACCTGGGCGTCGTGGCGTAGTGGATAAGTGCGTCGACTCCAACGCTCGAAGTCTGGGTCCGATTCTCGAAAAAACACCTTTAATATTTTCACGGCTCCGTCTCCTTCAAGTCACTGACAATACTCAAAGACTATAACTGTCTAGGAAAAGGTTCTCAATCTCGTTGTTCGGAATCGGTATCAAACTGTCCACTAAAAATAATAATTTTTAATTGTCTGTAGATTTTGTTGTTTCTCGGGAGAAATTCTGACAATAAAGAAAAATCAAGATGAAATGGAAAACAAATAATTTTAATTTTTTTAATCAGCAGCCGATTCTAGCTCGATCGAGCTGCTTTCTGTTCCGTAAGCCATGTTGTTTGAAAAGGACCTTTAGTTGTGACCATCACCTTAAGCTTGGTCGTCCTCTTTTTCGTCGTTCCACTGGTTTGAATTCACTAATTCTTCCCGTGGGAGCAAGATGCTCTACACAGCAAAGGAATCTGTGCCGTAGACTATTATATATTAATGCATTAACATAGTTATACATTACATAACACATAATTCGACGCTGTTGCAAAGCTTTTACGATTTCGTGTTCTAAAATTGTAATTGATACAAACATAACTACGAGGGCTGTTCGATTAGTCAGTGACTGTGAAAAAAATACCTGTTTTTTTAAGGTTGCGTCTACAAAAACGGAACCTTTATAATTTCGGTGTGTCCGTTCGTCCGTCTTGTCTGACATACTTTTTTATCTCCGAAGTTTATAAAGATATCGATATGAAATTTTGGAATTAGGTACTTCAGGCCTAGATGTCATTGCCCATGCACTTAAATTTAAAAAGTGGGACAACTTGGAGGTTGCTCCCGTATAGGTGAAGTTGCGAAAGATCTTTTGAAATGAGGTGGAGTTTTTCTTCAACACTTTTTGATCCGAAGCTCAATTTGAAAAATATGGAGCTCCCAACTTTTTTTTAATGCGTCCCCCATGGCATTTCTAAACCCAAGTGTTTAAAAATCTGAAAAAAATCACAAAAACGTGAGTACTTTCATTTAAAATAATTTCAAGCATTCTGGTCCTAATAGTTTTCGAGATATTGGTCAAAAACGGTCAACCATCGACGTGCGAATTTTGCAGATCTGAAAACGCAGTTTTGAATACCTCAGTGTAAGCATTAAGAAATGATAAATATCAAAATATTGATTTATGTGAACATTTAGAGATATCTAACGTTTAAAATGATAAATATTTTCATTTTCACACATAAATTTCATGCTGTGTTCGACCACTCTACATGCGTTGATGAGTGTTATATCTTAGATCGACCTTAACCCCCAAATGCTCAACAGAAATACACACACACACCGCAGGTATGAGCACTGATTGGCCTGTGGCATCATAAATTCACACCAAAGCATTACAACCTAGTATAGTCATACATGTGATTCTCAAGCTACAATTAGGGCTATCGAGTTGGCCTGCATAACTTCAAAGATAGACATGGAATGTCGCTATGCACTGGCTACGCCAAAGGAACAGTGCTGCGTCACCTTCGGGGTCATAGCAACCATGGGAAATGAGGGAACTGACTAGGTTCCGTATTTTATCGTTCAACCGCAATGGATGTTCCGATTTTGCACGGGTTAAAGATGGCCAGCCTTAGATGGGCCAGTTCAAATAACTGTGCAACATCTAAAAAAAATTGGTGACTATAATTTGGCTTGAACAACAGATAACCTTTACAGAAATCGGACCGCTGTCGCAAGAGTAGCAGGGATCATCACGGGTCACTGACCAACAGGCGATCATTCAGCCAAATTGGACATCCCCTAAAAGGACCACTGCCGTGGCTGTGATGTCGCATCAGAAAGGGGTACCTTGCCTCACTTTCTTCGTACCTATTCAGCACTGGCTAGAGCCAAACATCTAGCATTGGTAGCATGAATCGAATCGAATATCTCGAAGAAATATCCAAAATGACCATCAAAAGAATAGTTATGTTTTTAAGATCTATGTACATGATGATTCTAATCTAAATGAAAACAAACCTTACAAACTATATATACATATCACTTAGCCCAGGAAACGGCGGAAAAAGGTGAAAATATGCGAAAATGAAGAGCGATGAAGGTGACAATTGTGGTGGTGGTTCACGTACATAGGACCTACTTTTCCTTTCAGAGCTGTTGTTTGAAAACGGCACATAGTGGTAACTAGGTTTCCAAACCCAAACACTGTTGTGTAGTGATGTATCCAGGATTCATCAATTGTTACAAATCGCTGTAACAATTCACTTGAATTGCGCATGAAGCGATTCCAATTCTGTTTTTTAATCTTCACCCGAATTGTTCCTGATCTTGGATCTGGGCTTCCCATTTTTCGTCCATCGTCAGAAAACGCGGCATCCGTCTTGATAATTTTTTGTGTACAAATTGTTATGTTCACGAACCATTACCCGACGATTGTCTAACACAATATCGTGGATTTTGTTCATCATTTCTGTTCGCCCTTTGGAAGTCCTGGGCGCTCATCATTATTTGTGATCTTACGACCGCTACACACTTGTGCACCATTCCATGCGAAGAAACAGAGTCTCCATAATATATATTAAGTCTGTCTTCAGTCTCTTTAATAGTTTTACGCGCGCAAAAAGTCGTGTTTTTTTAAAACGCGAAACTCACTTTTTCCATTTTGGCCAAATTTCACAAACCAAAGTTCCTTCGATCACGGTAAAAGACTAAATGTTTGACGGATTTATTTGATTTCTTTTGCCACGTTCAGAAAGGATCAAAGATGTCAGACAGAATTCCCCCACGCAATCCCAGCGCTATCTTACGTCAAAACCACTGATTTCTAGAACAGCTCTCGTAGAAGCAAATTAAAATAAAAACCTAAAATGTTTGCATTTACGTAAATAGCTCAATAACAGAAGAATGTGGTGATATCTTCTCAGATTAACTTAAAATTAGTCTCACTTTCCATCCTGCTGATCATTTAAGCTTTTCGGGGGGTGATTATTGCAATTTCAGTAGCACTGATCAGTTTAAAATTGATAAACTTGCTGCTATAGAGACCCTGGAGACTCTAGTGTCAAGCCATGGTTCATCTCTTGATGATAAGGCGGAATAGTTAAATTTTCGTCTGTGCTAAGTTCCGGAACATTCAAGGGAGCTTTAGGCAAGAACATCTTGCCTGGCATCTGATTACACTACGTCGGTCCTCTCTTTTGAGTGGCGCAATAATCCAGGGTGGACTTGGGCCAAGATTCTACAGCAAACACTCGTGTTTTATGTGTCATTGTTCTCTCAGAAGTGTAGAGAGAATTATCAATGACTCGAGTGGTGTGTCCGGGATCGAACCGTGGACTTTTAGCGTGGACGCACAGCCGCCATTTTTCTATGTAAAAGAAAGAAAGTGTTTTTTTGGATCTGAGGGCAAAATAAAATAAAATATGGACATTTTACCAAGATAATGATCCTAAGCACAAGGCTTAAGTATACTTCGCTATACTTTACACATGTCCCAACGTCATGAAAACTCCATCTCAAAGTCCCGAGATAAACCCAGTCCCAGTTTGGCTTGCGCATTGAAAATTATTTTTATTTTTGTTTTCGGTTTTATTATTTTTAAAAACATGAATTATTCTGTAATTTTTTTTAACATATTACTGTAAATTCATAGCTTTCCTTTCTGCTTTTCATCATCTTTGTACTCGTCTGACACTTACGTCCCTTAAATGCTTACATTTGGGACCCTATTTTTTACACAATCTCTGCTGCCTCAGTGTGGAGGTATCTGCATCGCTTTAATTGGTTCTCCTAAGTGGAAAGGTGGATATCCTATGAGCAACGACTACTACAAGCGACACGTTTGCTTAGCATAAAACGTCCATAAGAAACCAAATGTCAAACGAAAAACCAGAGAAATTAATTACATTTGGACGGTCGTACCATTGACCATTAGGTTAATGCGGTTGAGATCCATCAAAGCAATTTAGGACATTTTAACTTTTTCTGGGATCAAATATTAGTTCTTGTCTTAGGGCACACAACTCATCCTAGTCTACCGTCTTCCATTCTATGAGCGAGTGCGCACGTCTTGTTTATTCCCCTAAGCTAGGTTTAGCCTACAATTGATGCAATCCGCACTAAACTCCAAAGTTATGCATGCCTCAAGAAAAACATCCATAAAATGTTTAATACAAAAAAAAACCCTTTTACACTCCACTCAAGACGCTCGTTAAATCTGAACATAACCCTCCGCTGATCAAAACGAAAATCAAAAACTCCACTCCAAGTACAAGCTTGTAACTTCCATTTGGGGAGCATTCCCAGATGACTTTGCACAAAATAAATGCACGAAGTACCATTTCAATCTAATGCACCGTCATCATCCTCATTAGCTTTCGCTCCGTTCCATAATCCAAGACACCGGGCAATCCGATGGATCTGTGATTTTGAATTCGTCTCTTTGTGGGTTCCCCACGAGCTTTCTCTCTCTCTCTTTCTGTCCCTCTGCCCAAAAGGGACCATAAAGTACTGCAGCGCTCGGAGTAGTGGTCGTAAAAATCTATGCGCATCGTCAGTCCATCTTTGGACTATAACACAACAATTGCACAATTGCAGTTACCAACTGCACTTCGTCTCGGCGGTCCTACGGTCCTACGCTCCTATCTGCGGTGCAAATCTACCGACATCCAGTCATGCATCCCGCTCGACATCACGACGATGTTCTCTTTCTCGTTCCCAGTCCGTCCTGCTCACTCTGGTTATGCGGAGGGCAGAGTGGATTTGCCTTGTGTAAATTTAATGCACGATTTCGCTCTGCCACCCAGCTCCCCGCTAAGATGTACCCGACAGATAGACGGATGATTATGCTGCTGCTGCTGCTGGTCTGCTGCTACTCCTCACCGTCTTTGTGCTGTGCGCTGCACTTTCATGCTGGCTGGCACTCTGCTCTTGGCTTTCTCTGTTGCGGTGCTTGCACCCAATCCGGGGGGAGGTGGGCGGCAAGAGTACTCCACTCCGATGCACACAACCATAAATCTACAGCCAGCAGTAGCAGTCTTTCACTACGCTCCCCACAGTCCTCACCTTCCGCGCCGTCATCGCCGTAGTCGTCATCATCAGCTCTGCCGTTCGCTTCGTCCTCATTTTGTCGTTCCTGCAGTCTGCTGGGGAAAGAGCGGGGTCACACGGGGTGATTGTTGTTTAGAGCTGTCATGGGAATCGCATTATCCACCAATGGCATCCATCTCTGTCACTCCGCTTGGCTAGGTTCGAACTGTAAGGGGAATCCGCCAAAGCGGCATTCACATAAAAATTTCGCTCCATGTTCGTCGGCTTCCCGCCGCTGCCACCGCTTTTCCGATCCGAAGAAAGCTCAAGGAATGAGTTTCGGTTTGGGCCAACAACGATTCCTTGTTTTTCTGATTTGTTCGCCTTTTTTTTCGTGTGTGCAATGAACAGCAACGGCAACGGCTACGGATGCGGCGACGGCAACGGCAACATCAACGATGACGATGACGACCACGACAATGCTGGATGCTGCTCGGATGATGATGCTGATGCTGATGCAGAATGATGGTGATGAAAGGATAGAATAATGATGATGATGATGATGGCAACCGAGATGACGATGACGACGACGACGATGATGCCGCTGATTGAAAAATGATGAAAACCGTGAGAGGTGGAAGAGTCATCTTGTTTTTCGAAGGAGCATTTGTAATTTCAATTATTCTCCGTCGTCGCACGGATTGTCGTTGCATAAAACTGGGGGAATTAAAGGCAACGCAACCGAGAGGAACGACCATCCTCTAATGGAATTGTTACAACTGCCACCACCATGAGGGTGGCGTTTGTTTGTGTGACGGATAAGCATGAGAAATCCAATTAGGACAGGAAATAGACATTGCCACTCTGACAAAACGTCACAACAGCTAGTTCCTTTGCAAATTAATTTCAATTTTGAGGTTTGTCTGAGGTTGTTGGTCGTCCGGCATCTACTCGTAGCTATGGACATGTATCTACATATCTATCGCTCGTGTAATTAAGTATTAATTGCGTTTCCGATTTTACGATTATCGATAATTCGGGATTTCTTGTGGGATATCCTTTATGGGTGTAAAATTACAATTTGAAATGGAGTTTGGGTAATAACGTGTCAAATTGCGGCTACCCATGGTTCGTTCCATTTCGATCCGTTTAACCCTAAAAGAGGGAGAGTGCGTCCGATTTGGAGGGACTTTAGTTTAGGAACAGAGCTGGGAGGTTGAGCGGCACTCATGGAAGGCGAACGTAGACAGCAAAATGGACGCAGACACTGATGAATTCATTCGTTTTGAGAGAGAAACGAGCGTCGTTGGTTTGTTGTAAACTTTTCCAAAAATTTCACTCTACAGACGCAGGGAATGTGCAATTGGATGTGAGGAGGGAGTTAAGCAAACGTACAAATGGATTAAAGTTGGGGTGTCTTATCGACCGACATTTTGTACAGTACATACCACCGTCCAATTTGAATTATTTTATGCGCTTATTTATGTGAGCGCTTTTCTCGAATAAGTCTGAATATTTTATTTTTGGATAAAGGCATTCGGTTTCATCCCCAAAGTGTTTGAATGGTTATTGCTTCATGAATAATGATTTCCTCGTGGAATAAGAGAAATCTTGTAGGCCCCTAAGTTCCGTAATTTTATTCATAAATTCGCAAAGCGACCAGACACATTCCCTGATATACATATATCTACATGAACATCTGCTTCTCGGCAGTGGTTACGAAAAACAATGCAATTATCTGTAGTTCATTTAAAAAGTTTGTATTATTGTTATTGTATTTGTATTAATATTTGTGTTAGTCTGTAATTAAATGGACCAATGGGACGAATTACTGCACCCATTTCTGGAGAAGACACGTGGGAAAATATGTGTATATATGGGATCGTGGGATAAATCTTTAGCCAATATTTCTTCTCTTAATTTCAAAAGGTTCAAAAGTTATTTACAGAAAACATATTTCGACAGAAATGAACCAATAAGGGTTTCGTTTATATCATTCTGGGATGAAAATTTAAAAATGCATGAGGGCAACATACATGACATAATCTTGATATATGATTCACTAACTAATCACTTTTACGACCTTCTTCTTCTTTATATGGCGCTACAGTCCGGGGCGGAACTGTCCCTCAACCAATATGCCCTCCATCTAAAGCGATCCATGTCTCTAATTTCGCCCACCAATTTGATTGAAAGCCTTCTCCACCTCAATCGTAAACGTCCTCTGTTGCCTTATCCCATAACCTCAAAATCAATGATTCATCTGACTAGCTGTAAGTTATCCATGCATTGTACAGTTCGTGGTTCAAGCTCCCCATCAAATCGCTATTAGCGCATGCCACATGTCAAACATTTATCTCCAAAGGCCAAGAGTTTCTTCGTCCGCTTTAGATACTATACGTACCTCTGCAGAACTGAGATATTCAATGTGTTATACAAAGCCTGTTCTTTTGAGAGAGGACCCTAATACTCAAGTCTGTAGTTCTGTTTACCGCGGAGTCGAGGTAGACGAAGTTCTTCACTCTGTGACGTTCGGGTTAATTTGCTCGTCCTTTCTGAATGACTGCGAAAAAGGACTTCCAATAGGGACCTCCGAAGTTTGAGAGTTGATAGCGGCCATATTGTTGAAGCAAACTGTCAAATTGGTGGGCACCGTGGCCGTGTGGGTTAGACTTTCACAGTCTAGGTTCGAATCTAAGTTCGCGACTCCACCTCTTTCGAGTCATTGACAATGCTCAAAGAGTATAACTGTCTAGGAAAGGCTTCTCAATCTCACCGTTCGGAGTCGGCATTAAACTGTAGGTCCCCTCCACTCGTGAGAGAACAATAGCACGCACAACATGAGTGGTTGCTGAGAAGCTAGGCCCAGGTGCAGCTCGGACTGTAGCGCCGCCATTATTATTATTATTATCTGTCAAATTGGCTGTCATTTATTTACTCTGTATTGCCATATCACAGATATAGCGTTAAACAACACTTGCAAATGATAAAATTGTTTTATCAAAATGGGTGTTTTGTTCGGGTAAAGTATCTTGCTCTTCGACCATTTTCGTCCTACCGGGAGGACTATTCGCCGTGTGGTGGATAAATTTGAGTTCACTGGTTCAGTAAACGACAAAAACAACACATCGGCTGGCGGCGGTTCGTCATCGGTCCATATTTCAGGCCGCCACCGTCAACAGCGAGACGAGGTCGCTGATTACCAACCTATTTTGGCCTGAATTGGACGATATAGATACCACCAACATGTGATTTCAACAGGACGGCGGTACGTGCCAAACAGCTCACACCACATTGGAAATTCTGCACTATCGATTCGAGGGCATATTCATTTTACGTGGAGGTGATGTGAACTGGGCACCGAGATCGTGCAATTTGACCCCGTTAGACTTTTTCTTGTGGGTTTTCTGAAGTCGCAGGTTTATGCGAATAAGCCACAAACCACAGCGGTGCTCAAAGCCAACATGACCCATACCATCGGTCAAATTCAGACTGATTTATGCGCCAAACTCATGGAAAACTTGATATTTCGGATGCGCGCCACCCAGAGTAGCCGCGGCAGACATTTCAACGATTTTATATTCCATACATAATGGCATCAGTAGGCCGTTCAAACGAATAAAAAAATAAAATTAAATAAAAAAATGTCTCACACACACTTTGTTTTATTTAAATTTAAAGAGAGGAAGTGCTTAATAATGTGTCCTGTAATAGGCAGTGGCTGAGGGTAGTATTTTAAAAGAATTTGAACGATTTGAGGCTTTGAGTGGTGTAATCCATTTTTTCAAAAATGGGTTTTGTGTATGAATCTTAAAATGTTGATCAAATAATTTTTCTATAAAATTTAGTTTTTAAAGAACAAGTCACAGTTTTAAAGTCAAATAAGAGACTTGAATTAAAAAATGGTAAGGTAATATTGCTCATGTTTAAAAATATCAGCTCCTTTTGTCTCTGATGAGACAAATAATCACCTCAACATCTGTCATCGTTCAGCGTCAACTTATGAACAATGCATTTAAAAACCGCGGACAATTTATTTTGTCATCATGTTTAAGTCATACTTATACAATATTTGCTTATAACAATTGAAAGCAAAAGCAAGTTGTTTCAGCTTTTGACATGGAAAGACGTCAGAGATGCTTTGACGTCAAACATTGAATCAATGAGTCGTTCTTGAAGACTGAACATTCACTTGCGACGAAGAGCACATTATCTCTCGATGGTGTACTGAAAGTCTGTATGAAACGTGGGCTCATGGACGACACGAAAATTAGTCATGAAACATTTTTGAGATACTGTTTCAATATGTTGTGCTTTTCAACAGACTTTTTTGAGTCATCTTTTGACTCAACGACTTTTGACGAATCATAGATCAGAAATGGAAAAATGTGGAGGCAAATGATCTAGGATCATATCGGTTACTTTCTGGTTCTCATGAAGCAGAATTTAATTTATATGTATATACGCAGAATTTCATGTATATTCAGTAAAGGTTTAGTCTCTATTTCGTACCTATTTCGTACCTATTTCATAGGTATAGATAAAGCTGAAAACTATGCAGGTCATAGCTGAATTGATCAGTTAAATTTATTGACAGAGAGCTTTTTCATCATTTTAATTCAAATGAAATGTTTATTTGATGAAAGAACAAAATCCGCTTTGAATAAAAAACTATACGAATAACTGTTTGTCACTCATGCGTATAAATCCAGATTTTGCTTGGCTTCTTCTACAACCACTTGTCTGATGCGTTCTATTCATATCACACAGTTGGAGCATCCTAAGGCATAGAACGGCAAAGAATTAGAAACATATTAGATTAGAGGCTCCTTAAGACAGATGGAGTATTGCTGAATACATTTGATCGACTAAGATGGGATTATGCTATATTATTGTACCTGCACGGTGAAGTGGTTACTCTCTATTCAGAATTGACGATTAAGTGGAGTGAATGATATGAATGTTATCTTTAGTGCAAGACCCACTGTCTAAGGCTAGAGGCACAGTCTTCTAAAAGTGGTTTCAGTTGCCGGCACACTCGGATGACTTTGATGTGGTTGGTCGGACGCAGCGAGCCGTCAATGAGGCATTTGTTGGCATTGAAACAGAGGGGGCTAAAATGGATCCGGCAAAATTAAGTATATGCTGTCATCCAAAAAGGACGCATCACATCGACGACTTGGCCAAAACGTCACAATAGCTATAACCGAGAGATAGTTGAGGACTTCGTCTACCTCGAGTACGCGGTAAAGACGTAACTCTAGCTAATTGATATTTCTTTGGTCTCAATATGCAATTGGATATTAAAGCCCAATCACGAAAGATCAAATAATATGGAAAGCGGCTCTTGGTTTTTTCTATCGATGTGAGCCTATTCAGGCGTCTACGTAACCAATGCCTAAAATGGTAAATCCATGTATCGTAAAGTGCATGGACAACTTACGTTCAGCCTGATGAATCTTCGTATCTGAGCCTTTAAGGCGACGCAATAGTGAACTTTCACTATTGATGTGGCTTACAGAAGTAGAGAAGGGACTCAACCACATTGGTGTTTTTAATTGGAGGCTGCTGGAGAAAGATCATGCTAGCTGAAGAGGCTCGTTGGTTGAAGCCCAGTTCCTCCCCTGACTGTGCCGATATAAGAAGAAATGAAGAATTATGGAGGTTCTATTGTATTTTACTCTGTTGTTGTTTTTTTTCTAAACTAATTTACATTACATACTTTTCCATTCCATTGACGAATGTTATTGTTATTGTCTCTGATCAATTGCTTGCTGTACAATGTTCAATTCAGTATTTTGGAGCATTTTACAATTCTTTAAAGCACCGATTTGCTTTGCCGAATTTAACAAATTGGCACGTGAAATAGTTTGAATTGCATTTCTAAAACTTTTTACTTTCTGTAATAATTCAGTTTATTAATATTCATATATGTATTTAAGTATAAAGAAGTAGGTTGGTTCAAGGCGATGGTGTCAAAGAATAAGTTGTTCGTGTGCGTTCAGTGCCCGAACTAATACCGGGTGCACGTGATATTTTAAAAATCGTTAAATACTACACTTTCGAAATCAAATTTCAATAAAATTTTTCTGATCGTTTTGATCGCATTGAGATCTTAATTTCTTAATAATTTAATCGAGCATGTACACAGAAATTATACACTTTGATCATAACAATCGCTTTGCTCACTTTCGTTAAGTTCGTTCAGTTTCGCTTACTTAAGTGGGATCGAAATCAAAGGCTCTCTATGTACTTAAAGGACAGTTGATGTTGATTAAATTACTTTCAGGTGCAATTGACGCAGGATTTCATGTAAATTCAGGTCTAAAACTGAAGGACTAATAGCCTCTAATTAATCGTGTCTCCATTTCGCATAGGTATTGATAAAGCTGCAAACTGTGCAGTTTATAGCTGAATTTATCACTTAAATTTGTTGACATACATTTTCCATCATTTTAATTCAAATGAAATGTTTATTTGATGATGAAAAACGAGAACTTTGATAAAATATTCTCTCGCTCCATAGGCTCTTTGACTTAACTGGAGACCTGAAAAGAACAAAATCCGCTTTGAAGAAAAAACTGATGCATTAACATACTTTCATCACTTTAAGTGCTTAAAATAAGAACGAAAACAAAGCAAGAAAAAAAGAAACTACATCCAGTCCTAGATAAGCTCAACCACAAATAGCACAAGTCTTACACAAGATCCCCTCGACAATGTTGTACACTCAGTTTACATAAGCTTCTAAGTTCGTAACAAAATAATAGCAGTCTTATCTTGAAAAAACGACAGAGAGAACAAAAAAATCATTATCTCCCTACGTGCGCCAACCCCAAAGCCACAAACTGGTTTGAAATACATTTTGTCGCGCGAAAGTCGTGCTGCTACTTGCGATTGCACAAGGCGGGTGTTTTTATGAGGCAAAGGCAATCGGCAAACGGCAGGCCGTATGGGGGATTTTTCAAACAGAGCCTTTGCAAGTTTATTTTGTTTATTACTTCACAAGAACTTGTTGGAAGAAAAGGGTAAAAATGTTCTCTTCAAAGTTCTGCACCACTCTTATGGATTTTATCGTCAATAAAATGCCTGTGGAAACAAAAACACAGATTGTTTGAGACAGAATATCTTGGAAGCAATATGACTTTAGGGAAACAATCGTGAGCAAGTTTGAAATTGATAAGGAAGGCATCTACCTCCGGTGCTCATTTATGTGCAAAAAGTTTTACAGTTGTTTGGCTACGTTCTTGCTATTATTTGGAATGACTCGCAAAAGAATCAGGAAAAAATACAAACAAACATTAACCATAACGACCGCAAGTATATATTTGAAAATATCTACGTCATGACCTCAACATTATTTTTATTTCTCATGGTTGTTGGATGTCTGTGGAACCAGCTTGAAGGCCACCTTAGTGTGTTGGTGCACCATATTTTTACGCAATGAAAGCTGTGTCACACTCAGACCGCAGTGAAGTCATTTTTATTACGTGATAACCAAAGCTGCCACAAATATGGACTTAAACATGAGCAAAGTTTATATCATTCAATGTTGAGACCGCACAATTTTAAGCCTTTACTGTCAGAAAGCCACAATTCTTAATAGCAGTACGAAAACTTAAGACTATGTCAAAACTAAACGAAAAGTAACCAAAGGAATCGCCAAATTTCAGTGTCCATAATTGCTCATAGAAATTTAAGGAGAATTCAGCTATCAACTGACATTTCATAGGGAGCGATTCATTTCGACCCTGCGTAAATAGGCATATTGAACGAACTTAACGAAGCTAAGTAAATCGGTTATTGTAGTCACAATGTATCATTTTTGTGTATCCGCTCGATTGCTTCAGTTTTCTTAAGTTTTCACATAGCCTTTGTAGTCGGCCTTTAAATTGGTCTTGGAGTATTACGAGTAAGTGGAGAAGAGTAACAACTTTCATGACTTCAAATCTCGAAGAAATAATAACTTTCCTTTAACTTAGGGAACAGTCAATTGGGTGCAAGTTTTTTGAAGGTTTATATTGACACACGTTCTTTCCTCTGTATTTAAAAAAAACTCAACAAGATATGCATTTTTTCATCCACAAACAACCGTTTTTATTTTTGTAAGACCTAGCCTGCAGAGATAGAGATTACGTCTTCCTTAAATTAAAGAAAATTGGGACTGTATTTTTTTCAGTTTTTAGATTCCTGTCCTTTATCCCTTCCGGAGTGAATCTGTACTTCAAGTAACAAGCCGTAAGCTACCTTTTACATCACATGTGAAACGGGTTAAGTTGATTTTCCGCTCATGCGTACCATCTTAGGTCTTGTCATGCCTTCTGAGTAGACAAGATATGTGGAATCTTTGGACCGGCACTGTTGTTACTATTTACTTCAAACTTTAAGCGTTGGATCCGTAGAGTTGTCCAGCTATTCCAATGGCTGCTGATTATGCAGAGCACAAAACCTGTGAACACTGATTGGACGAACACAGTGAATCGTCAATGAAGCGTTTGCTCGCATTTAGCGGTGAATGACGATACAAGGATACAAAACATCAACGACTTATAAGCAGACATACTTTCGAGGGGGTGACAGACTTCGTCTAATTCGGGTACTAAGTTAGCAGTACGAATACCATCAATATCGAGCTTAAACGCAGAATAACTCCTGCCAATCGCTTTTTTTTCGACTCAAGATGCAATTAAGTGTAGAACCCTCTCTCGATTAAGCTGACTTTGCATTATACCTTTATTCCTGTCCTGCTCTATGGCGCGGAGACATGGAAAATCTTGGTCTTTCGGAAAAAAAAATTCTGCGTTCAATCTTCGGTCCTGTTTGTGTTGATGGCATTTGGAGAACAAGATTCAACGACCGAACTGTATGGGCTGTACAGCGACATGAATCAAGCCAGATGTCTACGAATTCAACGCCTAAGATGGGTACAGCACTGCTCCAGCCCAAAGAAATGAAAATGTAGTCTGAATAGAGAACTCTCGAAATATGATTGCTGGTGAAAGATTTTACAAATCTTCGGATAATAGTTCTATATAGACTAGTGCAACTAAAAATGTAGTCCATCGGATTAATTAAAGCAAAAGAACTTAAAAATGCTTTTTTGGTTGTTTGACTACGGTAATACAAGGTGGCGCAAAATTAAACATCCAATTTTATTTTTTAATTACTTTTTTACTAAATAAAACAAAATAGTTTTTAGTAATAAAAATCTTTGCTTGGACTTTTAAAATGGTCCAAGTGGCTGCCGCCAGTGTTGATACACATTTGTGCCCGTTTTATCGCATTTTCCATGACTTTTCACAAGTTCTCAAAAAAATACGACCCAATCACTTCTCCCGTGTGAACGCCGCACCACATATTGGTTTTGAGTGGATGTAATAGCTCCTCGTACATTACACGCGGATTTTCAATGCCCCAGAAACGAAGATTTTGTTTATTGACGTAACCGCTTAAGTGGAAATGCGCCTCGTCGCTCATGGTGATTTTCAACACAAAATCGTCCTCTCCTTTGTTGAGATGGAGGTTGGCTTGACATTTGTGTACTGTTTGTGTACTGCAGCTGTCTAGTTCACAAATGTCAGATATGATTGACGTACTACGCCATTTGCAAAAATTATAACATTCTCCGGTAGGATGATTAATTTTGTGCCACCTTGTACAACAGGGATAGACTCAAACGTAAAGAAATGCTGTGAGATTGCTTACATTTATTTGTTTGATGTGTAAGTCTGCCTGTCGTGAACCTGTATAGAAATAGTAGTACAGAGAGCTGTCGCATTGACTTGATTGCACCAGCATAGTATCTCCTAATTAAATTCACCTAATCCAGGACTTGAATATCTACAAAGGCTTGGAATCTCCGAAAATGAATGCTCTAAGCAGGCTTCAATTCAGTCATAATCTTTGATTACAGTTTGGAAAAAAGGTCTATATTTAAGGCTCAAATGCATAACAAAAAGTTTGCATATCACTCATCTTCTTGGTCTGTCCCTATTGCATTAACAACAAATGTTTGTGTCTTCAACTGACACGTTACTTGTCGTCTAATAACCCCTTGGACAGCCCTGAAATTGCTACATCATATATAAACCACAAAAATCTGTTTCAGAAAGTGAAAATACCCGATTGCATAGTGTCACAGACCACAGAGGTTACAATGTATCAAGCCGAACAAAGCCACTCTGTTTCTCTGCAACTCACCGCATTCAAATCCGAATCCGAATTCGAATCCAGCCAACCACCCGTGACTTTTGCAACAAACTTTCTAGACAACTTCCACTCGCAGTCATCGCATTGGCATCGTGTGACACCACTTCCACTGCATAACCTCGAAGTAGTTCAGTTTCAACTGCACACTCCACACTTCGTCGTCGTCGTCGTTTTCATTTAACGTCAGCCACGGCAATAACTCCGACTACGACTGTAGCGACTGTGAAAACAACAACAGCGAGTGTCGCCCCGGCGTATTTATTAAGTTTTGTCATGTCGCGCCACGTCGTTTTGTTCCAACAGCGGGCACCCACTTGCTGCCAGTTGGCTGCAAGCTGTATGCTTTTCCAGACACCTAACCCACCCACAATTTCCGAAAATCCAACAACGCCAGCCGTCTGCATTCCCCGCCAGCGCACCCTAAACGTGTCTCCGATTCTGGATTCTGCGTCGTGCGGTTTTCTAAAATCTTCACAAAGACCAGACAACAGAGACGAAGTAATTAATGGCCAGGCGAGAAGTGGAACTTCCCCCTCAAATGTAGTCTATCCAAATTGGATTTTAATTAGGAATTGCTTCCTCCCTCATGCTTGTCCTAATTGGCACGTACTCGCCTCATTGACAAAAGTCATCGGCTCGAGTCTATCTTCAGACGACTGCACTTCCAGATCGATGACAACCGAGAGGCGGCTGTGGGTGTGTACGAAACTGGATCGA
Organism: Myathropa florea; assembly: GCA_930367185.1. Taxonomy (NCBI): domain Eukaryota; kingdom Metazoa; phylum Arthropoda; class Insecta; order Diptera; family Syrphidae; genus Myathropa; species Myathropa florea. The sequence continues at coordinate 5,886,656 of OV884003.1, read as the reverse complement.
TGCGAATGACAATGACAAGCCAGCAAACGACGCAGCGGTGGGTTTTGCGTCCCGATTGATGCCAATAAACAGTAACGTCGGACCGGTCTCGCTCCGTCATACCATCTCGATAATTTATGTCGACTTCCTGGCGGGAGAAATACTTGAGCAATAATTAGCAATTAATTTCAGTTGAGGGTTGTTTAATAAATATGCGACCGATGGGAGCCGACGTCTCACCACCGGTTGATAAGTGCTGGGGGGAAGCGTTTCTTCTGCCAGCAGAAGCAGTGCAAAAGCCCTCGAGCAACACTTGCAAGTTTGTAACTTTTCACTGAGTTTCGGAAAAGTTGCACCTGCAAAACAAAACGTGAGTTACGCCAACTTCTGTTCAACTTTCACGCTGAATCAAAGTTCTCCCTCCGATAAGTACTTGTACTTCGAAGAAGTTTAGATTTAGGAGGCTCGAGGCTTGTTCCTTGTGGAAATGGTTAAGCATATTCATTCACGCTTAACACGTCAGTGTGCATATATTTGCTGAGTGTAATTGGCGGTTAAATCATGACTTGGTGAGAAGGAAGATGCAACTGGTGACTTGAAGGAAAATCCATTCAAAGTTCCTTAGCACTCGATTGGGAGGACATGAGAGGCACCTTCTCTGCTTCTCTGCAGAGACACCGTCGAAATAATTTATGTCCTTAGTTGGATGTTCAGTCGTTAGAGATTAATTTGGCATCGTACCTGAAATGTTTCCCTGTCTTTAGAAGTAGCTTTGTTGGGAACCTAGTGAAGTGTGGTAGAATTATTGTAGATACCAAATCCATTCCAATTTCCCTCATTTTTAGCTTCGTTGTTAGGAAAAAAAGAAGGAGTGTACCTCAAGACCACACAAAGTCTTTGACACCTTCTTTGTTACTCCTAAACTTTGACCCGATTTACCTGGTGGCTTGTGTTGCATGGGGCAGGAATTGTTAACGCCCGTCCAGCTGTATAATGTCTGCTATTGATGATTTTATGTCTATAAAACCGTGTGTCGTTTTGTATTAAATCCTTTGACATTAATTTAAGTGTTTCAGTTTGTTTGTTGTGGTGTACTTGTATCTCCACAACTTTAAAATCCACCTTCAAACTTTAACCAGACCGATGATTTTATTGCTTTATCCTACCTCTATAGTTCACACTGTTCCTTCAATCCTTCAAAAGCAATTCAGAATTGTCAGAATTCACGAATCTCTTGACATCCCGATTACAAGGATAGTTCCCTGTCGCTTCGACTGCTAAATCACTGCAGAGTACTCTAGGCAGAATTCAGAGCTATCCAAGAGGCTTCACGCTTACTGTCAATGAATTCGATAGACGGGAACTCTACCGCGACGTACGTAGTCAGTCAGGCTATAAGGTTTTGGGCACACCATCAACTTAGTCAGAGGTGCAAAATCTTATCGCTTATCTCTAAGAGAAACAGCAGTTAGATGCAACCTTAGCCTATGCTGAGTCCCAGACCATAGAGGTATTCCATAGCCGACGAGATAGATAAAATAGGGGCCTACCACTGGCAAATAATCAGTAGTAATCCGACAGGTAATAAACTCCCTTCTACTTACAAATTCCATCAAACTCACCGATCGTGGATGGATGGACACTTGCACAACATAGTAAGGTAATCAGCAATGTCCTGTGGGCGCCATGGCGTAGTGAATACATCCGTCGACTCCAGTCTAGGTTCAATTCCCTGCTGAGACAATAATTTAAAAAAAAAAAAACTGTTCACGGCTCCACTTCTTTCGACAATGCTTACAGAGTATAGCTGTATAGAAAAAGCTTCTCCATATTGCCTTCGGGAGTCGTCATGGTCCCCTCCACTCGTGGGCACTATAGCACGGACAACACGAGTGATTGCTGTAAAAGCTATGACCAAGTTCACCTCTTCTAAAGCGGTGCCGTAGACATAATAATCTGTTAGTCCCTTTTGGGAATACATTAAAGAAGAATAACTTCTCTAGAAGCTGCAGAGATGAGGAGATAATCCTATACTACCTACAAGCCCAACCTTTGCAGGAATAAGAAAAAGAACTCTAAGTCCAGCAGCCGAGAAGAATTGTCGATCTCCAAAATTATGACACGTTTAACTTAAAAGAAAAAATTGCTTGTAAACCAGAAACACTGTGGAAGATGAACCACTAGGATACTCGTACCAGTAGGTACTCTAACGCGTTATTAGTCTTTCGACTGACGAGAAAGCCGATGTTGCAAATACTAAATATTTCACGGTTGATTTATACTGTGACAGTTACTCCTACCTAGCCTACCTTAGGATAGGGTATACCGATAAAATTGTAATTATATCCAAAACAGATTCATTACACTGCTTAGAACTGGTCCAGTACGCCGAAATGGATAGCAAATGTGACCAAAAGACAAGTTGAGTACCTCCTAAACAGTCGTTGCTGTATTTTTGCGAGTCCATGGTTATCAAAAATTGTTACCACGTGTTTATCCTCGTGCACAGTCTCGTTTTACCTGAGCCTCGGATGTATTGAAGACGGTATGAAAGTATGGATGATGGTCACTTGAAGAAATCGCCAGATACAGTCCGAGGTGGACCTGGGCCTAGCTTCTCAGCAACCACTCGTGTTGTACGTGCTATTGTTCTCTCACGAGTGGAGGGGACCTACAGTTTAACGCCGACTCTGAACGGCGAGATTGAGAAGCTTTTTCTAGACAGTTATACTCTTTAAGCTTTGTCTGTGACTTGCAAGAGTGAAAAAATGCAAGATGTTTTTTCGAGATTCGAACATTAGAGCTCGAGCTTCGAGTCACCTACCCTTTACGCCACGAACGCCCCCATAATGTATGTACCAAGTCAAATACTTAAAAGAAAGACTTAAATAAAAAAGCTTAAAGACCAGTTTTAAACAACGCCCTTAGAAGATATTCATACAGTGGTTCTAATGGCTCCCGTGTGTGCCAAAGGCTTGTAAAAACCAGACATAAGGAGCCACATATTTTTTGTATCTTTTCCCTGCTCAGTGTCGCCTTCATATAAGATCCTGTCTGGCGTACTGTATGAACGTTTAAAACTTCTTTGTACCGCAATAATCGGGCACATGTGCAGCTTCTGATTCGCCAAATTGACTATAGACCAAATATTCACTTTTCTTCAAGCCCGAAGCGAGTTTAAAATCGATACACACCATCTTTTAAAGCCGCATACGACATCATTCATTGCAAGGAACTATTCGATGCAATGGCCAAATTCGGGGAATCCCAGGCAATTTGAACCGATGATGTGTCGCTAAATGCCAAAAAAATACTCGAAACACCGTGCAGTCCAATTTTAGGATTTCGGAACCGTTTGAAATCTGTAACCTCCTGTCGTGTGACTGGAGAAGACAGTACGGGTATAAACACTGAAGTCACTATCCTCTACTAATCGGTTCACCTGATTTTGACATCCTAGCGCATTCTCATCGTGCCGTTGTAGAAGCTCTAACGGCGATTAAGAAGGACACACAACAAGTTGGTTTTAAGGCAAATGAGGAGGAGACAAAGTATGTTCATGCTGTCAAGCTAAAATTGATCCATCACTCGTCATCTGGTACAAAACAGAGTTTAGGGGAAAATATAATGACCGTACGAAAACTTAAGAGATCTAAAGCAACTGAGCAAATACTCAAAAACAATGCACTAAGACTATAGTAACCGCTTGACTCAGTTTCGTTAAGTTCGTTCATTTAGTCCACTCAGCAGGAGCGAAATTAATCGCTTTCTGTTTGAAAATGCCAGCTAAGAGCAAAATGTTCCTTAAGTTTTTAGAAGCAGTTATAGACACATTACCAATTTAACCATTCTCCTGGATACTTTTCTTTTCTTTTCTTTTGATATAAGCTTAAGTTTTCAAACGGCTGGTATAGTTGGCCATTTTGTCTGCCTCGGCCTAAACGTGAACTCAACAAGCGACATCTTGGTGGGGATCCGACTTATGGCCGGACTTGGCAATGGTTGCTACTTCGGTTTGTCAAAACAATTTGTGTCAAAACTCCTGACTCAAAGGGCCAAAATCGTGCTTTACAAAACCCTAATCCTTTAAGTCTTGCAATATAGAGCCGAAAAGTGGACTAGAAGCAGTGCTAGAGAGCTGATTCTTGGTGCCTTTTAAAAAAATTCTGCTTAGGATATTTGCTACAGTCTGCGCGGAAGTTGAATGGAGGAGCATACATATCCGTGAACTCTATGAACTGTATGCAGATGTGGGTATAGTCCTCAAAGTAAAGATCCGTGGACACATCGGCTAATGCTCCAAGTAAGAAAGTCTTCGAGCCATCGCCAAAAATCGCTTGAACCCGTTCCCACACAACTGGTCCCGATAATCACCAAACGATATTTGTTTTAGAAACTAATTATCCGTTATCCTTCGATTGACCACCCCATTCGCCACGATCGGAAGCCTGCGATCCACAAACCGATGATCTTCGAATGCAAATTGCAAGCTAAAAATTCATGGACACGCTCGTTCTCACAACGCGAAGCACCGCTTAAGTGCAGAATGTGTCAATTTACATGCAAACGCCGATTCCTAGGTAACGCGGGGTGTAGTGCGTGCATAATAAGTGCGCGGTCGCACTCCACACACGGGGGGATCGAAATCGCATTCGATTTGCGGACACAGATAGTGTCTCTACGTGCATGCGACGACGACACAGCAGCCAGGCTCTGTCTGGATCGCCGCGCAAAACTAGTTCCATCAACGAATCCGCTCACAAGATTGTAAATTGCCATCCACGGCGAACAAGAGCCTGCACGGAATTCCTTGTACAGCCGCCGCTTGACAGGACTACGGTGTACGCTGCCGGAGCGACACGGCCGACCGGCAATGGGGTCTCACGCGAATTTAATGCATCCTGAAGGCTGTAATTGGCCTCCACTGCTGATTGAATCCGATTGGAGAGGGTACCTCCATTAATGGCACACACTGTGTCCATGCTCGTACTCGCTTGGCGGTGCAGCGAGATGCATTGTCCGGCCGCCAACGCCCAATGTTCCCGCAAAGACGACAGGGATCTAAATCATTCCATTTCTCCGTGCATACTCGTACACCCACCCTTCCACAAGTGCCATGCCGCTAACTAAACTAATGAGTAAATAAATCGATATGACACAAAGAACCTGGCGGCGGGAGGCGTGCGGCGAGTGCCATGCAAAGTTTGCCTTAGTTTTTATCTCCGCTTACGCTAACCACAGGGAGCCGGTGACATGGCATGGCAAAGCCTCGGCCCGTGATGAGGTAATTGGAAGCCAGAGGAACTTTTAGGAGAATTTAAATGTTTCTCTTTTTTGTCGCTTTTGGATTTTTATCACCGGCTTTGTGTTAGCCGGGTCGCTGGTGCGGTGATGTCAATGAAACATAATGGCTGACGCATGCCGGTCGACGGTGGCGACAGTGGTGCTGCGGTGGCAGCGACGACGATGGTGGCGGTGCGCTGTTTTGGTTGAGACTTAATCTGCTTTGAATGGAGATAATACAGGTCATGTGTGTGAGTGCGACGAGAGAACTTATATGAGGGTTATTACGAGTTTGTTTACTGTTTTTTAATTCCTGTATAATGACTTTCGAAGAAGCGATGTCTGTTGTACAAAAACAAAAAAACTCTCTGGTGGCCGCGCTAATGATGGGAACTGAGGAAGAGAGAGATTTGTCGTTGTGGGCAATTTAGGTCCGGAAATTAGGTTGACCCTTTTGAAGTAAAATCTTTAAATTTGTCGGGAAAATGCGGCAAATTGTACTGACTTTAATTTAGGCAAGTGATCAAGTGAAATGTATGCCATATTTTTAGGTTACAATCAGGGAGAAATGAAAATAAATATTTTATACATACAAATCCAAAGTGACAAGTGTGAAAGCAGTAACCCTCCGTTTTGTCAAAAACTCGTCGATTACCAAAAGGAACTTATCACTAGGACAACTCGTGGGATAGTAGTTGATCCTTCTTCACTGGATCAGTCGAATGATCAATTTGAACACGATTGTGGTTGGTCAAAAAAGTGTTGCGATGTCGGGAGATCGAACAACTTTGTAGACATGAATTTACACTGGTGGATAACAAGTATGGTGCAATAAACTACAGAGTTTCTCAGTAAGGACAAAGCAATTCTGTATTTGAAAAAAAAAACAGAATAAATAACTACAATTTATTCAAAGTATAGTATCGAATTCGATCTTGTTCAAAAGACCACCTGCAGCATGTGTTGAAAGATCGACATTTATGATCCAATTTTCCACCAATATTCCATGCACATCGGCTGGAACGTTGTCAATTCGCGTTCAATTTTGTTGTTGAGCTCTAACGTTTCTGCTTTGTTGACAAAAACAATTGACGTAACCCAAGAACTAGAAATCCAGTGAATCTTGTTTTTGATCAGACCATTTCTCGAGATAACATGGCACCATCTTGTTGGAATCTTGTTCAAGTCAACCCAATTCTGGCCGAAAATAGTCTTCGAACATAAACATTTTTGAAACAGTTTGATTTTGTTAGGTTGTGGCCAAGATTTTTACCGAACAAATTTTCTCTTTCCTTTGAGCAGCATAGGATCCAATGGCTAGTCTCTTTTGAACTGAAGACTGTCACACATATTTTTGGTACCTCGACCGATGTTTGTAGATCTGACACAGGATCACTGAATAATGAATTCATTGTACACATTGTACATTGTACACACACTACACAATGTTTTCAGTAGAATTCATCATGAACAATAATGGCTAAAACTCCATAGCTTGGTCTAAACACCAAGTTTCTGAAATGGTTAAACGTCTACCAATCAAATTGGAAACAGGTTATTGAGATCAGAGGTTTCTCATCATACTTAATTGAAGTAGAGTCAGGTCTTCCCCAATGCAGTTATTTAGGTCCACTCCTGTTTGGCTTGTTTGTGAACGATATTCACGAAGTTCCAGTATTTTCAAAAAGCTTAGTGTATGCAAATAACTTCAAATTATCATCTCAAAAATCTTCTGACTTTTTAAATTTTCAAATTAAATTAAATTAATTGGTGCAAATGCAACCACCTTGAGTTTAGTATAGCGAAGTGCAAGTCATTTAAAGTCCACAACGATCACATCATTTAGAACTGTACGAGGTCTTTCAGCAAACGGAAGATCACAGACAGGTCCTTGTTGCCTGTTGTTGTCGGCTTTGCCGACGACATTGCTGTTGTCACAGTGGCGAAACATATAGAGGAAATGGAGATTGCTACGAATACAGCAATCTCTAAAGCTAGGAGGCTGTACTCATAACCACCAGCAAGAAGGTGGAATACGCGAGCTTCTTAGTTGGAGATGAGACGATTAGGTCCAAGGAGCCTGTGAAGTACCTGGGGGTTGTGCTGGATAACAGGCTCTGCTGGAACACATAAAATACGCCAGAGAGAACGACACGTACACAAGAAGCGCTCTCACGAATGCTCTCAAATATCGGCGGGCCAAGATATGCACGCAGAATCCTGCTCTCGCGGGTAGTCAGTTCGGTCCTAATGTACGCCACTCCAAACTTAATCAGATGATGACGTCAGTCTGTAGACTCTGCACAATAAGGGCGATCAGCGGTTTTAGAACCATCTCTGATGATGCGGCGTTCGTCATAGCAGGGATGCTGCCCATTGACATTCTTGCAGACGAGCTCAAGAGGGTACACTATAGGAGAACTTCGAATCGGCAGGCCGAAATCATAAAAGAAAAAGAACGGGCCACATCCATAGCAATGTGGCAAGCCAGATGGGACGTCTCCACAAAGGGAAGATGGACGCATAGGCTCATTCCTGTTATCGAGACTTGGACAATAATATCGGTAGTAGACTGTAACTACCACCTTTCGCAGTTCCTATCTGGACACGGCAGTTTTCGAAAATACCTGAACAGATTTTCAAACGACAGTTCGCCACTATGTCAACAATGTCCAAACGCCGAGGAAGACGCAGAGCACGCAGTGTTTGACTGTAGTCGCTTTGTGCACGATAGGCGAATGGTGTATCTACCAAGCCCCGAAAACATGATCCCTTACATGATGGAATCTGTAGAAAATTGGAATGAGCTATGCTCATATATAGCGATAGTCCAAATGAAACTACGGCAGGTCGAAGCAGAAAGAAATTCTCGTGAGGCCACTGTTCGGAATATAGCGTAAATCGCTAACCAGCCCCGCGAAGTAATACATAAAGGCATTGAGGAGAGTGGTAGAAGAGTGCAGGATGTGGGTTAGTACGTAGGCGTATTCCCGAAATCGTGGTTTGCGAATCGTGCATGCTGATAGCCCAGGCTATTAGTATCTTTAGAAGATTGCCACATCCTTAGACGCAACCAAAAAAAAAAGAAAACAAAAAGGCTCTTGTTGCTGAAAACCGCTGGACCAATCGGCAAATTGTTGGAGCACTGGGCGCATTCCGAACATGAAAGAATAATTGAATAATTGAATATCGACTTTGTTCTGTAGTGAATTTTTTTAATATAAATTTTCCATGTTTTTTTTAGATTTAATTTCGAAAAAAATATACGTAAACAAAACAAGTATTCAATAATTAAATCTTAGCATTTATTATACGCCACTCTGTATAATAAATAAGAACTAATTATTTTTAATAATTGAAATAACAGTGAAGTCTCACTTATATAAACCCTCAGTTATATAAATTATTCCAATATATGAACAGCCAAATGTATGTACTGGAATTCAGTTATATGAACTGATCCTCTAATAAAAGACTGCGCGCAGTTATGATCGTCGTATAAGTGAATATATATTGACATTTTTTGGAAGTTAAAACAGTTATTTTGTGTAGACAGAATTCTTTTACGTTTTCATTTACTTCATTTGCATTTGCACGTGAAAGAGTTATCGAACTTGAATTTACGAAAGCTGTCCAAACAAAAATATTTAACCTTTTCAACCGAGTTTAACCCAAAAAAATTTAAAATAAAATTAAATAATTTTAAGATTTGTGCATTAACTGGATTAAATAAATATGTAAATAATTTAATTTCATTTTTTAACCGTAAAAAAAAATTATCTTATACTAAACATGGTTCCAATCTACGAACTTTTGGGTTATATGAACTGGCCCAACAATCATTAGTTCATATATGTAGGTGAGACTTCACTGTAATAAAATTTTGAACATTTTACATGTTGTTCCAAAATTGTATTGATTTTTAATGATGCAGAAGTTCAAACCTCACCCTGTCACACCATCATTGACCATTCCATTTAGGATTTCTGATTTATTTTCTTTAATCCAACAATGAACATAATTTTTAAAGAATTTAAAAAAAACTGTAATGAAGCCTAATGAAGACCTTAAATCAGACTATTTCCTTTAAGTAGTAAAAAGGTGCTTAACTTAATTAATTGAGCACGTCTTTTGTTTTGTTTCCCGTTCACGTCTCGATTTTTTTTAATGGTGACACAACCTTCCTCTTTAAACAGGCTAATCATCATTCATTTGTTGACTGAAATATAATAAATTCGCTGCCAAATAATACTCAACAAAACTAAGTCGTTGGATTGTATAAACAATCCACTCCGAGTGCCATGACGCGTCCCAGAGTCCCTGAGCACGCAACCAAACCAGCGTAATCCAGTTTACCCCTTGAATGGAAAAACTTTCAAACCAATTAGTGCGATCCATAAGAGTTAATCCCAAACTGGTGTCATAAACAATCTTCTCCAACAGGGACACAATTAATTGAAATCAAAACTTCACCCAGGCGACATATAGCCCGCATTGAAAAAATTAATCAAGATTAGATATATGTATTTTTAAATTGCACCGTCACCGAAATCCAGTGGCTCTCCATTAGGAATACAAATTAATATCGAATCTCGGCGTAAAAAATCTGAGATATGCATGCGTGTGGAAGGAAGGAAGGAGAGTCATTCATATTTATGGACAGAAACCTACACGGTCCCTCGGTCCCTGTGCGACGCTCCTTGTGCCCATGTAGACATTATAAAAAGCAGCGCCATTCGGATTAATGATGGAATCATTTTCACCAATGTTCGGAACCGTGTTTTCGGTTTTTCTTTTTTTGTCTCTTCTTTTTCGGCAACGAAGGGCCCGACACTGGCCAAACGACCATCCGACCAAACGACCAAATGAATAAACGACTGACAACGAACGTGTTCTGCCGCCACAACTGCAACTGTTAGCTGGTACGGGTCGATGCGTGAACACCACGGGACGTCATTAATAACACTTAAGTCGCCTTCTATGCGTCTCGTCTGGCCTTCTTCCCTTCCTCCCAATCTGATTACCCACACACGCACTGAAAGTCAAACTGCTTGACTGCCACTCGGCGGGTTGATAATCCTTTTGTGACGATTCCCAGCCACTGTTGCCACCATCAACACCACTGCTAGTGCTACCAGTGCCTTGTTTTCCTTTCCCCGTGTCGTCATCTGTGACGTTGTTCGTCGAGTAAATTGCTTGGAAAATCTCACACTGAAACGTCTATGATTTCAGTCTGAGAGGGAAAACCCTTAAGTGTGTGTGGAAAATTGCTTTGCGCGCACAATGGACCCGTTCGTTGGTCGTTTATTAACTTGCTTGATTAATCTTAATTTTCAATTATGCGCGGTGATTTTGAGAGCAAAAACAAAAATGGTGCGCGGCGAGGCGACACACAGCCGAACCACACCAGTTTCTCTCCTTCGAGCCGGATTTGAACCAGCGACCTATGGATTTCCGCATTTTTAACTCATCTACAGTCCACCGCTCTACCAACTGAGCTATCGAAGGTTGTTGGAGGTGGTCAGCCGGTGGGCCAGCAGTCACATTTCCCAAATTTTCGGCCTCTAAAGCGGTTTGAGGCTGATAAGGTGGTCACCTTTCACTTCTGCCGTGGAACAGTGGAACGAAAATAGTTTTTGGTTTTCTTTTGCTGCCTTGATTCGTCTTCATCAAGTGGGAAGAGAAGAAATGAGAACTTGGAATAACGAAATTTATCACCTTCGATAGCTCAGTTGGTAGAGCGGTGGACTGTAGAAGAAACAAAAATGCTGAAATCCATAGGTCGCTGGTTCAAATCCGGCTCGAAGGAATTGATGATACATACTTTTTTTTTTTTTTTTTTCTTTTTCCCCATTTTGTAAACGGCGAATGTGGGAGAAGGAGAATCGCTTTAAACATCAATTGAGAGCCATAATCCATAACGAAGTGGGTGGCCGAAAAATCCTAACTGGCCGGCAATTTGTTTTAATAAATTATTTTTGCGATTAATCGAGATTCAGATTTTTGGTCATTCGCGAAACAGACGTTTCACTTGTTATCATCGGCATTTCTTATCGGGAAAGCAGTTGAGAAACCCATCAGTCTGTCAAATAGCCAAGCTGAGGCCCCTGTAAAGTTTAAGGTGGCGCTACAGTCCGGGGTGGACCTGGGCCTCAACCAACAAGGGTCTCCAGCCAGCTAGATCTTTAGCTAGCAGCCTCCAGTTTCGCACGCGCAGTTGGTTGAGTTCCCTTTCCACTCGTGTGCGCCACCTGCGCCGTCATTTGGGGGTGGATTCGAAGACTTCCCGGGCCGGGGCGTTGGTTTCCATTCGCTCTACATGACCTAGCCATCTCAATTGATCGTTGGATCTTCACCCTTCTGGCTAAGTCGATTTCGCTGAATAGCTCGTACAGTTCGTTCTTATATCTTCTCCTCCACTCACCCTCTATGTAGACGGGACCAAAAATCACCCGAAGAATTTTCCTCTCAAAGCAACCAAGAGCAACCTCATCAGCTTTTGACAAAGTCCATGCTTCTGCGCCATATAGCAGGATTGGGACGATTAAGGTCTTGTACAGGGTTACCTTGGCTGTTTATCAATTGCTTTCTTAGCCCAGAACCAAGCCAAGAGTTATTCTTCGTTTGATTTCAGCGCTGGTGTCATTGTCTGAGTTGATAGCGGTTGTAAAAGTGGGAGGAAGAGTAGATTGATTGGAAACAGGTCGGAATTGAGTTTATTGTACAATTTTTTCGAAAAGTACAGCATTTATGTATAAGTAAAAAATAATTATTGATTTTATAATTATAATATTTAATATGATATTTAATATGAATTGAATTTTGTATATACAGCATAAAAGTTTCTTAATTCAATCGCAAATCAGGGTTATTTATTAAATAAGTTAATTTTTCCAGTATTTAAAAAATCGCAATCATAATTTTTCCTCTTAAAAAACGAAAATTCATCGTTGCATAAACACCATCATTTCCGCTTTAACTGTTTCCTTCATTGTAAGAAATTCACAAAAAAGTTTCTATCATTTTTTCACCACTTCATGGAAAACGTACATAGGCTACTTTAATCTTGCCATTCCTGCCTTACTTAACCAAAAAGCTGAATGATAAGCGAAAAAGCAGGGCTTATTTAGGTCAGATATTCGCTCCTACATGCAACGATGACAAATGGTGGACAAGCCAAATCCGCGAGCCAACTAGTTGTATAGGGGCATGGGAGCAGTACAGAAGGAAAAAGTGGGATGAACACACTGGCTTGACCAAATAATGAACATTAACATTCGGGCTCCAGCTAAGAAAGTCTTCACATCCCAATCAACTGGTCCAAGCAGGCAGGAAAGATCGAACCTTTTAATTTGGGGAACAAGTGAACGCGGACATCAGTGATCGCGGGCACCAGTGATCGCGGACATCAGTGATTGCGGACACAAAGTGATCGCGAACACCAAATCGAATTCCAAGGCAACGCGCCCCTTTTTAGCTCATTACATTCGTCTTCTGGCAAGTTACATTAAGGCACCTAAAGTCGTCTCGTGTTTCCATATTTATATCCACTAACCCATTCATTCCATTTAACTCTGAGTTCTCCTCTGACTAAAATTTACCAACAAACCCTTTTTCCCTTTCCACAAGGACCTTTCCAAAATGAATATCGATCAACCAACAAAAACATAAAAGGGCTACACATCTACCTGCAGGTGTATCCTTTCGGTTACTTTGTAACTTGACGAGTTAAACACCAGGAATGTGGTTTCGTTAAGCCGGTTTGAGTTTTTTTTTGTTTAATTTCCATTTAACTCGAGTTGTAAAAAAACAAAATAATTTATTGTAAAAAAACAAACAAAGGATGCTTAAAATTATTATCTGTCGAGACAGACGGGAACCGCTGCTCCAGCCAGATGACTGGTTTCGATGAGATTTTGATTAGCTCAAGCCAAGATTTCGTATGCAAACAAAACCAATAAAAAATAATGGTTTTGCAAATATTCTACATAAATGCAAATTTTCTTCTTATTTCGAAATAAAGCAACAATCCCGACGGAATACTAAATAGAATCAATCAAGCTAATATCTTCATCTTGCGGTCGACTGGAATTTTATTCGTTCAGTGTTTACTGTGGTTTGCGTTACTATGAACGAAATTTAGAACCGCTTTTCGTAAGAAGCGAATGGTGTGTGTATGAACATCGAAAATAAATAAAGCCGGGTTTTGTAATCCCAAGAATTTCAGTTAATTAAACAACAAACCAAACCATTTGTTCTTGAGATAAGTTTTCAGCTGGCCACATACTGGCGACACGACTTGTTGACACAGCGGGTACATCATATTTTTCCCTTAGACTTGAACGGGAAACCTGACTGAGCAACAAAACGAAGACAAGCGCCCTAAGAGGCTCACAAAAGGAGATGGTGAAGTATAGTTTTCATTGCTGTTACACACTCAATGACAACCGCAAACTCTTGAGCCTGTGACGAAGTTTTCCAACTTACATGCAATTATGAGAGTGGGACTTACCTCCAAGCCGATAAGAAAAATAGTGCTCTAATAAAAGAAATAAATTAAAATCGCTTGGACCATTAATATAATAATAATAATAATAATGGCGGCGCTACAGTCCGAAGTGGACCTGGGCCTAGCTTCTCAGCAACCACTCGTGGTGTGCGTGCTATTGTTCTCTCACGAGTGGAGGGGACCTACAGTTTAATGCCGACTCCGAACGGCGAGATTGAGAAGCTTTTTCTAGACAGTTATACTCTTTGAGCATTGTCAGTGACTCGAAAGAGGTGGAGCCGTGAAAAATTTTTTTTTTAAAAATTGTTTGCCTGAACTTTTATTCGAACCTAGACTGTGAAAGTCTAATGCGCATGGGTCGACGCACGGACCCACACGGCCACGGCGCCCTAAGAGGCTCACAAAAGGAGATCGTGAAGTATAGTTTTCATTGCTGTTACAGACTCAATGACAACCGCAAACTCTTGAGCCTGTGACGAAGTTTTCCAACTTACATGCAATTATGAGAGTGGAACTTACCTCCAAGCCGATAAGAAAAATAGTGCTCTAATAAAAGAAATAAATTAAAATCGCTTGGACCATTGCTTTCCCATATTTTCAGCCATAAAATAGATATGAACACACAGCAGGGGTAGCGTACTGAGAAAAAAGGTTTCCTGAAAAGCAGCAAAATGATTCAAAAATTCACTGAATTGGAGTATGATTGCAAACTATTTGTTCCTGCTCACTTTAGTGTAAATTATGAGATCAAAAAGGCTTCACAAGAAGATCCTAAAATAAGCAAGAAAGCCTTAGAATTTAACAAACCTGACTTACGAACTTACTAGTCACTCAAGAATGCATTTTGTGAAGATCGTCCATGGTCGGTTCGGTTTGAGGCTGTCCGCGAACGGCTCATGCGAGATATTCAGGTGACATATAACAAGTTTGGAGCCTACTTACATTTCACATGATTTGGCAAACCCATTTTTTAAAGACCAAAAATACAACCAAATGATAGCAGTGGACAAACGGAATGGTGCTTGTCATGCAGAAATCAATTGGCAAGCAGCACTCGCATTTTATTTTCAGAACTAAGTGATACGTCCACAAATCTAGTCAATTTACGGAAAAAACACGGTGTTGGGTTCCGAGTGCGAGCGGATGAGCTCTCAAAAAATAGAATTACTTTTGCGACTATGTCCCATCCTTTATTGCTTTGGATCGCTATGTACTTCAGCTTGAAAAGTCTTCAGCAAATAGGAAACCAAGCTTTTCAAGGAAGAAGATGAGGCACCGGAAAAAGCAAATAATTGCTGCTAAATCTAGATACTGGTTCAAGCTAAAAGGGATCTTGATCAATGGTCAACCTAGGTCGCAAGAATGTACATATTCTGGTCGAAGTTCTTATCAACCACTGTGCAACAGGCCGACTAAATGGATCAGACGAGAGGGATAAGGTATAGAGAGCTCGATCCGGAAAATATGAGGGGAACTGTGAAGCATGGTATTGGTTCTGTAATGGTTTGGGTGTGTATGGCGGCATCTGGGGTTGGCAAGTTCGTTTTTATGGACCCGACCATGGATAAATACTCGTACTTATGCCTCAACATCCTGAAAAAACTATTTGAAAGTACAAAAAAATTTGGTTTGGATAGATAATATTTCAGCAGAATAATGAGGGAATGGCTCCTGTAGAACATTAGAAACCCACTAAATCCTAATCTCCTGATATGAATGTAGTTGGGCACCTGTTGGATGCCTATGGCAATGAATGTCATTTTGGAAGCAAAGAATATGCTTAAAAATCTCTTTTGTGATGTAAATTTGTTGGTATATTACTTTGAATGTGATTATTTTAATTGCATTTTTGGTTTCGTTTCTTTTGCAAATGAGCTTATATTTTTAAAAAACATTGTTTCATTTTGTTTTCATAAATTTTATTTGAATGTGAAGAGACGGGTGTATACTTACTTTTGGAATTTACTCTATGTAAATCTGGTTGTTGGCGGTCTTACTTATCGCCGGAAACGAACGGGTCTCAAGCTGGTAATTCCTCTTTTTCCATTGTTAAAGGCACAACGGACTAAAATTACTTGTCTAAGCGAACCGCGACTGTAAGCTGTTAGGTCACCCATAAGCTTCCTTTTTCCCGTTTTGTAACCCTACCCGGGGTTAGAGTTCCGGTGGGGCATCTTAATCCTAATCTCCTGATATGAATGTAGCTGAGCACCTGTTCGATGCCTTCGGGAATGAATGAAATTTTGGAAGCAAAGGATATGCTAAAAAATACTGTATATCTCGTTTTTAATGTTAATTTTTTAGTATATTACATTGAATGTGATTATTTTAATTGCATTTTTGGTTTTGTTTCTTTTGCAAATGAGCTTATGTTTGTTAAAAATTGTTCTTTCTTTTTTTTCATAAAATTTATTTGAATGTTGTGAAGAGACGGGTGTATACTTATTTTTGGGATTTTCTGTATGTAAATCTGGTTGGTGGCGGTTTTAGTCATCGCTGGAAACGAACGGGTCTGCAGCTGGTAATTCCTCTTTTTCCATTGTGAAAGGCACAACGGATTAAAATTACTTGTCTAAGCGAACAGTGACTGTTAGCTGTTAGGTCACCCATAAGCTTCCTACGGGACTACAGGACGAGGAAACATTTTTTTTCCGTTTTGTAACCCTACCCGGGGTTAGAGTTCCGGTGGGGGCTGGTGTGTCGATCCACTCGAAAGAGTCAAAATCAGTGACTCGAAAGAGGAGGAGCGGTAAACAGTTTTGTTTAAAAAATTGTTTGTCGGAGCTGGAATTTGAACCTAGACTTGGAAGTTATGTCCGTATGGGTCGACGCACAAACTTACACAGCCTCGGCGCCCTATGGTTGACATTAGCGCAAAATTAAGCTCGGAATTATTTCTGCCAATCGTTCCATTGAACTCAAAATGTATTAAACTAGAACATTGGTCGTATCAAACAAAAATTCTGCCCATAGTCGTGAGTATTGATAGCGAATGAATTGAAGGTATAAACCAGGTAATGTGTTATGGCTTCGTCTCAGACATATCCAAGCTTTTATAATTCAGCGCTTAAGAAAAACAGATATTGTCTATGGGCACCTCAAGACAAAATGTTTTTGAGTCCACTCCAGAAGGACAAATAATGGAGGAGGAGGACATATAAATTAAATATAGCGATGTCGGCAATAACCCAAGTAGAAGAACTAGAGCTTAAGCTCCGTAAGAAAATTCAACAAAAAGTTGGTGATTTTGTAAAACGTATTAGGAAACATCTGGTGGTTATTCATAAGATCATTCGTGACATTTCGCTAAAACCTAATAAGACCCATTCTGCATCACTCCACGGCCAATTTCCAAGTTCCATTCTCAATCGAATTCGAAACCAATTACAGATTTCCCTTCCACTCGCCGGAATCTCCAAGGCATCATTAAGACCAAGTCATGACTACAGAACCTTAAGCAATCAAGCAATTCCAAGCAGGTACATACACCCATACGAATGAACGAACGTCTTGCAAAATAATCCCTTTCACATCGTTAAACTCCACTCAAAGGTTGCCTAAGCACTCTCTCAACAGAAGTCCCCAGACGATCCTTGGCAAAATTGTGTAATCATGATGTAATCCGCTTAGCCTCTTCCTGAGAAAGATATTTGAAGGAGAGAACTAATAATTATGAATCCCTCTGTACGAATGAATGTCTCGCATCGTAAAAACCCGATTTCTCCTCGAAATCATCATCGAATGTCACAGACTACCCGCTTGCTGTTTTCCGAATAATTAACTCGTAATCAATTCAGATACCATCAAGATTAGCCAAACCCCTCGCCACGGATACACCATTCGCTCGTTCGGTATCCGCATTCGATTAGCTATGTAGTTCCTCATGTAAATGAGGATTCATGCTGAGAAGGAAATCGTGGTTATGGACTTCCCAATCGATTTGGTTTACGAGCACGCGATACAGCGAGCACAGATAACTACCTGCGCCGTGTGAACAACACCCACTACGGTGCAGTCGCTTGCAAAGCATTCGTTCTCGTTCTTCGTCTTTTCCGCCGTGATGAGGAACAGCAATGGACGACGCTGATCCATCAATCCGGCACGGAACTACAGTCGGCCTGACCAAATATCCGAATATTGACACCTCTGCTCTGCGAAGGAGGCTGCTAATTGGTCCGATTGCTACCTACCTGTGAGGGCTTCACACCGCCGCCGCCAGCCGTCGTGGATGACTACCCTTAACCCCTGTTCGCTGGGCTGCTGCTCAGGGACACCAGGGTTCGCTCGAGTGCACGATGCTCGCATAAATCCCATCAAATGGGGATATAATGCCCGAGTTATAACTTTTTCGGGGCCGATAATGGCCGTTGGCATACATTTGTTTATTTAAACAATTTTCGATTTCGTTGCGCGGCTTAGTCGATAATTTAAAAGTTTTACGAGCGCGTCTCACAAGGACGTCTCGTCGCCGATGTGGTCGCTGTTGTCGTTTATTGTCGTTATTGTCGTCGTCGTCGTCGTCATTCAGCAGCTCAAAATCGAAATCAAACAACCAGTTTCGTTGCGTTGCCACTGCTGCTGTCACCGATCGTTGTGTAGTCGTTGTGGTTGTCGGGTTGTCGTCGATCAGACTGGGGACTATCACGGACGTGGGCACACATAACTCATGTGCAGGCATGAATGCCCCGCTCCGGAGTCGCTCGGAATGCCCATATTTCAGATCGATTCTGACGATAAGATCTTTCTCTCTCAAAATGCGAGCTGTGTGAATGCAGTGCAGCACTCGCGCGTGATTTGGAATTTATCGATGGGGAAACGGACTGACATGACGACGACTCGACTATGCCGGCACGACGAGCGACGGCAACACCAGCGACAGCGACAGCGAGAGCGACGAGGAACAGCAAGTCGAATGCGAGCAGCGTGAATTCAAAGCCGGATTCACATCGGAGAGCTAATTAGATATGGCGTTCAACTTGCATGCAGCGGACAAGTACGGATGGTGTAGATACATTTTTCTGCTCTCCATCTTATTGCTGTTTTATTTGTCATTTCATTTGTTTAAGCAAATTAACCCATCAGACAGAAAGTTAAGTGCCAGACGAAATGTGCATTTCGCTCGCAATAAATCTAAATGTGGTGTCGTGTGTTCCCCCCACCTCAGCCGTTTTGGCACGAAAATTGATGATGCAGTCGGTAATGTCACGGCGGTACATATTTAGTCGGTTGTGGTTAATTTGTCGTTAATTCCTTGCGTAATTAGTTGTAAGCTTTTTTTTTGTGCTGACACTGCATTGGTAATAAATTCAGACAGCTGAAGGTGGTTATTTTTGGTCGAAAAAGTGATTAAATTGTCGTAAAATGCATTGATGTGAGTTTATAAGGATTTAAGCGATTTCGCGGGGAACGAGAACAGCTGCTGATGTCATTGCAAAAAATGAATTCTGTCGTTTATTTGCTTGAGACAATCTCTGGCGGAGTAGGTTGCGGTTTAGACTATTTTGCAAAATTGGAATATTTTGGGTCTAACGCAATCGCTTCAGCACAGATTTTGTGATATTTTTTAACTTAAAAATGATCTATTTGTTTGTGCTTTTCTGGGCATATACGGATCCGCATAACGCAATTTCTGAGCATTTTCCTATCGCACCAGAAATATTTGGTCTAAATTAATAAGGCGTCTAAATTAATTAAACGGTCGTCACAACACAATGGCGCCTAAAAAGTATACAGCTCAATTTTCAGTCACGGAAAAAATTGCTAAAAATTCAAAAATTAATAATCCTTATTTCCTGACAACATCTGTCGCCGGTGAAATAGAAGTATTGGCTCAACAATAGGGACCCAAAGAATGTACATTGCTTACAGAGTTAAAAATACAGTGCCTCACAAAAGTATTCGGAATTATGTTTTTTCCTGGATTTTAGTAAGTACCTACTTTTAACAGTATTTTATTTTTAACAAAATGGGTTTCTGCAATGTCCAGTGCTCACATCGGTGTGTCCAGATCCGGGTATCATTAAACGTTCTTCGAAAACACAGCTATCATTGCCTATAAGCTTTTAGGCACCCACATACGTATGAGTAGTTATCACTAGAAACCTCTGCCTGAAAATATTTGGCTCTTGATTGTCGATCGTCATTGATTTTTGTTAAAAGCAGCCTCTGTTGTTCGAGGCGTAAAAAGAAATAACACTAAAAGATAAAGAAATATAAAATCACCCTGTTCAAAAGTAGTTTTCGAACATCAAGCCAGCGGCATCCATTTATTTAAACTTTACCAAAATTCTTGTTGGACCATCTGATCAGGTGACTGATGAGAAGCCCGGCTTTGGTATAAATAGAAGAGGAAATGTATTTCTTTCCCTTTCTTCTTTTTGCATAAAAATAAAAGCAACGTACTCGTACAAGTGTGTTTTTGTTTTCGCAATCGCCCGTTTCCGCCCGCGTTTTACACCTTGTAGGACATACCCTCTTAACAGAAATAACACCTGTATTTATATAGGAAAGCTATATATATTCTCCATTCTTCAGTTGGCGCCACAGTGAACCTGGACCTCAAAAAGCCTTCCTCTCAAGGCAAGTCGAATTTGACCTTATTAAACCAAACATCCCACAGTAAGACATACTGACAAAAACTTGAAAAAAATAACCTAGACCGGCTCTGAATGTTAAAAGCAATAAGCCCATTTGTAACACACACATCAGAAACGATAATAGTTGAGAAACCGGGAAAATCACTAAAAGACAAAAAATCGTCCAGACCAATCCAATCAGTCACTGAAAATGACGCCTTATACCTTCATCGATCTCCAGTTTGGGTTCCGTACCAAGAACCCCACAATTGACTAAGTAGATAGACTTACTAACAAAATCGAAAAAGTCCTAGAAGAAAAAACTCTGCTCGAACGCTTTACTTAACCTCTCCTACACCTAAGCTAAGTGGGCTTCTTCCAAAAATTATATCTAGTATTTTACACTAAATAGAACCTAAATACACTGCGTTTGAAGAAATCGCCGCTGGAATTCCGCAAGAGTGTGTCTTTGGTCCAATATTATTTTTTTTTATTGACACTACTATGAGTACACGGTGTCTCATAAAGTCTTCAAAATACTTTTATCAAGCTACGAAAAAAAAACTCATACCACTCGGTCACCAAACTAGGATATAACTAGCCACGGAAAATATAAATGTTTGAATTTTTGAGTTAGGAAATCACAGCTAATAATATTAATAATGGCGGCGCTAAAGTCCGAAGTGGACCTGGGCCAAGCTTCACAGCAACCACTCTTGTTGTGCGTGCTCTCACGAGTGGAGGAGACCTACAGTTTAATGTCGACTCCGAACGGCGATTTTGAGAAGTTTTTTCTAAACAGTTATACTCTTTGAGCATTGTCAATGACCCTAAAGAAATGGAGCCGCTAAAAAAAGAATTTTTTTTAAATTGTTTGTCTGACCTTGGATCCTAGACTGTGAATGTCTAATGTACATGGGACGACGCACGAACCCATACGGCCACGGCGCCCACGGAAACCACGGAAATCGCAGCTACCCGTGACCAAAAAAACTCTCATGGTTATAAGCGGCTTGCACTGTTCCTAGTTTTTTGTTAAATTCCTCTCGGCATCACCAACGTATTCGCTAAAACTTGTCATTATTCATCTGCCGCTTATATGCAATCTAGAAGCTATTTCCCCCAAGCTTCTTGCCGTCACCAAATTACTAAACCTAGCTATTCGATGTAACAAATTGGCCATATTGGCCAGTCCTTTAGCGACATTGTCTTACGCGCTCTCATAATCTTCTGTCCTGATCTGGCCTCCTTATTCATTGGATGGTAGTGGAAGTAAACTACGTACGAGACTTTCCTCCGCCCAAGGATCTACGACATCAGGAATAATGTCCAAGAAAGAACAGGGTGATGTGATGTGATGGGGACATTCATGCTACATTAGCCACCGAAATATAATACTTTCCGTTCCGGGTAGTAGCTGTTGAGTATTTTCCGTAACGTTATATTTATTATCATATCAGGATGAGTAACTTCCACATAGCGCCAAGGAAGTTCATTCCATCAGTTTGTGTTCGGGATCGTATTCTCTCAGACATTATCCAAATTTCATATGTGAAGATCAACATAAAAACCGAATTGCAGATCATTGCCTTAACTTTGACACCAACTAAGCCAGTCCTACAGAAGCGCTCAGCATAGTTCCTTAAATCCCTCGTGAAAATAAACTCCAAAAAAATGTAACTCTTTGACATCTTCAACAATTGCATGCAGAGAAGATTTATGCCGATTCAATATTCTCTGTAGCATTAATCTGTCTGTCCTTCGAGAAAAAAAACGCCGGCGTTCCTTTTGGGAGAATGTCTCGAGGGATAACGGTCCAGACCAGCATATTTGACACCTTTCACCTTTGCTCTAAGTCAAGAAGACTCTCTGGATTTCTCCACAGTTTTCCTCTGATTTGGATTCCTCGTGTGAATAACTGAGTTTGACTGAGTTCACACACAGTAATGACCCAAAATCTCTTTTCCTCTGCTGGCCAATACCTGGCGCGGCATGTGAGACGCACTTTCTTCTTCCTCTAAGCAAAATTTACAAACATCATCCTTAACAAGCCCTAGCTTCTTCGGATGAAGTAGAATTCAGCTGTCAACTAACATTTGCTTTCGCAGAGAGCGATTCACTTCACTTCACGCCGCGTGTAGACAAAAGTGAACGAACTTTCCCAAACTATGCGAAGCGCTTATTATAGTCACAGTGTATAATTTTTGTGTGTCCGCTCGTTTACTTCGGTTCTCTTAAGTTTACGTACGGCCATTATAGATACGACCATTTCCAGATTAATCACCTTCTTTAGTTTGGGTTGGTTGGTTCGTTTCGGTTCGGGACCATTTAGCTCTGGGGTTGAACCCTGAGTTGCTCCGATTTTTGGTACAAAACAACCGCACTTTTTTAAGCATACTTTGTAGACCGTTGATGTTACCCTCGCTTGAACTTAGAGTGCAAACACCTAAGCTCCGGTACTAAATAAAATTCCAGACAGCGTACCACCCACCACCCCCTTCAATATCAAATGTCATACGACCATGCCGAAATCCAAATCCACTCATCTACACCCTGCTTCTCAGCATCCAGGAAGGACAAATTTTTCTCCGAAAATCCAATTGTCTCCTCTTGCAGAGAATTGCTGTGTCTACCAAGTAAAGAATAGCTTTAATTCGACACGTTTCATGAGACCGGCGACTCCATTGAGCCATCCCCTCTTTTGAACAACGGAAAGCTGAAGCATTGACAAAGTGTTCCATTTACAATTGATCGGTCTTATCCATTCCAAAGTTTTCTTTCCCTCCCAAAGCAGTTCCAGCTCCCACGAGAATCACGCTGCCGGATTGCTCGTGGTCGTATATCTTCCCCGGGTGCTGGGTGGTTGCTTAATCGTATGAATTGGCTCTTTGTTTGGCTTGTGTCATTCGTGCGGTAATCCTTTAAGTAGCCCAGTGGGGCCCGGCACTTAATTTCGCTTGACATCTTTGGAGAGCAGCGCAGAGACTAAGTAAAGCAGACATCAATTTAGGATTAAGCCACTTATCAGCTTATTGTGATAGATACCGCACGGAGACAAAGCGAAGGTGTTCTACAAAAATGCACAAGACACAATGCGATTACAAAGAACTGGAGGAAAAGGCGCTACAAAACCACAGTTAAAGACGTTCCCATGGGATCGCAGTTGTGCTGAACGCATGGGCGCTAATTATTCAATTGTTCATCAAGTAATTTCAAGCCCGGCAGAGAGGAAACCATGAACGGTGTTTTCCATTCATCAGTCCGCACTGAAATTATCTTTCTAACCTCGTTCACATGACCAGCAGCAGCAGCAGCAGCAGCAGCAGGTAGTGGTACCTCGGGAGTCGGGACGGGACCCCTGTTGGAGCTTATCTGGCCCATGATTGATTGCCTCTGTGGGTCAGAGAGAAAAACCACTTCTTCTTCGGCCGGCATTTTGAAGAAATATTTCACACATGTCTGCCACGCCTTTTGTTGGTGCCCAGCGGAGTATCAGCCGACTGGCCATGGTTCGCTGGTTCACATTTATGCACAGAAAATGACCACAATGTCGACAGTTGAGTGCGTGAACTTTTTATACTTTTTTTTTTGTTGCACGAGTGTAATTTTGTTTTGTTTTATGTCGTGTTGCAGTTGTGTTGTGTGTGCCAGCAGACAGGAACGCAGGGTGTAAAGAATTTACATTGCACAACATTGTGAGGTTATGGGACACGAATGGGACACAGTTGATGATGAGTTTACCCTGCAAGATGGCGTCGTAGAATGATAAATAATTTGAGCCTTTCATTGACTATATGAATTTCAGCTTTGTTGGGGCGGAAATTAAATTTTCAGACGTGCAATTTATTATGTCAGCAGCATTGTCTGTCTTTTGATGGGAATGCTTTGTTGGATTCTGTTGAAATTTAAGCAGTTACGTGTCGCAACTATTGACAGACATGAAGTGTCGAATTTCTGTATCAATTACTTACCGTTGTCGTAAAGAACTCTGGAGAAAATGATTCTATAAGATATGTTTAAAGTTCATGCTATCTGTGAAATATGGTTCTATTCAAAATGTCTGCATGATCTTCAATTTCGTGTGATATTTATGACTTATCCTACAGTAAGCACTATAGCCTACAGTTAAATGCCGGCTGCTAAGTGTAAAGTAGGAGAAGCTTTTTCTAGACAGTTATACTCTTTGAGCATATTCAGCGACTCTAGAAGGGTGGTGCCGTGAAAATTTGAAATGTGTTTTTCGGGAATCGAACCCAGAGTTTCAAGGATAATCGCGCTAAGTGAATTAGTTTTTAGTAAAAATGTCCCCCATACCATTATTTTGGATGCCATCATTGAAGAACATCTACATTCATTGGTTGGAAGACTTAAGGAAATTGATTTTTAAAGACATGTCTTTACTAACGTTGAAGGGTATCTGTTGAGCTCGAGAGTGGTGATTCTGCAATTCTGCAGAAAATGTGTGTTTTTAGACCAGCGACGCTAGGATGGTCTTAACCTGAGATAATGATGCCTTACACCACTAACAGTTCCGAGCACGTTGGCTCCTACCTACTTGCAAGTTCCATCCTCGATCATTTATTCATGATTCAGTTTTCTTTTCTCTCTCACCAGGATGGTGAGATTCTTAAGGGCTATACACATGAGCGGCGAACTGCGAACTGCAAATTGCGAAATTCACGAATTTCGACACTTCATTCACATAGAATTCTTTTTAGCCGCCGGTAGCCGCGAATTTTCGGTATGAAATTTATTTAAATTTGTTTTTTTAAATTTAAAAAAAAATTTAAATTGTGCATCGTGAATTCAGTTTGACAATTCGCAAAGGGAAATCGATAATTTTTTTTTAAAACAATATTTTTTTAATTTTAATTTAAAAATATGTTATAAAAAAATAAATATACCATTTGTATATACACATTTTTGTGAGACCTGAATGGGTGCGCATATGCTGCCGATATTAAAGATTTTTCCGGACAATAGAGTGAATATTAACAAAGTACTTGCAGAATGCCGGATACTAGAGGTTATTGCAGTTTTGGATAAATAAGTTTTAACTGCGATTCATCCAATCGCGTTCTGGGTCTTTTAGTTTTCGATAGCATTTGCCAACATTTTCTTGTAATGAACTTAATTTAAGAATACTGTACAAATTTGACATTTCGTTAATTTTCTTAGCAATGTTTTAGTTGGAAACCTTAAGGGACAACTATAATAATAATAATAATAGCGGCGCTACAGTCCGAGGTAGACCTGGGCCTAACTTCTCAGCAACCACTCGTGTTGTGCGTGCTATTGTTTTCTCACGAGCGGAGGGGACCTACAGTTTAATGCCGACTCCGAACGGCGAGATTGAGAAGCTTTTTCTAGACAGTTATACTCTTTGAGCATTGTCAGTGACGCGAAAGAGGTGGAGCCATGAAAAAATGTTTGATGTTTTTTTCGAGATTCGAACCGATGACCTCGAGCGCAGGAGTCGACGCACCTACCCACTACGCCACGGCGCCCACAACTATAATAATTGTACGAAAACTTAAGCTTACGTCCCAAGCAAATGAAAAGTAACCAAAATAATTGAATAATTTCGAAGTGTCTAAAATTGCTTCTAGAAACTTAAGGACAATTCAGTCGTAAGCAAGCATTTACATACGTTGAGAGTGATTCATTTCACTCTGAGCAGTTATTATAGTCACAGTGTATCAGTTTTGAGTATTCGCTCGGTTAATTTAGTTGTCTTTAGGGCCTTACAGTTGAGATCCTTCACAATTATAAAACATGCTCTAAAAAATAGGGACTGTAAATCTTGCAAATAGATTGTTTTTTGTGACACTAAAAATTCAATATAATTCAAGTTTGAAATTATGATCTGGAAATAAATTAAAGGATCTCCCAATCCCGATGTGCTTTTTGGCAGCCCAACCCAACGGCTCTAACCACAAAGATTGTCTGATCATGAGTTGTTTTTGACGACTCTTTATTGAACATAAAGTTCATAAAAATGTCCTTTAGAAGCTATTGATGATCTGTTTCAATCACGAAAAAGTTTATTTGAATAAGCGACCTGACTCCAAACGGCGAGATTGAGAAACTTTTTCTAGACTAGAAAGAGTATAACTTCTTTTGAGTATTGTCAATGACTCGAAGGAGGTAGAACC
Organism: Myathropa florea; assembly: GCA_930367185.1. Taxonomy (NCBI): domain Eukaryota; kingdom Metazoa; phylum Arthropoda; class Insecta; order Diptera; family Syrphidae; genus Myathropa; species Myathropa florea. The sequence continues at coordinate 5,860,155 of OV884003.1, read as the reverse complement.
GTAAACATTTTTTTTTTAAAATTGTTGCCTGATCCTGGATTTGAACTTAGACTAAATGTCTAGTGCGCATGGGACAACGCACGCTACAGCCCCCACGTTTACATTCTTTACCTCCATAAAAAATGAAGTATTGCCTTGGCTGCTGTGCGCAAGATCGTCTCAAATGAGAAGTTAACAGATGAATATTCGCCTAATGAAAATCCGTCATTTTTTGTTGCCATCAAGTGAGCCTTGGCATGATTCTGATTGAATTTCCTGTATTCAAATCTATCGTGACCATGTGAACAGTTAATGAACAATCAATCGTGTGACAAATGCTTCCAATAGAAGCAATTTAAATTTTGACACGAATTTCAATTCGATTCGTCTGAGGCCGAACTCAAAATTTTGATTTCAAGAAGTATCTAAAAAGCTTTCGAAATTTTACTTCAAGTGGAATTAAATTAATTTCAGTAATGCTTCTTTTTCAACCTCGAACCAGAGTATAATTTGAGATACAAAATTTCAAGAATTAATTGCGCCTACGAACAATGGTCTTTGCACCCATGCCGGACGTCAAGAACGAGATCGGACGTTACTTGGGCTTATTACCAAAACCTCAGCGCTTGAACTGGTATATCCTTTATGACAAAATCAGATAATGCCTCTCATTTCGGGGCAAACAATAGCAGAGTTATTAACCATTTTCCTAAAACCCCCATCGGCTTAGTGCCCCAACCGGAGCGTTATTAAAAAGTAAAGCTTAGTCAAATAAGCTGCTGTCGCTGCAAAATCCTTCAGAACAATTCACTCAGCAACATTGACGAAAGTATCTACCCCCATCATTAACTATTGTTAATCCAATTCCTGTTGGGGAGAACTTTAATAAGCGCAGTCAGCGTCCACCCACCGAACAAACAGCCGGCTTTACACCCAACTTTCATGCAACAACAATAGTCTCCAAGATTAATTGAAATTAATTACAAAAGTTCCAGCTGAGCGTCGAGCTAAAACTTTATTGTTTCATAACCTAGTCGGCGTAATACGAACACTGTGCCCCCTGTATCCACGCGCTACGTCTTCCCAACTGCCGCTGCTGCTGTTACTGCCATGCCAGAGCCGCTTAAAAAAAAAAAAAGAAAAAACTTGGCACATTAATTAATTCCGTGTGCCGTCTCGCCCGCTTTCCCAATTTGGCCCATCTTCCCGACCCCTGCACCCGTCAAGCAGCAAAACCAGCAACAACAACAAAAATTTCACATTTAACCACTTTCTGCTCATTATTCGAACGCAGCGAAGTGCTTACGCAACTCAGCATAAAAAACGCACACACACAGCAACAACGAAAAGGAGGAGGAATCCCAGCAGAGCGGCGGGCAAACAGAAACGAAACAACAATTTCACCGAGAAAAACTTTTGCCAACAATAAAAAGTTTTGCCTCGCAAACCCCTTGGCCTGTGCCCGGGGGCGTTGGGTGGCGGGCGACCCCCCAAAACCCTCACACATTCATGCACATACAGCCGACGGACAACGACAACGACAACGCCAACTACGACGGCGAAGAAGAGTACGCGACAAAACACGAGCCATAGCAAAATCGAAAAAACAAACATAAAATAAATGCAAAGAGAAAATAATAATAAAAAAATGCGACGTTGCCGACCTTCACAGCGGCTGCCAGATACAAAATTCTGTCGTAGATACGTGAAGACATTTTCACGCACACATCGCTGAGTGGTGGGGTCGTGTGTGTGCGTGGTTTGCGATTGAACGACAGTGTGTGCGCGAGGCGGAGGGAATCTGTCGCAGTGGAAAAGGTCAACCGGCCACGTTGTCAGATTTCATTGCTGTCAGCCACACAGATACACCGCACGCACACACTCAAAGTGTACTTGTTTTTTCGCCGAGCGAATTAAGCTCTTTTTTTCTCGTTGTCTTCAAGTCGACTCGCCGCTGCCGACTCTCAAGCCCGCTCGAAATAGAAGAAGAAATATTAGAGAAAGTTCGATTTTAATTGTTTTTCATTCGTCGTTTTTGGGTTATGCACAGCGACGTCGACGAAAAAGTGTCGTCCATCCACCACGTAGGGTAAGTGAGCGAGTGGCAGTCGTGTGTGCGAGAGAGTCTATACATGTATCTACGGGTGGAGGAATGCTAGATAGTATGGGATCGCTTGGGGGCGCAGGGCAGCACTTGCATAAAGTTCCAACTTGTGCCTTCTGTATTTGCTTCTCCTCGGTTCGGTTTCTTTTTTTCGTTTTGTGTTTTTATTTCGACGTGTTTTTATTTTGTTTTGAGTTTTATTCGGATTCGATAGGTGGCATGAATTATGCATGGGCTGCGCGCTACACGAGTGCGGTTGGCAGCAGTGGCAGTGCTGTTCTGTTGGTGTGGATTGTATCTGTGCAGAGAACGGTTTGTTTTTCTTTAGTTTTTCGAAGAATGAACGAAAAAAAAGAGAAAAATTATCCATTCAGTGAATATTGTTATATCTTTTTTGATGGTTGCTTTCGATTATGCGGATGAAAACAACAAACGATGATTGTGGAGACGCACGCACGACTAAATGAATAGATGAATAGCTGAATAGATACTAGATGGATGGATGTAGTGGATACGAATGAGTATCTGAGCGATATAAAGTCGCTGTGATTTATGGTGTTTTGATGTTCCGCGCCAGAGGAGAACCTTGAGTGATTTGGACACACTGGTAATGTGATTCGATGGTGATAAGTGCCACGAAATTGCTGTGCGGTCTGCAGCCGGTCGTGGCCGGTTCGCTTGGGGCGGTTACAAAGCGCTCTGTGAAATTAATAGATCTCGAGAAATTATCTTATAAATCGTCGGTACGCATATACCCTGTATGCACTGGCATGTTGGACGAGATGGAGAAGTGGAATACGATACGAGGGACAACGTGGAGGTCGTCCAATGTGATGTGTGTTGGAAACTTCAAAGTGAACACACACATAAATGCTGGTGTTCGAGATCACTATTTTTTTTTTCGTTTTTGGACGACATGCACATAAATCTGATTTTATTGACCCTACTTATGGTGAATTATTAATTATTAATTTGGAAAGCGAAAGGAGGTTAAGCACTACCATTTTTCAAACGAGCGACATACTGAGACTCAATTAAAATTCTTGAATAATTAATCTTCTCAAATCACAAGGCAATCTGTCGGTGTGTCAGTGGTTGGTTTGTTTGCATCCACAGTTCGCGTGTCGGCAATTTGTTCGAAGCATGACACTGCTCGATCTCTTGGCCTTAAAGCCAAACAAGTTCTAGGATTGTACATGATCACATACATACAAACATTGAATTAAAATAATTAATCTGATACAAGCATGGCTACGAGACAAAGCATTAATCAAAAATCCGGCACCTTGTGCGTTGGTGGGGCGGATAATAAATTGTGCTCACAAGACTGCTTTTTCGTTAACTTATTCAAGAATTTTTTTATTTTATTTTTTTGAATAGATACTGTTGCCTGGAATATGCGCCTGATCGTCTTGCACAACACTGTAAAGCCACAATTATATGATAATATGATCAGTTCAAAATGGAGGGCAACGAGTTGAAGGTTAATTCCAGGGAATGACCGGTAATATGAGTACATTTTTGTATGACAATGACAGCAAACGTTAATAAAAACTACATCAGAGATTACTTTCTTTATACAATTTCACTGCACTTCATCTCAACAACGATCCCCCAAGAAAAGTCTAAGCACCTACATTTCCCCAAATAGCATTTAGATCAATATTTTCTTAATGCTGAAAGATTTCGCCATGAATATCCGGTTGTCACTAAAATCGCATTCAGCAATCGGACAACACGTACCTTATTTTGCTATCACATGTAGCACAATAAGGTATCAACTCGTGAGACACTGAAAGGTACTCAAAAAGACGCCTAACCTGTAGCAAAATGTCAGTCAGTTATTAAACCGATATCAGTACTTAAACACACTTACAAAGCGCAAAACTGAAGAATGCATAGCAATATATTTTTGATCCAAATTTTGCCTCCTATTTTTCAGTTTTAACATAAAAAATGTGTCACTTACTGGGTTGTTTTTTTTAATAGAAAATCATAGTTCAAACGGGTTATTTCTTTAGATATAATAAGAATGTTATAAAAAACACAATTGAAACCAAAATAAATCGTTATTGTTGAACACATTTCTGTTTCATAAGAAAACGAAATGTTAGAAAAAATGTCTTCTACTGGAATGTTGTTCTCTTCGGCCCATTGTAAGCATATGTTTAAGGATCGAACTGCAGCTTCTGTTTTAACTTTCGATAAAAAGAGGGCCGGGGAAGCTCCACCTTCACTTTCATTTGTGCTCTTAATTTCTGTCGGATTGTCACAATTTGCAGAGGACTCAACGTTTCCGTAAAGCCAATCATGGATTTCAAAAGGAGAACATGCAAAAACACATGAATAAACACAAGAAGTTGCACTAATCGAGGGAACATTTTTGAAAAGTTTAAACTTTAGTGTTGCGAAAATCGAGGAGTTGCGCGAATCGAGGGTTGCGTTAACCGAGTTCGTACTGTAGAAGATTTGAAGCGGCAATAGCTCTAAAATAAAACAGTTAAAGACTTAATTATAAATATAAAAAAATGTAAAGTTGTTGCCATACGAAGCCATAAAAAGTAGATTCAAGTTCGTTAGATCGCAAAACACCGTTTGCTTTTTTTCTCTTTTTCCATTTTCCTGACTTCAACCACATTTTTTCTTTTCATTTCATCATAGACTAAATTTTAGCTTCTTGTGTGTTGTTTACCAGACATACTCGTACGTTGTGAGATTTCTTATTTACAAAAAACAGCATGACATTTCAATGAGTCCAATAACCGGCAACCTCCAATATCCGCCATTCTGTTTAGCAAGTATTTTGTTTTTTCCATTATTTTCATTATCCGCCACATTATCCGCTATCGAATTTTTTTATGGATGAATCGAAGGATTAGAGCTCATACCATCTTTTTGACAAAAAGGCGAAACAAAAACTGTAACGAAACATGTAACATGACGTCTGATGTGACACAAAGGACAATGACGGACCAAAAAAGGTAATAAAACGGGAATTAAGATAATAATAATGGCGGCGCAGTCCGGGGTGGACCTGGGCCTAGCTTCTCGGCAACCACTTGTGTTGTCCGTGTTATTGTTCTCTCATGAGTGGAGCGGAATCACAGTTTAATGCCGACTCCGAACGGCGAGATTGACAAGCTTTTTTGAGACAGTTAAACTCTTTGAGCATTGCCGGCGACTCGAAAGAGCTGGAGCAAAAAAAAATTTGTTTCAAGGATTCGAACCTTGACTTGAAAGTCTAGAGCGTATGGGTCAACGCACAAACCCACACGACCACGGAATTATAAAATCATACAAACTCATATTCTCAAGAAGGCTTTCAAATGTTCGATATACACTACATCTGTCAAAAGTAGCTCTTAAGGGCCAGCTATAATTGCCGTACGGAAACTTAGGAGAACTGAAGTAAACATCGAATACACAAAAATGGTTCACTGTGATTATATTAACCGATTCGATCTGTTTCGGTAAGTTCGTTCACTTTTGTCCACTTACGTGGGAGCGAAATTAATCGTGTGCAAATATCAGTTAACAGCTGAATTTTCCTTAAGTTTCTATAAGCACTTATGGACACATTGAAATTTGACGTTGTTTCTAGTAACTAGAAACTTTTGACATGAGCTTAAGTTTTCGTACGGCTGTTATAGTTGACCCTTTAGTTTTGCAAGGGCGTTTGAGCCAGTTTTACACAACCAGAAGCTCGCTTTGCCTGATGTCTTCTGATAACCAGGGTCAGAGGAACATCTTGTCCTTGCAGCTAAATTTTCTTTGAGACAAGCAGTTTAGTTCAAATAAAATACGTTAACGGACTCAGCTGATATGGATGAAATAGAATACTATACGTGAAAGGACTTCTCCTTATTAAGCAGTAAACATTTTTTTATGGGATCGTTGGCTATGCGCATACATAAATCGAAGATACGCTTCATCATGAAGATCATCGCAGAAGTGTCCAGTGGCTCAGTCGTGTTTTGAAGGATATAAAAAAAATTAACGTCTTCACACATTCACACAAAAATGGAAGATGAGGTGGAAACAGTCGTAAATCGAGCAGAAAATTTTATATATCGGTATCAAGGAGAATCCAATTTTATATTCAACCAGGGCGTTGGAATAACATCCGGAAGCGATCAATGAAAAATGAATAAATAAATCCAAGATTTCAGAGAAAATGGGGAGTAAAAATATTCTTCCCTTCAAATTTGAAAAGAAATTAAAAAAATAAATTAAATTATTCAGTAACAAATAAGAAACGGAGTATTATCGGGGAAAGCGGGATGTGTCCTGAGAGCAGTGCTGTCAGTATTTTTAAGTGGAATTTGTTTCCAACGGATAGGAAAAATTACCATTTCTTTCAAAATTTACCACTTCTAAAAAAATGTACTTGAATCGGACGCTATTATAGACTAAGGTACCATATAAAAATGAAAACAAATGTTAAAACATTTCGGACAAAAAAGGTAGTTCGCTGCTCTGCAGCACGCTTTTCTTATATCCTTTGGGACAGGTTTCAGCCACCCATTGAATTCAGGGTATTTAACCAAATGAAGGGATATTTCTTTCAGAAGAAGAATTTACCTTTATTGTATGAAAATACATTTTCACAAAATACGTGGAATGGAAGTTGGAAATTCCCACGAAAAGGTAATTTTACCACGATCTGGCAATACTGCCTGAAATACTCTATTACAAAGATTGACTGTTTGATACATTTTTGATGTTGAAGGTTGGTAAAGTTAATCTTTGAATCTGAGACAGTGAGACAGTGCAACAGAGGACGTCTACATCAAAGGTATGGAGAGGAACCTACTTGGCGTGTGCAATTGGAAATACAAGCGAAAGATCGCGCTAGCTGGAGAGGCTTGTTAGTTGAGAAGCAGATCCACCCCGGAATGTAGCGCCACAGAAAGAAGATAATTAAACGTTTGTATGGAATGCCTTGATGCGTCCAGTGGTTCGGCAAAAACCATAGCGAAGGATACTATCAAAAGCAATTGAATCTAGAGCCTGTATATAGGACAACTCAATTAGCAATGGTTGCGCTACCATACGAAAAGACTTGAAATCTTAAAATAGTTTTGGAAAATAAACAAAGTCTTTCCGAATTGCTGAATCCTTCCAATGTTGGGTAGGTACTCCATAAGAGTACAAATGCAAAAGTATTGTCTACGGTTCACACCTTTGCAACAATGACAACGTTTTTAACTGGATTTTGCTTGCAAACCTTTACCTTTTTTCCCAAAAAAGCTGGATTGATGATGGCTTAATGAGTACCTACTTAGTAGCAAGCCTTCGGTTTTGCCTTACGGAAGAGGAATAATTTACAAGAAGAAAATTGAAATAGCTAAAACAAAGCTCATCACCATTTTAATTAACCCGTTGGTTGAATGGTTAATGAGGTACATATCTGCATTCAATGGAGGCAACATCAGTTCAAAGTGAAGTTTTAAGGAGATATTCTCTAGAGAAGAAGGAGCTTTGCATTTTGAATATACGCTAAACAAACTTCAGCAATAACGAGACAATAGGGACAAGGATCTACCATTAAATTGCAAATAAATGGCCTACAATTTAGTACTCAATGAAAGGTTGGAAGGAAATTCGCATAGGACCCCCTTCTATTCCAAAGGGAACCTCTTCTCAACAAGACCAAAAATGTCAACTCACATTGTCTCTCAAACCTTGTATTGCTGAATGGTACATACGGGTATTTATGCAAAAATCATTCACTGTCCAACCACAATACCGCCACGATATGTGACGTGCTTTGCATTGTTGTGTTTGGCTCTGTCGAAAACCTTCCACCTTCGGCCATTTTGTTCGGCCAACGACAACGACATCGACAACGAACGACGACGAACAACGACCAACGACCAACCGTACAACAAAATTCGAATCCCAACCAACGTCAAAGTTAAATGCCGCCACCGAGGATACAACAAATACAATAAAAATGTACAAGAACGAACAGCCGACAGGCAAAGACAGCAAAGGCCACGAAGGTAGCAGCAACACCACCACCATACACAATATCCAGCAAAAGAACTGCCACAGCCAGCAGCACAACTCAACAACAACAACAATGTGAAACAGGCAAAAACCATAGGAAGAGGAATAATGAAAAATTACAAGAAGGGTTCAGATGAGGTTAGAGTTCCTCCCGGGCCAGCAGAATCCCACTCGTCTACGTACGGCAGAGCAGGCCACAACGAACAACGTCACGTCGAGGTGGTTGTTTCCCTTTCTATCCCACGCCCATGTCCATCCACGTTTCCTTCGCCGCGATACGAAGCAGCCACATGAAACGACGACGAAACGAAAACCAGAAAACAGCAATGGATACAGCATCGTGCAGACTGCAAAGAGAGCCAATGTTCCAGAGAGTACATCGGCACACACTGTGACGTGGAAATGGAATCTGCAGAGGATAGCAATCAACCACATTCCACACGCACTTTGTCCCGTTCTGTGCGCAATTTATTTGATGCCCATCCGTGCCCGCGGACCCCGTTCTGTTGCTTTATCAACCAGCACACATCGAAATTGCCAGGCCGAGGGTACTTTGCAATTTCTAATGTAATATCCTGTACGATAACCGATGAACACAAAAGGACGTCGTCGCTGCCTTAGAATTTACCACGTTTCGTTGGGTGGTTGCGAGCTACGCAGCCCAAGATAACGACGACGAACGGCTCTTAAAAGGTTTTCTGATTTTCTGCAAATGAATTGAACAGCACTCCCGCTGGGCGGCAGTTTGTGGGTGAGGAGGGGGGAGGACAGACGGACGGACGGTAGGCATTTGTTGAATGAATCAACTTCTCTGGGGGTGGAACTTCGGGGTTGATGTTTGCTCGGAAAATGCGACAATCTGATAAATCGAAGTGAACTTCGATTAGCACTTGATGAGTGAGAGCGAGAGGGAGGCGAAAGGAACTATTAAATTTTTGCAATTGGTAGGATTTCGAATTACGAGTGTGTGGGCGATGGGATGGAATGACGGCAGGGTGTTAATTTCCGCCCTTTCCAATGAGTTCGCAAACGCTTCAGCAATTTTTCTCTTTTCAAATAAAAATAGCAGATTGTTGGTGACGATAGGACTGAGAATTTATGTGTATCCTCTTCGAGGACATTGATTGTGTGGATTTCTTTTGAAATTGTGCTTGTGGAGGGGATTAGGAGAAGGGTTAGTTAGCTTAAGGTGGATGACCGTTTCCTGCCGATCTTTTTTTTTTGCCTTGAGATAAGAGGAGATGCATGGCAACCCTTCCGTGTACAAAGATGAATACATACAAACTCTTTTGTCAGATGTTGCTGACGTAAGCAAGACGAAAAGTTTCTAATGTTTGCATTTAAGGTCTCCCCCGGCTGCGAACAGGCAGGGGATAGGCTGCTGTTACTTGTTAGTGCTTTAATTTCACAAAAATTTGGCTGGGTTGTAAGCTCGTCGGCTTCTGATAGAGATTAGTTTCCAGGGAGAAAATGAAAAATGATAACCATTCGGTCTGTTAGCAGGTGCTTTCGTGGCAATCCATCGAGGATATAATGTCATGCGAAAATACTATTCATTTCATTTCTTTATTCTCCCGTTTTGATTAAAATGAGTGGTTGCTACAGGAACCTACCCAAGAGTCCTGCTCACATGGAGCATAGGCTGCAAGACCAATTCAGAAAATGGCGCTCAATAATTTATATTTTTTGCGAATAGTCCTATCATTTAAGGCACTATTATTTTTTTAACATGACTACAGTCCACTCAAGAAGTCAGCAGCCAGCTACAAACATTTTCAATGGGGTGGGTATCGGTTGAAACAACTGAACTTACACCCAACGCATCAGGTACCTACTTTTTTAAAGCAAAGGTATCTCCAGTTCAGCACACCAAACTAGTAGAGATCCTTGAGATCCTCTTGTGTGCGGAAGTTATAAAGTGGACGTTCTCTGTTGCGTTACAATGCAAAGGTATCTGTCGAACAAAGGCTTCCAGTCGAATATTCTTCGTGCCAGAGTAGAATTATTCATGCGCTCTACATGGTCTCACCATTCTAGTCCGCAGATGTTGCTGTATGTTCTATTTAATCGCCATCAATGCGAACAGAACCAAAGATCACAAGCAGAACTTTTCTATCGAAACGACGAAGGTCTTCTTCACCTACTTTCGATATCAGCCATACCTTTGCGCAGAACTGACCAGTTCTCTTGTAGAATTAACTGTTATATTCTATGCTACGGTGTGTCCAAATTCAAAATGGAGTGCACTCGCTTCCTCGCTTCCCCCTAAATAACAGGGGATATCCACCACATACTCTGTAGGTTTTTTTCTAATAAACCAATTCTGTGCCGATGTTTTCTTAGTCGACAGGAATCGGGAAATCTGATTTTTTTCCTAGGGCGCCGTGGCGTAGTGGGTAAGTGCGTCGACTCCTACGCTCGATGTTGTCAGTTCGATTCCCGAAAAAACAGCTAACATTTTTTCATTGACAATGCTCAAAGATTATAACTGTCTACAAAAAGCTTCTCAATCGGCATTAAACTGTAGGTCCCCTCTACTCGTAAGAGAACAATAGCACGCACAACATGAGTGCTTGCTGAAAAACTAGGCCCAGGTCCACCTCGGACTGTAGCGCCGCCATTATTATTATTATTATTATTATAATCAATAGGAGCTTAGACGTCCTTTCGGATGATTGATCTGACATAAAAATTTCTGATTGCCTGTAGCCAACGGTTGAGCACCAGTATTCCGGTAAATTGCAAGCCTTGCTCCGGACTGAAAGGATTCTTGGTAAACTGACAAAGAATACTAACAACCAATCAGCTCTTTATTATCAAATTGGCTGTCACTTCGAACAGTGCTGCCAGCCTAAAACCAAACTTCGCCAAAACATACTTTTTTTTGACGACATGTACAGTAAAAATGCTTTTATCCGAAATGCTCGGGGCCAATGGCCTTCCGGATAATCGATTAATAGACTAAATATTAACAAAATATTTGCTAAACAAAATGCCGGATATTAGAAGATGCCGGTTATAAGAGTTCCGGATAAAAAAGTTTTAACTGTTTTGTTTCAGAGAATTCTTTGGAGGTGTCACTTTGTCAGTGGCTGGAATTAAGTCGCTTATCAGAATTCTTCCTAGAGAACTGGTCAGCAAAATAATTGTCTACAATGCCACTGTGCCCTGGTAACCATCTGAATGTCACGCTGTTTAAGTATTCAAGTGTTAGTAGTAACGGTGGACCATCTCAAACTCGTTTGAATTTCATTTCACTTTAGTTTATGGACAGGATCACTATATACTATCAGTGTGAAAAGGTGGCGACATTGCTAATCGCCAAGTGACAGATATGCTCGACACACAATACTGATGGTATCGTCGTCGTTCAATTGTTGAAACATTTGAGAAAAATTAAGAGTTCTTTTGAGTTTTTTCAAAGATGAAAACAGTTGAAAAATTTGTGTTGTCAATAGTGTCCGACCGAAGGCCTGTTTTTCGGCCGAAGCCGAACTTCGGCTTTTTGATCACCTTCTGATGAAGCCGAAGCCGAAGCCGAATGTTCAGTCGGACTCTATTTGGAACATACTTTGCAAGTTGCTTTCCCATTATTTATACGAAATAACCCCAAAATGAATTTTTAGCTACCATTTTTGTGTTCTTTCTACCTGAAACCAGTACAAATTACATGCTTTTATACAGACCACTTAATAGTTTATCAACTTGCAAATGCAAAATCTTTTGATTTTAAAGCTGTATGTTCGGCCGCATTTGGCCGAAGCCGAATGTTTTGCCGAAGGTGATATTTCTACCTTCTAGCCGAAGGTGACCGATCCCGAATGTTCGGTCGGACTCTAGTTGTCATATCAAAGTATGCCTGAAGGTTTGTCTACTTATCGCAAAAACTGTATCTTTCCATAACTGAAAGCTGAAAGTAAAGCTTCATTTACGAATAGTCTCTGCGAAACAGTTAGTGACCAATAGTTCCTTTATTTTGAGAATCGTTCAAAGAGCAAATCATATCTGGCTATTTTTGAGCTGATGTCGGAAATGCATTTCATTTGGTTCTGATATAAAATTTGAGCGCGATGTCGTTTATGAAAACTAAACTCCTTAAAAAAATTATAAATATTATAAATTGATATCAATATCAGCCTGATTTATCTTCGACTTAGGCTAAAACTCACTGTAAACACGTGTCTTTACGGTATAAGGTTCAGATTGAATTTAAATCGTAGTTGTGTTGCACATTCAAGTCGTAGATCAACAAATGGAGCAGCAATCAACTATGAAAATCACCCCAGACATCTTCCCCAGTCATCATTGGTGGATGAATTTTTGGTGTTGGTTTATCCACACCTTTTGTGTAGAGTTTCATTTCTTTTAAGGGTTGTAAATCAACATATACGAGTGTGCATGTATACATACATACATATGTGCAATATGTACGGAGGTTCAATATATTAGAGGGATGATGTTTTTATGGCAATTAGTGGAAACAAGGCTTTAAAGTGTTGATTTAAAAGAAAAAGAGGGACAGCAAGAATAAGCTGTAGAAGCAAGGCCCACGTCCAACCCGAACTGTATCGCCACTATACTTAGGCCATTAAATTAGGCTAATAAAATAATACGAATTGTGCGAAACTCAAACAAACACCGGAGGCACAATCTTTCAAAAGTTTGTGCAACAACTAGCGTACGCTGACGATATTGGCATAGTTGGTAGAACACAGCGGGCTATCACATGTGCGCTCGCTAGTATCGAAACGGAAGATGTCAAAATGGGTTTAACAGTAAATGAGGGCAAAATCAAGTACATGTTGTCAACAAGAAGAGATAGACATCATCGTTGAATCGAACAGATCGCCACAATCGACAGCTATAATTTTGTCTACCTTGGCTCTGCTCTAAATTCAGACAATTACACCTCGGCAGAAATAAAACGAAGAATAACTATTGCCAAAGACCTTGATCACCCTATTCCTGCTTTATGGCGCCGAAGCATGGACTTTGTCAAAAGCGGATGAGGATATCCTCGGTCGTTTCGAGAGAATAATTCTTCCTAAAATATAGAGTCCCGTTTGTGTTGACGGGCTTTGGTGGAGGAGATTTAAAGAAGAATTATACGACCTGTACAGTGATATCGACCTAGTCAAAAAGCTCAGTCGCTTAAGATGGCTACGGCATGAAGAGCAAATGGATACCAATGACACTGCTCCGGCCCGCAGCGTCATTAAATCTAACCCATAGGGACGACGCAGAAGAGGAAGTCTTCGCCTTATGTGGCGCACACAAGTTGAAGGGGAACTCAACCGGCTGGCAGTGTGCAACTGGAGGCAGCTAGCTAAGGTCCGAACTGGAGCTCGAGAGGTTTATCAAATAAGGCCCAGGTTCACCCCGAACTGTAGCGCAACCTAAATAAGTAAGTAATAAAATATGAGTGTGGCAATACTCTTGAAGGAGAGACAGACAGGTAGGAAGGTTAAATTAAAGGATCGAGTACACAGCTGATATGAAGCAGTTTCAGTAGACTTTTTGAATAAAATATCTTTTTTTTCAGCAAATAACGGTTTTAATAATAATAATAATAATGACGGCGCTACAGTCAAAGGTGGATCTGGGCCTAGCTTCTCAGCAACCACTCGTGTTGTGCATGCTATTGTTCTCTCACGAGTGGAGGGGACCTACAGTTTAATGCTGACTTCGAACCAAGTCATCGCGGACGCAAGACAGCTTGGTCTAGACAACTGGAAGTAGTGTGCCATATATGAGAGATAGGTAGAGCTCAGGCCCAGTCCCTCCATGGGACGTAGGGCTGATAGGTAGGAAAGTAAGATTTCATTACAATTGTGATATCGAAACATTAGTGAAGAAAGATGGCAACAGAAACGTTTCATTCATTACCTTCCCCAAAATCAAAACGGACCTCGTTTTTACCAGCTGATACTTCAAACCTCTGCCGTACGTCGTCGGCATGGTTCCATGAAATTTGGGGCATAAACCCTTTCTTAGAAAGTGACTTCGATTTGCATTCAAAATCAATTGAGTTTTCCTTTCTCACAAACTGTGCCTCGAATATTAAACAGTCTGGTTGATAACAATTCTCTGAGAGTGCAAATGCCATTAAGACAGATATTCCATTTTGATTTTGTCTCTTTGGGTCTACAGTAGGTGTTACTTAGTCTGCTGAGACTACATATGCATCACAATTTTAAGGTCTCTGTTTCCACATTTTGCTTACAAAAGTCTGACTTTGGTGGTAAATTTTCAGTAATGATCGAGGTATGTGATGACAATGATGATTTTTATTTAATTTAATTATACTCTCTGTATTCTAAACTGTTTTTAGGAATTAATTAAACTAAACTAAAAACTAGAACGTGGTGACATTTAATGAAAAAATGAATAAATAAAAAAATATAAAACAGTATTTGCCTTTTGGACTTTCACGTAAAAAAAATGTTTCATTCGCCTGGCATGTCTACCTGTGACTGTATTGTGTTCACTTCAGAGCATAAAAGATAGAAAAAATAATAAAGATGAGCTAGAGCACAGCATCTGTTTAAAAAAATTAGCATCACAGTCTGTTTAGCAAAAACTTCGACAAGTCATATGCAATTATTTGGATTGTGTCAAAATCCTTCATCGAAGTTCAGCTGATGTCATGTCATTGCACGAGTATGAAAAGAGCGCCTGTTTCAAGAGTGCAAGGCTATTTGTCCGTGCTGCAACCACGTTGCATTGTGGAAAACGTGTAAAAATATATAAAATATTTTGTGGCATCTTGCTTTGATTACAAACATAACCTAATTTAAAATTACAATTGTTATTTTTGCTTGGTGATGTGGACGTCATTTTGTAGAGGGTTAGTGCGTCAACTCCAAAGCTAACAGTTCTTGGTTCGACTCCAGACAAAACAACTATTTATTTAACGTCATCATCTCTTTCGAGGCGCTGACGATGCTTAGAGATTTCAAATGTCAAGATAATCGTCTCAAACTTTGTTCTTCGGAGCCGGCATAGAACTCTAGGTGCCCGCACACCCGTAGACACCACAAGGGTAATTGTGCAAAAGTCAGATCCAAGTCTGCATGGACTGTATGAGAAGATGTTTCTACAAATAATTTTCAAACTTATTATTGAAGACAGACAGGTTACGAAGTCAATTTAATACTTTTCAGCCAGACAAAGCACAAGAAGATAAGCACGAGTAGGGTGGCTAACTCATGTCAAGGGGAATTTCTTCCTTATAGGCATACAACCCACATTTCATTATAAACAGCTCTTGAAGAAGTTCAACTTCACTTCAAACTTTAAAGCAATCTAAGAAAATGAATAAGCAGCAGATGCAGATTAAAATGGCCAGAACACGTCGATAAAATGGGAGACATAAAAAAAACGTTTGCTGCCAAATTCGAGAAGGTCGCCTTAGAGAAAACAGGTTAAGGATGGAAGAATTTTGGTATTCACAGGCATGTTCAGTTGATCGCTGACTACAGAAGAACCAATGCAGTAAGGGCGTATGGTGCGTCTTTACTAAGTAAGCATTTTGAATCAAATCTATCAATTTTGGTATTATAAATACTGTGATAAAGGACTAGGTTAGGTTAGGTAAATGGGTACATGGGTAAAATCCTCGTCTCACATTTGTAGGTCATAGTGGACCCATTGTGGTGGCCCAGGTACCTTTGTACCTTTCCTCCCGTATTGTTCCCCGATTTACTGCTTTATATAGGACCAAATATCCGATTTCTTAAATCATACGAGACCATGATCTGCAATCAGCAGTGAAGGGCAGTGGATAAATGAGGAACCGAACTGAACTGAGATTGCGCAGTCTAAGAGAGAGGAGAAATATTTAAAGTAAAGGCACAAAGAGAACGTTGGCCTCATGGGTGTATACTGATACTAACGTATTTACGTCTTTTGCCGTCATCTTCGAAACTACTAATGTTTTTGTCTGTATTTAACCAGGTCTTTGAATGGTGTACTTCAAAACTGTTGGCAACTGGACATCATTCTAAGTTTATATGATGAACTCGTGGAGAAAATTTGTTTTGGCTTCTTTAGGAAGCACTCGCATAGAACTGCAGTTCTCGGAAGGATCGAGATTTCTACGAATTCATGGGGACTTCGAAGGGCGATGTTTTAAAATTCATTCGCCAGTCCCTCGCGGGAAGGAATCTCGCGAAATAAATGTTTATTAATCAAGAATCTAATCTGAGACGTTGTGTGTAACAGCCGATGAACTTAGTCACTACGAAACGGGTGCTATTGGATGCATTTAGTAAGCTCTTAGCAACTTCTCCACCACGATCATTATGCCTAACAAATCCCAGATCTGATACGGAAACTTAAAAGAACTGAAGCAACCGAGCGAATACACAAAAATGATACACAGTGATCATAGTAACCGCTTCGTTCAGTTTCGTTAAGTTCGTTCAATTTGGGATACTTACACGGGAGCGAGTTGATAGCTGAATTCAGCTTAAGTCTTTATAAGCACATAGGTATGCACTTTAAAATTGGACTATGCTGTTGATCGTCGTAGGGCTATTATAGTTTGCCCTCTAGAGACGGTGATCCTCTGCTGTAGTGACCCACTGGATGAAAGTCGAAACTTCTTCAAGCTTATCCGCGAATTTTTTCAATTCGATCTGACCTAAAAACAAATTAGGACCCTACGACCAATGTCTTTTTGTCACAGATCACAGGACATTAATTTATTATCAGTTAAGTCGTTTATTCACAACCGTCTGATGTGTAATCAATTTCACAAACACCAGACGATTTACATGTCAACATTTAAGCCACACATTCCCCATGATTGATTAAGTAATTGTTTCAAAATAAGTAAGCTTCTCAACAGTCGACGACAGCACCGCAACAACTTTCCATGGAGCATGGCAAACCCAAAACCTCGTCCAAATCATAATTCATCACCATTCCTCCTCCATTCTCCCGAACAATTTTCCATCCAATTTGCGCAGCGAAATGAATTTCATTTCGTTAGTCGAAAATAAAACATGAAATCTGGCAACGTACCTCGCGCGATAAGTGCCTAAGCACTTGGGTTGAGTGGCAGAAGCAGATTTCACAAAACCTCCACACAGCGAAGCACAAAAAATTTCGAACGGGCCCGGGGCACCTCCGTTGCTACCTTGAATTGAAAAAAAGAAAAAAGTTTCAATTCAATTTTTTTACTCGTGTTTTCAGTGTTTCTCTCTCATTATTCTCCTCGTTCGCTTTATTTTCTGTATTTGCAAGCACGGGGAAAAAACTACGAAATGGGCTGGTGTGTGTGTGTGACAAACACGAACACTCGTGCAATAAGTAGTAAG
This sequence comes from Myathropa florea, assembly GCA_930367185.1. Lineage (NCBI taxonomy): Eukaryota > Metazoa > Arthropoda > Insecta > Diptera > Syrphidae > Myathropa > Myathropa florea. Next base: position 5,842,737 of record OV884003.1, on the reverse strand, counting down.
CTTCATCGTCTCTCGAGAGATTACCAAATATAGCAAAGTGGAGCAAAAACACAGCAAAAATCTTTCAGAGACAGAGAGCGCGAACGAGAGACTAGACAAAAATTGAGAGCCAAACAACAACAATTTGCCGTGAATGTCTCCAAATCAATAAATGTTCGGCATCACACGACCAAAAGCCGAAGTTTATGTGTAAAACGACGATGCGATGTTGGATTCATTCCAATTTCCATTTTGTGGAGACTTGATTTTAAGGAAAACAACCGTATCAAAATGTATGTGGATTTTTCTTTTCAACCGAACGAACGACGAAGAAGTAGGAAGCAACGAAAGAGAGGGACGGAGAAGGAGAATGATGCGATGGAGAAACTCATCGAATGAAATTTCATAAAAAGGGAGTGAATCGAATGAAGGGAGGCAGAGTGGCATGACAGAGGACAAGAATAATCAGACATCAAAATGAGTGGAGAGTATATTCAGGGTCTTCTGGAATGATTTCGGGCATGCGCGCTCGAGTAAAAAAATCTACGAACTGAACAAATTTTGAGTCAGGAATAAAGTGTATTTTTGGTTGGTCGTGTCTTCCGAAATATGCTAAATTTTAAAGAAATTCTAACGTCAAATGACGTTTTCAAGGTCATTCTCTCCGAATGTCATCTGTCACAGTGGACAAGTGTGTAGAGGGGACATTCAATTACTGCTGAGGACAATTGCCTTCGGTCGATATTGGCCTTGCCGTGCTGTTTCCCACTCTCCTCACAAGACTTCGCAGTGATGAGCGACTCATTAACTATCTTCTTACGGCCCAAATCTGTCAAATATTCACCTGGAACGAGTGTTCCCTCTTCGGCAAGTGCGTCTTCATCATTGTTCTTATCTGGCATGCAGCAAAAAAAATGAAGACAGCTTCCAAATCACATGCAAGAATGTTTCTTCATGTAGACACCCTGAAGCAGCCAAACGTCGACAAACGTGACAGATAAGTGTCATCCATTTCGACTACTTGATCGCAGTCATTTTCGAAAACAGACTCATAATTATAATTGATGATGACCCCCATCAGCTTCAGACCAAACCAAACCGTCAAAACAAAATTGCTGACGCCTCAAATGACAGCAGGTGACATGTCCCATTACTTCTCGCCTTTCCATCACATTTCGACTTGTCAAATTTTTTGTTTAAAACCCCATCCATCATCACGCTCCTGAAAGTCACTCATGTCAAAAGCAAAAAAAAAACATAAAATGTACGCATCAAAGTTCAACGTCAAAACTGCCTTTACAGATGAAACCGGGCGAAAAAATGGAGTCGCACATTATGCCAACCTACCTGCCAACCAGTTACGACAGCCAGTCGGCAACGCACTGAAACCAATCGAAGGAACCGAAAACCTCTGTTGCGTTGGTCCCTTGGCTTTCGGATTTCCCCTTTTTTAATTGTATTGGTTCGCCACTCACCCCTAGAGACGCTGGTGGACAGCCCATCGTTGCCGAGCGCAGCCGAAGTTGTGAAACTGAACGCTGATTGGTTAAGATGATGTTTGGTTAGTAGCCGAAGTTCGCCGAAGTTGAGTACAGACGTTGTGAGTTTCGTGTGTGGAACATTGGAAGGGGCCGATTAAAAGGTAGAATGCAACAAAAACAGCAAAAAATAATGCCATGGAGAGTGGAGAGAAATTGAGAGAGAAAGAGATGTGAGCGATAGAGAGGGTGAGAGTGAGAGAGAGACGAATTCCTCGTACGGAGAGTAGAAAACGTGTTCTGTGTGTTTGTAGTGAAAATCTTTAGTACAATAATTTTTTCGTAATTTTAGTACTTTCTGCATGGATACATGTTTTTTTTGTTCACATTTTTGCACAATTGATGGCCTGAGTTTTGTGAACGATTGGGGTCATAGGGGGACACATATTGAGTGGACCTTCGGAGCGAGTGTGCTGAGGTTTTATTGCAGCAGCATTGCAGATGAATACATTTTTGATGCGAGTTTTGGAATAAATAGGGGGAGGGTTTAGGTAGGAGTGTTCTGCTAGGTTTTTGGGGGTGTAAAATTAAGACTTGCCTTTGAGGTTTCAAAAATCGATTTAAATGTGATTTGTTTATGAAGTTTGTAAACTCGTGCGAAGATATGGGCGGTGGTTTTTAATGTGTAGAAGTCCTCACTGCATTATGTTATTGATTTGCCCTTTTTGTTCATGTTTTTTGCGAACGATTCCGGAATTACGTAGTGGATGTCGACTTCTTTACCCAGTATTAACTCTCTTTAGTTGACTCCAAGTCGCATCTTCTCATGGTCACATGGTATCTCTGGGCTGGGTTTTAGGATCGAAGCCGTGATGCCAATTCGCTATATATGGTGTAAGCATCTTACTGGTGGAACAGATAGATGTTGTTGTCTTTGTCGAACATTGCAGGCAGTTTTCAATCCTATGGCGTGATAAGATTAAAATGTGACCAACTATTACGATCACTGCAGTGACTGAGTCAGTTGAGGACATGGTCTACAACGTCATATCTGTAGGCGGTATTTTGGGAGTCTAAGTTCAAACAGAAGTCCGAGTCCGAGATAGACTTGGGCTTTGCTTCACAGCAACCAGTCGTGTAGTGCGTGTTATTGTTCTCTCACGACTCCGAACGACGAGATTGAGAAGCTTTTTCTAGACAAATATACTCTTTGAGTATTGCCAGCGAAAGAGATGGAGCCGTGCAAATATCGAAGGTTTTTTTCGGGAATCGAACCCAGACTTAGAGCGTAAGAGTCGATGCACTCACTCACTACGCCACAGCGGACATTCCAATCGACATATGTATTGTACATTGTCTAAAAATCTTACTGGTAAAACACAATAATGTCACTATCGTTGTATTAAGTAGCAGTTGTCAATTCTGTAGCGTGATAAAACTAAAATGTGTCCAACGTTTACGAAAACGGCAGCGAATCATTGTGTGTAAGCAGGTATGATGGATTTTTAGGAGTTTTTAAGACGAAGTTGTAGTTGTAGTTGTAGTTGTTCTGTATCGTTAAGTTCGCGCATGGTCGCACCGCACACAATAATTTCCTGCCAAAGTCTGTCAAACTTCTTACATTTCAAAATTTTACATCTGCCCAACTCTTACGACAACTAGCGATAAAGCAGCAACATGAATTTGCTTACTCTCGTGAGCTTGTATCAACTTTTTACAGAACGACATATCGTACAATTTGTTCTCCCACTTGCCATTGACGTTATAGAATCTTCTGTTCATTGACGTCATTGACTGACAAAAAATTACAAGCATTTTATGCTTTTGGATTTTGTCGTAACCAGAAATCAGTCATATACTCAACTGCCCAGTGCAAAATCCCCTCCTCCATCGCGAAAGACACATACATAGAGTAGAATCTCGAAAAGAAGAACAGATATAAAACAGGGTCCGTTCATCTTTTCGAATTGTTCATCTCGAATCGGCTATCCGGCCTAGCTGCAGGCCGAATATTCGGTATCCGGTATCCAGCCAAATCACTATTCAACTCTATGCTTCATGGAAGATATTGTTTTTGGTAGACGTGTAAAACTACATTGACATTTTGGTAGATAACAAATACCATTTAATAGATTTGTATTTTATAATGTTTGCTTTCAACAACAGTTCAGACAAGTAACACCCATAGCGGCACCAACGCAGAAGGATCGTTTTTGGTTCGATTTCTAAAGCAGAATTATATTACTTTACATATCTACAAAATTTGGTATTACTTTCGAAACATTTTGTTTAAATGGACATAGAGTTCCGTAGTCATTACAGATTTTACATAAATTGTTTTTCTTTGGTTTTTTTTGCTAAGTGACCCTTTCTTTGCACCTTTTTTTAAAGTTTCCAGCGGCAACACTGGTAATGGCGTCATACACTAAACTTCCCAGTGGAAAATTCCGTCGTCCATAACAAAATACGCATACTTCTATGTTTATCTGATTTCACGACCATTTTCTTATTTGTTATCGATTGATTTCTGTTTAAAACAGTGCAATGTTGCTCACTCGTATTAACACATATGAAACAGGCTGTCAAAAAATGTTTAGTGGCAAAGAGAGTATGAAAAACGTCTCTATTTAGTTGATTTCTTGTCGCAACTACGTGAAACGGTTTGTGGTTAAGTAAGATTTCATCTGCAGCAGATAACGTTTCGCACCGACTTCCTGCTTGTGTCGTAAGCAAACTGCACAAACTGACAAGAAATTCTATTCCTAAAATATCTTCAAACTCCATTTTCCACAAAACATATTTCGACTGAGTCATAGAATTAGAGTGGAGGTAGTTGTCATTTGTCAATGGTCAAATTGGTAGACTTAAGAGTTCACATAGAGGGCCTTTGAATGCATTCAAATTAGAACAAGGTTATGTCATGCTGTTTTTTAAATACCGTGAGAAATGTAGATATACAAACCTGAAGCAAGGTGTGGAAGAAAAATGGTCAACTTGTGGTTGTGTGAACATTGGAAAGTTTACTCGGATGGCGTGTGACTAAAAAAAATACAAACGGTTCAGATGAATTTGTAGACGAAGATAAGGTCGTGTTTCAATAAAGTTTCTTTCTATAATTAGACAAAATAACGAAGCTTAGTCAATTGATCCAATGGAAGAATTCAGGGTAGAAAACTAAAACAGTAGGTCTGTTAGAGTACTTTCCCAGCTCTTTCTCCCCATTGTCCACATTTCAAGAAGTGGGAGCTCACACACTTAAATGATGAAAGCAGAGTGTGAGAGGTACAGTCGCCACACACCAATTTCATAAAATTTTTATAAACTTAGTACAAATAGCTTGTAGAAATTTACCCAACAACAGGGAAGCATTTTTTACTCTCTCGCGAGTATTCTCTTTTGCGAGAAACTGCAACATTTTTGAGTACGCGAACAGAATTTAGCGAATTGTTGTTCGAGCTCAGATAGCCGTCAATGAGGCGTTTGTTGGCATTGAAAAGGAAGCGGTTAAAATGTGTCTTGCTGTAAACGAGGGTAAAACGAAGTATATGCTGTCATTGAGAAAGAACATACAACATCGACGACTTCGACAGAACGCCACACTTGGCAGCAAAAAATTCGAGATGGTGAAGGACTTCGTCTACCTCGATCCGGGGAAAATTGTACGAACAACAACAGAACTGAGGTCAAAAAAAAATAACAACTCTTGCCGAACGATTCCTTTTTTCGGCTCAAGAGAGAGTAATCAAGCCCTCTCTCGAAAGGCCAAACTGACGTTGTATAAGACATTGATCATTTTTGTCTTGCTTTACGGAACAGAGACATGGACCAAAACGGATGAAGAAGCTATTGGACTTGAGAGACAAGTTCTGCGCACTTTTGGTCTAGTTCGCGTTGATGGCGATTGGAGGAAAATGTTCAATCCCAAACTATACAGATTGTATAGCGACATGAGTCCAACCACGCGCCTGCGGGTCCAACGCCACGTGTATAGCTTAGCTCTTTTCCGGAAATATTTTCGACTCTGGGCGTCCTACATGCCCTACAACGCAAGAGTGGATGTCCGCATCAAGTGGAGAGGGATCTGAACCAACTTGGTGTACGAATTTAGAGACAGCTAGCAAAGAATCGCGACAGCTGAATAGGCATGTTGGTTGAGGCCTAAGTTCAAGAAAGAAGAAACAAAAGTAAGAAATAGGAAAAAAAAATTGTGGAAAATATGTTTTGCAAGAACGGGAATGATGTGAGAAGATGGCTACCGTATTCGATAACAATAAAATGGATAGATAGACAAGCAAGCGACTGAACAGATGTTTACACAATTTTCAACGTAGCATCTACACTCACTCACAAAAGCATCTGTTTATGGTTTTTTTTTTGCACATTTCGTGTATAAAATTGCAAATCAAAATTTTGAAAAATGTTAAAAACCAGTACAAGAAATAAATAATATTTAAAAAAAATACACCAACTTTCGCTTTTCATTAAAGAAATTCAGAAAATCCACTTCGTGCGAATACTTTTGTGAGTGAGTCTAGGCTTTAAGATGACGTAGCCCTCTATTCAACACGACGCGGCATTGTGACTGCTGCTATTGATTTCCTTTGGTTGAACATGAAGCGTCATTCAAGGCTGTTGCTAACGCAGCAGGTATTGCGTTTCAGTTCTAAAATCTTGACTTCCAAAGTATCAGGCACATATAATAGAGAAGTTTTTTTTTGTGAAATTGGCTGTTAAAAGACCGTTATTCAAGAAGAAGAAGAATGAAAGCAGTTTATCTTTAATGAAGTTTGTTATTGACAGATATTACTTTAAACAAATTTTATCTATATTTTGACCGAATCTCTGTAAGCAAATATTGTTAACTAAAGAATTGTAAATTCTATGCCACACAATTGAAATCAGTGATGCATCAATCCCATTATTTTGTGTGCCATTAAAGCTAATGAAGAGCCATTCCTCCTACAAGCAACCACTCGTGTTGTGTGTTCTATTGTTCTCACACGAGTGGTACCTAAAGTTTTATGCTGAGTGCTGAACGAGAGTTCGTGTTTGCCTCATCGAATCGATTCAGATTCAAAACTGGGGCTCTCTGCGTAGGAGTCGACGCACTTAACCACTACGCCACGGTGATCACGTGATGGTTTTAGTTGCCAATAAAAAAAGTGATTCACATGCTGTATCTAACACGGTTACAATCTAAGTCATCCGAAGATAGATGACATGGTTTCAAAGAAAAAATCTCTTAACGCACGAATAAATGCCAATCAAGCATAGAACCTCGTACTTCCCACATTTTTACATTATTTCGTCGTCTGTCCTCTTCTTCATTAACCACGTAATCAACAAACTTGATAATTTGTAAATGATTTGAGACACAGGAAGCAACGCTTTTGATGGAAATGGGGAATCAATTCATTGTGGGAAACGTCGTAGCGTCGCCATAACCACTTGAAGCTAATGCAAATTCTTCTTCTTCTGCAGAAACAGGTTGTTGTGACTCAAGAATGCGTTCTTTTTGATTATTTTTGTTCATGTGTGCTACCTTCTAAACTCATCATTCTGGACAAAGATGTGAAATAGCTCGGAGCACAACAAATTTCTTCATAACACTGCCTGGGCCACGTTAAGTGAATGAATAGCAATCGATCGCCCAAGAGTGTCTTTCGATCTCATTGTCGGCGAACGAACAGATATTTCGGCCTCCCTGTATAGAGACAAAATTATCACTGCTGCAAGAAGACCCTTGAAAGTAAACCATTCAGTGCCGTCAGATGGATAAGACTGCCTTAACACAGACTCAGTTCCTGGGTCATTGGCAAAATCAAGAAGTGCAATTGAGGCTGCTCATGCTTTCGGGACAATTGACTGATGTCACAATCGGAGCAACTTACGTGTCTTCCACTTCACTCTCACACTTGTCCACTAGATAAAACCATCTGTTTGATGCAGATTTCCTTTCTAGATCTACCACATTCCCTGTTCAATGTCTGTCGATTCGACACAATCTTGACTTCGCACATATTTCAAAACAAATCTTTGGCAAACCCACGGTCTGTGAGGACTTGTACCGCCATCAAGACGTAAGCGGTTGCGCATGCTTTGAAGGCACAATTCCCTTCTCAAACGCTCTTAACTCATGTCCGATGTCTATTGTACAGGTTTGATAAATGTCAAATCACGCCATTTACATTAACGCCGATTCATTGGTAACTCATTTCGCGCATCTTTGGTAACCCGCAATTTGTCCATCCATTTATCCAGCCGCGTTTGTTCCCCCACGAGGTGTTAATCGACCGACCACTCGCAAACTCTCAAACCCTCCACACACATGAGACAGTGTTTGAGGAACAATCAGGGCGAGGGCGGCTGGCAATTAGTGCGTTCTTATTAATTGTTAACATCTTATTTGCGTGCAAAGTGTTCATATGTCGGTGCGCCCTTCAGATTCGCCGTCACCGTTGCCACTCACGTGTTACCTTTCTCACGGAATCGATTGTAGTGACGATATCCTCTTACCGGTGTCAGTTCCAGATTTTCTCAAGAGCAGACATTTCAATTTCTCTTGTCTCTCTCGCGTTTATCGAGCCATTGAGCACCTCGTCTACCCCGCATTCCGTCGGACGGCCTTCGAAGGCCTGGCGAACATTTATCTCATTAGCGATACACAACGAAAATTAAGATAAACGATATCGTAGTCGCAGATACACCTCGCCTTATGTGTGTGTGCACGGTTGTGTTTGGTTTGGGTTTTTCGTTGAAGCCGTTCCGGTCAGTGGATAGGCGCTCGCAGCGCACTGACGCCGTCGTGTCCAACCGACAATAACAAAATTATGTATCTCCACACTGCCATCGCCGTTTGGTGGCCCGGGATGGCATGGAGGATGGGGCTCTCTTGTCGCCGCCGCTCGAACAAGGTGTTGAATTTCTTTGGAGCGACTATCTGAGGAATGGATCTCTGAGCTGTTGGCTGTTAGCGTTTGGCTGCTGGCTGCTGGCTGCTGGCTGATGGGATTTTATTCTCTTCATGTTTTAATTTTTACGGTTCGGTTTCATTTGGGCCAGAGAATGTACTCATTATGCTCTCGAAGTTATGGCCAACCCGGTCGAGTGGGAATAGAAGAATAGTTAGGCATGGCCCGTTAATGGTTTAATTTGTTTGAACTCGAAACAACGATGCCGGTGCATGCAAATTGAATAATGAAGTATTGACAAAGTGGATAATTCTCCGCGGGGTTCTGGGCGGTACGATGGGCTGTGCGGGGGAAGGCGGACGCGGACGTGGACGCGAGACTGCGGCCAGTCTGCGGTAGACCTCTCGGCCTCGGTTCAGTGCATTGCGAGACTGAGCGACACGATGACTGTCGTGACTCAATCGTTTAAGCCGTGTATACGTTGTGTTTGACATGAAAGTGAAATTAAGCAAAGAGGCTCGTAAGTCAGATGTGTGGTGGTGGAATGGAATTATGAAACGCATTAGCGGTGGCACGGCAGCACCGGAGCGGTGAACGGAAAACAAAGCAGTTTCAACAGTTTTTAACTGCATTACATCTAAATTTGAATCTAAATTAACCTTTAAGACTTGATGGGCTCACGTGTAATCAGTTCAATCGGATGTTAGTAATTCGTTTCTTCTTCCTGACGTGAGCGGTTGGGGAGTTCTTGCGTGCGGTTGGCTATTGGATAAGCTGACGGGTCTGTGATTAAAAAGTACAAAACTTAAAAGTCATGAAATAAAGCTGTCCCGCGATAGGCAACACGATCGCACGAAGGATTAAGCTGACAGAAGGGTATAATTAGCAGGAGGATTATTCTGGGACCGAGAAGGTTGGTATTTACAAGAAAATGAAGGCAGTTGCTGTGGCAAATATCCTAGCGGCGCGTGCTCTTCTTGGTTCACAAATGACTGGAAATACATTTAAGTGATCTGTTGCCTCTTTTCAAGGCTAGGGCAGGAGATTATGATCACTGGAGTTACTGTTCAGTGGATGAGTGCCTGTGAGCAGAAACAACTCATAATTGGTTTTCGTGTATAAGCAGTTTTATGACAGATTGTCCCTGACACGCCAGCAGCAGAACAAAGCTGATCAAACTGTGTACTGAGACAGATGTCCGATACAATTTAATGACCAACAGGTACAACTTTATGACTTTAAATGTTAATTGAGTCGCAGCAAGGACAACTTTAAGAGTGGAATTTTGTTGAAAGTCGGACGGATGATGTAGCTAAACAACTCTTGTCTTTTTTTTTAATTGCTTCATTGCATTCGAATGGCATTCGTTGACAGTTTACTCCAAAAAGTGCATGTCGTGGGATCATTAACTGATGCGAATATAAAGCAACATGATGCGGCTAAACGATCTGAATAGGATCCCCATTTGCATCGAAATCTAAATTAAATATAAAGCAATAAAAACAGTGGGCGCAAAAGTGTACATCAGCTGTGTAGTTGCAGAAAGTAAAAAAGAACTGCTACCGATTGCTTAACTATTTAGTGGCTGGCGACAGGGGCATCTGTTTCAAGTACAAGCTTGCAGCAGAGAAGACATCAAAATGAAGGTGATACATAATATTGCCAGAAATACTCACTCCATGTTTGTTAGCTTCTTCTACTTTCCTTGTCTAGGCAAAGGATTTCCTTATAGAAATAGTGTCTGATTAATCGTTTGGATGTCCAATGATCTAGGCGAAGTTTATTTTCCCATTCGTTAATCACCATTGTAGCTGTTGTCCAATTGGCACTAGAATATGATTCAGGATCTGTGAATGCAGTTTCCGAACCAGCCGTAGAGTTCATCTGCAGATTCGTTTGTTTTGCACTGCGGAAGGACCACAGTCAAATTTACAGAGCGATTAATATCTTTCTTAGCGAAATGACGGAGGTGACTATTATAGCTAAAACACAATACTGCGTTGGTGTTATCGTCGAGTGACGTTAAACTTCCCACACGAGCAGTACAATGGCACAGGCCGAAATACTGCGTTGTGTTTGCGATATTACGTTTGTTCAAAAATGAGAGCAATGGCAGCAACGCAATTTCCTGTTACTACTCTCTCTCTTTCAACAAGTTCAAAAGCTTGCGTGCGTCTTGACATTTCCCATACAAATTAAGGTTTTTTGAGAAATTTTGAAAATTTGAGAAATGAAAACTTCCAGCTGATAAATTTGGATTGTCTTTTCAAAGTACGGCTAAAGGACTTCATACGTAACGCAAACACCCTAGCACCGACTCAGTATTGTGTTTCTCGCATGATATTTTTCTTAGCGAAAGTGGGGAAGGCGACTATTATGGTCACGATATTAGATTCCTTCAGTAGCTTCAATCGACTTCAGCTCAGCAGAGCCGATTATGCTTGAACCCCTTATTAAATCCGACGCTATTATAACTTCTCCTTGGTTTCGGTGAACTTCAGAATGAAGCATGTTTGAATAGTGACTAAGAAAATGGTGAGGAAAACAAAAAGCGTAGCATATAAACATGTTTAATTGTGAAGAGACAACAAGGTTTGAGTCAATACAAACGAATTAACAAAAAATGTAATATTGTGGCTCTACAGTGTGAGGTGGACTTGGGCTTAGTTTCTATAGCAACCAACTCATGTTTTGCCTGCCTCCCCTCTAATGACGGGAGTGGATTCACAGTTTAATGCCGACTCTGAAAACCGAAGTTTCAGAAGCTCCTTCAAGACAGCTATACTTTTTGAGCATTGTCACTGAATCGATAGAGCATGAAAGTTGTTTTTCGAGAGTTGAACCAACACTTTGAGCGTAGGAGTTGACACACGTAGCCATCACTCGACGTCGCCCACGACTTTGGCCTGGCGATTAAGGCGTTTGAAGATCATCTTTCTAAAATAGGAACAATTGGTTAAAATAAATTTTTCATAGAAAACACACGGAAAATGTCAGAAGTTCTACGAAATCAGATCAATAACGGTATTTGTAACTAATAACCGCAAGAAATGAATATTTGAAGTACTCGTATGTATTCGAAAGCAGTTGCTGTACATTTTTCAATGATTCTGTACTTGGCTGCATAACACTTCAGTCAAGAGAGAACTCTCTCAAGAGAGCACTCCTCTCCCTTTCAAGAAAATCGAAGCTCTCAGGAATAACACTGAAGTGTTTTCGCGCATGTCAGAATATTTTATTTCATAGACTGATTGCTGCCGTAGTCGCCGTGGATTGTGAGTGATTTCGTGAAACAGTTAGGAGACATTCTTCAAATAAGGGCGAATGAAGTAGTGAGGTACCCAACAAAACTCGTCGTAAGAAGATAATGCGGAAAACACAGTATTGCGTTGATGATACTGTTTTGGCGTTACGTAGGTAGTCCTTCAGGCATACTTTGAAATGACAATCCAAATATTGCTGTTTTAATTTCTCAAATGTTGCAATGAAATGTCAAAACACGCAAAAAACTCTCAATTTGTAAAGGAAGTGTCAAAACGTTTTGTGCTTTCTTACGGGAGATTACGCAATTCTATTTTTTTTGACAAACATAGGATCGCTACCACAAAGCAGTATTTCAAACTGTGCCATGGTATTATTGGCGATGGCAGTGTTTCAGGCATAAACCTCAAACGAATCACGGTTTTTAATGGAACATTCAACGTATTTACCAGGCAATTTGTGTAAAAAAAGTGAATGATGTGGTGGGATCTAGGAATACATTATCTTGGCCTTGCAATTCGCATAAATGTATTTTTAAAACAAAATGTCATCGATCTGATCGTTGCGTCGTAATGATTTAGTACGGTAGCTATTGTTCGCCCACAATGTCTCGGATATAAACTCCGAAAATAATGAAGAACACCAAGCGCTCCCGCGATTAGAAGTATCTAATGCTTTGATAATGTCTGATGGGTAATATAAATAGTATTGTAATGAGTGGTATTGGAAATTTGTCTATACAAATTCAATTCATTTTTTATAAAATCTGTATTTGAGCGGCAAGAGAATTAACCAAAGTGTCAGCTTAAAAACAGTTATTAATTGTTCAACTTCCAGTATCACTAGTCAAAGTGTGTCGACTCCTACGCTCGATGTTGTCGGTTCGATCCCAGAAAAAAACACTTAACATTTTTTCACGGCTCCACCTCTTTCGAGTCACTGACAATGGTCAAAGAGTATAACTGTCTTGAAAAAGCTTCTTAATCTCGCCGTTCGGAGTCGGTATTAAACTGTCGGTCCCCTCCACTCGTGACAGAACAATAGCATGCACAACCCGAGTGGCTGCTGAAAAGCTAGAACCAGGTCCACCTCGGACTGTAGCGCCGCCATTATTATTATTATTAATTAAATAAATAAATATAAGTAAATAAAGGAAGAAATAAATAAAAGTAATAAAGCGATAGATATCTACAGGCTACTTGAAGTGATTAAGCAATCAGGAGGTAGTACCCATTACTAGAAATAATTCTTACTCCTTAAATGAAATCGAAATTGATTTATTCCAACAAATTCGGATTAGGATTAGTAGGAAGCGAATAGGAATAAATTAGAAACGTCGGCCGTCGAAATTTTGTTTCTTTGTTCAATGGTCGTAAGCTGTTCCATCTTCTTTTGGAGAAAGGGATAACTCTGAAAAAGTTTTCTTTTCAGAGGCACTCGCGACTTCCGACTGATGACGAATTCCTCAAAAAGTTCCAATAGGACTGAAGAGGTTGAAATTTTGCGCCCGTTTGACACAAGATATTCTCCAATGACACCGTCAACGAATGGGAATTTATCAGAGTACTTAAATCTACCCCATATGTGCCAACAAGTAAATAACTTTCTCAGTTGATCCCCTCAAATCCTTCTGATTTCAGAGAAAGTGCTCCCCAAATTCAAACAAAACAGCAAACACTTAAGGACTTTTTCCTCCCATACTCGACCAAATCAGCGACGACTTAAGGCCGTCTAAGACTGAAGCAAGTAGAAATCAATTTATCCCACTCCTCAGAGTTTATTGCATTCAGAAGGCTCTTAATTAAATTTGTTTTCTGCTAATCTACCAGTAATTAACCTCTGCCTCGGAGAGCATAGTTTTCTCCCTTCGGTATCCTAATTAAATCCACCCCAAATTTCGATGTCTCTGTAGATTTCGAATACACTATCTAACTGACGAAGTGCTGGTGTCGTGCAGTCGAAAGACACCTTCGCCTGGCTGGTAGCCATTCATAATTAACAGAAACAGACCTCAATTGACAGCACCAACATGATATTTATCAGAAACTATCAATTTCCTTGGGTGATAAAGCGACTTGTCTATTGTATCCCTCCAGCGGGCGGAACGTCTCAAGGTAACATTTCTCTTAATGAGTTGCCATCGAATTTATTATCTCTCGTCTTCACTCACAAAGGACACCAGCCCGAAGCGGAAAGCACGAATGTAAACACACGAACACACCACTCCGAGGCGATACGTATCCAACCACTCGGTCCTTTTTTCATTCTTTTCTTTTCATTTTGTTCGCCTTTGTAGTCCGGAACGCGTAAAAGCCTCATTAGGGCGGAAATTCAAAACTCATTTGATTCCACCACCCTCGGGCGAACAAATGATTTTTATACTCGCACTCCACGCTTTCCACCAAAGAGGGTAGTTCTCTTCGCCGAGCACTCGTTAGTGGGGCATGAATAATGGAAATGCTTTTGCTTCATCCCTTATGAAAACATTTTTCATCCCCTATTTGCAGAGACAGCCAACGCAGAAAACACTGTGCATGAAGACAGCTTCGACTCGATACACGGCTAGGGCGATGCTGTCGATGAAGGAACCGTCGACGGTCGCTCTCCTTGTGAACGTCCTCGTCCAAGTTCGCTGTTATCCTCCGGAAATTGCAACCAAGATGAAAACTGGGTGGGTGGACATTTTTATTGTTGCAGAGCTTAGAACTTTTGTTATTGTTGCCCCAAGAAGATTTTAAGGCTTTAAATGAGGAGCGGAATTGGATTTTCATTATCTCCTTAATGGGCAATTGCAAGTTTATTGAAATGAACTGAAGGCACTCGCTGGCGTTAGGTTTACGAAAAGTTGCCTCTATCGAGGCCAACTTAGTATAATTCCGACGTAATTAGTGGGATGGAATGGGGTGGAGTTTTTAAGTTCTCAAATAATTAGTTTTGCCATCGTTTTGGGTATTTTTACGTTGTTCATTTAAGTGCTTTGCAGAGTGTGTGGAATCAATGAGAAGACGGAAACGGCAATAAAAAGGACTTTCATGTTCAGATGTGGTATGTATATGTATCTGATGGGAAATTGTTTTATTTAACTTAAATAACTTCCGTAAGAGGAGGCTCCATAGTCGGGGAAAGAAGTTTGCCTTTAAGACGTCTCGTGAATAGGCATGTCATGTGTATTGCATCGAATTGAATTTATTGTAGATCAAAGTGTTTTTTTTCCTTAATTTAAACTTTGAAACTTGGATTGCTGTATATTTGTTTATTTCCTACCATGACCCCTTTGTCAATTTAAAATCGGTAACACCCGACAAAACACCGAACATTTTTTCAAGGCCCTATCTCATTCAAGTCACTGACAATGCTCAAAGAGTATAACTGTCTAGAAACAGCTTCTCAATATCGCCGGCATTAGACTGTAGGTCCCCTCCACTCGTGAAAGAAGAACAATTGCACGCACAACACGAGTGGTTGCTGAGAAGTTTGGCCCAGGTCCACCTCGGACTGTAGCGCCGCCATTATTATTATTATTAACACCTGACAAAATTTGCTTTCAGCGGGAGGGGGGAAACTTAAAAAAGGTGAAATAAACTGCAAGTAATTGGCTTAGGGACAAAACCAAATAAGTTAACAATCCAAATTTGTTTTTAACGACATTTGCATTTTTGACGATTCTCATTTTGCAAATCACTTGCATTCACTAGCTTCCGCTGTGTCTTTAACATTGTAAGGAGTCCAGAAAGGGACTGTACGCTTCATGAAACGAAGTCGATTTTCCCAGATCTTAAAATTTCTGATGAGGCTTCGAAAAATCTATTTATTCTCCATTCTCTCACGGAGGAGCAAGAAGACATACGAGTGAATTATTCCAAAGACATGAAATCTGCAAGAAAAAGGTCCTACATTCTTGTCATCTGTCGTAACCGGTGATGAAACAAGTGCTTCCAAAACGAGCCATTCTTCAGAAGGCAGAGCGCCAAATAAGCCAAAAGATAAGAAAGTGCGGATGCAGAAAATTCGAGTAAAGACGATGCTCACCGTTTTCCATGATTCCACGGGCAGTATACAAAAGCAATTCGTTCCATAATGTCAGCCTGTGAATGCACATATTATTTTGATGTTCTGGCGAACATCGAATTCATCGTGTTCGACCGGAGTTCAAGGAAGAGTGACATTGCACAAAGCTCTAATTGTACGCTAGATTTTAGCCAAAAAAAGAATCGAAACATTCGACCACCCGTAGTCGCTTGATCCAGACCCTAGCGTTTTCTGTCTCAAATTAGTGTTGAAAGCGAACGCCTACATTACGATTCCTTCCAGATGGTTTCGACCGAAATCTTCAATTCAATTCCGGACCTCGAGTACCAGTCAAGCTTCAAACAAGGGGGAGCGAAATTATCTCTAAAGAGAGTCCACCTCGGACTATAGCGCCGCCATTATTATTATTATATGTTGTAGACTTCAATTAATAAAGAAAACAAGAAAATTGTGCCTCAAGCAAACAACCTTTGTATCCAAAGGAACGATTACTAAAAAATAGGATTCTGCGCATGATTTATGTACTGATGTTATTTATAGCGTTTAGAGCGGAGTCGTAATAAATAAAATCCTTACATTTTTACTTATGTAAATACTGCCACGCTTTGAGCAATCATTTTTCTCCCGGAGTCAAGATTCTTTTCCACACCTAAAATGCTACTCAGTGAAGCACCATTGCCAATTGAAGGCAGTAGGGATTCTTCAACTGCATTTTCGTAATCACTTTCAGTTTGTTCAGCCCTCGGATTGCTGCAAGTCGGCTCCACATCGGTTTCATTTTCGGTAATCCAACCGTTTATATCATCGGAACAGTCAATAGGGGATAGCTCTTGAATCAAATCATTAATCGATGATATTAATTCGGAAAATACACAAATAGCGAACAAAATAAGAGTTAATGAAACAATAGTTACTTTTATCGAGTCACCTTTTTTGAGGAGTTGCGATGACTGAGTTAACAATATTTAAGGTGTTCCTTAATATTTAAGGTGTTCCTTTTATCGAGAAGTTGCACGTATCGAGGGTTGCTTTTATTGAGGTCACACTGAACATACATAGATTTAAAATATTTTTTCCATGCTAATTTCCAAAATGGCTTACATACAGTGAATCAATAAAGAACTCGCACACTTACTTGGTACAGAGCCACCACCATTTTATACCGTGGTTTTTATTTTTTTCAACTCTACATTTGGTTTTCGCCACACGCAGGATTGACCATGAGAACTAAATAAATTTATTCTCATCCTCGAATAAGACTTGATTCCAAAAGGAAAAGTCATAGTTTTTACAGGTTTCTGTGAGTTGAACAAATTTATCACCATCAAAAAGTAAGAGAGTAAGTATTTGAGTTCTTTATTGACCCACTGTATATAGAGTTTCGAAAACTGTACATATATTCACTCTGATAATACTAGCCGCGAAAAAAATGTGATATCAAATTATCTTGAGAATTGATATCGGAAAACGATATTGAAAATGTCAGATGTGCTAAATTTACTATTGAAAACATATACAGTTAGCGTTAAAAATGAGTGCAGTCATTAGCTGAAAGCTTGTCCTCTAAATTAAAATTGACAGGGACGATCCGCACCAGACAATCATGCCTTGAATAAAAGCTCTGAAATCATACTTTAATATAAGCTATATTTGATATTTTGACGGAAAGCATACGGTATTTAATTTAATTCAAAAGAAGAAAAGACGTCAAAAGTGTGTGAACACCTATCTCTAAAAGCACTTATCTCAAATGAATTTTTTAGTGCAAAGTTTTTTCATTTTTCTTGAATTAGTATATAAGTTTTGATTTCTTTTTTTTTTTTAAAAAAGAAAAAATAAATTAAAAACCCTTGCGCCGAAAGGCAAATTAGAATAAGACTTAGTTAGCTTAGAGCACCCGCATAGGGTCAGTAGTTAGATTAGTAGAAACATATGTTTAGTTAAGCTAGTTTTAAGTATTTTTGTATCTAGCATGTAAGTAATTTTTGTTTAAAATAAATAAAAATACATAAAAAACAAAAAAAAAAGACTTATCTTATAGAGAAAAAAAATTGTTCTTTGTATGCCTTAGCTTCTGTTTCCAGTTTTTTTGTCTGCCGGTCTAAATATTCCTACTAATGTCTAATGCCACCGATTCGTTATGTCTTGCAATCATTGACACAACCATGTATGCGCTCTTGTTTTAAGCACTTTTCTCTTCCAAATTTTCCAAATCAGTGCAAATTTATGACATTTCATGTTTATCCAGATTGACTGATAAGTGAAACTCTTGATCGGTTCGAGAAAAATGTTCTGCTCGTGATTTATGATGATAAAACATCTCAACCAACTATTAAGGCCATAAACAAAAAACCCTCGAAGAACCCTCGACTCCAAGCGGGATGAATACAGCAGGCGACCACGATTAAAGTGCAGCACGCAAGTTGACTGCAGACTGCAAAACTACAGACTGACAGCAAGAAAGCATGTTAGCAGGAGAGGCCTGTTTGTTGATAATCAGCTCCACCTCAGACTGTTATGCCACTTCTGTGGAAAAAGTGAATACATTTAATATTCAGTATGAAGTAATTAAATTAATTTCAGTGCAACATATCGTTACATTGTATGTTCTCTCCTTTTAATTGAAATAGTGGTTAAGTTTTTTCCCACAATTATTCTGTTTACCCGATAGCAGAAATTATTTAATTTGTTGAATATTTTATAGGAGAATAATGAATAACATTGAATTGTATTATATCAAGGGAATTTTGAAAATCACAAAGGTACTCTTAACAACGCTCACTAAACTTAAACAAGTCGTACATAATTAATCTGCACGCAAAAACTGCTCTTGAACACGATCCAATCGCAAAAATGTTCAAAATACTGCTTTAAAAGCTCTAGAAAAGCTTCCTCTGACGACGTAAGTTCTATTTACGGTTGTACACAATTTTTGTTCTATGTTTGCGTTCCGTAAGGTCACAGATGTATAGTAGAATCTCGATAATGGAAAACCCCGATAATCTGAACTATTCAATAATATGAATTGAAAAAATTGTGCAAATATGAACTCGTGACCATTTTGTTCTCTTTGAAAATTTGAATTTCTCGACATAGTCACTGTCGCACAGTTCAGTGTTCGAATGTTTTGAACTAGGCTCATGAAAATAAAACGGATACTCATGTTATAACGTCTTTAACTATATAAAGCTCTCTACTTACACATGACGAATATATGCAAAGGTATCAAAACAGACAACCGTATTGAGCGTATTTCGTCTGTCATGATTCCTCTTAGTCTGGTAGACTGTATAGATTTCTCCTCAATAGTTTTTGATTCCCCGTGTTAGGCTTCTGCTTGATGGAGATCTAGTTCATCAACTGACATGATCCAGAATCTCTTTTCTTTGCTGACCTGTACCAGACATTGGCACATTATGTGTGCTGCATTTTCTTTCTTCTCCAGGCATAGTCTGCAAACATCGTCTTTAACAAAATCTATCTTCTTCAGATGATACGTGAACTTTCTATGGCCTGTACACAGCGCCTTCACCCATTTCAACGTTCCTCGCTTCAATAAACTTTTCTCCGAACGACTTCTGTGGACATTTACTACATTTCTCAGTGTTCCGCCTAGGCTCATTTGTTGATGAGGTAATAAAACAGCAAACAATTCCGGACCAATTAGTTCCGAGGCTGATTGATCCCTGCTTTGCTAGGAGGAAGCCCACCTTTTCATTGTCTTCAATCCCCACGTGCCCCTTTACCCACTCTAAATACCTTCAACCTGAAATTCACCCTGTACAGTGGCACGTTGGGACTTTTCCAAGCCTCAAAAACAATTTTGACGATTAACATCAAGATGGAAATGAGCCTCATCGGTGAAGATGAACTGCAGCTGTGAAACCTTAATTCCTTTTAAAATTTAAATTCCTCAATAATGCAATTCCTCAATAATTCAAAATGGAGTTCTATGCAAAAGAACAATGAATCTTTCTATGTTCTATGCAAAAGAACAATGATTCTTTTGCATAGAACTCCATTTTGAATAACCCTGCACTGTCTAGTGTTTTTTTTGTTTTCGTTAACGAGTAGAGGAGACCTACAGTCGCCGAACGGCGTGATTGAGAAGCTTTTTCTAAACATTTAAACGTTTTGAGCATTGTCAGTGACTCGAAAGAAGTCTACAATATATTTTAACTATAAAATAGCTGATAAATTATAGCAACAAAGGCGTTCAGCTCATTGCCACTTTTATTCTTTTTTGATTTGATAATTTAAAATAAACCACGAAAACTATATTTTTGCATTTTATCTGAAAGAATGTTTCAACTTCGTTGTGTCAACGGACAGTACAGCACAAATCTTGCGTAATTTTTACGCAAAAAGGTATATTTTGTGAAAGGAAACAGAAGGACGTATGTCCGATGCCGGAGACAGCTGGAAAGGTATCGTGCTGCTTGGAGAGGCTTGTTGGTTGGGGCCCAAATTCACCCCGCGATGGAGCACCACGCGAAATAAAGGTTTCGACAAAATTCCAGACATTAAATGGTTTGAGATTCCGGAATGTGGGCTCTGGAATTTTTTACACAATCTTCTCTTATTGTCATTGTTCTCACAAAATTGGCAGGCCATCTTTTTTTCTTCTCATGGCGCTACAGTCTGTGGTAGACCTGGATCTTAACCAAGACGTCTCTCTAGCTGGGACGGTTTTTAGCCACCAGTTGGGTGACTTGAATGGTGAATGATGTTTTATAAAAGTTTGTAGAGTTTTTGTTTGGGCAGTAGAGTCCGCGAGAAAATAATTAGGAGCATGCTTGGGAATGACGCTGATTTGGGAATTGATTAAGATGAACAATAGTACGGACAAACGCCACACGAAATGATTTATTTAAATCCAAATCTATGGAAGTTAAAACATGAATACCGTTGCGTAGGTATAAACAAAAGCCCACTTATCATGTCTTTAACTGCAGACGCCAGGCTGTGTGGATCTAATTTGCTCTTTAAAGGGGGTCCTCAGGCTTGACGTTGTCTTCTGCAGATAAGACCTATCTTTGAAACGTGTCTGTCGCTTCGAAATCATTCCATGAATGAAATATATTCCGAATAGACAGTTTTTTTTAGGTAAATCGAATTTTTTTTTATTTGCTTGTGATGGAGGTATTGACTGCAGGCTTTGCTTTCTTCTTACGCTTCGAAAGGCATTTGTTCTTCATTTTGCCTTGTTGTGCCTCATTTTGTACAAAAAAAAGTCCACAGACTAAGACTGTTTCTCAGTTCTAAGGAAACGATGATGAAGATGGTGTAAGGAACGATGATGCAGCTCGCGAAAGGAGCAAACATTCTGTCTGATTGTACCTCAGTAGAGAGAAGTTTAAGTTTCTCCAAAGAAATGCCCCAAAATATTCGCAAAACTCCGTAGAAGTCCAAAAGGCTTGCTTTGCAATTTAATTGCATACCCTAGTCAAAAAATAGTCAACTTTGCATAAATATTATCAAAGCTTTCGAGTTTCTTTCAATTTAAAGCTCCCCATACACCTTCTGAAAACGTGCTTTCCTCCAGACAAATTCTGGCTGAAACTCACACACCCATTGGGTCAAAAGTGAATCAGGAAATACGCTCACTCAGAGTCTACCTTGATGATGTTTTCATAAAAATTTCAACAAATCATGAAATTTTGTTGACATTTAACATTTCATCAAAGATTTACACAAAGAAAAAAAATGGCGTCTATTTCTCAAGCGAAAAAAAAATCGACTTCATCCATCGTCATCACACGCTAATGTTGCTGAGAGAGTGTGTGTATTTGTTTCAGTTCCATAAGTTCCAGTTTGACTACGTCGACATCTGTATTTTGGTTCACTTAACGCTGTTTCAGCTAACACACGGCAGGGAACAATGAACTTTGCTAGCAACGAAGACACAATCCAATGTGTTAGTGGGGACACCTTTCATAAATCTCTTACCGGTTTCGGTACCGGGAGAAATCAGATTCAAGACGTACAAATGTCAAGAGCGTGGTGCATGTTTCCCACAAGAGGTGGCACCACTATCGACCTGGGATACAGAAGCAGGAACAATTATTTTTAGAGAACTATCCTTGAATTTTCTGAAGCTTTTTATAAAAAAAAATATATTTTTCACAGAATTTCGAAGTCGACTGAGGAGAACTATAAAATCCCCTTTGACATGACAATGAGAAGAATACAATTTATACGTTGTTGCTCACACCTCAACCCGCCTTCCGTAATGAGGATATGATGGATGGGATATTTGGACTCGGCGCATTCATGCAGAAGGGACGTCCTATTCATAAAATGTCATGCGTCCCCCTTTTTCATGGATTTCCGCCACCAAGCTCTTTGCGTCAGTCTCATCCGGTCGCCGTCGAAAGTAGGAGTACGAGGTGAGGAGCATGGATACACACATTCCCTCTGAAAGTGTGCCCATCTTATACAAATTTATTAAAAATCGATTTCGCATCCCCACTGTGCGCGGTGGGGGAGATGAGTGGGTGGCTATGGTCTCCCCCATTAAGTGAAGTCATGCGATGCGACGCCGCCGCCGATGTCGATGATGATGATGATGATGATGAGAGAACGACAACAAGGACTGTTCTGGATGTGCTCCACGATGTTGTTCTCCGATGCGACAACAAAATGTTGTCCAACATATTGTTTGCTTTAGTCCCCCTCCACAATAACGCACCAATCTCCGCTCGACGGATGGGTGGGTGGATCGATGGGCGGTTGTTGTTCTCGCTTTAATGGACACAGACAGAATCATTCAATCCAAATGCAAACAGGGGACAGCGGGCGCATGTGGTCCAACGATGGCAGTGTCGACGTCCAAGGAGCACCTCAACAGCGGTTCTCCTTCAAGCTCGCTTGGGTTTACACTGGCGGCGACCTATTTCATTTATTCCTCGCTCGCCGCCCTCGTCCCGCCCATGCACGTGCAATTGAGCAATTCCGATGGCAGTTGGCGATTGCTTAAGGACATAAACTACCGCTTGAATGGATGCAACGCTGCGTGGGTCAAAAGTGTCCTCTGCGAAGCGTCCCCCGACATAAATCTCAGTGAAAACGAGTCCTCTGCCTCGTTCTGTGAGCAAGAAAATATTTTTCCAGCAAAAATTGCATAAATTTACAGTCCTGTCGCCCCCAGCGGGCGTGGACCGCGCCGACGAGAGATTCTCACACACAAGGAGACGAAAGGTCGATTGAAAAATAAAACCCATTCAAGCGTACCCCATTGAAATTTGTCACTTTATTGTAAAGGCTCTCGTCCGTGCGGGCGGGCGCAGGGACCAAAAGGAAGAAAAATATTCGAAGAGGACTGTGAGTGGCACTGCTACGTCTTCGCAGTCTACAGTTTGACCATTGAATTGTGGATAAATTCGAGATCATATCCTTGCATGGTGTTGCGGGTGAGGACGACGACAGAAAAAAGGAACAACACCACACCCGTACACAATGGGATTGTGTGTGTCCACGAGAAAAATTCCGGAAGTCCTTGCCTCGGCTGAAGGAATACCGTTGTTGGTGAACAGAGAGAAGTATTGGAGAACTGCGGCGATGAAATGCCTTTGATTAGAGATAATGGTCTTGCAGATAAAAGGAGCACGAAGTACCAAAATGAAATGAACACAACTTCAGTGTAATGCCCAAAGGATTCAGCTGCTATGTCCTTTCGACGCTCTCTCTTCGTATTCCTCCTCCTTTCGACTGCTGCTTGTGTGATTGGGCTCTAGGTTAACAGTGGGTCTGATGCAAGGGGGGGGGGGGTGCGGATTTATGGTTGGTGCCACCCATTACCATGGAAATGTATTTTTGGTTGGGTCCGACAAGGAGTTCTTTCTTTTGTCGTTTTTGACCATTTTCCGAGAAAGCACTCTGCATGGTCTGTAGGCGCCTTTCAATGGCCCATCTGACAATGGTGGAGTTGCTGTTGGTTTTGTTAATCCGTGATTTTCTCAGGAATGCCTTTGGGTGGTGGTGGTGGTGGAGGGAGACGAGTCAGAAAAAAACGGACGAATGTTGCTGTTTCTCAATGAATTTGCGAACGAATTTAAATAAATTGTCGTCATTCTAAAGATTACATCGGGCCGGGTGTATGTATGCCTGAGGCGGTGGGTGTTAAGTCATATGTGTGAGTGGGATTGAGGGTGGACGTTGAGAACTTTCCTAGAGGGACTGCGGTGATAAGCGAATGATGACGGTGGTCATTTGGTTGATATTCTTTCGGAGTTTGCAAAAATTTGTGGAATGAGGACATCGCCTGAGTTTTAGAAACGAAGAAACAAACTAACTTTGGCGTGTCGGTGAAGGGGAGGAAGTCCCATGGGCTTATGGTTGCCGAAGACAGACATCAACGGGTTATAAAGGGTCGTTCATTATAATCATAATGGCGGCGCTACAGTCCGAGGTGGACCTGGGCCTAGCTTCTCAACAACCACTCGTGTTGTGAGTGCTATTGTTTTGTCAGGGGACCTACAGTTTAATACTGATTTCTAGACAGTTATACTCTTTCAGCATTGTTAAGAAAGAGGTGGAGCCGTGAAAAAATGTTTGATTTTTTTTTAAACATTGTTGCTTGAGCTGGGATGCCATTATGCATGTAATAAAAAATTGTTCAAATGTCCGCCAAGACTTCTCTAGGGAACGCGCATCCGAAATGTCGAATTTTCCATGACTCTGGCGCATGAATCAGGCTGAATTTGACTGATGGCATGGGTTATGTGGGCTTCAGGGGCCGCTATGTTTTGTGGCTTATTCGCATAGACCTACTACTTCAAAAAACCCCAAAAGAAAAAGTCGATCGCACGATCTCGGTGGCCAATTCACGTCACCTCAACATGAGATGAATGTGCGCTCGAATCGTGACCTGTGTAGCGTCGTTCTGTTGAAACCACATGTTGTTGGTGTCCATATCATCCAATTCAAGCCATAAAAGGTTGCTAATCATCAACCTATAGTGCTCACCGTTGACGGTGATGGCCTGGCCAACGTCGTTCTCAAAGAAATATGGACCGATGACGCCGTCAGCCCAAAATCCACACCAAACAGTGATTTTTCCAGGAAGCATTGGACGCTCTTGGATCTTATGTGGATTGGTATCGTCCCAAATTCGACAATTTTGTTTGTTGACGTAGCCATTCCTCTAGAAATGGACCTCAGCGATGCTGAAGATGATTTTTCGATGAAAATTGAGTTTCCAACTGCTGCAGAGCATATTCAGCAAACATACGTCGTTGTCTATGGTCGTTTACCTTTATCTTCTGATTCAGTTGAATCTTGTACGGGTGCAGGTTCAAGTCGCTATGCAAAATTCACCAATTTGTGGTCTGTGAAAAGCCGAGTTCTTGTAAGCGACGCGATATCGACCGCCTCGGATTCTCCTGCACACTCTCGCGGAGAGCGGCGACGCTTTCGGCAGATCTTGTGTTTCGTCGACGCAACAGTGTGAGTACTGGTTTATCGCTTACTGTAGCAGTGTACTCAAATGTATCCACCAAACTGCGAATAATCCTCTCGATTGGATGGCGACCGTAAAATGGGCGAAGCGCGCAGAACGTTGCCTGAACAGGACACCCATTTTGATAAAACAATTTCATCATTTGCACGTGTTGTTGAATGCTATGTCCATGATTATTTGAGAAAACAATTTGAGAGATGTAGCTTCAACAATATGGCCGCTATCAACTGTCAAAATTCGGAAGTCCCTATTGGACCTTTGTATGATAGAACCTTTATATGAACTTTAAGTGATAGACGACGCCCTTGGACTGTTTGTGTTGTGTAAAGACAATCCTTCTCATTACTAAATTAACTTTATTAAGTTCATATTGAAGAAACTAAACCAGTACAGTGACACATTGGTATAATAACGTTTACTATTTCAGAAGAAAGTATGGGAACGGAATGGCATTTGAATGAATTAATTTTGACGTTGAGTGTTCCAGCTGTCATATGAATGTTTATGGGTTATTTACATCAGTTTGCAAGTATAGGCTTCCGCTTTGGGGTTGCCTCTTCGTATGGAGTAGTGTGCTTAGAACTTAGTTATTTGGTAAAATTTAAACTACTTCTAAAATGTAAATTGTACTACGTATCTGTGTCGAAACCGAAAGAAGTGTTCTTGCTATGCCATCTACATATACTCCAATCGTAATATTTTTTTTAAAATGTGTTAATCGCTCTTAATTTTTGTTTGTTTTTGTTAGTTAGTGAGAAAAATGTCCGTATTCATGAATAAAAAAGGAGCACTTTTCTATCACATGTGCAACTTTTCTTTTAAACACATTTCAATCCTTCAGATAAAAGAAAAGAAGAAAACATACACAAAAAGCAGCATACCAGTATGCTAATTCTGATGATTATAGTTTTTATTACAGTACAAAATTCAACAATTCAACAATTTGGAACTAGTTTTTTAGAGCTTCAAGTTAAGATGTACTCTACGAATAAAAATATGTTTTTGGTGTGTGTCCTCGACAGTTTGCCGAAATTCAACCCTTCCGTTGGTTCTCTTCTTGACAGTTTAACGAAATTCAACCCTAACGATGTCAAAAGGAACCATTTTTTGAAATTATTCATGTGCTTCAGAAACCCAATCCTTTGTCGGTATCCGATGATGACCCCAGGCATAGGTGCTTATGCCGTCTTCACGAATGTATCTCTTCGTGTCCCCACAGCTCAAAGCTTGCTTATGGATACGTTGTGTGTAAATCTCGTGGTGATCACTTCTCAGCACATACATAGGTTTGAGAATATTGCTCCTCTCCATCAGGCAGTTATAATAGTCTTTTACGCCTAGCCTCGAAGTTACTGATTTCCTAACTCCCTTTGACTTTTTCTCCTCTTTACCGATGTCTACTTTGAAGGAATACGACTTTGCCCTCAGTCCAACAAACTCCAACATTTTCGCACATTTATTTTCATCTTTGAACATGCCCAATACCTTGCCATTTGCTTGCGGAAAATTGTGCGGATTGGTTTTGGGATACTCTGAGGTGTCAAATTTAGATGTCACATCATCGAGAATTTCTGCATAAAAATCATCCGTCTCTATAGTATAGATGAATGAATCCGTGTCCATGTAGTTCAGGCGAACTTTCTCGTTGAACTTTTTCTTCATGTATTCGTAGTGAAAGTCGTACATTAACCATTTCGACAGTTCGAGCACAACGAATCCCAAGTAAATTGGTTTATCTAACGTAACAGTCGTCTTTTTCAATTCAACGGCGCACATTTCTGGTGTGAATTGCGATAGACTGTGGAAGTTTGGGTTTGCAATTAGGTCTCTAGCACAAAACTCTCTTCCTTTACTATCCCATTTGGTCGCAATTCTGATGTCCCTTCGCTTTTCGACGTTCTCCATGGTCTTCCCATAGATGCTGTTGTTCATTAGCTTGAAAAAATCCTTCTCAAAATCATTCGTGGCCTTCTTTCTGTGCTCGGTATTGAGGGATATATAATCCTGCAACCATCTGGATTGAGTGAATGTAATGACCCTGTGCACCTTTTTAAGAATGAGACCATTTTGAAGGCATTGCTGCAACGTTTTGAGGTGAATAACATAGTTCTCCTTTGCCTGCAGGTTAGCTGTCAACTTTGTAAGTCTGCTGCCCGGCGTTGTGATATTCTCTGGGCAAAATGGAAGGTCGTTATGTAAGTCGTGAAGTTCTCTTGGGTAATCCAAGTCGACTTCCAACACACAGCCAGTGTCATCGTTTTTGAGCTTTGAAATATACTCAGTTGTGTATTTCTCGGGCTCATCCCATTTGAAGTCTCCCGTAGGGAGCGGCTGTGACATTGCCCATCCATATAGATTGTTCGCGTCAAAGTACATGAGGTATGCACTTGGTTCGTTCGGGTTCGAACTGGTAAGATATTTATTGTTCGCCTTGGCATAGCGGTGGCTGCACTGGCAAAGACCACCTCGGATTCCTTTTTGGAAAAATTTGTACGTTTCTTTATCCTTTAGTAGTTCTATGTCCACTCCTGTCATTTTGAACATTGCATCCCAAGACAAACCCGGAGTGGTGTAATAATGACACGGGTCCAGTTCATAAATATTGAAGCAAATTTTGCGAAAATTCTCGAATACATCAGTCAACAAGAGGACGTCATTTTGCACGTACTGATACAAGTAATCTTTGAAGGATTTGCACTTAAAGTGCTTCCAGACACTTTGGGCATGTTCATAGTCCCCTTGAGCGCATTCCTTGTCCGTCAGTTTGTTGTAGAACTTCTCAATTGGTGGAAGAGATCGTTCATCTAAGCGCTCCCACGAATCAAGGTAATCATACGGAAATTCACACTTTCTTAGCATCAATCCAAACGATCGGTCATTCTTATAGAATTCTCTCGTATTCTCTAAATCGTCCATCGACAAATTTTTCGCCAATGAATCTAAATTCGACGGGAGGAATCTATAGGAGTCTAAGAAGCGCATTTCAAACGAATTCTCTTTATCCAAGGTTACACGCTTTGTGAGTGAAACGTAAGTCTCTTTATTCAATGGAATAATTTCAATTCCCCCAGTTTTCCCAAGGCTTTTAATGATAAGATGGCAGTCATAGTGGGAAAAGTTGTGCAGAAGAATTGGGAAAAATTTAGGTTTAGATGACTTCAAATTACAGTCAGAATGTGCAGTTCCCCTGTACGCTCCGGTAAAATGACAATGATCCCTAACTTTTTTGTCGGATTTCTTAAATTTTATCTTACATATGCTACAAATTGGTGTGTTCTTGTGGTTGTTCTCTTCTGACTTGGTCAGCGGAATCATGGCCTTCGGTTTCTGCATGACTTCTCTGTAAATGCGTGTTAGATCGTCTATCAACTTGTTAACGAATTCGTCTGGCGCGTTTTGACCTGAAAAAAAGGAAGGAGGGTATTGACTAAATGTGAAATTCTTTAGTCTTTTCACTCACCAACAAATGTTCTTTGTTCGTCGCGGCTACTGTCAAACGAACACTTTATGTAGTAGGAAAAGGCGCACGGCACATGTTGTTGTACGTTTGTTGTTGATGATTTTTCAGGGTCTGCTTCAGTGCAACTCAATGGTAGTAGAATCGACTCAAAGTCGGCATATACAATGAATGGAACTTTAAAGGATCGTTCAAATTTATTAAATGTTAGATGGTCTAAAGGTGCCTTTGGCATTATCGTCTTCACTTTGCAGCAATAACTTTCGTGTTCTTTCAATTTAGACTCATTTGGAAATCGCAATAAGCATCCGTCGCAAAGATACATTCGTTCCTTATGACTTGTTGCTTGGTTTCTGAGCAAACGCGACATGTCCGTTATGTAGACGTAATGCGTTGCGAAGGTAGCACCGTTATTTTCACAGTACAGTAAGTTAATGTGTTTGGTTTTTTTTTGGCAAGTCAAATGATATGGTCCGATTATATCGCATTTAAGCTGTTTTCTACTCAATTCATAACCATAAATGTTCACACTGATTTCTGGGTTATTTTTTTCGAATGTTTTCACATCTCTTGTGATAAGGGGAAATTCCAAATTACTAAAGTCAATGACTCTGCCAGATACATTTATTTGTTCTGCAGCTATATCCTTGACTTTGTAAGCTGAAGTTCTTTGCTTGTTAGTTACAACTCCATCATCTAGAGCTGAGATTATTGCCCATTTGAAGGAATATTTATCATTGCACTGAACATTTATACACGCTTTCTTATTGTTAATTATTTCTGGTAATTTAAAGTACTTCGCTTCACTTTTGTTATTCTGAATATTTATGCGCGCATTTTTATCGGGCGCCGAGCTGCGGAATGGTTGGTATTTATTTATATTTATCTCGATCGTGATAAACGAAAGCAAGCTCCATCCGCTGTCTCTCTCTTGGAACTCTTCCAGTTTAACCTTTAGATCCTCAATCATAGCCGTTACTTTTGTGGTTGGGTCGTCTGCGATTAACAGGGTGTCCATCTTCGTTTGCATGTTTTTTACATCTTTGGTCAGTAAATGTGTATCACCAGTTGTTTTAACGAATTCACATATCAATTCCATGTTGAATTTGATCGCTTTTAGTTCTCGGATTTCACTTGCCAACAAATCAACTACAGTCAGTAGATTTCTATCGAACAGCTTGTTAACTTCCTTGGTTTCTTCATTGACGTGGATTCGGAAGGTTTGCACTCTGTTCTGAAATGCTCCCTCAATAAATGTCACATTTTCTCTCAACACTTGCTCTGCCTTAGTTTTGTGACTCTCACTTCTTTGATGTTGCGTCCATTTTGTGGCCTCTATATCCTCTTCACAATGCGAACAGTTTTTGTAAGTGGTAACTTTCGGGATTTTATTCTTCACTTTTGAAGTTCTTGAGTCATTCTTTCTCTTTGTCAGAATTAAGCTTTGCGACGACGTCGATGGCCGTAGAGAATCGTAGTTTTCATTACTTAACTCTGTCTCACTATTTTCAGAAAATTCCATTGAAATATTTCCACGCATTTTCTGATTGTGACACGATTTCTTATGACTCGCTAATGACTTAAACGATTTTGCACAAATTTCACACACGAATAGATTAGTTCTGCTTTCACGTCGATCTTCTATCGACTTCAAACACTGACACACTGACTAAAATTATTTCATTAAGAAGTCGCTAACTCATAGAACGAAGATTACAAATACAATGAGCCCGTGAAGTGTTTCGTTAGATTAAACATAAATCGTTAACGAACCACACCGCAATACCACGATTTACTGATAACATTGCACACAATATGAACACAATATGAAAATGTTATAATTTCGGACCGGACATAATCGCGGCAAATAGAATTACATGCTACAAAAAAAATACCTTTTTGTGTTTTTCCCGCGCTTCATTCTCATGCGAATATAGCGATGACGTCGCTTTTGATATACAGCGCGAAAGTGATACGTGATAGTGGGGATCGCGGTACTTACCCGTTTGAGTCTCAAAAGAGAAAGAATACAGTCGAGAACCAGTGCACTGAATAGCGCCAGTTTAATCGCCAATTCCAGAGTCGCATTCCTCAAACGCAACTGAATTTCTTTGATACTCAGCACCGTAAATGAGAACAGACGATACATGGGTGGAGGAAGGAAGTTGAATTTTGCACGTGGAACACCCGAATCGGATCAATACACATCTCGAATTGAGTAATGTTCTCTTTGGAATTCGTATTTCTATGAATGGCAAATAAAAACACTTTTTGGAGTGTGGAGAAGTGTGGGTGTGTAATGATTACATAAAGTCCTATACATTTTTGTGCAGCAGTGCACAAACATTAAAATTGAATTCAAAATCTGTCTGTGATCAAACCACGGAGCATGCGTGAAAACGGAACGATACGGGATCCACTTTTAAAGTGAATTCTCTGGGGGAGCTATAAACATAGCGGATTTATGTAGTTGCGGCAATTCTCTGACATTCTGTTTCATGCTTTTATATATGGCTATTCCTCATAGGTAATGTTCTTGTTTCCATCTTACTCTTCAACACGTTTAGAAGCCCACGATGCCGCCCAAAATTGTGAGCAGTTTTTTGTTTGTCAGCAATTCTTCTGCATGGACAACTTGGGCTACTCCCCGTACTCCGTCCAGCTTGCCAAAACATTGCGACTTGCCACTTCAGAATTGCCAATGAATTGCATTGATTTAAAGCCGCCCATGCCTGCAACCCATCTGCTTCACTATTATGGAAAATTATATATTCCTCCCCCTTCACTCATGGAAACACCATCAAAAACCGAATATCACAAACGACAAAAACACATCAACTTGAAACAATAGACAAACACAAATTGCACACCACTGTAATGTTGCAGTGTGCACATTTTAAATCGAATGCATGGAATGTGAATGTGTGGTGAGTGAGATGCAGAGAAGAAGGTTGCCAGTGTATTTAATGTGATTCCAATGCAAAGTTGATCAGGTCGTAACAGTCATGATCTACAGTCGGCAACACGTGACTAGACAAAGTCGACACACTTGCCAGCATACGAAACCGTATCAAGAGAGGCTTGGCAGCATGCCGAATATGATGGGATGATCATAGACAATAAGTTTGGCAAAGAAAAGAAAATATAACTGGTCAACTGGGAGTTATACTCGAATAGTGAATCATACCAAGTATGTGTTAATTATTAGTGTGCATTTAGTTGAGTGATTGTGAGAGAAACCAGTGAGAATTTTGTGGATTTGCCAATTCCAGCAGGGAATTGATTGGCGTGTTTTATTAATCTGCGTTCAATCTGGTTGGGCGCAGGCACCAGCTCATCTGTAAGCTAGGGCCGGAGGAAAGCATGTCCGATGAGTGGAATCTTTTTCCGATCCGCATATGACAGCGTGCACAGAGACGAGCTATACAACACCATGTCTAGTTCTGATATGTTGTATGAGAAGAAGATCGAACTATCGCTGTTCAAGTCAAATCGGTTACGAACTTATTGAGCTCTTCAATGACATGTTATGTGTCTTAGCGAAATAAGAGAAAGTTATATCCAAGCGATTGAGAAGCACTTTGAAGAAGTTGCCGCAAAATACCAGAACGATTGGTCAAAATAAGGGCGAAATCACCCGTGCAATAAAACGTTGACGATCTAATTTACCCACCAGACTATTGGAATGTCTGTCAATTTCTTTGATCTGAACTATTATAAAAATACGACCAATTCAAAGAGCCTTCGAAGACATTGGTGTCTAAAATTCAGAATTGTGTGGCGTAGTAATAACAAAAAACTTGTCTCTTTGGTAAATCTTAGAACAAAACACATGCCAGAATCGATGTTGCTAGATTAATTTTTCGGTTGTTGTTGCTATTTGTGTGAGTGGCAGAACTAAAATAAAACCTTTGCAATTTCACAACAATTTGCGTGAACATCTTTCCTCAGACTTCAACAAATCGGGAACTGTTGTCTGATTCTCTGCACCAACTGCGCTGAACTGAACATTGGAGTGTCCCCAATTGAGCTAGGGTCACATTTTCATCGTATGATTCACCATGATATTCCCCTTTAAATTAAATTGGTTTCAGTGGGGATTCTTTCCTTCTTCAGACCCACCCCTTAGCCACTCCGAAGCAAACAAAAAACACTCGCAGTCATGTTCATCTCAAAAGCATCAGAATTCCTTACTCATCAAGGGCCATTCTAGAGATCACCCCTTCAGTTGAGCATCTTAATGAAACAGCTCCGAATCTGTCCCCGAAATGAACAAGTCCCAAGTGCAGTATTCCACTGACCAAGGCAGAGCATTATAAGACTCTTATCCCACTTTTGACACTTCAGCACATCTGTTTGCCGTCAACATTAAGAGCGCTGGAAAGCTTCAAATGCCCCATGCGGCATTTATGGTCGACATAATTTCCTCAATTTTAATCCAAGGCAGTCATGTCCTGCTCATTCAGTCGCAGGCGAAACCTCCAAAGGCTCGTTAGCATTACAGTCCTCGTCGTCTGTCGAGTGTGTCCCGAAATGAGGACAGCTACTATGAGGAATGCCTCATGATTTGGCGTCTGTTGCTGTTGGTGTTTGAATTCCCTGCTTCGAATGGGGATGTTGTTGGTGTTGGCCTTGCTCCACATGTACTTAAGTGAAGCGTTATTACTTTTATCGATATTTCCAATTAAGCCAGGGGACACATGTCGGCCCGGATAACGAGCGCAAAAGAGACGTTGGCAATGTCCTTGTTTGTGTGCCTCTCTGCTCGGTTGGTTGGTGGGTTGCCTTGGGCTAAGGGGTGCACTGGCAGGCAAGTGTTTATTTTTTTATTAAACATCAATAAGGGTGCAACAACATGTCAACTTGTGACACAGTAAAATCAACCCTTCTTCCTGGCACGGTGGCTGTGTGAGGGAGTTTCTTGAAAGTGCTCACTTTTCGAGCGCTCCACATGACCGAGGGCTTCTGGGGTGACTGTTAAGCATGCACGTTTTTCCAATAACCCTGCCAGTCGAAGAGCACAACTACAGCACAAAAAATTGAACAAAAAACAAAACAGAGCGAGGAGACGAGGAAAGAAATAATGAAAGGAAACAAAAAGGAAAAAACAATTTCAATCAATTTCCCTCGTATGGCTTTCTTTTTTGTGCTTCCGGGCGATAAGTTGAAACTCAAATCCCACCCCCTGTTGCGTGAGGGATGGACGCGTCCTGTGGATGCGAATGAATGAATGGATGTATGGACGAGATGGAGGAAGGTAAAGTGGATCAGCGCACAACACTGCAGCGTGAAATTAATCGAGAACAATTGTGTCGCGCTGCGTTAATTCGAAGAGCGCTGCGACCCGCAAACGAACACATCCCCGATGTGAAGGGTAAGGCGCGTTCCAGGCCTCTCGTAGCTCGCAGCTATGTTTTGTTGCTGTTAATTGTCGACTTAATGACCGTTTAATTAAATCGCTTGACTTTCATGCTCTTGTTTCTGTTCTGTTGCTACTGCTATTGCTGCTGCAGTAACATTGTTCCCTGCGGTGCCCGGAAGGCTGGGGGGGGACATTCCAATTCGCTGGGGTCTCGCTATTGTCCTGGCCTTGTTTGAGTAGAAATTCTCGTCGGTAAAGTTGTCACAACGCATGTTAAAGTGATTGAATTTGTTATGCTAGCCAATTCTGAAGGCCGGTGGCGGGTGGAGATGTCAATTGGTGGATTTGGGAAAAGGATTTGATGTCACATTGATCGATTGAAAGGGATTGGACTGAGTGATTGTGTTCCTTAGTTATCGAGGCGGCGAAGGTGAGCCTGCATTTTGGAGGGATCTCATCGATATGATTTTGTTGTGAAATTTAAGATAAACGAGTACTTGGCGCTCAGATAAGTTTGTTATGGCTTCGAAATTCTTGTCTACGATTAGGTACAAAATTTGAGAGATTAATAGTTATTTTTGGCCTTAACTTTGTCTTTGATTCCGTCTTGAGTCTTGAACAAATATGAGATTTTTTCTAAATCAAGCGCCTTTCTCAAATTGAATCATATTTCTTTTGAGGTTCTCTTTTTCTTCCCAGTCTGGGTGGACCCTGGTTTCAATTAACAAGCCTATCCAGACAGCATGATTTTTTGGTGTCTCCAGTTGGGCACACCGAGTTGGTTGATGTCCTTTGCCACTTGTGTGCGACATCTCAATCGTGGACGTCCTCTGATGCGTTGTTCACTGGCTCGGAGTCCCCTTGAGTTATAATCTCAATTAATAAACGTTCAGAACTAGCACGGATTTTTGTTGCTCTCCATGTCCTTCATCCTGTGCTGCGTTGTTCCACTCGATCGCAGTCGAGGTGCGTTCAAACTTGAGCTGTCTTTTGCATAAGCTCTACGTATCAACTGTGGTTTCAGAAGCTAGTATCGTATGTTAACTCTCTATTTAGAGAGCCATCGGCCCAAAAGCGACCAAAGAATGGATTTGGTAAATTATGTTTTGGATTTGGTCAAGCGTTTCTTATTTTTAATTTTG
Organism: Myathropa florea; assembly: GCA_930367185.1. Taxonomy (NCBI): domain Eukaryota; kingdom Metazoa; phylum Arthropoda; class Insecta; order Diptera; family Syrphidae; genus Myathropa; species Myathropa florea. The sequence continues at coordinate 5,807,658 of OV884003.1, read as the reverse complement.
AAGGATCAGAAGATTGGGATACGAAGATGTTGCGATTTGGCGTTATGCAGCATCTATGGTCTGCAGGAAGACTTTTTTGACAAATGGCTTTTAGTCTTAGACCCAAATGTTGTGTATTCTAAAGGGTGAAAAGATAGCAATGATATTTTTCCAACTGTTACGTTTTAGCAGCTGTCAGAGTTACCGATACCATTCAGCTGTCAAAATATTCAGTAAGGCTTGTCGTTTTTTCACGAACATGCAGAAATTATTAAAAAATATTGTCGAAATTTCGGCTATATGCAACGTCAATTCCGTCGCGACGTCGGCCATTGTCATGGCTTCAGTCTGCCGGCAATTCGTTGCACCGTGGAAAAGTTTGAGCGTGAGTATATTCTTTTGGACTTTAAGCCACCACATGGATTGAGATTGGTGGGGGATGAAGAACACGCTGCCAGAATTGAAGAAGACGCAGAAATTTTGATTCGGCGACGATCAGGTGAACTGAGCACCGCCAGAGAGACAACCCGGCTTATTTTGCAGTTGGAGATGGGCCATTCCGTATAAGATGGTGATGGCGTAAAAATTGAGGCCGGACGACCATATACAAAGCCGTGAGTTCACTAATTGGGCACTGGTAATGTTGGGTGGAGGTCCGGATTTTGGCCAAAAAATCATTTTCTCGGACGATCACAATTTTTGGTTCACTGGTTATGTCAACAAATTTGCAGCTATTGGAGCGAACACAATCCACAAGAGTTTGATCAAGCATGCAAAGATTGACGGTTGGGTGCGGTTTATGGCATGGCGACTCATGGGACCTTATTTCTTTCGAAATGAGAAAGGAGACATAGTTACGGTCAATGGTCCCAGGTATATACCGATGTTAACAAGTTTTCTGTGGTCAGAGCTCGCCAACATCGATATATTCGAGCTGTGGTTCCAACAAGACGGCGCAGGAAGCCATACAAACGACGCAACGCTCGAATTCGTGAGAAAGAAATGAGGCAACTGAGTCCTCCCACGCAAACAGTTCACCAATGGCCGCCGCGATCATGCGACTTGACTCCACTTGATTATTCCCTCTGGGACAACTTTAACTAATTAATCTACGCCAACAAGCTAACCATTTTGGACGACCACGAGGTGAACATTCGAGGTGCTATGGCCGGAGGTGTACATATTGGACCAACCGCTTGAAGCACTGCCATTGAAGCCAAGGCTGTCACTTGAGTTATATTATTTCATATGTAATGCCATGAATGTAGCTACAAAATAAAGGAAGCATTAGTTTTATATCTCACACCGCTGTTGTTTTATTTAAATTGCTTTCCTTATCATTCTTATCTGGTCACCCTGTACGTCACATGGACACGATTCCTTTCAGAGCTTCCAAGAAACATGCTCTCAAAAATCTATATCTAGATATAAATATCATGAAAATCTAACTGTCAAATGGAGAGTCATGCGAGAATAATTCTCGAGAGTTTACTAAAGGAAGTGCTCTTAAATTAACACGCACCTTTAAGAAGAAACCAACAGGGACATCTGTAGAAAAACTATAGAAATCTTTTCAACGTAATACGCAAAGTTAAGCAGCCTTGGAAAAGAAAGTCGATTCATCGATTGTGTTAAATGTCCGAGAATTGGCATTTGTTGTCATTCCTATTCCTAAACTCTAACTAAGAACATAAAGAAAACTGTTGACGGAGTGAAAGTGAAATGATTTATGTCGTCACTGAAATCATCACATCCGAGTTTACCAACCGACTTTATGAGAAATTAAATATCGAGTCTAGCTTAATCGCCGAAATTAATGTTGTTTATAAAAGTTGCATTTTAGGGTTTTTTTTTTGCAGTTGTCTAGTCTAAAAGCAGAAGAGGAATATTGCACGTAATTATTTATTCCGAAAGCAACCTCGCTGTCACTCTGTAACCAGAATGCTGTTGAATTATGCTGGCTGCAGATACACTTTGACAGCCGACATGAAAATTTCGTTTAATCCATCCCTGATATCAGAGACTAAACACGGTTATGTCGGCCGCTGGCAATAGAAATGAGTTCACAACCATTTTTTTCAAATAATATATTCTTTATTCATTTTGAATTTTCATTTTAATCCTAATCGTCACCATATACATGTACAATTTATTTACTTATTTTTCCTTTTCGGTTTTCACTTAATTTTTTTGATATTCTGGCAAAAAATTGCAACCAATTTCATTTTTTTTTCATTTTTGTTCAAAGTGAGAAGAGAAATGCAATGAAAACATTTATTAAGTTTCACATTTACGTATTCTATAGTTTTGCTTTCGCCTTATGTTCGTTACGCCTCGCAATTTATTTACAAAATATATATTTTATGTATTTTTTATGAGATTCTTAAATTTTTATCTCGCTTTTTTGTTTGTTTTTGGTTTCTTTCATTTATTTTCTAGATTTGATTTTATTCGTTTGTACTCGATTAAACTATGAGTTCTCTATTGCACATTGAGTAGGATAAGAGTGTTGGATGTAATGTAGTAGTAGTAGTATGTAGTAATGTATTAGAAGAATAAGAAAGTTAGCTACAGAGTTCAGAAACTTTAATTATGTTCGTTTGTTTTTTTTGGGGTTGTAGTTGATATTATTTGTTTGTTTGTTTTAAAGTTATGTAAATTGTTTTTATTTTTTTTATTTCGTTTGCTTGTTTTGTGTGAAAAAACATCTACGTAAGTAACAGTTTTAAAGACATTTAGTTTTATAGTAATGACATTGAAACATACACAGACATAACACCATTTGTTTTTTTTATTTGTTTTCTAATTTGTTCACATTTATCCATTGATTTAAACCTTATTTTTGTTTTTCCTCAAATGAAGTGTTTGAAAATAAATTACATGTAACATGAAATATTAAATAAACGTGAAATACATTTTTTTCCTCATTTAATTTCTTATTTTTTACATTATTTTCACAAACGTCGATTAAAATACGTTTTAATACAAAAATGTTATAAAAAAAATATATTAGTGTCACCCTGTGTTTCGTCCTTTGTTGAAGAATTTTTTATAGAACATTAGAAAATACTTTTTGTTGTTTTGGATTTTATTTCATTTAGTTACGCGATTTGTAGGTGAAGATGAAGATGTATGTAGCTAGAGAAAAGGAGTGTGGTTTGGAATTCAAAATTAAAAAAAATAAAATAAAATAAAAGGGACGTGCTCAAAGTATTTTACTCTTTAGTCTTCTTAAGACAAATTCAAACACAGTTGTGAAAAGTAGTTGTTCAGTGAGTTAGATATATTCACTTGTGATCGTTGACAGTCAATTAATTGTGCTCATATCCCCGAGGAATGGGGGAAATAATTATAGTAGATACATATGTAGGTTGTCGACTCTGCTTTCTAACTCTCAGTAGCATAATTTACGAGAAAAAGCATTCAACTCCAGTGCCACTTAATTGCTTGGGTCTGTGACAATAATTTCTTTTACGTTGTTCGAGAATTAATTGAGATTTAAAGAGACACTATCAAATATAAACGGTCTTTCAATAGAGACTTCTGTACTTTGACAGTTGACAGCGGCCATATTCTTGATGCTACATCTGCCTAATTGGCTGTCATTTAATTAATCTGTTTTGCCATATCACGGATATAGCCTTCAATAACACGTGCAAATGATAATAGGTGTTCCGTTCAGGGAACGTTCCGCGCGCTTTGTTCATTTTACCATATTTGCCATAATTGCCCTACCGAGAAGACTATTCGCAGTGTGGTGGATAAATTTGAGTCCACTGGTACAGTAAACGATAAACCAACACCCGTATGTCGACGAAACGCGAGATATGCCGAAAAAATCGATGCTGTCCGTGAGAATGTGCAGGAGAATTCAAGGCAGTCGATTTCGTGTCGCTTACAAGAACTCGACCTTTCGCAGACCACAATTTGCTGAATTTTGCGTCGTGGCTTGGGCCTGCACCCGTACAAATTTCAACTGACCAAGGAGCTGCAGGTAAACGACCATAGACAACGACGTGTGTTCTCTGAATGGGGTCTGAAGCAGTTGGAAACTGACCCTTATTTTCATCGAAATGTCCTTTTCAGCGATGAGGTCCATTTCTGGAGGAATGGCTATGTCAACAAACAAAATTGTCGAATTTGGGACCAATACACATGAAATCTAAGAGCGTCCAATGCACTCTGAAAAATCACTTTTGGATGTTGATTTTGAGCTGACGGCGTCATCGGTCCATATTTCTTTGAGAACGACGTTGGCCAGGCCATCACCGTCAACGGTGAGCACTATAGGTTGATGATTAGCAACTTTTTATGGCCTGAATTGAATGATTTGGACAACAGGACGGCGCTATGTGCCACACAGCTCACGCTAAATTGGAAATTCTACACCAGCGATTCGAGTGCATGGTCATTTCACGTGAAGGACCCCGTTAGACGTTTCTGAAGACGCAGCTCTATACGAATAAGCCACAAACCACGGCGGTCCTCAAAGCCAACGTAACCCATGCAGTTGGTAAAATTCAGCCTGATTTATGCGGCAGACTCATGGAAAATTGGACATTCTGGATGCGTGTCACCTAGAGAAGCCGTGGCAGACATTTGAACGATGTTTTATTCCGTACATAACGGCGTCAAGAGGCTTTTCAAACGAATAAAACATTTAAATTTAAAGAGAGGAAGCGCTTAATGGTTTTCCCTTTATAAAGCATCTTTGTCCTCTTTTCAAACATTTAAGTTAAGTCTTTTGAGTCACAATTTAGGCCCAGCTTTTGTGCAACCAACTCACCACCCGGAATTAGATCATGCTATCTTCTATGATTCTTTGAGATATCTAAGCTTTACCCAAGCCTTCTCGAATATTTCTCAATTTGAACACAATGTCCCGTGTTAGCTTAATTTTTCAATTCATAAAAACAAACGTTAAGTCCAGCGGAAATGAAAAAAGAAAATTCAACCAAAGAAGTGAAATTTTTGAAAATTCTAGGAACTAATGGCATCGAGTCTCACATGTAGCGGCTGTATCCGAAATCATTTCATGCGAAAATCAAACATTAATTTATACCTATTTTTATATGTTTTTCCTCTATCTACCGTCACATCAGACTCTTCTTGACTAAGTGATTTCTCATCTCCACGCTTTTGCTATTTATTTGTTATTCTTTTTCTGTTATGCAATATTTTTCTTGTTGTTTCTCTACAAAAACTAAACTCTCTCAATTGAATTTCGTTTACAATTCATCTTTAACCTTAAGTATAAAAAAGTAACTACATTAAATTTAATTATATTAAATATATATATATACTTTTGTTTCGTACCTAGTGAGTCTATCTAATTGTAATTTTATTTATATAACGTTATTCTACATATTTACTTCCATTTAATTGTTTGTTCCGCCTTGCGTTCGTGCGTAGTAGTTGAGTCTACTTTAATCGCAAGTTTGAGTTTCCATTTTGAAGATAGACAGTGTCCTTGTGTAAGGATGTGAGTGGGTGAAAATGCGAATTCACATTAGTAACAATAAGTGCAGTTTATTCCTTGTTCAGTGTCTGCAGTTCAGTCCGTTTTTGTTTGTTTTATTTAAATGTACGCTAGGTGACTGCCTGTAACAGTCCAGTAGGGGATTTTCTAGATGTACTTGCCCAAGTCTTCGTGAAAGTCTTGCAGATAGGCGAGAAGCTGTGGGAAGGAGGGTCTCTGCTTGGGATCGGCCAGCCAGCAGCACGACATCACAGTGAAGCTGAAAAGAAAAAAAAAAACAAAAAAAAAATTCATGAAATTATGGCGTTCGCAGAAGACGCGTGTGTGTCACTTACAACTCATCGGGGCAGTTTATGGGTTGTCCAAGTCTGAAGCCATCCATAAGGTACGGCGTCAGCTCAAAGATGTCCACCTCCTCGAATGGAATTGTCGCAAGGGTTGCCAGTTCCCAGAACAACACCCCAAGACTCCAGATGTCACTGGTGGTTGAGTAGTATTTCTTTTGCAGAGTCTCCAGAGCCATCCATTTGAGGGGGCGGTTTTCATTGTCACCCAAGCAATGGTAGTCATCGGGGAATAGGTCACGCGACAAGGCGCTATCACAAATTTTCACATAGGATTCCGAGTCCAAACTGCAAGAGTGAATGCAAACACAGAAAAAACCTAAGTTCGGCAGTCACTTGTGTGATATAGATCTAAACGTCACAACCCAACTTGCTGGCATCACAAATTCCCAAAATATTTGTATGTACAAGCTTAGGTTTAAATTGATGGCATGGAAGGATCCGAGTCATTTTGCTAATGGAACCCACCACTCGCAACCACCCATCCTCGCCGAGTTTCACGGTAATGATCCATTTGTGGCAGGATGAGGTTTAAGGCGGTTTGTGGGTTCGTTCGGTTCGTAGGGGATAATCGAGGCCCATTTCGGGCAGACCATAGGCAAATTGCGGCGCAGTCATTGAAACGGATCAACGCTCACATAAATTTCTCGTTTTTCTATTAAACATTTCGGTTGATTGATGATTTTAATGGCATTTAATGGCCTCAGGGTGGTTCCGATGGAATGCGATGGGTTGATGTTAGTTAAATTGATATCCCTGTATGAGTGGGTGTAGAAAATAGAGGCAACTGTCCGTAGTTTGTATGAATATGTGTACATCCTCTGCGATTGATGGGTGAAATTGTCTTCGATTTGTTTACACTCGGCGAAGGAAAATCAACAATGTTGGAGGGACTAATTGAATTCAGGATAATTAAGTGTCATTCTGTGAAGAGGCTTTGGGTGGACGCGGTTGAGTGGTGGTTAGCAATTGGAGGGCGGGGGGGTTGGTTGTGTTTGTACACATTCCGGAGTTTGATTTTGTGTCAAAGGTAGAACATTAAACAAATAATTGAATGCAGGGTATGTGGGCTCTGGATGGACAGGGTTTGAGCTCTTTCCAACAGTTCAGTGCAGATGTTTGCAAATTATAAAATCTAAAACTTGCCTAATGGGGTAGAAGTCCTTTCTCGCTTTCGTTTGTGATTCTAAGACTTGAATTTTGTAGCTACCCTTAGCTATCGGTCGAGCCTTGAACAGTGAATCATGTTGAAACTCGTGACTCGTGACCAGATAGTAATGATGGCTTTTCCAATTCCAATGTTTCAGCATCTGACAGAATTACCGATGACATCCACCTGCCAAAATATTCAGTAACGTTTGTCATCTTATCATGCATCGTTTCACTTTTGCTAAACGTGCGGAAATTATTACAAAATATTATTGAAATTCCGGTTAAGTTGTAAATTCGCAGTGTGATGTTCATCGTGAGCTAGGTTTTCATCATGTCATTTCGTTGCACCGTTGAAAAGTTTGAGCGTTAGTACACTCTTTTGAGCCTGATGAAGATGGTGCTGACGCCGGACGACCATAGACAACGCCGTGAGTTACCAAATTGGGCGCCGGAAAAGTTGACCGGAGATGTGGATTTTGGCCAAAAAATCGTCTTCTCGGTCGAGCCCCATTTTTGTTTCAGTGGCTATGTCAACAAATTTGCATCCACAAAGCTTAAATGTTTGGTGCGGTATATGGCGTGGCGGCGTCGTCGGACATTATTTCTTTCGAAATGAGAAAGGAGACATCGTTACCGTCATCATTGATAAATTCTAGCTGATGGACCATGCCATACAAGCGACTCAATGTTCGAAGTTGTGGGAGGAGAAATAAGACGAGTGGATCATCTTACGGCGAGCGTTTATTAATTGGCAGCCGCGATCGTGCGACTTGACGTCACTCGATTATTTTCTCCGGGGAATGCGCCAAGTCCTTAGTCTACGGTAAGAAGCCAACTCCTTTGAACGAGCCCGAGACCAAATTCGAGACGCTAAAATATATAACATATTTGGCAGAGAGATCAAACGTTTTACCGACTGCTTGAAGGACTGCCAGCGAATTTGGGGCTGCCATTTGAAAGATATTCCATTCCATACATAATAGCATGAACATATCCTCAAAATAAAGGAAGAATCCATTTCATATCTCACACCTTAGTTGTTTTATTTAATTTTATTTTCTTATCGTTCTTATCTGGCCACCTGGTATTTTCAATCAACCCTTAGCTCTCGGCCGAGTCTTTTGGTTAAGGATTGAATTCTGTTGAAACTGGGGACGGTAAAAGGGTCCTACCACCTTTCGAAGGCAGCAACTTTGTTAACATCTTATCTCTTTGTAGGACAATTTGGGGCATGGGAAAGATAGGGCCCGATATTTGTTACCATGACCTGATATACATTCGGACTTTTGTCAGGATAAGTCAGATGTACACTTATTAAAGCTCTTCTCTCTTTCTTGTCATTGTGTCTGTACTGCCAGTCTGCTTACAACACCAACACAGGAGTCAGAGATGGGTCTTGTCCATCAAACCAACTATCATCTATTTGCTATATAAAGGAATATAATTGAACTCGTTGTACTTACTAGCAATTTCGAGTGGCGATATCCTTGTGTAGGATTCCGAGAGAATGAAGATGAGCCAAGCCCTTAGTAACATGAAGACCAAATTCGACAAGTGTCCGAGTACTCAGTGGCGAATTGGTTTCCCGTGATTTTTGAAGAAATCTGAAAAGAAAAACACCAACAAACTCAGAAGATGTGCGGTGGGCAACAGCAAATTGACACACTTACATTTTTAAGTTACCCTTTGCTGGATTGGGATAAGCAATCTCCGGCGGACCTGGTAGTTCGGTATTCGCCATCATTGGTGTCAAGATATTTTGATGACTAACGCCGATCAGCATCGATGCGTCTTGCAGCAAATAAGCGACCTGAGTCAGTGAAGCTCCATCGACTACGGTTTTTATAAGTATATCACAGGAATCGCCAATTTTGCCGGCATAAATCCGTCCGTACGTGCCCTCCTTGATGAGGTGTTGGCAGACAAGAGTGCCTGGCTGAACACTAGGAATCCGTCGAAGTTTCTCCTTCGAATCACCGCCACTTCCTCGAGTGCTCTTCGGCGTCGACATGCTGTATACCTGCAACGAGATCAATACCAAATGTCAGTATCAAATCCGTTTTCTTTCTTTGCTTGTGTTCGAATCGAAATGGTTAGCGAGGGATGGAAAAGTTGTCAAAGAAAATTATGATAATCGCAAGTGACAAATGCAAGCGAGGGTGAAAATATATTATCTTCACCGGGTTCACCCCTGAAGCACATGTTAGTTTCTCACACCCTCTGTCACCCGCAATGAGCAGAGTGTTCGACATCTTTGGTGTCTCTATTGAACAATCCCGGTTATGTCGATTGGAATCCCGAAGGAGTTTTGCTTGTTAAAGGGGGATGACATTTCCGGCAGGACGAGGGCAGATTTATGGAATAATCCCTTTTGAAAATTTTTATCATTGATTTGCAGTTTTGCGCCCCGAAATGATGGGTTTTCGATACTCGAAATGGGCGTTTTGGGATATTGTACATTTGTATCCTGCGGCTTGTGTTCGGGGTCGCTGTGTCGGTAGTCGATGGGGAGGATATGTGAATAATTCATAAGGAATGTTGAGATAGCGAGTCCAGACGGACCGCTGTAAATGAGGGATTGAACGGTTTAATTTGGTAATTTTAATGGACGACAGGGTCTGTTGCGGGCGTTGGGTTCACTTTGAAATGCTTATTTCTGAGAGGTCGTATGTTAATCTTGGGGGTAGAGTTGTCTAAAAAAGGACTCGTACCTCTACACTTGCATTAGTTATTCTTGGGGCAATATGCCGGAATTGGTGTGTGGTTGGTTGGGGTAAGTTACCAATCGATGGGGCCCTGCGGGTGACCTGAATTTGCTGTCGAATAGGATGCCTCTTATCGTAAGTAAGGACTGAAAGGGTTATTTTTTTGAAAGAAGCATTATATTTGAACTTTAAAGAAATTGAGGTTCATCTTGCCTTGGGCGGGGATCGATGAAGATATCTAACTTTATCGTTCTTCGTAGATGGGACCCTTGTGAAGTTTTTGAAATACATATACTCACAAATTTTGCAGGGCAGCGATAATTTATCGTTAGAAAAAATTAATGAAAAACGGACGGACTTTTGGAAAAGGATAGTTTTGATTAAAAACGAATGGACATTATAAGTGGCTAGGACTGCAGTCTTGTCCAGGATAATTTAATCAATCGATCGCATGTGTGGAAGTAGATTGTTAATGTATGGTGCTTATCAAATGTATGGTGCTTATCAAATTTAAACAAAATAAAGTGTGAGTGATTTATCGTCGGAATTTTCTATTCGCTTCAAAGGCCTATTTATGCCTTTTTTTGTGGAATATAACATCGTTCCAATGTTGGCCACGGCTTCCATGTGGTGTCCATATCATTCAATTCAGGCTAAAAGAAGTTGGTAATCATCAACCTGTAGCGCTCACCGTTGACGGTGATGGCCTGGCGAAGGTCGTTCTCAAAGAAATATGGACCAATGACGTCGCCAGCCTAAAGTCCATACCGATCAGTGATTTTGGGGATGCTTTGTGGATTGGTACGTCCCATGTTCGACAATTTTGTTGATTGACATACTCATTCATCCAGAAATGGGTATCATCGCCGAAGATTATTTTTCGTTGAAAATTTGGGTAATTTTCAACTGCTCCAGAGCCCATTCAGCGAACATATGGCGTTGTCTATTGTCATTAGCTTTAGCTCCTAGGTCAGTTGAATTTTGTGTGGGTATATGCCCAAGTCACAATGCAAAATTCCCCAAGTTGTGGTACGAAACAACGAAAGGCCGAGCTCTTGTGAGCGACGCGAAATCGACGACTCGGATTCTCCTCCACACTCTCACGGAGAGCGGCGATGTTTCAGCAGATCTCGCGTTTCTTTGACGTACGAATTTGGGTTTATCGTTTACTGCACCATTGGACTCAAATTTATCCACCACACTGCGAATAATCCTCTGGGTAGAACAATTATTACGACCTTAAAATGGTCGAACCGTGCGGAAAGCTTCCCGAACAGAATACCCATTTTGATAAAATACTTTCATCATTTGCAAGTGAATTTTCTGTGCTAAGACGAATTAGTTGGTGGGAGAACGAGCTGCGCACTAGCAACTGATAAGGCCTTAAAAAATTGCAAATTGGTTGCTCCAGCGTCATGGAATGCTGAGACAGATGCACTTAAATATCAGTCATGACAGTATCAAAATTTACTTTGTTGAAAAAAAACTTCATATATCGTAAGGGGCCAGCTGGATTAAACCGGGGCACAGATTAATATAAAAAAGGATTTATTTACACTTATTTATTAGAAGGACTTTGACGTCCCTCAACTCAAGCAAAATCAGTCCGAAATCAGTGACTACTAACAATTACATTTCTCAGCAGAGTTACACAGAGGCCTTGGGTAGCAAGTTACAGTGGGATTGCAGACAATGCGGTATACATACCGTAATCCACCGCTAAAGAAAGGATATCGGCTTGGGAATCAATATATGTACATTATACTTTGAACGATCTGCAATCGTAGCTCTTCTTCTGATACTCAATTCACTGCAATAGGTCCCACTATGTCAGCGGTAAAAGGAATTGTAGGTTTCACAAACTGTTCCAAATTGAAACGAACAAACTGTGTAAATGAATAGAGGTCTAATATTATTCACTCCAACAAGCAAAATGGTTAATATGTTCAATCAATAGAGGACAACACCCGAAATGCGGAATTACGACTGATCTATTCTTTATTGTGTGCGCGTATTCCTTTGCAAATCTGCTTTGTTTCATCGGTCTCCTCAGTTCCTTCCCACATTGGCAAACCTCCTTCCTAAATTGTGTGGGAAATCAATTTCTCAAAGCTAGCACAAGCGTGACCTTAAATACCCGCTGTAAGCAGGAAGTTCTTAAATAAATCATTAGGCTGTGACCACCAAGTAGATTTGAAATCTCTCCTTAACAAAATCCATTTGAAAAACAGCATGTTTCCCCTTGTCTCAGGATTTCCTAAAACACTAAATCCATCCGAATTTATCGCGATCTTATTCCCAGAAATTAATCAATACAAACAGCCATAAATCACCGTGGGAGGCTCAAAATTACAGTTTCCTTCGAACATCTCCCACACCCGCAGAGCGGCAAAAACTCGTGTCATGGAATAAATAATAACTCAACCGCCTATTGTTTCCCCGAAAAGGTTCCTAGTGCCACTCTAAAACTGAATCGGAAACCGCGAAAAGCTCCTAAACATTGACAAGAGTTAAATTTATTAAACAGGACAACCGCAATATGGAGATTTATTTGCGTGAGCACACTCAGACGAGGCGTCCTGAGCAAAAGAAAATTTCAATTAAAAACGAAACGTCATTGCGCTCAACCAAAGCGATAAATCTTGTTCAGGGTGAGAGAGGGAACATGCACTAACTGGCTGCTGACGTAACGTCGCGATGCAGAATGGAGATTTTCCCTTGGCGGCGCGGCTGCAACGGATGTGCATTCCAAACGGAGGACACATTTAAAATACCGCCCACTTGCTGCCGTTCCCAGGTAGCGGTTCACAATTAAAGTTCGATAAATCACATGGTACCGAAATTCCACGGTCTTTCTCTGCGTTACAAGTTTGCCGGTGTCATGTCGCTGAAATTTAGGCAGGCCCGAGCGACGGGCTTTTGTTTCGGTGTCCTGCGGAACATGCAATAGCCCTTTGACGAGGTTTTCCAGCAGAATCTGGCACTGCACCTGACAGCACTTTCCAATTAAAACGCACTTAACAGTGCGCCATACCACACCGTGTCCGAGTCGAGCGCCAAGCATGAACATGACACTCGTACATCTCCTTGATAATTTTAATTTCACCCTTTCAGTAGAGCGACCGTCTGCGTGCAGAGTCGGGGTGCAATTTAAATTTTCGCGTGGAATGCTGACTAATCAGGATTCGAAAAGGGGCTGCAGCACAGCATCGCCTTCGAAAGGGTGTCGACGGGGAAGACAAATTCTGCACTTGAATCTCAATTAGCACGTCCCCGTGTTGGTCTGGCCTGTGATGGGGAAAACAATTTGAAGAAATGTAAGGAATTTTCCTCCCCCCAAAGGGGAAGGTCTTTTCGTTGAGATTAGCTAAATGGGCGCAATTAATTCCCGTCCCCGAATTGCGTGATGCTATGCCCCAAAGTTATGGGTTAAGGACGATGGATGGCATACATACCGACACAGCGCGTCGTTGTCGTCGTCTCCATTGGATGTCGGCATTCGCTTTGTCTCTTGACAAAATGACTAAATGCCATGAGGTGGTGAGGCCTTGTTGTGTTCTACATTTGTCCACGAAGACGGAGAAATCGGGGGGACTCCCCAGGATAGAATCAGTTGTTTGGGGCTAATCCTTGGAATTGTGAGACGTCTGTGAATGAAGGATTTTATCACCTCATAAACCCAATTCGTTCGCTCAATGAGGCGTTTGTGAAAATATGTGGGGCTTTGTTTTGAAGGTAAACAATTATTGTGTCCTACAGTAGCTTTGGGGAGAGTTAACGATTTTGGTGAGTGTAAATGGTGAAAATACGTTTTTTTGGTGACGGCTTTGGTTGGATAATGAATTTAAAGAACGTTTTTCCGGAGGTAATGAAACGGAGGGGATGTATGCTTTTGAACTTGCAGTGTCTTATGAAAGTAAGAAGAGGATATAACTTCTGACTGAATGGGAGTCGAATAACTTGATATCAATGGGTTTCTTCTATTCAGTATTATGATCCAAGCACAAGTATGTTTCATTAAATACAAGGGATTTATTAATTTATCCCACTCTGACTTATAGCAGCGAAATCTTGTGTCAGGCGGCGTTGAAAGTCGTGTATGTATTAAGAGACGTCGACGAAGATACGAAGACATGTTTGGGAGTTACTTCAAAAGCTAGCTCTTCATGCAGACATCGGCTATTTGAAGTCCCTTTAACTTCAGCCAACCTGAAGTTCCACTAACTTTAGCGCCATGGCGTTGTGGGTATGTTCGTCGACCCCTACGCACTAGACTTTCAAGTCTAGGTTCAAACATCAGAAGAAGCACCTCTTTCGAGTCAGTGACAATGTTCTAGACGAATCTCGCCGTTAGGGTAAGAGCGGGTAACAAATTAACCGATGTATCGAAGATGTTGACAAGCACATGTATGGTCGTATTTTCCGAAGCTGTAAGCATTGAGAGCATAATCAATTGGGGCAAAAATAATAGAGTGAAGTTCAATGCTTCTTAAACCAACGAACACTATCAATGAATGGCGCTTGTGCCGATGAAACCGAAAGGCTTTTCATCCTTGGTACGTGTATCAGTACCATACTTAGTTGGAATGATCACATATTCGAGGTCGCCAAAAACGCTGCGACATGTCTAGGTTTCTTTAATCGATGCAAGCAATATTTCACCCCCTCTGATTTTGGCTTCAATTTATAAGACCTACATACGCCCCAAACTTCATCTTGTCGCTGGTTAACGCACTGCAATTTTAGCGTTCCCTATTTTTAAATTTGAATAAAACAAAGCGTGTGTGAGATATCATGGACATTTATTCGCTTGAAAGGCCTATCAGTGGGGCGCATCCTTCAGTCTTTCACGGACAGCGGCGATATTTTCGGCAGATTTTGCGTTTCGTTGACGTATGGATATTGGTTAATCGTTTACTGTACCAGTGGACTCAAATTTATCTACCACACTTCGAATAATCCCCTCGGTAAGACGATTATGGGGACCGTAAAATGGGCGCAGCGGGTGGAACGTTTTTTATTATGGGAATGGAAGCTCCTTTTTATAACTTCTAAAAGCCTGAAGAGAAGAAGAGAGAGAAGATCACCCTTCACTTTCACTACTGGTTCATGTTCAGCGTTGGCGAGTACAAGGAAGAATACTGAGACATTTGTTTTTCCTCAGGAAGTTCATTTACTCTTTTCTTAAAGCATTCTTTAAGGCTTCCTCGAGTTGCATCAGCTTTGGTGGATCTTTATACGGGGCTTGAGACAAAACGATTGACTTCATACTGAGTCACGGGTCTTTACCGTGACAGTCACTCATCCTTTGCTCGCTTTAAACACTTCTCTCGCTTAACCGGTTTCTTTGCTGCTGGCTCTGAATCAACTTATTTGTCGAATATACACTCTCAGCACAATCTTTGCCGCTTTCTTGAATGTTTTCATCCAATTCTTGATGGTCACAACCAGATCTTCACTGTACCGTGACGCACTGACAAAATGAGCTCCATACATTGTCACAGATACCCTTTCATAAGCCTGTCATTAACAAGATATGTTGCTTGGATATAGTCCGCATTTCTAGTGGCTTTTTCTTATCCCGAAAGGATTTGACGCAAATTGATGTAAATTACCATCGAACCTCGTAAGTCTGGCCAAGTCGAGTCCCTGAAGAATCTCCAAACTACTCGTCGCTGTCGAAATTCTGGCCCGCAAAGGAAGGATGAAAGGCAAACCAAAATTAAGGTCCAGCAAAATAAATCTACATTAGATTGGACTTAAAGTTCGTTTGTAATTGAATTCACCACTAGGACGTTCGTTATTTTTCCGCTTCACAGATTCTTGTGGATTCTTCGTATTCTCTCGGTCCCCGCCCTAATCACCCTTATCGCCCCAACTGGGTGGGAAATGGAAATTCTAATTACAAAACCCACAGAAACAGATAACAAAGAAAAATGGCCTACATTTCATTTTTAGCCACAAACGAGACGCAGGGCGGGTCGAACGTCAGCCAGGCAGGCAGGCCGGAGAGGTTGGCATATAAAAATTATGCCGATTCATAACCCAAATAAAGTGGCATCGCAAGCTTGGATCTCGCATAGCATTAGCACTAATTCTCTAGAGTAGCAGCAACGAGACGTTTTGCTGGGTAAATCCAATTATATTGTTCCCATGAGGGGGTCTGTGCTGGCGTGTGCTGGGATGTGGGCTTGGGTGGGCACCACCCACCCGCTCAACACACTTTATCCCACTCAAACGAATGAACACAACAGAGGCACAACAAAAGGACTCTACAACTTTAATTTATCGTGTGATGTACAGTAGCAACGGTGGCACTCAGCATATCTAAATTTCATCAAGGTAAATATGTATACGCACGCCAACTGCGGTGGGGGAGCGTAAGAAAGGTGACATTGCACAACGAAATTCGAGAGCAACGCGCAAGAAGATAAATCCAACGAACATGTGAGTGAAGGAGTTCAGGGAGGAGGAGGTTGAGGAAGAGGCTGTCTAGAGCAGCATGGCAGCAGACGCGAGTGGGGTCTAAGTGTACGGTTGCTCTTATCCCCATTAAATCTGTCTAAACACAGAGGCAATTGTTTTAATGTACACACAATTCTCCCGGGAGGGGTGAGTGTCGAGGGGCGCTGCACTTGAGAGAGGGTTACCAGGTTACCGGAGGGCTTTCCATTTTTTGTATCGGGAACTGATGAATCCAAGACGACAATTGGACGGGGAGATGGTGGCAGATAATTGAAGAGGCACTATACCGCCGGCGGGACATTAGAGAAATTAATTTAACGAGGGTTGAAAAGTTTTCATTTGTCATCACAGTGAATTGCTTCTGGGCGGCGTGGGAGTGGGGTGAGATTGGGGGTTGTGTCCTGTGGCATCCTCTTCACACCGAGACTTCGATAACAACTTGCATCCTTCGCTTGTGAACATAAATGAGGATTTCTGCAGATCCAAACCTCGCATCGTCCTGCCGGCAACTGAAAGAGAATGTGTGAGCTCACGTCGTCATGTAGCAGGAAAACTTCGGTTTTTATAGCCCGAGATCCCCGGCGTCTTTTGTCCAGCGAGAGAGAGACGAGATGGATGTGTGTATGCGGTCGGTCATTGTTTCTTGGTATCCTTTCGGGATGGCGCTTGGGCTTCAGTTGTATGCCGAGGAATTCGGAAGGGAAAATATTGGCCCATTATGGTCGAGATATATTTACGGAAACCATTAGATGGACATGAAGTAATTCTCCCTTATCCACTGCTACAAGTTATTGTAATCGGTGGGCGGGGACGGGGCACAGACATGGGGACAAGGATTTAATGGTCTGCCCTTGGCTGTTGTCCTGTTGTGGCTTTTATTGTCACAGAGCTTCTCGTCTGGACAGATGCAGGCGGGCCATGATGATGACGATGACGACGACGATGATGATGACGATGGTTTTCCGGTTTTGTGGTTTGTTGGTTGAAATTGAAGTGAGCGACACTTTTACGATTGCCCCTCGGAGGCAGTGCTGCCTGAAGTTGATCCTGATTGTGTGTGCGTTGCTGTAGCTATTTGTCAGGAGGAGAGCACTACAACCGGGATGTATGTGAATGCGGTGGACGTGTTTGCCTAGTTGTTTTGGCTGCCGAAGGCTTTGTTATAACATGTCGACCGCAAAACTATGTGTTGTTAGTGAAAACATGATTTTGAGGGCGACAAATCCGCTGTTGCCGGGAGACACACGCTCTTGGGTGGATGACGAAGGGGGCGTTGAAACGTGAAAATGGTGAGTTTTGAAAAATTGGGTCAGACAGCATCAGGGAAAGGGAATGTTTGACAAATGGACAGCTGATGGATGGGGAGCAGGGTAGACGGGTTTTTGAAAAGTCTCAAGAAGCTTATGGTGGTGGACACTCAGCACTCAATACACATACATCCACACTTCGACATTTATTGGACGTTGCTCAATCGTGGAGGAGTGATGGTCTTAGGGACCCTTAAGGGATTTGTTGGTTGATGGTGTCATCAGAGAGGACAGCTTTGTGGCCATCAAGCGGAATGGATATTGAGTTCTGCGAATTCTTTCGTTGCTTCCATGATTAGACTGTCGGGCCGGAGGAGTGGTTTGCCTTAAAGAGGCTGGTAGGAGTATTTTTTTGGCACCGCTTCATTTGCGTTGTCTGCAAAGTTGGAACGTGGAGATGGAAACAGTGGTGTTCAGAAGCAATTATCGGGTGTGGGAATTTGAATTTGTTTAACCCTGAAATTGTCTAAATGGTTCCTTTCATGCGTAGAGTAAAAAACAGAGAAAAGGGTTTCAATCCACCGAGGTAGTCGATGTTTTGACTACATCAGAGACTCCCCATCTAACGCCGGATATGAAAGAACAAGTACGATCTGAGACTGGAAACATTCCAGGATAGGCAATTGATTTAGAAATAAATGTGTACTCTGGTTTTGATGGAATTTGACGTGACTTTTTTGAGACGCTCATGACGGACTGTTTTATGCTTGATGATTCCAATTTAGTCTGAAGACTGTTAGACTGTGTAAAGTCGTTGATTATGATGGGTTTTCATCCCGAAAGGCAATGGAAAATGTCATTATCAAGCACATGAATAGTCGTGGTTTTAGATATCTTACTGTATAGCCTGTAGGCAATCTCTACCTGAAAGCAGTGTATTTTCGACAAAAGATTGTTGCGATGCGGAAAAGGCGAATATCGACTCTAGGATTCATTGATCGATTGGTGATCCGATGCCACATCCACGAAATACAGTAATATAGGTATGCCTCTTGGTGCATGCAAGTTGCAAATCGAAAAAGAAACAACAGATGGATGAGAGGCACACGTTCCACATTTTCAGGATCATCTGGTCTGAGCTAGATCACAACCGATCTAAGTATTTAATCTCTCTCGGTAGATCAAAAATCAGTATTATCGACGGTGTCATCACCCAACATTGCCTCATAGGCGAAAATGCTAAAAGGCTTGGCGCTCTGGCAAACGATTTCTGCGGAAGCTGCTTAGATGAGGAAGA
The DNA here is from genome assembly GCA_930367185.1 of Myathropa florea. Lineage (NCBI taxonomy): Eukaryota > Metazoa > Arthropoda > Insecta > Diptera > Syrphidae > Myathropa > Myathropa florea. Next base: position 5,788,990 of record OV884003.1, on the reverse strand, counting down.
AATAGAAAATATTCCACATCTTTTCTGCACCTGCCCTGCTCTGGCGTCTCTTCGATGACACTTTTAGGGGAGTCCTTTGTATACTTCTTTGAAAGTTTGTTTGACTTCTGTAAGGTGCCAATTAGTAATCTACTACGCTACATTGAAAGCTCCAAATGGTTTTCCACAAATGTACGAGTGGATTGATCCAAATCAATCTATGTAGCGGCACAATGAATCAACTCTGGTCTAAGTGCACTTCCCAGTCGCTTCAACCTATTTTATCCCTGCTCAATGTCGCCTGTAAGATCTTATCCAGAGAACATTTTGGACGTCTAAAGCTCTTTAGGCATCGCACAAATTGGCACGTGCCAGTGCGGCTTTCGGCCCAGCAAGTCGACTATAGATCAAATTTTCACATTTCAAATTTAAATTTTCAAATTTTTTTTATCGATTTTAAAGCCGCATAAGACAGCATTGATCGATGTGATGGTCGAGTTCAATATCCCGGAAAAATCGATTCGGTTCTGTCGTGCCACGCCAAAAAATACACCGTTCACCGTGCAGTATGGTTCTAGAATTTCCGAACCGTTTGAAATAATGCGGAGGGCAAACATAGCCGTGCGTTGTCAGCGAGCCGCAGTCAGTGGAAGCATTCACGGCGATTGAAAAACAGGCGCAACAAGCTGGTCTTAGGGTAAATGAGGAGAAAACGAAGTATATGCTTTGGACAAAAAATCGATCCACCGCCCATCATTTAGGACACAATCGATAGATGCAATTGTGAGGCAGTTAGGGAGTGTGTTTGCCCCGGGGTTAACGTAAACTCCATAAACGACATCTTGGTGGAGATCCGACGTAGAATCGCACTCGCATTTCGGTTTGTTGAAACAACTGGGGTTAAAACTCCTGACTCGAAGGACCAAAATCATGCTTCACAAAATCTTTATCGTGCCAATTTGTCCACATGGAGCCGAAAGCTGTACTGTAGAGCTGATTTTTGGTGTCTTTGAAAAAAGATTCTGCGACAGCATTTGATCCTATCTGTGAGGAAGGCCAATGGAGGAGAAGACACAACGGCGTAAACGAGCTGTACAAGGATGTGAATATACTCCGGAAGCCAAAGATCCGTCGACTGAACTGGTTCACGGCTCCAACTCTTTCGAGTCACTGACAATGTTCAAAGACTGTAACTGTCTAGAAAAAGCTTCTCAATCTCTGATAGAGATCAAGCCTCATCTTGGATAGTAGCGCAAAGCCACTTTAATCAAAGTCATATCAGATTCAATTGTAAATAGACTTCAAATCGAATCAAAATTTAATTCTGCTTGACGAACAACCCTCGGTCTTGTTAATTATTTGAAAATATAAATTTAAAAGAAAGCTGCACTGCATGCTGAATTGGACAAGGACTTAATTTGAGAGCTCTCAGTATTTATCTGTCATTGAGCCGACACCTCAAGTCTCCTCCAAACTGAAGATCACATTCAATTCCACTCCTCTAAGGAGCACCTTCAGAGGAAAGTGGGAGCCTAAAACACAAATCCCCCATCAAGTTCCATTTTATCGTGTCTGACGTAATCTCATTTGATTTGTTTGAGAAAATGCTTTGCATCATAATTACTCTCAAGTTTCAATAAAACACAGTAATTAGCAAAAGCAATTCATCATCGGCGCAGGACGTTAATAACACCCACTGCCTGGATGAAGAAATCAATCACTCGTAGAGAGCTCATAATGGGTCTCTCCTGGAGGTGTTACACCCGTCCCTTAATCACCGTATCATTACATAATTCAAACTTAATTGAACCCGATACGCATTTCTCCGGCAAGCTCACCACGGCGCCGATAAAATATTCAAAAGCGATGAATTCATGATATAATCACCTCGGAACCTCCTCCAGATGGGCCCGAATTAAACCATTTTGTTTAGCTAATTACACTGCTCTTGACGTCTCGCCTCGGCGTACTTTCGTTAACAATGGAAGTGAAATTCCTCTTCCCGTCCACCTGACGAGTTTCACGTCCAAAGATTCCAGACGGAGAGAGCATACCGAACTTGTAATCCCCAGAAAGCAGTAATTTTATGAAAATCGGAATTATTGATTTGCTTCCGAACGGACCCCCTTATTAAGTGCCCCCAGGCAATCGGAAGTATTATAACCCTTTTCGAGTGTATTTACTCTGGTCCCTGTCCGGACTGTCTGGTTGCGTAGGTTCTGGGGAGCAGATGGTACGAGTTCATGAGTTTTGTTGTTTCGGCAGGAATTGCCTAAGTAATCGTCATTCCATGACGGTGACTGTTGCAAGGGTATGATTCCTTGCTTACAGCTTTCAGGATGGAATTACCTTTAAGATGATTAGGCATAGAATTTCTAAAGGAGACTTGACGTTGTCCTGTTGGAAAACATAACCCTTAAGCTCGATGAGTCGTGAGCTTGGGCCAGTAAAAGCCTTGTGATTTGTGAAATGGGCCAATAAATACAGACGATGAATTGAAGGGAGACGACGGGCATTTGTTTTGAATTAAATGTGGATGTCAGAGGAGTCAAGGACGTCAGGGAGTCAAACAATTTGCTTAATGAAGTGAGCAATACAAAGGTTTGGTATTGTCTTGAAGATTTAATCAACGCTTTTGTTGTTGTCTTTAACTCTCTATGGTGCAACACTCAGGCTAAGTTTTAAAAAGTCGGATAACCTGTCACCAACTTTGCCTCGACAAGGAAGTTCTCTATCGAATTTCCGGATGTGGGCAATGAGGTGGGTAGTAAATGAGATGAAAATGTAAATGTTCTGTTTCAACAGTCCTTCCAAACGACCAAGACGCTACTTTCAAACCTAAGTTGGTACGATAAATCGAGAAAAGACCTCAATTTGACCGAGCAATCATACCAATCATGACTTTATGCTGGGTGTCGAGTTACAATCCAATGCAATGAAAGAGTGAACGTACTTGCAAAGTAAAGGTTCGGAGAAGGAGAAGTAAATACTCTGCTAAGCTTTCTGAAAAAGAAGTTAGAAGATAAAGTTTTGGAGAAAGCAACTAAACGATTTCCAAAGGGTAAAACTTTTATCAAATGGATATAAAGTTCGGACAGAATCCTACCGGGACGAGATTGGACAGCTAATAGTAGATTCGCAGTCGATACTGAGAATTTGGAAAAATCATTTCTGCAGACTGTTGAATGGCGATGAGGACACAAATACCGCTGTCAGGCAGAATGTTCCACTCAACACAACGGACGATGATAGAAGAGAATACCGTCCCCCCGACCTAGACGAAGTCAAGATAGCGATATCGAGACTGAAGTCTAATAAAGCTGCTGGTAGGGAGCATGCACCAGCTCATCTGTAAGATATGGTCGAAAGAAAGCATGCCCGATGAGTGGAATCTCAGTATCGTTTGCCCGATCCACAAGAAAGGAGACCCCTTTGACTGCGCCAACTATCGAGGGATAAGTCTCCTTAACATCGCCTACAAGATCTTCTCTGCCGTTTTGTGTGAACGCCTGAAACCATTTGTGAACAAATGATAGGTCCTTATCAGTGTGGTTTCAGGCCCGGGAAGTCCACCATCGATCAAATCTTCACATTGCGGCAGATCCTGGAGAAGACCCAAGAAGTGCAGATCGACACACACCATCTATTTGTCGATTTCAAGGCCGCATATGACAGCGTGCATAGAGACGAGCTATACAGCGCCATGTCTAGTTTTGACATTCCTGCTAAACTCGTCAGACTGAGCAGGATGACGATGGAGAACTCTCGCGGCTCCATCAAGGTCGGTAACGAACTCACCGAGACCTTCAATGTCAAAAAAGGTTTTAGACAAGTTGAAGCGCTGTAATGTGATTTCTTTAACATCGTTCTTGAGAAGATCGTGCAAAACTCACTGGCCAACACAAGAGGCACGATCTTCCAAAAGTCTGTTCAACTGCTAGCTTACGCGGATGACATTGACGTGATTGGGCGAACACAACGAGCCGTCAATGATGCGTTTGCTGGCATTGAAACGGAAGCGGCTAAAATGGGTCTGGCTGTAAACGAGGCAAAACCAAGTATATGCTGTCATCGAGAAAGGACGCACAACATCGACGACTTGGCCAGAACGTCACCATAGGCAGCTATAACTTTGAGGTAGTAAAGGACTTCGTCTACCTCGGCTCTGCAGCAAACAGTACAAACAACATCAGTACCGAGATCAAACGCAGAATAACTCTTGCCAACCGCTGTTTTTATGGGCTCAAAAGGCAATTGAGAAGTAGAGCCCTCTCTCGGAAGACCAAGTTGACTTTGTATAAGACCTTGATCATCCCAGAACTGCTGTACGGCGCAGAGGCATGGACAATATCCCACGCGGATGAACAGTCTCTTGGTCTTTTCGAGAGAAAAGTTCTGCGCGCGATCTTTGGTCCTGTTTGCGTTGATGGCATTTGGAGGAGAAGATTCAACCACGAACTGTATGGGCTGTACAGCGACATGAGTCTAGCCAGGCGTCTACGGATCCAACGCCTAAGATGACTAGGCCATGTAGAGCGTATGGACAACTTAGCTCCGGCCCGAAGAGTCTTCGACTCTGAGCCTGTGGGACAACGCAACAGAGGACGTCCACGTACAAGGCGGGGCACACAAGTCGAGGGAGACCTCGGCCGGCTTGGTGTGCGAAACTGGAGACAGCTGGCGAAAGATCGTGCTGGCTGGAGAGGCATGTTGAGTGAGGCCCAGGTCCACCTCGGACTGTAGCGCTCTAAGAAGAAGAAGAAGAAGAACTAAACGATGACATTGAGGCAACGACGCGATCTCTGTGGGAGGCGTTAAACAAAAAGATATCATTATCGAGATTATGATTTTATGTCGGCCTGTCCTCGATTCCTTAACGCATAGTTTCCTACCTCCCACAAATCTCTTGCGGCAATCACGGCTTTGATATTCATTTCAAGGAAGTAGTGTGGAAAGGGATCGTGGATTGTTTTAATTCCAATTATTGTAAGTTTTATAGGATTGTTGAGAGTTCAGAAGGTGGACTAGACTACTGAGAGAAGACATGGAGTTCGGTTTCTATTGTTGCAAAGAGATCTAGTCGATCAAGGGAAACAGAGTTTTCAAATTCAATTTCTTGTCCAGAAGACAGAAGACTTTGTATTTTCAGAGACTTTGTAAGAGGCTTCATAGACAATTTCGGTTTTTTAAGCGATCTACATTGAAACAGTTTTGCTTATATGGAAAGCCTAAAGAGAGCGATTTGTTCTCAACACAGTAAACTATCATGGGAAATGTTTTTAAAAAAGCCTCCTTTCATTCCCATTCGAAGAAGCACAAATATTTCAACCCCTTTAAAGCGTCATGTTCGTCAAATATCAACTCTTCATCCTTGAGAGCAGCAGACTCGTAGTTGTGTCAGATTTAAATTGAAACTTCTTACAGAATCACCCGTCACAAATCTTCTTAGCCCGTTTATAAAATCAAGACGATGCCGCAATGCGACACACTGTAATATAATCCCCCCTCAAAATACCATCAAAAAACGAAACTTACCTGCGTCAGTTGTGATGAAGCATAATACGAAATCCTTGACGGGCACCCAAATTCCGGTTTCGAGTATATCGTCTCGGCTACCTGGTCACCCATCGGCAGCAGAGCTGTGGCATACGGTGACGGAGTTGGCGAGCCACGAAATCCTGCGAAATAAACCACAAGTTAGTTGACATTCATCACCATCACCACCGTGAAAAGTGAATGAAAATTGAATTTTCGTGGACCACCTACTGTCAAATATATTGCAAGACTTCTTTGACTCCGTCAGCGGGAACTTATTTAGGCTGGCAATTGTCGCGTATGATCCGCTGTTCACACTCGGTGGTCGTCCCAGAGGATCCAGGCGTATAAACACATTTTGGTGGCTTCCGTAGGCAGCCGTTGTGAAGCTCGTACTGAAGAAGGGGAAATGAAAAAGAAGAAAAAGAAAAGAAAAAAGAAACAGTCGACATAAAAAAAATTCTTTGCCACGAAATCCTTTCAGAAAGAAATTCTTCCGTATCTCTTAGGAGAGCGACAGCTGAACGTGTGTTCGAAGCGATGTAGTCCTTGTCACTTACAAATATCCCAGACCAGGTTCCTCCTCGTTCTCGGTGAAATACACCTGTCAGACATCGTAAAGGTGTCGGAATTTAAATCCGGATTCCTTCGCACTTTATTACATGTCCTACAAGGACTACAAAGACTCCACGGAGGTGGGGGTGCTAAGAGGATATTCATTCTTTTGGTCACAATGACGAACGCCATGCGATATCTCCTGCTGTCACAGTCCGGGAGGGAATGGCTACGAAGGAATTCGCCAGGAAAAAAAATGAAAGTTTTCCAGTGGAGATTCCGAGTGTATTTGAAATTTAAATTTCCGCTCACGTCCTGGCAGCAGGAGGTTCATCCGCGGGAAGTGTAGAAGTTGCCGAAGGAACTGGGCGAAAGGAATCCGGCTTAATTGAGGGTATTTATGCAACGGTAACACGTAAAGCAACACTATGAATACAAATGGAACCTTTACACTAGACCGTCCCTTTGCCGCTCCCACCACAAAGGGACGGCAAGAAAAAAGTAAGTCCAAAGTGCGGCCATCGTTGCTGCTCACTTGAGAGCGCAGTCAAGAGGACTACACATCATCTCCAGAAATTATCCTGTCACAGACATAGACACCTTGGTGGCAATTAAAAGATACTCACTGTAAAGAGTCCTGACGAATCTGCTTTCTGGCTCGAACATACATCGCACTGGCAATCAGGCCGACGACAAGCACCAGGCCGAGCGCACAAGCCGCCGCTCCCAGCAGCGCTGGTCCCTGGGAGGGGGCTTGGGCTGGAGCCGGCGACTGATTGGGCGCCGGAAAAAGACCTGAAAATACACAGACGTGAAGTTGAATCGATTCAAGGGTCCACCCCAAACGCGTAGTGGATTCGCTTCGTAACAGCCTTACCTTTTACGCAAATTTTATTGCGCTTGAAACCCAATTTAGTGTCATTCGTCCTGGGTGGTCCCCGCACATGCATATTGATGCTAAGTGGCACTTGATCGCTTGCATTTCCAGTGCACGGCAGATGAACAGTGAATGTCTCTATCGTCAGTGGAACGTAGCCTTTGGGCGGTATGCTGAGTGTGGGTGCTGCCAGAGCTTCCTGGTCGGCTTCGTACTCAATGGTGATTACGTATGGCAGCTGTGAGGGCGGGCAGAGTGGGCGACATGTAGAAGGCAGAGCGATACAGCAAATTAGGTTATGAAACAAGGGTTCTCTCACGTAGCAGGGAAAACGGATGCAAGGCAGAGAGAGAGTTGCACGAATGGATGTGAAGGAAAGGTTAATTTGGCACACGGACAAGAAGCGGGAGGACCTATGTGTATCCGTTTGCTTCCTGTCAAGTGCACACACCGTATGTTGTTGAGTGGATGACGATGAGGATTGAGGGAGGATCGGAACAAAAGGTTCGCATCAAATACTCACCGGATATGCTGTTAGACTCTGCCATGAGAACTCCAAGGCGTGCACATCTGCCGGTACAGGTACTGTAAAGTGCATCGCGTATGTGTTTATGGAACCCTCGTGAACATAAAATATATCAGCTTCAAGGCCTGGATTGAGAGGGGATAGACGATGAGGGGAAATGTGAAAAATGTGAAAATAAATGAAACGAAAATATTATTTTGCAATTTGCAATCATTCTTCTAGAGAGGGAGAGAGCGGACGATGCATTAAAACAGTATCGTCTGAGCTTGGTGACAGTGGAGTCGAGAAGTTTAAAGTGGGCTTTGATAATTCGACTCGCACGATGACATTGAGAAGTTGGGCTTGGGGCGATTTAAGATTTTTAGTCGGTCACAAGTGAGTTCAGAATATTAATATGAGACAATATCACAAGATTAATATGAGACAATATCACAAGATATTGTTATCTGCTCCTTAAAAAATGTCCCTCCTGTGCATAGCTTTGTTGTGTATTGACAGAAATTAGTAGACGGTGGCCGCCTTCTTTAGAAAGCATGTCCACCCGTTTTCAACGAAAGTCGGTAAAGTAAAGAATGCCGCCATCGAGAAAGTACGCACAACATCAAGGACTTGGCATGAAAGTCACAATGGGCAATGAGTAATGGACTTCGTCTATCTCGGCTCCGTTGTAAACAGTACAAACAACATAAGTGCCAAGATCAAATGCAGAAATAAATTTGCCAGACGTTGGTTTTTGAGTGAAAGGAACTTCTCTCAAAAAAACAGTTGACATTGTACATCCCAGTCCTGCTTAATGGCGCATTGACAATATCGAATGCGGATGAAGATGATCATGGTCTTTCCGTGCGAAAAAATTTGCCTGCGGTGATCGGTCCAGTTTGATTTGATGGCAATTGGAGAAGAAGATTGAATGACGAATAGTACAGGGCTGTACAGCGACTTGTGTCTAGCCAGCGGTCTACAAGTCCAGCGCCTATGATGGCTGGCCTGCGTTAAACATGGACGACATAGTTACAGCCCGAATAATTTTCGACTCTGAACACATGGAACATTGTAACAGAGGGCGTCTTCATCTAAAGTGGTGTACGCAAGTTGAGAGGGACCCTAACGAACTTGGCGTGCTCAATTGAAGACAGCTAGCAGAGTTGTCTAGTTTAGATCTCTGATCACTCGGTGACTCAGATGGTTGAAATTTTGAAACATGTGGCCGTATTAACGATTATCTTACCAGCCAAGACTGGAAAGCTTATTTTTGATGTTCACTTCTGATGCCGATGTCAGTGTTCGTTTGAAAATATTTCAATTTCAACTTATTTTGATGATGACCTAAATCTATATGACTGACGTTGCTTCTTCACACTACATTAACATGGTAATTCTTAGCCTTGGCGCGTGCCTGCTTTCATCCATTATGTTGCCGGCACTTTGCTCCCAGAGAGGCTGATTTTCTCGACGTCTGCGATTGAGTAGTCTATGAATCGGAGATCCGTTTTTTCATACCTTTCCTGACTACATATGTGCCTGGGATCCATTGGATCATTTCAGCTGTTGTACATTCGCTCGCAGTCGTTGGAATTTTGCCTTCCGTACCGTACCCATATAGTTCTCCTCCATTTTTCTTCCTCATATGAAACCAAATATCAGACTAAACATTTTTCTTTTAAAAGATATTCGAGTTTTATATAGAGATATTCGAGATTTCGTTCAAACTTTGGCAGTTGCTAGGTTGCTCAGTCTAATTCTTTACTAGATCTTCACTTAGGTGTTATTTTTGAAGTTTGGATTTGCCGGCATTTTGCACGGTAGATATTAACTATCTCAATTCGATGTTTAGTGGAGCAGTTTTGATGATTTTCAAGTGTAGTGGGTCACATATGTACGAATCGTCGTGTTATAGAGTTCCGATAAATACTCTAGCACTCAAACTTAATGAAACGGTGGTGTGTATTGACGTGGAACTAGTTTGTTTTTCAAGAATTCGGATTTGCAACACCCCCTCGATTAATGTGGTTCTAAACGGTTTAAGACAATATGCAGAGCAGGATTTTGCAGACGAAATTTGAAGCAAAAAAAATGAAAGCTTTTTTTGAATATGGGGCAGAAGTGATTTATGTGGCAGCTGGTCTTTACAGATTTCACATATGGTCAGAACATCGCTGTCAGACGTGTGTTTAAGGCTTTTGGCTCATATCACCTGATAATTACGTACTGGGTTCCTGCACACAAAGTCGGCAAAGAGGCAGCTGATGCACTTGCAAGAAAAGGGATTCGAAATTAACCCAGCTCAAACAATCTACTGGATCAAGCCATCACTTCTTAATGAAAAAGGTTGACCACAGGATCCTTGAGTCAGCAAATAGTATGAGACGGTCTTTAGCTTCCTAAGAATTACACGGATCCAATGGGCAATATACAATAGTGCAGAACCAACAAACTGCGACTAAAGGATGATAGTTAGAAGATAGTTGGAACACTCACCGATTATGAATCTCTCCTTGATCCTTGGAAGTTTATAGGAACAACGGGATGAGTGGACACCACGTATGACAAATGTCACGAAGGAAGAAATGATCTTCTCCCTTGGGCATCCCAAGGACCTAAGTAAGGCATGGCTAATTACCCGCCCACCCACAAACCTAACCTAACCTATGATTATTTGATACAAACTTAGCACAACTGACTATCCTGAAAAACGGCGTTTGATTTGTCTCCTACCTACCAAATTAGCTTCTACTGTATACCTGCGACCCAATACCCATTCATCCATCGATATCTCTAAACCCTTTCCAACAAATCCAAATTCGATTGTATACTTTCAGGTGCCACTGTTCGGTTGCCACTTTCTATTAAACCTTTTCTCTTTGCGATGCGATGGCAGGAGACAAAATATTCTTTTTCGCTTCAAAGCTCAAGCTGTGAGGTTGAATCGCAATCTGATTGGACCGATGCAATGTATCAGGCTTGAATCCACTTTCATTGATGTCACCGTTATTGTCGGAGATTCCTCCTGCCCTCGGCATCGGTTGTAGTTGATGTCATTTTAAAGGACCCCTGTTATTTGCTCCTTTCTGACTTTATTTGATTATGTGCTCGGATTTTGTTCAGTCTTTTCGTTTTTATCATTTTTTTTTCGACTCTAGTGAATCCCATCAAGACTGAGCTGGGCAGAGTCGAGCAGTGCATGTACAGAGTTCACAGAGTGAAAGAAGAAAAGCTTTTTTGTGGCATCCTATTATCCTGCAAAATTAAGGCTAAAAGTTTTGAGCGTTCTTCTTGGTGGAACGCATTTGCTACGCTCTTTTTTTATCCATCTCGGTGAGCTGAGTGAGTGAAGTGGATTTAACATTCGCCTCACTCTCCTACTCCTCTTGAATCCTGCGGGTTAATGCGGTGCGATGGTGGTTCCATTAGGAAGGTACTTTGAAAATCGTTTAATGGATTTTCCGTGACTTCACTCTTTTATACTTTGTGACTTAAGCGAATTTTAAGTATTTCCACCCTATGCTCCATTCACCATGAGCCATAACCACCATCACCAACATCACCATCTCACCACCACCACCAGAGACCGGGTCTGTTTTGATCCCGGAATTGTGCAATATTTTTTCGATTACCCTCCTGGTGGGCGGTTATTTCAATAAGTTCGGCCTCCCTGCTGCGAAAGGATGACATATTAATTTGTTCCGACTTATCCTATGTTTGATGGTGATGGTGGGGCTCCTTTTGTGTGACATTGTTCCGATAGTTGGGATGAATTGACTTAGTGGACGGGACGGGAAGTGACAAGCTTTGACTTCTTCCTTTGTTGTGATTTGGAAGATGTGTAATTAGACCCCTGTGGGTAGTAACTGAAGTTTGGGTTTTGAAGTCGGTTTTACCAGGCTTCTTTGTCTTTGCCGCAATGAACTTGACTTCTAGGCTAGACGTGACTTCACATAGATTCATCCAAGGCCACACAAATGAGGAAGACCTAGATGCTCACATTGTTGTAAGAAATTTCGTCTATCCAGTTTGAAGCTTGAGGTCTGGGTCATGTTCAAAGCGATTTTAGAGATGAAAAAGAGATGAACCACAGCAACAATCACTTGCCAAGCACCAATCAACTGATGCAAGTCAGTGTTGAATAAAATTAGAGACACCAGAGTTCCTAACTTCCCTTCTCTCTCCACATCGGTTAAGAACTCTTTACCCTTCATCTTCCTATCAACCTTGAGTGACTGCCTTAAATCGCTTTGAGTCTGCAAAAGCACACACCCAGTTCACAAATTCCATCGCAACTGTGGGAAGATAAAGAAACTACGTTCATTTCGTATTTTTCAGTTCCCCTCTTCAATCAAAAGAATTTAATGCCTCTTCAGGAGTTCCACTTGAGTCTCCAAATGGGTTAGTGAAACTTTCAGTTGGATTGCGCCAACAGCAACGCGACGTCAACTGTATGGTTCTTCAGAATCGAACCATTCACTCGGAAACAAAGACAAGGGCTTGAAGGCTTTCAGCTTTCATTAAACGAGGTCCTTTGACCCCTTGCAAAGTCATCACATAATCCCCAGTGTATTCCACTTGAAAAAAAAAACAAGAGAAAAAAATCATTTCCTTTACCCCTAGTTAGGTCCTCAACTTATTGTTTCCATTGTTACCCTCTCCGCAAAGTTTTTCGGATCAGAAAGCGTTTCATTTCGATTCAGTGTGGGGTCTGGAGCGAAAGATGGTCTGCTGCTGTTGCTGCTGCTGGCTGGCTGGCTGCCTCCCCAGCAATTGACGCCTTGAAAAGTTTTCGCTTTGAAGTAATCCTGTCGCATGAAATGTTCGGTCCTTCATAATCCTGTTTTTATAATTATTCCTCGGTTTAATTTTCAATGAAAACTTCTGCTTTAGACCTTTGAAGGGTGGTTGGGTTTCATATTTCCCTGGAGGGTGAACCGCTCGCCACCATCTCACCTCGCACAATGTCGTCCATTGCCCTCAAACCACTCGTCCAATTCGACAATCGAAAAACGATTCCCATCCGATACATGAATCAATTTATTGTTTTCTTTTTATTCTGCGCCCCGGACATTAGCCGGAGGACTTCAAAGGGAAGCGTCATCATCATCGAACAAAACGGCCTAATTTCCTCCCCGCCGGCAGTGGGTTTGGAGAATTTTTAGTTGGCCGACATCAAACGTCCCTCATCGATCTGCTCCCTTTCCGATTGGCAAATAATTACTTTGCAATCGTGGCGCAGTTTTAAACAAGGCGACGCTGGTCGGTCGCCGCGCCGTTTGGTTTGGTTTGGTTTTTATGGAAAACGACACCACCCCCGTGTGGTGGTTTCTTTTTGTGCAAAGGAAAAACAGAAATCGTTTGATTTTCCGCAATCTGCCATAGAGTGTAGCAGTTCCTCGGGTGCTCTCCATATTTTTTCTGTTTAATGGGAAATTATTTCCTGCATCTCGGGAGCGTAGACTTCCGCATTGTCGGTGAGAGTTTTCCCCGACCCCGGGCGCTGCTAATGCGTCGTTCGCTTTCATGTCTTACACCAGGAACTCGTGTCTCGTCCTGAGATTTCGTTTCGCCTGATTCCATTCTCTTTTTGGTTTTCTTTTGTTCCCATTTCCTCTCCCTATTGGGGTTTCGTCTGTTTACAGGATTCTTCCAACAAAGCTCGTTCGTCTCTCAGTGCAAGCGGTTGCCGGGGCGGTTGGGTGGAAAAAAGGGGGAAAAACCCATCTCTCTAAGGATCGAGAGGAGTGGTGAAGAGTAAGTGTTATGGCAACATTATTGGTTTAAGCGGAAAATATTGAGAAACGAAAATGTTGTGTACGCCATGGGGTGGGTACGTCGTCGGTCGGGAGGATGCTGTGGCTTGAATGCTTTTCAGTGTCGGGTAATTGGATTTTAAAATTCTAAGGAGTAGCATGCGGCACGAGTTGAACAGAAGCACAGGAGCAACTGCTTAGGTGGTCGGGGTTGGAGTTGGAGTGTGTGAGTTGCTCCGGATGTTTCCTTTTGCCGGGATTAGTTATGATCCAGTGAGTGAGAACGCGCTCGCTCGATGATAAATGCAAACAAATGAGATGTAATGGTGGTGTCGATGGCATTGACGGGGGATGTGGGCCGGAATTGACATGTGCTTCCGGATTTATTGAAATTAAATTGATCTTCTGAGTTTATGACATGAGACTGGAAGAGGGGATAAATCAGTTGTTCAAGGATTTTTGCTAAGGAAAAGACGCACGTTTCGACAGAGTAAACTAACGGATGATGTCCTTCATTTTGAGTCATTTTTTGCTGCCGTTGAATAGTTTGACCAAAAGGGTCAAGAAAGGTCATTCGATCCCTAAGTGAGAATAAGTCTTCTCTGCTTTTAGAATTCGTTCTGTAAGACGGCCCATTAAATTTGTTCAAAATTCTCTTCAACAAATTTCAAAAATTTGGTATTTCCAGTTCCCAATTTGGCATTATTTCGATTTGAGAACATGCTGGTCTTATTTCCATATCCAAATTGAAAGAATACCAAATTGGTAAATAAAGGCAATCGTGTTGTGTGCGTTATAATTTTGGAAGGAATGAAAGGTATTTACTCCAAACTTAAATTTTGGAAAAATATTTGTGTAAAAAAAAACGTGGAATGTGAATCGGAGAATGCTGCCTCCGGCTCGCTGCTGGATTTGGAGTAGGTGCTAGTTTGGTTGTGTTAGATTTAGATTTAGATTTATTAGATTTATTGGAAATCCGTAGTTAGAACACGGATTAGCATTCCAACTTTAATTTTTACGGCATCTCCTTTCTCTATCTATGGACAATGCTTTGAGAGTGTCTTTTATCTATACGTGTGGAGGCGGGACATGAAAAGGGACCCAATAAAACGGCCTGGTTAGATATGCCTCGAAACCTTGTACATAAATACGTATGCGAATATAACTTCACACTTAAACCATCATATCCTGAAGCTCTTTAAAAGGTGCTTATTTGATAATTCGTGATTAATCACCGGATTTATGGCGTGCAATACGCAATATTACAATTATCTGAATTGTAAAATACATCCGAAAATTATGCATGCAGAGAAATCCATCACATTTCATTATAACCCAAGAGATCATAGCGCTCATCAAGGCTTAAGATGGTTGTACATTTACAGGAATTTTTGCTAACTAGGTGCTTAAAGCTGCATTTGTCTACCATTCCATGAAGAGGGTTTATTGTGAGTGGTTAACCTAATCGAATTCACTTCATGGTACACTCCAAAGATTAAACCACTTGTAGTCACTTATGACCCAGCCGTGTACATTCATTAATCCTCCGCCCCAAAACCCCCGGTCAAATCAGCAAGTCAAATGAATATCGATTTGGATTTCAGATGAAACATTGCCTTGCCTGCATACGGTCCCTTGTTTGTTTTTCCTTCATGTTAAATTTGTTTTCCGATATCGTTTGCAGATAAATAGACTTCCAAAGTTGACCCACATTCTCCGCTGTCCCAATCCACTCGGCTTCAGTCTCATAATTACAGGTCTTTAATCACGTTCCGGCAATTAGCTAATGACAATACTAAGAACAGGAACAAACACACTCTCCATGGCCGGCCAATAATTCGTAAGTAGTTTCGATTTGGTCGGCTGTTGTGTTCGTCAGTGTGAGTGAGTGTGTTTGTGGACGAATCTGTTCTCAGGCGACAAAAAAATTCCAACAACAATAAAACTGCACTCCCACAAGAACTACTTCCGAGAGAAAGTTTTGAATGAGGAGAACTCTTAAGCAGATAATTAGAGTAATTAACAAAGTTAAGGAAGTTACTTAGCGTCGGGATTAAGTTTCCCAGCGTTTGGGACCCCACTTGTATCGCTATTACACCGACTCTCCCCTAATGTCCTACACTCACGGAACCTCTTGATCTGTCATCGGTGGAGTGGGGTGAACAAAAAAAAAAGAGGGAAAAGTGGTGGCTTCTTCCAGGGAAATCTGAATTGAGTGAGAAAGTTTTAAGTACACCTCAGGGATGCGTGTGTAGTTATTAATTTTGCTTGTCAAAATGTCAAATGTTGTTCAATTTTGAGGACGTCGTTAGCGTGGTTGAGGGAAACCCGTTAAGTAGTTCGAATTCCCGTCATGGGAAACAAGCTGTTGAGTTGTTGACATCTAGGTGAACAGAACTTTTTTTCCCCCATGTCTGTAGTTTGTTTAATTATTTAGAGGCACATTCGACTTAATTGGTTCAGATTAATTGGAAGAGATATGTCCTGGCTGTCATTTTAAAGTGGAACTACATATGAAGTTTGTAAAATAGGTCTTTAGAGCCCGCTGTGGCTTAAATTACTTATTCAGATGAGCATGATCGTTGGAAAGGCAAGGGGTTAGCTCTTTGAATCTAAAGGATGTCAGGCTGTTGCCTTAAAGCAACACAACATTTATTCATCAATGAAGCTGTTAATGAAAGGAGACATTGAGCTTTGTTCAATGATCTTTCGGAAGAAAATCGTTTAAATGCACACCAAATTTAATTTTGTTTCACAAATACACAGGTTTTTAAGATTTGGTGTGTACAATTGTCATTAAAAACGTGAATATCTACTACATAAGTCAACTAGCGTCAGTTTGAGCTAATAAACAAAACATAGAAAAAACATAGAATCTTTGAAATTTGTTTAGCTAATTATAATTGTTTTCTATTTCTGTTTATTATGATTCAAATCCAGACAATAAGATTCGTAAAATCATTTCTATGTTGCTATTTGAAGGACCAATGGATCAAGATCAAGATTCAAAACAAAGCATATGATTTGAAAACCTGTCGAGTATAGGAAATTGCGAAATCCCAAATAAATCTCAACCCATTTCTTCAGAGAATCTGCAGAAATCTAGACTAGATACAAGATTGTAGTCTGCTTACCCCAGCTTGTCCTAGCAAGTATATCAAAAACAACCCGCCAATTTACGCTTGATTGTGATATATTACCAGGAACAGCTTTTTTTTAATGTAAATGTGAAAAAATAAAGTCACAGATAATCTTTCAGTTGACTGGTCTTCTGTCAGTGCTCGTTCTGTTCGCTCATAAATCAAAAAATTATCAAATTCAATTCTTTATGAGTTGAACCACCTTTCGGTTATCTACCACACGCACATCATATCATGATGCTTGCGGCTGTGAGCCCAAAAATTTCGGTCACCTCTACTATTATCTGTAAGTCCCCAAACCCATGACATAACCACCTCGTTGTCCTTTAACCCCGTCTGATCAAAATCTCGCGCGCACAAAACCTACGGCTCCACCTTAGCTCGTTAAAAAAGTGTCCCACTTCCCGCGCCCACTGTCAATCCGGTTACGTTGCAGCCATTTCACCCGTTAACAGGGATAACACCCGTTAGCTGGTGTCCTTTGTTCAAAGAACTAACTCACTATGGTCTTAAGCCAATAAATCATTAACAACTATAACTCACCCATTAGTTTCATGACCTCCTTGTGGCTAATGAACACGTTAAGATATCCATTCGATAGCAGCGGATACCACGTCACCATGGTGCCCCAAAAGTATATCCAAAATTTCGTCATGATGCAGGAGGGCTTTTCGGTGAACCGACCGACGACGCCCGGGTCCGATAAAGTTTATAGCCAATTATTTCTTGTGGATCTTTGTGCGTGTGAATGTGTGTGGATTGAAGGTAAGAGGTGAGGAGAGTGTGTGTGGTTTACGATAAGGCTCCTTTGTTTATCCTTCCGCTTGTCCTGATTCAAACTTTGCACAATTCCTTTACAGGATTCCGATGTTTGCGTTTGCTTTTACGTTTCACTACCACCTGCTCTGGCTCTTGCTCCGCGGCCCTGACTCGGCAATTCACTCGTATTTGTGAGTGAGAAAACGGGTGGGTGTCGGAGGGTGTCTAAGCCCAGAATTTACATCTCTCACTTGTGATGATAGTGTGAGCCGGCCTTTGGCGCGGTGTTGCCGGGTGTTTACAGTGGTAGTGGTTAAGCTCTAGTAGGAACGGCCTGGTTTCTTTGCTGAAGTTTTTCGTTTGGTGCGATTTTGTTGCAGTCGCCCGCTCGGAATATAGTTACAGTAGATACAGATCTGTAGCAGCCGTCGTTGCTACCGCACTGGGTATGCACATCAGCAGTGGATGTATCCTTTCACGATTTATTGACACACAGAGAGGGAGCATCAGTATCCCTTTACGATACACGGTTGCATTGGGCACTTCGTGTCTCGCTTTAATTTCGGGTTCGTTCCGTTTGATTTCGCAATATTCTCAGGCCATCCGGCAGTGGCTGGATATGGTGTCGGTGGTGCTTGTTTGTGAATGTTGTCCGTGCAAACATCATACGGAAGCAATCTATATATATGTGTGTGTGTATGTTTCGTGGATGGATCCCGGTTTTCGTCAGGACCGGTGCCTTTTTTTCTACTTCTGCTCTCTGTTTCGTCTCGTTTAATGTGTGTTGTGTCAAGTTGCTGTGAATGGCGGATGGGTTCACCTCATCTTCTTCACTGACACGGATGACAACCGCAGTCTTTTTCGAATGTCTGACCACTGGACACGCTGGGATTTTTCAGAATGTTTGCAATTTTTCATTTCTCGTTGTCGGTATTTTTGCTGTTTTTTCTGTGTTGTTTTGGGAGGCCAGCGCACGTCTACTAGCTGGATTCGGATGTGCATATGTTCAGGAGACGGATGCTTAATTCTGGTTTATTCTGAAAGCGTGGTTTGTCATGTGACATATGTCATTTCGGGATTTTAATGCATCGCTAAATGTGGCATGGCAGGCAGTCTGTAAGAGAAAGGGTAAGAGAATTGATTTTTATTTAACAAGAGATAAGGCAAACGTAGGGGTTTATTTTTCATAAATGATTTGTAAAGGGTCGCACAGGGATTTGACAACTCAGTTGTAGTCAGTGAATCAGAGTGTTGTTAATTGGGAGACTCTTTTTATTACATTTCAAGAACTTGGCTTGATACTCTATCAAGCGAATCCATTGCATTTGTAGTTTGAGTTTGACTACTGATTTTCGCTATTTAAACACTAGTTTTGGGATATTTTTTAAAGGAATTTTTGCTATTCATGAAAGTCGATTTAAGAAAAACCATCTGCCAGAATGCAGTTTTAAAATGTTCTATTATTAATGAAATAATAGCTTAAACTGGGTTTGACTTTCTAACGAAAAGCAAATCTCTACTCCAAAAGAATATCGTACTTTACATACAAATAAATCCAATTTTCGTTCATATACTAAAGCAGAGATATGTCTATGGCGAGGTAAATAATGCAAATAAGATTTAAATGCCTCCATTGAATAAGCTTAAAACTTAAAATTTATGCTGTATAAGGTCTCCAGCTTCAATAAGAGATAGTAAATAAAACATAGAAAACATAGAAAAAACATAGAATCATAGATTTTTTTAACGCAAAAGTAAGTTATTCACATTTCCATCCTATCCATCCATATCCATATTTCGGGGATAATTATCATGGACACAATCTCTACGTTGTTATTTTCATCGATTTATTTTTTTGTAAGGTATTTCCTTGCTACAGACTTTGTTCCTAAACACAAACTAAGAGAGCAATCGACTCTTAAACCTCCTGATTGTTGAATGTTCAAAAGTCTTGAGTTCTTTTCGCATTCCTTATAATAACTTACGACGAGGTGGTACAACAATATACAATAATATAAAATTGTATAAATAATTGTGGCGCTACAATCTAAGGTGGACCTGAACCTAGATTCTGAGTAACTACTCGTGTTGTGCGTGCTAATGTTCTCTTACGAGCGGAAGTCGAATGATCTGCAGCCGTAAAGAATTATTTTTTTGGAAAAATTGTTGTTTGTTCTGCGATTTGAACCTTGACTAGAATGTCCAGGGCGTAGGGGTCGTCGCACATAAACACAACGCCAAGGCGTCCGAAAGATTACATTATGGACTACATTATTTAAGATCTTTTCGGTAATGAGTGAAAATAGATTTTAGTATCCGAACGAACACGTTCGTTGCTGATGTCACGTTGGCAATGATTTGAGGCCCTTTAAACTCTGTTCGCACTGTAATGCAAAGGACTTAAGCTCACAAAATGAAGTTTATACAAGATAATAGAAAAGATGATAGAAAAAGTGATCTAATTCATAAGAGCATGTAGAACCATTAACTTAGAACTGATGATATTGCCCCTCGATTGGGAGAAAGTTTTGTTAATTCTAATTCGGTTACCTGAATTGCGAGGGCCACGAAAAAGGTGACCCCTTTAAATGCGCCAATTACCGAGCGATAAGTCTCCTTAACATCGCATATAAAATCATCTCTCTGTCCGAACGGCTGAAACCATTTGTGAACAACCTGATAGGTCCTTACAATAGATCAAATTTTCACACTGCGGCAGATCCTGGAAAAGACCCAAGAAATGCAAATCGACACGCACCACCTATTCGTCGATTTAAAGGCCGCATATGACGAGCATACAGTGCCATGTCTGGTTTTGACATACCTTCCAAACTCGTTAGACTGTGTACGATGACGATGGAGAACTCTCGCTGCTCCATCAAGGTCGGAAACGAACTCAGCGAGACCTTCAATGTCAAAAAAAGTTT
Source organism: Myathropa florea (assembly GCA_930367185.1). Classification (NCBI taxonomy): domain Eukaryota; kingdom Metazoa; phylum Arthropoda; class Insecta; order Diptera; family Syrphidae; genus Myathropa; species Myathropa florea. The sequence goes on along the minus strand of OV884003.1, from coordinate 5,768,954 downwards.
CAGACAAGGCGACGCGCTGTTATGCGAAGACTTCAACATCGTGCTTGAGAAGATCGTGCAAAACTCACATGCCAATACGATTTTCCAAAATTTCGTTTAACTGCTAGCTTACGCGGATGACATTGGCGTGGTTAGTCGAACACAGCGAGCCGTCAATGAGGCGTTTGCTGGCATTGAAGCGGAGGCACCCAAATTGGGTCTGGCGGTAAATGAGGTCAAAGTATATGCTGTCATAAAAAAATGACACAACATCGACGTCTCGGAAAGAGAATCACACTTGGCAGCAAAAACTTAGAGCTAATCAAGGACTTCGTCTTCTTCGGCTCTGCAGTAAATAGGGACAACAACATCAGTACCGAGATCAAACGCAGAATAACTCTTGCAACCGATGTTTCTTTGGGCTCAAGAGGCAATTGAGTAATAGCGCCATCTCTCGAAAGACCAAGTTGGCCTTACATAATTCGTTGATCATCCCAGTCCTGCTCTATGGTGCCGAGACATTGACGTTGTTAAAAGCGGATGAAGAGTCCTTTGGTCAGACCGAGAGAAAAGTTCTGCGTGCGATTTTTGATCCTGTTTGCGTTGATGGCATCTGGAGGAAAAGATTTCACAACAAACTATACAACTTGTACGGCAGCGTGAGCCTAGTTAAGTGTCTACGGATAACACGCTTAAAGTAGCAATGTAGAGCGTATAGACAACACAGCTCGGGCCCGATGAGACTTTTAATCCTACCCATTGGGAGAACGCAACAGAGGACGTCGCACACAAGTGGAGAAGGACTTCAACCAACTTGGTGTGCGGAATTGGAGGTAGGTCCCCCGGAGAAGAAGAAGCTGCACTACACTCTTGAGACAACAGTAGAACGCACAACACAAGTGGTTGTTGTAGAAGCTAGACGTTATTATTATTATATCTGAATTGTCGTCTGTTGCGCCATATTGCATTATTTTTAGATGTTCTCTAGCAAAAGAGGAAAAATTCTCAATCCTTTCACGATTCCTCATAAGCGTCTAGATGAGTGTTTCATATCAATGTCGCTTCTTTCCTTAACGCTCATACGGCAACACCTGAACACCCCTTTGCCACTTACAAGACTAATACCTTGCAACAGTCGAAGACACATCATCTCCCACCATCCCATCTGTGACCCACAATTCCAAAACTAATGCATCATCAATTAGGAAATTTTTCCCTCCTTAGTAACCCATTACCCCATTTATTCCAGCCGACTCTCATCTTCATTTCGAACCCAATGAATAATTCTGCCGCATCAGCAGAAGCAAGGGAAATAGAAGAAAATCTCAGGTAAATCCTGGCCTCGTTTCCCCCTTCCCCAAAGACACTGCTCCTCTGGGGGATACTCGGCGCACAGGATGTAAAAGGATGAAGAAAAAAAGCACCTCCTTAATCTATCCAAATGGATATAGACAGACTGCATAGCCAATATGATTCAATTCTATCACCAAATACCACCGTCTCCATTCTTCATTGTTTGCTGTGTCTTGCGACAAAGGCTGAGCCGCCCCATTGGACCGGCAATCATTACACAATCGATCATCCCCCAGTGCGCGCACAGAAGAAAAGCCCCAAAGGAAAATGAGAAAAGAAGCCTCGCCCCCGAGCGAAACTTCATTAATAATTCAAAAGACAAATTGCACAACCATCAGCACCGCAGCCCCGCCATAGAACTTTGTCCCCGGAATCGGTGTCGACTGCAGGAGACTCTCCTCACTCGTCGATGCCAGCGATTTCAACTTCAATGAATTGCAAAACTTTACAAGCGTGTATTGATTAACCATTTAGGGCAGCACTTGCAGGCTTTAATTATCTCTCTTTGCGCAGTCTGTGCTGGCAGCACCCGAATTAGGGGAACGGCCTGGTTTCTTTGCTGAAGTTTTTCGTTTGGTGCGATTTTGTTGCAGTCGCCCGCTCGGAATATAGTTACAGTAGATACAGATCTGTAGCAGCCGTCGTTGCTACCGCACTGGGTATGCACATCAGCAGTGGATGTATCCTTTCACGATTTATTGACACACAGAGAGGGAGCATCAGTATCCCTTTACGATACACGGTTGCATTGGGCACTTCGTGTCTCGCTTTAATTTCGGGTTCGTTCCGTTTGATTTCGCAATATTCTCAGGCCATCCGGCAGTGGCTGGATATGGTGTCGGTGGTGCTTGTTTGTGAATGTTGTCCGTGCAAACATCATACGGAAGCAATCTATATATATGTGTGTGTGTATGTTTCGTGGATGGATCCCGGTTTTCGTCAGGACCGGTGCCTTTTTTTCTACTTCTGCTCTCTGTTTCGTCTCGTTTAATGTGTGTTGTGTCAAGTTGCTGTGAATGGCGGATGGGTTCACCTCATCTTCTTCACTGACACGGATGACAACCGCAGTCTTTTTCGAATGTCTGACCACTGGACACGCTGGGATTTTTCAGAATGTTTGCAATTTTTCATTTCTCGTTGTCGGTATTTTTGCTGTTTTTTCTGTGTTGTTTTGGGAGGCCAGCGCACGTCTACTAGCTGGATTCGGATGTGCATATGTTCAGGAGACGGATGCTTAATTCTGGTTTATTCTGAAAGCGTGGTTTGTCATGTGACATATGTCATTTCGGGATTTTAATGCATCGCTAAATGTGGCATGGCAGGCAGTCTGTAAGAGAAAGGGTAAGAGAATTGATTTTTATTTAACAAGAGATAAGGCAAACGTAGGGGTTTATTTTTCATAAATGATTTGTAAAGGGTCGCACAGGGATTTGACAACTCAGTTGTAGTCAGTGAATCAGAGTGTTGTTAATTGGGAGACTCTTTTTATTACATTTCAAGAACTTGGCTTGATACTCTATCAAGCGAATCCATTGCATTTGTAGTTTGAGTTTGACTACTGATTTTCGCTATTTAAACACTAGTTTTGGGATATTTTTTAAAGGAATTTTTGCTATTCATGAAAGTCGATTTAAGAAAAACCATCTGCCAGAATGCAGTTTTAAAATGTTCTATTATTAATGAAATAATAGCTTAAACTGGGTTTGACTTTCTAACGAAAAGCAAATCTCTACTCCAAAAGAATATCGTACTTTACATACAAATAAATCCAATTTTCGTTCATATACTAAAGCAGAGATATGTCTATGGCGAGGTAAATAATGCAAATAAGATTTAAATGCCTCCATTGAATAAGCTTAAAACTTAAAATTTATGCTGTATAAGGTCTCCAGCTTCAATAAGAGATAGTAAATAAAACATAGAAAACATAGAAAAAACATAGAATCATAGATTTTTTTAACGCAAAAGTAAGTTATTCACATTTCCATCCTATCCATCCATATCCATATTTCGGGGATAATTATCATGGACACAATCTCTACGTTGTTATTTTCATCGATTTATTTTTTTGTAAGGTATTTCCTTGCTACAGACTTTGTTCCTAAACACAAACTAAGAGAGCAATCGACTCTTAAACCTCCTGATTGTTGAATGTTCAAAAGTCTTGAGTTCTTTTCGCATTCCTTATAATAACTTACGACGAGGTGGTACAACAATATACAATAATATAAAATTGTATAAATAATTGTGGCGCTACAATCTAAGGTGGACCTGAACCTAGATTCTGAGTAACTACTCGTGTTGTGCGTGCTAATGTTCTCTTACGAGCGGAAGTCGAATGATCTGCAGCCGTAAAGAATTATTTTTTTGGAAAAATTGTTGTTTGTTCTGCGATTTGAACCTTGACTAGAATGTCCAGGGCGTAGGGGTCGTCGCACATAAACACAACGCCAAGGCGTCCGAAAGATTACATTATGGACTACATTATTTAAGATCTTTTCGGTAATGAGTGAAAATAGATTTTAGTATCCGAACGAACACGTTCGTTGCTGATGTCACGTTGGCAATGATTTGAGGCCCTTTAAACTCTGTTCGCACTGTAATGCAAAGGACTTAAGCTCACAAAATGAAGTTTATACAAGATAATAGAAAAGATGATAGAAAAAGTGATCTAATTCATAAGAGCATGTAGAACCATTAACTTAGAACTGATGATATTGCCCCTCGATTGGGAGAAAGTTTTGTTAATTCTAATTCGGTTACCTGAATTGCGAGGGCCACGAAAAAGGTGACCCCTTTAAATGCGCCAATTACCGAGCGATAAGTCTCCTTAACATCGCATATAAAATCATCTCTCTGTCCGAACGGCTGAAACCATTTGTGAACAACCTGATAGGTCCTTACAATAGATCAAATTTTCACACTGCGGCAGATCCTGGAAAAGACCCAAGAAATGCAAATCGACACGCACCACCTATTCGTCGATTTAAAGGCCGCATATGACGAGCATACAGTGCCATGTCTGGTTTTGACATACCTTCCAAACTCGTTAGACTGTGTACGATGACGATGGAGAACTCTCGCTGCTCCATCAAGGTCGGAAACGAACTCAGCGAGACCTTCAATGTCAAAAAAAGTTTCAGACAAGGCGACGCGCTGTTATGCGAAGACTTCAACATCGTGCTTGAGAAGATCGTGCAAAACTCACATGCCAATACGATTTTCCAAAATTTCGTTTAACTGCTAGCTTACGCGGATGACATTGGCGTGGTTAGTCGAACACAGCGAGCCGTCAATGAGGCGTTTGCTGGCATTGAAGCGGAGGCACCCAAATTGGGTCTGGCGGTAAATGAGGTCAAAGTATATGCTGTCATAAAAAAATGACACAACATCGACGTCTCGGAAAGAGAATCACACTTGGCAGCAAAAACTTAGAGCTAATCAAGGACTTCGTCTTCTTCGGCTCTGCAGTAAATAGGGACAACAACATCAGTACCGAGATCAAACGCAGAATAACTCTTGCAACCGATGTTTCTTTGGGCTCAAGAGGCAATTGAGTAATAGCGCCATCTCTCGAAAGACCAAGTTGGCCTTACATAATTCGTTGATCATCCCAGTCCTGCTCTATGGTGCCGAGACATTGACGTTGTTAAAAGCGGATGAAGAGTCCTTTGGTCAGACCGAGAGAAAAGTTCTGCGTGCGATTTTTGATCCTGTTTGCGTTGATGGCATCTGGAGGAAAAGATTTCACAACAAACTATACAACTTGTACGGCAGCGTGAGCCTAGTTAAGTGTCTACGGATAACACGCTTAAAGTAGCAATGTAGAGCGTATAGACAACACAGCTCGGGCCCGATGAGACTTTTAATCCTACCCATTGGGAGAACGCAACAGAGGACGTCGCACACAAGTGGAGAAGGACTTCAACCAACTTGGTGTGCGGAATTGGAGGTAGGTCCCCCGGAGAAGAAGAAGCTGCACTACACTCTTGAGACAACAGTAGAACGCACAACACAAGTGGTTGTTGTAGAAGCTAGACGTTATTATTATTATATCTGAATTGTCGTCTGTTGCGCCATATTGCATTATTTTTAGATGTTCTCTAGCAAAAGAGGAAAAATTCTCAATCCTTTCACGATTCCTCATAAGCGTCTAGATGAGTGTTTCATATCAATGTCGCTTCTTTCCTTAACGCTCATACGGCAACACCTGAACACCCCTTTGCCACTTACAAGACTAATACCTTGCAACAGTCGAAGACACATCATCTCCCACCATCCCATCTGTGACCCACAATTCCAAAACTAATGCATCATCAATTAGGAAATTTTTCCCTCCTTAGTAACCCATTACCCCATTTATTCCAGCCGACTCTCATCTTCATTTCGAACCCAATGAATAATTCTGCCGCATCAGCAGAAGCAAGGGAAATAGAAGAAAATCTCAGTTAAATCCTGGCCTCGTTTCCCCCTTCCCCAAAGACACTGCTCCTCTGGGGGATACTCGGCGCACAGGATGTAAAAGGATGAAGAAAAAAAGCACCTCCTTAATCTATCCAAATGGATATAGACAGACTGCATAGCCAATATGATTCAATTCTATCACCAAATACCACCGTCTCCATTCTTCATTGTTTGCTGTGTCTTGCGACAAAGGCTGAGCCGCCCCATTGGACCGGCAATCATTACACAATCGATCATCCCCCAGTGCGCGCACAGAAGAAAAGCCCCAAAGGAAAATGAGAAAAGAAGCCTCGCCCCCGAGCGAAACTTCATTAATAATTCAAAAGACAAATTGCACAACCATCAGCACCGCAGCCCCGCCATAGAACTTTGTCCCCGGAATCGGTGTCGACTGCAGGAGACTCTCCTCACTCGTCGATGCCAGCGATTTCAACTTCAATGAATTGCAAAACTTTACAAGCGTGTATTGATTAACCATTTAGGGCAGCACTTGCAGGCTTTAATTATCTCTCTTTGCGCAGTCTGTGCTGGCAGCACCCGAATTAGGGGATGAATCCTGGCCCGTCAGACCGGTGCAGGGTGGCAGGAATTTTTCAATCCAAATTCGTTTGCCTTCATCCCAGCCCGGTGCGATGGCGATGTGTAGTGACTGTTCCGAAGAGCCCCTTGGGGGCGATACTACAACCATGTGTACAGGCTGCCAATGCGTGTGTAATGCTCATTTATGCATGCCACCGTCTCGTGTGCGGGTGTGTGGGTGCTTCAAGTTCATCGCTTTAACAACTCAATGAACTGCTCTGAAATTTGCTTAAATTGCTTTACTGCCACTTTAGGCAACGTCCCGGCTTTCGAGAGGGGCCCCCTCCCGCACGGGGACTCATTCAAGTTCTAAACTTAGCGCCGCCAATTGATAATAAAAAGGCAACACACTCCGAACAAGTGCGCTGCCGGGAGATAAGACAAAGTGTTGGCGGCAGGGGACGCTGGCAACAGCTCTGTAAACTCTTTTGAGGGGTGAGGGATGAGGGGTGAATTTGTGTGTGTGTGTCTGTTGGGGTGCCTTCGGGGTATCTTTCATATTTCTTTAATGAGATGTGGCGCACCCTTCGTGTAGCCACCCCAGGACTGGCGTCACCGTTGCATAGTGATAATTGTGCTACGGCCGGGACCTCTCTCGCTGGCTTTCGGTTCGGTTTTAAGATTAATGTTGGGGACCTGCAGGATTTATGACTGCGTTTCCATCTGGCACGGACGCGAGCCGTATGCCCTTCGGCGCGGGTGATGACGGTGGTGGTGGTGGTGTTGTTGGTTTGTTTTCGGACGGTTTCCCTGTTCTGTGCTCCTGTGGTCTTGTAGTCGAGTGAAATTATTTAAATTGCTGTTGATTGCAGTCGGTTGGATGAGGGAGAAGCCATTTTTTTGGTCTTCACGCTTAGCCTACATTGCCATGGATATCTTATTCGGTTGGTGTGGCATTCTGAAGTGGTCATGCTCTTCATCTTTCAGTGGACCTCGGGGGTAATGATGATGATGGAGGTTACTGTTCATTGCTTGGAAAAGGTAAACAAAACGCAAGAGCAAAAGCAAAATGTAAAATGCCTTTTTGATTTTCCTGTTTAACGGTTAACTTATTGTTGTGAGTTTTGATTTATTTTTCTTGGTCTTCCCCTTGTGCGCTCTATGCTCTGGTGGCCGTAGAGTGATTGACGGGCGGGCTTAATGGTGCGAGAAGAAGGGGGAAGTGCGATTTTGTTTTTATTTCAATTAAAGTGCTTTGCTGTTGTTGTTGCTGTTGCTTTGTTTTTCTCTTTTCATAAATTGGATTTCACGCTCGTGTTGAGATTGTGTTGTTGGTCTTTTTTTATGTTATGGTTCTGGGGAAAATAATGCTTGAACATTTTCGAGGCAATTTTGAATGTCAATGAAGTGAACGGGGAAGTCGGGGGTGGAGCGCTCTAAGGAAAAGGAAATGTATTTCACAAGGCCTACCGAACATCATTAGAGAACTCAGTGGGGGGGGAGTAGGAGCATGAATGATTAAAGGAACTTTGCGAACGTTTACGCAATAAATGTGGGATCATGAGAAAAATGAAAACGAAAGCAAATTCGTGGCAAACCCAAATTTATGGTCCCGCCCGCACAAAAGTCTAATATCCTAAATGTTGCTTTACACGATAAATGCGATTAAATGTTGTGGGAGTTGAGTTGCGTCAGGTATTTACACATCATTTGCATGAAGAATTTGATTAAGAGAAACCATAGGAAATATAAAATCGTAGGAATAAAACGTAGAAAAAAACGTAGAATCCTGCGAAAGATTTTGTATGATGTTGAGTTGTTGATGGAGGCCAGGACCGCATCTCTCTTGTCGCGCCGATGATGATGATGATTGCAGTCCTTGATTAACATGTTGTTTGAATAGAAAATAATAATTTTAAGTCGGGGAAGAGGTCACTGGGATGGAAGGATTGCTTTGGAATGGGTATTCCTTTTGAAAGTTTTTTAAATCATCGAGAACAATAATGGTCTCCAGATTTCATTTCAGATGATCGCCATACATCGTTTTATTTTGCGCCTTCGTATGTTGTTAGGTAGATTGGTGGGTAGAGGGGCGTAGGCCACGTCTCACTTAGATCTTTAAGGACCCATTGTGATGCCCAATTAAGGACTGATATTCCTTTTTTCCTTGCGTACTCATTTTTTTGTCTTTCTTCAGCCATCCTGTTGTTCTTATGAACTTGTTAAGAGAGTTCAGAGGTTTATTTGAAACTTCGTGGAGATCTTGGAAGAAGTACTCTCCCAGAGTTTTATAACGCAATTGACACAGACTAGGGCAATGGCAGATGTAGAGAGGAGTGTCCTCTCGTTCTACTTCATGACCACAGCTTCTATATATGTTGTCGTTGGTGAGTCCCATTTTCATAGTGCAATTCTTAAGACAATTATGACCGGTGAGAACTCCAACCACCATCGTTTCCAACTTTTTGTCGCACTGAAGGATTTTGTCGGTTTTTGCTCGATCGTATAAGTAAGTTCATCAGCTACCTCAATGCCGACCCAGGGACCCAGCACAGATCATTCAAGTGCTGTGAGCCAAGAGCCTTCAGTTCTTCGCGGGAGCATGCGACTAGCTTGGACTTGATTTCCGTTGTGGATATTCCTTTCATGGCCGCCTGATTGTCAATATGAATGATAGTATCAGCTGGTGGTATTAACATCGTTGACATCATTCTGGCCGCTTCTTTGACCGCCAGTACCTCTGAAGTTGGACTGAGCAATGCAAGTTTAACTTTTCTGAGAAAATGTCAGCGCCAGTGACTGCTTTCATCTATCACCCGTCGGGGAATGCATATAAGCTTCTTCATAACAAAAGCCTTTGCTTTCAGTTATGTGGTGACGATGAGGCACGAGTCTTTTAAGATCTGTCATTTCTTACAGGAATAAAATACGTCCAAATTGAGATCTGTGCTTTAATAGCCTTTAAGACCATAGCTAATTCTTCTGAAAATAAACACCAATTATTCGGATTGTCGAAACGAAGGTATTTCAAATGAGATGGGTAATAAAAAAATCCTTAAAACACTGACTCTCAAGCAAAACCATCCTTAATCTCCCGTGACGTGGAATTTAAAACGCATAAAGTTACTAAAAACCAGATAAAATGTGAGGTCTGCATGCAGACAAAGTTTAAATCCGATTAACGAGAACATGCCTTACTTCAACCCAAATTAGTAAGTTCCCTTCGTGTACACCCAGTGCATTGGTGGATAACTTTTAACCAACGCATTTTCTGCTCCTTCAAGAGCCTTTAATTAAATTAAATATACAAATGTACTGTGACAAATCCACTCAAAGTAAATTTGAACTTATACTATTTTCTGGGTTGATGGCCATTGCGGAGTTTTACTTTCTTTCCCCTGCACAAGAGTGAATCCCCCAGTTTACGACAGACGTAAGCAAGAGGGTGTTGTTGCATTGCGCCACCAGTTGCAAGTGCGACCATAAAATAGATTCACTGTGACTGTAGCTGCACTCACCCTATCATAATTCTTTATGAGACTCTTAGGTTGCGAGTTCATTTGCTTGTAGCACGCATGGATACAAGAAACAGAAACATCCCCTGACATCATATGTTGAGCATGATGGACGTGTTCTACAAACAGTCACTGCAGCATTTCACTGGAGTCTTGCTCTAGAAAACTAGAAAGAAATTACTCTTTGGGGTCAAGAATACTGGTTCCGTACAGATATGACCAAGTCCTAGAATAACAGCTCAAGTTAACTTATGAAGTTGGGTAATAAGCAAGTCAGAGGAGTTGATTCTGGGCTCCTTCAGAAAGAGGAACAATTGGTCCTATATGCGAGGAATGGGGGAGAAAGTGAAATTGCGGACGCTATAAGTGATGTAGATGGGGAATGCGAATATCCGTCGACTATATTGAGTCGGACACGTTGAGAGTTTACACAGACTGAAAGGCTCCAGCTAATAATAATAATTGTGGCTACAGTCCGATGTGGACTTGGGCCTAGCTTTTCAACAAATCACTTGTGTTGTGCGTTTTATTGTTCTCTTACGAGTGGAGGGGAGCCACAATTTTATGCCGACTCCGAATGGCGAGTTGAGAAGCTTTTTCTAGACAGTCTTAGTTTTTGAACATTGCCAGTGACTCGAAAGAGGTTGAGCCTTGAAAATATTTAAGGTGTTTTTTTTCGAAGTACTAACATAGTCCTCGAGCATATGAGTGGACGCAGCTACCCACTACGCCACGGCGTCCACGTTCTCTAGCAAATAGTGTCTTCGAATTTCAGACACTTGGTTTGAAAGAGAGAGGAGGCGGCAAGTGTAAATCATCGCGGGTACTAGATGCATGTGGTTGCTCAAATGCGCTTGGCCGGGATCGTCAGGGTGAAAGGTAGACTTAGTCTGTTGAGACTCAGACATTCCATGAGTCGTTCCAGAACCCAATTTTTCAGTAAGTAACGAGTCGAGGCAGAAGTCGTTGATCATGATTTTGTTTACCAATCACAGTTGAATGTTGCGTCATTAACCTGATGTTTATGGGGCTCTTTAGGAAAACAGCAACTGTTGCGATGACAGTCTCTATGGAACAAAGGTTCTGCTATTTCTCTCTTTGTCGATCTAGTCTCTTCGAGGCGAGCAGTTCAACGCCTCTGTCTTTGACTGCACCACGAGAGAGTCAACGACAATATTCGGAATATAGCTAACCGTGGCGCACATATGCCCGAAGTCATATTTAAACACTAATGGCATAAAATTATCTGTTAAATAAAGCTAATTACATAGACAGTAACATTAGCTTCAAGTGTTTTATTTCCTATTGAATTTGTATACTTCTAAAAAAACACCCTTTATTTTCGCCATAACACTACACTCGAAAGTCCATGTCCTCCTCAGCCAGCAGACGTTTGCGATTTGCGAAATAGCCCCCAGCCTCGTCAGCTGAATTCTTATACCGCTCAATTGAAATGAATAGTGATGCTCAGACTGGCGGCTGTGCATCTGTCGAGTTAAGATTTTTATGAAAATATATGACGTCGTCTTCTATCTGAATACTCTTCTGTCAGTAAATAAAAGAATCAACAAAGTTAATGCTCCCTAAGAAACTTTTTTCATTATCCAAACACTGGAATTCATTTCCTGAAGAGTAATCAGGATAGGAGATGCCATGTAGTAAAGTTCTGCAAACAAAAGATGCTTAAAGATTTATTACAGAAGTTACGCTTCAGAATGAGCATTTTGGTGTATGTTTTATGCCACTGGGGTGGACAAGGGTTGCAAATTGACACTGTAGGACATTTTTTGGAGATGGAAATACTCTTGTTAAATTTAATGAAAGGTGCGGAATGATGTCGAGTCTGAGATTGGGCAAATAATGAGGAAGTAAGATAATATTAAATCAGTTAACTGTAAACATGTCACTGGGTTGAGTGATAAGTATCACAAGGAAAGTAAGAAATCATAGGATCTCTCAAGACTCTAGAAGACCTTAATTTTTTTGGTAGAAATGGATATAATGAGTTCAACACTTTAATCTAGGCTTGTAGAGTAATACCGTATGCATTGATGCGCGCAGCAATGCACAGCGAATCAGAAGTGCAGTCAATTTTGGCTTTTCGTCGTATTAGTTTGCTTTTGTTGTGAAAAGTAACAGTTTATGTCGGGAAAGAATTTCCTTTAGTCATTAATTTGGAAAGCGTAATAAACTGAAGAAAATAACAGTTTTGTTAAGGCTGTTAAACTGAATTAATTTCTTTTCCATTTTTGTTGTAGAAGCCGACTACAAATTGGAAACAGTCACTTATACGAAACGTCAAATCCCAAAACTGGATTTGACGTTTCTCAAAATTTCCACAATCCCAAAATTGGATTTGACGTTTCTTGCTGATCTACTACATTTGGATTGTATCAAAATTAGAAATAGAAGCAACTTGCATCAATGTGTGGGCGTGTAGTAAACTCTGTGTCAAGAACTGAGGCAAATGCGCTGATTTTTTGAAAGCAAACCTGGATGCAGATGGCCTTAGGTCTGAATATTTGAACAGTCTACTGGGCAAATAATACAGTTTCTGAAAATACCAAAAATATGATCCCATAGGCTCCTGTTTTCTTTGAACTAAACCTGGAGGGACATCACCGCAGGAGGCGACCATAGACATTGTGGTACACAGAAACCTAGAGGAAATTAAAATGAAATTAATTTTTTATTCTAAAATGTTGATATTTACAAGAAAAAGTCTAACGGCCAGTTCATATCACCTTCACGTGAGACGACCATGCCCTCGAATACCTCGAGTAGAATTTTCAATGTGGCGTGGGTTGTGTCCATATCATACAATTCAGGCCAAAAGAAGTTAACAATCATCAACCTGTAGTGCTCGCCGTTGACGATAATGGCCTGGCCAATGTCGTGGGTGCCTTGGAGTACTGGGTAGGTGCGTCGACTCCTACGCTCGAGGTCGTCGGTTCGAATCTCAAAAAAAACATCAAACATTTTTTCACGACTCCACCTCTTTCGAGTCACTGACAATGCTCAAAGAGTATAAATGTCTAGAAAAAAGCTTCTCAATCTCGCCGTTCGGAGTCGGCATTAAACTGTAGGTCCCCTCCACTCGTGAGAGAACAATAGCACGCACAACACGAGTGGTTGCTGAGAAGCTAGGCCCAGGTCCACCTCGGACTGTAGCGCCGCCATTATTATTATTATTAATGTCATTCTAAAAGAACTATGGAGCGATGACGCCGTCAGCCCAAAATCCACACCAAACAGTGATTTTTTCTTGATGCATTGGGCGCTCTTGGGTCTCATGTGGATTGGTATCGTCCCAAATTCGACAATTTTTTTGCCCAGAAATGGGCCTCATCGCTGAAGATAATTTTTCGATGAAAATTGGGGCCAGTTTCCAACTGCAACAGAGCCCATTCAGCGAACACACGTCGTTGTCTATGGTCGTTTACCTTTAGCTTCTGGGTCCGTTGAATCCTGTACGGGAGCAGGTTCAAGTCACTATGTAAAATTCGCCGAATTGTGGTCTGCGAAAGGCTGAGTTCTTGTGAGCGACGCGAAATCGACTGCCTCGGATTCTCCTGAACATTATTACGGACACCAGCGATGTTTTCAGCAGATCTAGCGTTTCGTCGACCTACGGTTGTACTCACTTAGATCAACAGTTTGGGTCCATTGTGACCATCAACTGTCAAGGTTCGGAAGTTCCTATTGGAACGTCATTCTTTGAGAGAGAACACAATTATTCAATTGCATTATGAGCCAAAAAAGCAGCGGCTTACAAGATATATTCCGGGTTTGGTCTCAGTACTGATATTGCTTGCACTGTATCCTGAAGTTCTGGCCAAGTTGTCGACCTTAATGCACCCTTTTTGGATGACAGCATATAAATCATTGCAGCATTTGTACGGACAAATATTAACCGCAAAAATATTTCATTAGGACCACAATACATCCAGAATTTAAACTATCTCGAAAATTGAAGCAGCCAAATATATTCCATAAAGCTGATGACAAGGGAACTGATATTCACTCGCATGTCCCTTGAACTTTAACCACTTGTTAAGCTAAGGGAGAACTATCTTCAATTTTAGTTTGATTGAAAATTCACATGACTCGTGTACTTCTGATGAGTCGACAAGGATCTCCAATAACGATAAGCAAACATAAGAGCTGACAACTCTCAAAGCACCCAATATCCATCCCCATTCACTTTATTACAAATTAAATCCGACATTTATGCGTTTTGAATATTCTCTCAGATCCTTCTGTCGTTGCTCTTCAAATTGAAATTGGCAACTTTCCCCCACAGATAGTCGGAGCGAAGGACTTCATCAGTCCACACCCCAGACACCCGCTTAAGCCATCGGAGAGATGAAGAAGATACATCATCTCGATAAATAAAGAGCAAATGAATTCATTGTTGTTTATGCGACATCAGATACAAGTGTCCCCGGCATAACCTCAGTCACAGATGGTCGGGCCATTTCGTATTTTTTTCCGGGGTAAGAACTCTTCGTCATCGTCGTCTTCGTCTTCCAGGACTTTGGCAATAAATTATTCCTCCTTCGATGGCTACGGGATAAATAAATTACGACCTTCAACATGAAGGAAACTTCTTCTCTCATCAGCGTCATCGGCAACCGGCATCTTCATCAGTCCCTCCCTCCCACTCCCTCTGTGTCCTTGCTTCACAGCCCGTGTCTAGTCAAACGATTTTTCAATAAAAAAAACAAAAAAACAGAAAAATCAAGCAGAAGATGAAGAAGGAAGTAGTAGCCTGCCTCCATCCACGGTCTATGGAGTCTGCCTCCGTCGAAGGACGCGCTGTGTGCGCCATCTTTCCGGCAGCGAATTGTCCGAGTGTAACAAACTCTGAACGAGCGAAACTACCAAAAGGCGAATAAATAATTTGCCCACGTCGCCATGCCATCAACGGAATCGGAATGAGGAGAAGGATTTTAATTAGTTCCTCAGGAAGGATACTTTTCACGATTTGTTTTCCTTGAAACAGAGAGAGAGAGAGATTGAGAGAGCGGGAGAGTCGGGGAGCATTATGTAAACAAACTTACAAGCGGCGGCCAACGGAAGGATCGTCGTTTAACTATTCATGGCGACAGGATGCTTTTCCTGCTTTAAAGTGAGCCTCTCGATTTACTGCAATTTCCGTTATTGCAGAAACAGGACGACTTCCCATTTTATTGAAGGGGAAAATCGCGTCAAACTTTTGGAAGTCATTTGTGCCGAGGTACAAGCTCTGCTGACAACCGTTTGTTGTCCAGTCAACTTGGACTGGGATGGCAGGATAAAGTTTCTGATTTCATTGCCGTTGAGCGTCGGAGTTATTTGTTGAGCGGGGTTGTGCTGGAGGAATAAAATGTCAGTCATACACTTCAGAGTTTCCCCCAGTATGGCGCTTTTCACTGGTCCTTTGATTATCAATTCCTGACACGTTTGGACCTTGAAATGTGACCGGAAGCACATGAAGGTAGTTTCATTAGTATCCTTTCAGCTGGCGCAGACAAAGAGCATGTGAATGCGGTGAGTTATGGATGGATGATACACAGTTTTAGTGGGATAGTTTTGCGATGTAAAAGTTCAGTTGTGCGCTGCGGACGGAGTCTTAAAGAGGCAACTTTCGAATTGAATGTCATTCGTTTTCCTTCCTGGAAAGTGGGACATGTTTTGGTTTTGTTGCTGTTACGTGTCAGAAGTTAAGTACGGGTTCGAGAAATAGTTTCGCCTGCAAAAAGACTCAATTGTTTGTGGAACTTTTCAAGGGGGTCTAAGATTGAGAGGGAGTGGAAAAGTTCGTTCCCTGATTTGTGAGGGGAGTTTGGGAGAATGTTGGAATTTAGTCGTAGGTCGTGAAGCGGACTTGGTTACAGTTTTGGAATTGATTTTCTATTCTTTTCAGTTAGCGGGGGACGAACGCTATTGCCGAGGAAAGGCGTGTCGAAAGGGAGATCTCTGTTTTGTGAAGAAAAATGGTCTGAAATAGCAAATACCCTTGAAATCTCGGATGACTAGACTGGTGCTGTACGAGGGGTTAATCATCATAGGATGCATGGTCCTTATCAGAGGGTGATGAATGTTGTGGTGGCTTGAGAGAGGGATATTGGTAGTGGTAGTCAAAAGGTTCGATGGGCTCGACAACTTGAATTGGGTCTTAATACAAAGACCGGGAAGTGGTAGGTATTAGTCAGCGACTTCAGGGAAGGCATTCACATTCGGGGATGCATATAAATAGAACATTATCAGCTAGCTGCGAATTGTGTTGACTGGTTGACTGCAGTTTTGGTTAAGCCCGGGTTGAAGTATCTGGGAAGAAAGTCTGCAACCCAAAAGTCATAAAATCGAATAATTCCTCAGCATATGTAAAACAGGAGGGGTCGTCAGGTTTGAAACTGCAAGTCAGTTTTGGATTCCATTTACTCAAGCCAAACTGAATTGAAGGTAGTCTTCTTTTAACTTCACTTTCATGAGAAAGACACTGTCTCCATTTGCACACAACGGGCTGTGAGTTGAAGATTCTTCTGGCCGAAGCTATCTCGTCCATGCTCTCATGGTCTGGCCATCTTAGGCGTTGCATCCTTAGACGAGAAAGGGCTCTATTACTCAGTTGCCTTTTGAGCAAGCCTCTCAATTATATTCCTCCTTTTGCTTACGAACCAAGATTTTCACAGGAATTTTTCAAACACGCAAAATCACTCTCGCTTCACTTCTGCCAAGATAATTGCCTAAATCTGCAGATAATTATTTGTCTTGTCGGATAGTAGATTCAGTTTATAAAACTTTTTTGGCGCAAAGAAACAAACATCGCCCTGTTGAGTCATTCGAATTATTTTAACTAGAAATGGAACGAAGAATGCTTTTGGCAGACCAAACAAAGATAAACATGCAACTTGGAAAGCTTGAGAATGATCTTAATGTTTTAACAAAACCAAAGAACAGCTGCGCCTATTAACCCAACGAAGCAAGTAAAAAAATGAGTGAAAAGCCATCTGGTTTTTGGACTTTCCTTACTAAAGTAAGTATTAATTACTAAAGTATTTTTCCATTTTCTGATAAGATTCACTACTTGGAACATATAGCCATCCGTTGCCTACATTTAACGCGATTTTTTGCGTAAGACGACAACTGTTCACATCTTTAATGTAAACATAAATGTTTGTGTTGGTTAGCCTGTAAACTGACAACACAAAGTCCTTCTAAGAATACTGGGCTGTGTGAATAAATATCTAAGACGTTCCCTCATTTCCTTTTCAAGTCATTGTCAGCTTGAAATAATTTTGGACGCTGCTAATAAATCTTTGAAGACTCAGATAGATAACAACCTTAAGGCAATTCACAAGAAATGTCGTTCATTAGATTTGAAGCCATAAATTTATGAAATATCTTAACGACACAAAACATACGAGTATCTGCGTCTCATAAGCACCACTCGTACATCATGTTAACGTCACATCGATGGTCATTAAAACCAAAATGTAGAGCATTAAATATCAGTTAGGCACTCTCGCCCGCCCAAAAATTGTCCACAATGGTTCTCGGCACAAACAACCCATATCCAGTACCAATTTCATGGTTGACTACGGTCAAGGCTCTTACTGAAATGCCCCTAGGCCTCCATTAAAAAGCTCCACATTTCCTGTATGATCTCAATTAATTTCGAAACAAATTTATAACGCAGCCTCGACGAACGCAAAAACCAGGTGCACTTTATCACACAACCGCACGCTCACAAAGGGGCGCATTCACTCTCGTCCCCCCGACCATTCGACACTGCTGTAGGGGAAGCAGGAGTCCTCAACCATAAAATTATTATGCAATAAATTTTTCATAAATTAAAACTAACGACCATTCAGTGTTTCCGGAGATGGTGCGGCGAGGGCACGTCCAGGAAAGGATCTTCCCCCGGTTGTCTCGACTCGTCCCTAAAACCATTCGCTCACCAAGTTTAACATAATAACAACAATGAACGTTCCTGCTGAATATTTATGCGCGAATCATTTTAAAGCCAAATCATGTTATAAACGCAACCAGGACCCGATATCACACGCCACCACACCCATTCGCAGGTTTCATGGGAAATAAATTGTCATTTTGTTGTTGTAGCCGGAACATCATCCGCCCTATTGACTCTGCTTTGCACAGATGCACGAGTACGTACGTACGTACGTACAGGTGTATGGTTGAGAGGAAGGCATAAATCACAACAGAAAAAGCCAAAGTGTCCCTTTCCTGAGAGAAAGATGATCCTGGCCATCATCCCGTCATCAGGAGACACCCGCCCGGCCAACAAAACAACAGCGACAACGGCACCCACTTGAGGTTCGAAATTTATCTCCCCCCAGGAATGGACCAGCAGGGTGGAGTTGGGTCCATTCAGCAACAGCCAGCCATACACCGCCAGCGGAACGGTATACGACTGGAAGGATGCAATATAATTTTGATTTATGGCATTTGGTTATTAAAATGAAATTTAAGCCTTCACAAAGTTCAGGATACAACAAACGTTCACCAACACTGCCACACAAACACACACAACTGGGCTATGATGTGGGTTCATGTGAGTGTCCCACAAAATCATGACAAAAAAAAGAAGAGGAGCAGACCAACGAGAGAAGAATTGTTTGGGTATCCTTTTTCAGTTGAAAACATTTGTATACATATCCTTACACATTAACTGCCAACTCCTTCATATCCTTTCTGTCGGCTTTAGCTGCTCGTGTCGTCTTCCTCTTCTGCTTTGCGGCGCGGGGTGCGTGTGTGTTTGCAAAACGTTATCCCTTTTCAATTTGACACCGAAATATCACGCACTTTGATTCCTTTTTGTGTTTTTGTTGGGTATCCCTTTTTTCGCTTTGCAGCTCTTCAGGGCTCACATTAAAGGATCATTTTTCATCACCTATGTGGAACACGCACAGGGACTCCCTCGCTCTCGCTCTCATGTTACTCACTTCACAGTCGTGGCACACACTCAATTAAATCCCGGAAAATACACAACGTAATCCTTTCGTATTTTATTTTTTGTTTTGTGTTGTTGTTGGTGACGAAAATTGTAACCGGATGACGAATGATGGCATGAATATCCTTAATTAATAATCTCTCATTCGGAAGGAGCAAAGCACACGCGAACTGCAGCACTCCCTTTCACTTAAACACTGACAGTGACACGGCACAGGGAGCGGGAGGGATTCAATTCACTTGCAAGGACAACCGAATTGTGTTCGTTTGCTTCGGCTGGTGAACAGGAAAATGGAAATAAAAAATCGCGACAGTTTTCATGCACTCAGACAGTTGAGGGAGACAAAAAAAGAGGACACTATCCAGGGGTGCTATTCCTTGACCTAACCAGCGACATACAACCGTTCCGAGCAGTTATTCACGACAAACTGAATCCAGAGTCCTTGGGTGGGCGACGATGAACTGCTGTGTTAACTTTTTGTCGCATGGGGGCTTTATTTCCCCTTCAGTCAGCAGCGAGGTCACATGCGCCGTGGCTAAGGCTCTCTGTGCTAGTGGTTCTCTTTGTCCTTGAATGGCGAATGTCTCTCATTTTTGCAAAAGAACGATTCAACTGTTGCACACGAGTTGTGTTGGACAACGCATTCCTGGAGTTTTAATTTCCGCTCAACAAGGCGCTGTGGGTGGATGGGTGTCAATCATTTTGCTACCCTTGCCTTTGTCGTTTCCACTGAATTACTTATCGTTAGCGAACAGGATGCGTACGTCACTGTGTGGGGGTGTGTGTGTGAAAGAGGACGATTATTGTACGATTTAGCTTGATTTGTATTCGAGTGCATTTTTTATTTGATTTACACATTCGGCACTCCTCGCCTCGGGGGCACGATTAGTTGCAGGACTGTCTGAACGAAACGGCCGACTCGAAGGACTTCAGTCACGTGCAATTGTAAGACGATTTGTTTACACTGGATAAGAGCCAGGGATTTTGCCTCCACGGAGAGGGTGGTTGGTGTGAAACATTGCACTTCGAACGTATGTGCGTTTTGTTGAAGAAAAGGATTTGCAGCTGATTTGCTTCGCCGGGTGGGATGAGTGTGTACTTAGGGGTGGATTAATGGATCTTAATGGGTTTCGTTTCATACCACTGGCACTTAGTACAAGGTGACTGCCAACTTGAGCCCACCTCCTGTCACTACTGTGTCTGGTGGTGGTTTCCTCTGCGATCCTCATGAATCACCTACGCAGACAGACGGACAGACAGACAGAATTAATTAAGTTTTCTGTCACGTGGCGGGGATTTTGTCACTTTGTTTACCACGGTGTAAGTGACAGATTTTTGTTTGTGCTTCGTCCTTTTTTTGGCCGTTGTTGCCGGTGATGGACATTTGGTTGGCTGGTGTTGACAGAGTCCTTCAATCATCATGCTTTTTCATTTTTTTTCCTTCCTTTTCATTTCTTTGAGAACTTACGGTGTTGAGCGGTTGGCTCTGGTGCAATTAAAAGGGTCAACGCTTTTAAAATCTCTCGTCCTTTCTTCAACACAAAGGGATAATTGAATTTCTTCCATCGTTCTGGTGTGTGTTCGGTTTAATGATGAACATACCCTTCAAGGCAATGGTCTATCATTTTGAATCATTTCTGGTTCATCTTCTTCCTCGCCGTTTGCTCCATTCTCTGGGAAATTGGGCGTAGGTCGGAGAGGGTTTTCTTTTGGAGAGAATCAATTAAGAACTTAAAAGTTCCTTAATCACAGAGGACAGGGTGGACTTTCAATTATGTCAGGGTTGTATTTTCGGTACAGAGATATGGTTTAACAGGAAATTAAAATTTCATGGAGTAAATTTGTCATGAAAAGGTCAATTGAGCAACGGTAATTGGGTTTAATTTATTCTGTGTCCGTACGGGAAAGGCCCCCTGGTTTCACACTGAAGGGGTGTTTGGTGATTTTTTTTCGCTTTTTCTCTGATTATAGCTTGTCTTAGTTCTTGTTGTGCCCTACTCTGGTGAATTTGACTTCTAATTAAAGTTCATAGACATTTACGTCAATGAAAGGGATTGATTCTGGGTGTGAGGGTTGCAATGATGGTGGAAGAAACTGTGATGTAATTTGTGTAAGTGTCAAAGAATGGTTCTTTTGAGGGAATTCAATTTGCATAAGAGTGTAGTTCTTTTTACGTTAGGGTAGCAAATGAATGAGTCATCAAGGCTTAAAGACAGGAATTTGGGTAAAGCGACGTCTGTGTGAAGAACAATGTACACAGACGAAGCTCTTAAAAGTTTGAAGTCAGTGAATCGGCAGAAGCAGAAGGGAATCGCGGCAATAAAGCAGAAATTGGGAATGGTAACTACTGTAGGTGATGACCTTCGGTCTTTTATGAGAGTATACACGGTCTGTCCAATTACCGATGAGACTAGTTTAAGTATATAATTGCAACGCCATTATAAGAAGTGTAGTCGGTATGATTACGGATCATTGACTGACGGGCGTGCACGCAAGAAAGATGGGAGTCCCTTATATCGACTTAGAGGTAGAAGAAGTAGAAGTTCTAGGGACGAGGAAGAATTAGAAGGACACTACATACTGTACAGCCCTTCCCAGTGCAAGGTAGAGAACGTTAGACAAATATTCGTTTAGCGGTCTGGAGGAGATGCCAGACATCAAAGTTCTTACATCTATCTTCTCACCAAATTTCGTAACGATTCCACTGTTCGAAGCATATCTGGTCCTTGAATGACGAAATAGCCCTGAAGCTGTCGATCGAAGCGTTCTGATTGGTAGGAGTCATACTGTAGGTGTTCCCTTTTGATGCTAATTTAAGTTTAGGAATCAGCTAGAAGTCGCACGGCGTAGTAGTGTAAAGGTACGAGTACTTTAAAGACGTCAATCTTCGATGATGTAATAACCCATTTTTTAATAGGTTAGCTGAGAACTCATATGCGCTCAAAGAAAACTTTGTACATCAATACTTTCGGTATATTACACTCAAAATCATGAATTATTTTTATCGTTCATCATTGGACGTTAAATAATATTTATTAATACATCGTTTTTTGTTCGCTTCGCAGTTCTTTTTATTTCATTCCTAAAGTATACACAGTTTCTTAAGAAAAACCCGCTCATGTTTCCATCATTCTGAATGCATTTATTTACATAGTCAATATCAACAGTTTAAAATCACAGTGAAACCAAAATCACACACTTATACCGGTGAAAGTGAATATACGACTTAGCCCAACATATTGCGAAGTTACATCCATGCCGAAGCAGTACGAATTTTGAAGGAAATTTCGGACGAAATAATGTATCAACTTCTACTGGTGTACGCAAGTTTGATGGACTGGTTTGCTGATTGATGACCAATTTATTTCCGTGTTCATCCTGTGCGCACAACGGCGAATATTCCAGCTGTTGTCGAAAGTGTGCATCTAAACCGGAAAACCTCGACTCGCCGAAGATCTCAGCAACTTCATATCAAACACATACGCTAAGGAGAATTTCGCATAAATATTTTTAGTTTTTCGCGTATAATTATGTTAACTCAGCAATCGAATCAAAACTATCACAGGCTTCGTTAACGATTTCTTGGCTTAAGAGCAGCTTGAAATTTACTAAAAGTCCCCTCCACTCGTGAGAGAACAGTAGCACGCACAACACGAGTGGTTGCTGAGAATCTAGGCCCAGGTCAACCTCGGACTGTAGCGCCGGCATTATAATTATTATAAAGTCGGTTATCATGCGTCCCTCCCTCCCCGAGATATTAAAGATTTAAAAAAAACTGCAGATGAACTTGTCCAAGCTTCAAACTAGCAGTGAAATCTCACATCACGCGTCAAATCTAATTGTTCAATTTTTGATTCTATTTCGAACTGTATTCGTCTAAACAAAGACAAAATCTACATACACTTTAAGTAGTCATGAAGGTCAATGATATTCGTGACCTTTGTCTTTAGTCTCATCATGTTTTGTCAATTTGATGTAATCTTGAGAGAGACTGAAAACTTTGTCCTTCTTCCACTCCACTGACCGTCATCAACTAGATGAGACTAAAGATTTTATAATGAAGTCATTGACAGTTACATTTACATTTCTTATCCATAAATGAGTCCCTAATCGGAGCTTTATTGGAACAATTTACGTTCTCATTACGCGAAGAATCTCTAGTGCTCTTCGCGTTGGCTGTATCACCTTGGAAGTCCCTCCCGAGTGATTCTGCATGACGCCAAAACTCAACTTTCTGCGGTTCCTGTGTATTCACAACGCCAAGGACACCGTTGTCAGCAAGGCCACTTCACTCCCTTTCCCTCTATTCTCTCCATCCAGAGCCAAGGAACAGTCGGTTCTTTGAACTTGAACTTTCCCGTTTTATTGCTTCAATTTGTATTCAAATATCCAGCACAATTACACCCGGCAGAGTCGGAGCTAACTAGTTCAACTACAACGCACCATAAAAGTCCATTGCCCCATAACACTTAGACACCGACCTCCGCTACGTTGAAATTATGCGAAGCAACCCCCTCCACCGCAGCGCACAGTACACAGCACAACTTGAAAGATTTAGTTGACGGTTCATTAGGCCACTGCCGCCCTGCTGCTTGTCCTGTCGGTGTACAAAAGAAACTTACAACTCGCATTAGAGCAGCAGTCAATCATTTACTCGTGGTCAGGGCTAATTATCTTTCCGCCAACGAAGGGCGAAGTTCATGCTTGGCAGTCGTTTATCCCTCTCGCCGGGTTCATATCTCCCGTTTGGGTAATCATTGAACAGCTATCGTCGTTGTTATGCAAATGAAAAGAAGTGAATTGGGTCATTTAGTTTCATCGATTTGTGAGGGGCCAATAGGGAACACTCCCACCTGGTTGTTCGATTGGGATTTTCGAATAAGCTATACCTGGCCACCGAATGGAAGTCGGTTTTATGATTATTCTCCTGCAGTTGGTTTCCTCCTTCACAGTTCTCCAATCAAAGGGATGGCCAATGACCGTCCTACTGACCCGGGCTGGATAGTGAACATAGGTTCCCACCCTCTTGTGTTGGGGTAGTTTATCGCCAACGGAAAAACTCGGGGAAATTTATGGTGGATCGTTGTCTGCTAGCTGGTAGTGGTGTCCTACATTTATGAACTTGTGGCGGGAAAATTAATTTTTTATCAATTTCACCAGCAGTGCTTTCAGTTGTTTATTTGGGGCATCAGATATAAATTGCGGTTTGAAGGGGGTCCCTGGGCGGAGAGGAGTTGTTTATGGCCGTGCAATGGACGGATCAACTTTTGATTTAGTGGGGATACTCATATCAGGACGAAATCTCCATATTCATCTACAAATACTGAGCGGAAACGATGCACTTTAAAGGCGATACAAGGTTTTCGTGTGCATTTTGGCGGGGGTGATGATAAGGGAGGCCTCACTTTGTGCGAGATTGAAAGATTCTGATAGTTTTTGAATGCTTGAGATGATTCATAAGGAGAAGGGGCGTTATGGATTATCAACGTTATGTTGTTCATCGACGTGGGGAATGTTTATGAAGGATACTTCAAAAGCGCTTGACTATGAGTAGTTACGTGAAAGAACATATTCACACCGGAAACATAATCGTAATTTGAATTTATGTCTGGATAAGGCTCCGAAGGTCTACTTTCAGGAAGCCCGGGTAAGTATTTTGTTTCTTGTCTTGATGAACATAATCGATCAAGAAATCCATTAAGGATGAGCTTAGTGTTCGAAATATAACACTTAACCACAGGGTGACCAGATAACAACGATAGGAAATTAAATTCAAATAAAACAACAACAAATGTGAGATATAAAATTGACTCGGGCCTTATTTTGAAGCTACATTTATGGTTCTATGTAAAAAAAAAGCATATCATTCAAGATGCCGTCTCAACTTCGCTGGCAGTGCTTTAGATGGTCGGTCCAATTCTTGATGACTGGGTCCAATATATGCGGCGTTATTTCGGCATAGCGTCTCGAATGTTGGGCTCGAGCTCGTCCAGAGTGGTTAGCTTGTTAGCGTAGACTAAGAGCTTGAAGTAGCCCTAGAGAAAATAAACGAGTGGTGTCAAGTCACATACTCGCCGTGAGATGACCCAGTCCTCAAATTTCTTCTTCCAAACTTTGAGCGTTACGTCTCTACTATCGCATGTAGCGCCGTCTTTTTGAAATCGAAGGTTGAATATATCGATATGGTCGAGCTGTGGCCACAGAAAGTCGGTTAAAATCGCTGTATACCTGAGACCATTGACGGTAACGGTGTCTCCTTCCTCATTTTGAAAGAAATACGGTCCAATGATGCCGCCATGCTATAAACCGCACCAAAAAGTCAATCTGGATACATTGATGCTTGAACGAACACTTGTGGATATAATTACTGTAATTTAGCTTGTGGACAAAGCCGGTGATCCCAAAATGGGCTTCGTCCGAGAATATGATTTTTTGGACAATATGCGACGAATTGTCTGCACACTGAAGCCACGATGGCGACCGACCCTATGGCGAAAATCACGTTCCGTATTTGCAACTAAACCGTAATTTCGATAATATTTTTTCAATAAGTTCCACACGTTCGGCAAGTGTGAAATGGGAAGTCCTACTGAATATTTTGGCAGCTAGATATTATTGGTAACTTTGAAACATAACAATTCGATAAACTATCATTGTTATCTGGTCACTCTGTAGCTCTGTATCAAAATCCATTAAACGATGAAACAGTGAGAAGAAGAGCTCCCTTTGACATCAAAAACTGTTAGGAGACTAACTCGGAATCCCCATCACGAAGAAAATTGAACACACATCTCAAAGGTAATTTTATCGAAGAGAAAAGATCCTTTCCAACACACGCTCCAAATGAAGTGCTTGCAATCTCGTTTCGATCCGAACACCTCCTTCCTTCCGCTATCCTCTCCCGACATGAGTAACCACATCAATCGCGTCTCCATACGTTATGGCTGCTTGAAAATTGTATTTCCATGCATCGCCCATATCTCGGATTACAAGCAGCCACGATTTCGAAATACCTCCAGGGCAAGCATGCCATCCAGCTGATTACGCGAGAATGATGACGTCCGTCCGGACACAGAGTGAATGCGTGGCCGAACACATGTATGCCACTGAACGGCGGTCAGTTATCGGGTATTTCGCATTCGTGTCATGAACGCAGACTACGATTCACCTCGTACACCCCTTTTATCACTTTCAGTCACGTCACACGACCGGGATCCTTACACAAGACCCTTTGAGTCCGAGCACTAGTTTGTGTTATGCAATTCGACAGTCAATGCCAATGCCAAATGCCCAGGATAAGGACGCTTATCTGGCCTCGGGGCACACCACCGCCCATCGGTGAGTGGACGGGGTGCCATTGGTAATTTGATTCCTACATATCGAGTGTAGTGAGCATGAGTCCTTTTCCGTTTTTCATTTCGTTTTTGTGGAACTCAATTTGTTTTATGGATTCCCCTTCATCGGAGGGATAACACATTTTTGATGGAACAGTCAATATGCTCCGAGGGTGAGTCACTCAGTTACCAAGTCACCGAGTCACCACTCATCCAGTCGAGTAACGAAATTAATTGACAGCTCTGCTCAGATAACAAGAAGGAAACGAACGACGAACCGTGATAAGGACTCCCTCACGTGCAGGAAAAGTGCACAATTGGGGTGTCAGGTGCACCGAGTCAACGAAATTGAGTTTAAGTCAGATTCACTCCCTCGAGGGTTGTAAGAGCGAAGCTGTGTTGTGGTGACTGCCATTGTCACAAGTCACTGAATTCTATCTCCGCGTTGGATCGGAGTTCCGCAAACTTAATTAGATACATCGCCTCGACCACGAACAGTTGGCCGCGCAGATAGACGCTTTTCCAATCAATAATCCAGTCGCATACAAATGGCCATCCTTTCATTTCCCCATCCAGCCGTCCAGTCAGCCAGTCATCCAGGAGGATCCAGATCCATTTAATAAACTGCTATTCATGTTACTAATTGTTTTTGCCTTCGATTTATGTGTCGGCAATTCATCAGACTAACGCCCAAGGAATTCAATTAACTGATACTCATCTCCGAATGGCGCCCATCGGGAGGGTGGGGTCTGGCGCTTTAATGGTGTGCAAACATCGCTCGATTCGCAGAGCGTGTGTATGTTTCACTTTCCAACTCTATTAAGGATATATTATCCGCAGCAGAATATGTTGTGTGTGCAGCATCTTTTGTGGCCAAAGTGAACACACTGTCACCCAGCCTTGACTGATGCTAATAAACCCGTCTGGCGCCAGCTCCATGACATTTGCAAATTCCATTAGAGGGCTCTCGCAAGCTGGGGGCGTACTCCGAGCTGCATGGTCGTCTGAGATAGTTGGTGATGGAACAACTGCGGCAGTAACTTTTGCTGTTTATGGGTTTGACTCTCATGCGAGGACATGAAAGTATGATTCTAGACCATTGTTGACACCCTGAATGGCAAAGAAAGTACACAATAACCGAGAAACGAACTCGAAAGGAGCCATCTAGAGACGGGCAACCCTTGAGCACGCTGTCAGGACAGAGAGCAGAATTCAAACTTGATTTTTATTGCCCCCAATAAGGGGGCGGGCGCAGTTCGAGTGCTTGTAGCCAAACACCATCTTCATTGAGTGCTGGAGCATTATTACTTTCGAACTTCATAATTGCGATGACTTCGAAGTGGGATGGGGTTGTGAATGAGCGTCGGCCCTCTCTTGGAGACCGGCCAACCGAGTTCATTCTTTCATGTGTCAATTCGGAGATAGAAATCGGACAATGGCAACGACTGGTGTATGTGTGCGGATGGGGTGAATGCAGACAAGTTTTTTGAACTGCCGCACTGTTGAACACCAAATGAGTCATTAGAACTAATTCGGTTTGACTCCTGACACGAGACAGTTGATGGAGGATGTTGATGGTGTCTGATGTGGAAAACGAGCCAACGGGGGAGACGTGGTGACATGATGATGAGCTTTACTTGGCGACTAGGTGCTCTGTAATCGGGTATTCACTGTCAGTCGTATGAGGATGAGGATGGACGACAGACTGAAGTTTCCGTGGCGTTGAAATTATTCAAATGAATTTATGTTCACTGCTGGAAAATTTATTAACTTCGAATATTCTTTGTCTCTCCAACTATCAGTGGCTTAAAGTCTACTCTTCTACGCGCATTGTCCTCTCCAATCAATAAATTTCATGTAAAGTTCAAAATATGCCAGGGAAGGGTTCATGTAGGATTCTAACAAAAACAAATCTGCAACTTCTTTGTCCCCTAATCCCTGTGAAATGCTTCAACTTGAAGAGCGGTTTTAATTTAGTTATAGCCTTCAATGGCACTAAACAGTTCGTGGGAAGTTGGTTGACTTTAAGAACGTATGAGCAATAAATGATTTTGGCGACAGTCCAAATCAGTGAAAGACGTGCTGAAGAAAGGATGCAAAATTTCTTCGACTACATTAACTGGCGAAAGTTTATGACAACATAGGAGGACAGGGCTGTTCCAAAATGTTGCACAAAGTAAGTATCTACTTGTCGCTTGATAGTGGACTCATGCAAAGCCTTCATTTCAGAATTTAGCAGAGACCTTAAGAGGTTGATGAATGCAATCAAATCCAAGAAACAAGAACTTGGGTAAATGAGAAACACTCATGGAAAGAGAAGAGGCAGAAGGTTACCGCGTAATATATTTCATTCTACAAGAGCTCACCCACCAATTTATACCCGGCTATAAAAAGTGATACTAGCTTTCCTGAAGGTGTTTCCTCAGTCCACATTGCTTATTCAGGAATTTCGTGACAATGTTTAGTTGTTTTCTGCTTACATTTAAAATTAGCTTACATCGCTTGTTGCATATTTCTGTAAGGATTGATTTTTTCTGTGTTTGATAATCAGTCTTAGTGGAAGTATTTTTCTTTCTCGCAGTCTATTGTTGGTTTTTCTGTTTACGGCTTATAGTTCCATTGCATACATTTAATCCCGATAATTTGTGTTTTGTGAACCTTTTTTGCGACAACAGCTTAAGTAAGGTTCCTTGCTGCACTTGGCAGTAGCATTTAGACCCATTGTAATAATATTCGGATCGGATGATCCCCTATCTATTGAACTATCTTGTGTTTGTGATAAGGCCGATAGTTATCTTCTTTAGCTCACTTAAAATTGCTGGAGTTGTGGTCCCACAGGTGGGTATTCCTCCGAGTTGACAGGGCACTGTAGAGAAGGTGAGTAATTATTTCCTACTCCTCCTTATTTCTGCAACTTCTGCGTCATTATGAAGCAGACCGATTCCATTGGCATGTCTTTCAATTGCACAGTGTGCTATTTCGACGCCGATGAGTTTACGCCTGCTCAAGCGTTGAGAAAGATAGAGAGAGTGCGTTTGTGGTAAAGCACGGGCTGGATTCGTTTTGTTAATATTTAAATCGGAACCTTAATACTTTATTTTGGTCCATGTCCATCCGTCTGTCTGTCACATTAATCGTAGCTGCCGCATTTATAAACATATCGGCTTGGAACTTTGGAATTAGGTGCTTTAGACCTAAATATAAAATTCTAGATATGTATGCATGAAAATTGGAGAAGTTGTAGCATTTGGGGGTGACTCGCGTATGTGCAAAGTTGGGGTGGATTTTAAAAAGTTTGCCCTCCCTATCGAGCGATTATCAATCGACATGAAGTCCCTTTTCGCAGCCTAACTTTTTGATGCAGACTCCGGTTTAAGAAGTATGAAGCTCCAAAAGGACTAAACTGTGCACCACCATCTATACCAAAATGTCTAAATGTCTGAAAAAAGTCACCAAAAAGGAAATGAGTACTTTTACTTAAAAAAATTTCTAACATTCTGGCCCTTAAAGGGATATTGGCCAAACACGGTAAAATATCGACATGCGATTTTTGAAGATCTGAAACGCAATTTTTGTACACACACTCACAAAAATAGACGTACGGAGTGCGACGACATTAAAAAATAACATTAAAACAAATTAAAGCTTATTTCACCACAAATTTGTTTTCCATTTTCTCACCTTTGGGATACCTCATAAAAGTATACATACGCACGATTAAGGTTACATTTTCCGTTGCATTTGCGATGAGTTGTTAACTTTTTTGTACTCCTGAAACCATTTATCGTATTTCGATAAGTTTTGTTTTTTAAGTGAAAAGCTTTTAAAATCGGAAAAAATGCCCAAGTCCAAGGAAGTCATATTAAAATTCCGACAGATCGCGGTAAAATTTAAAAATTGAAAAAATTAACCTTTAATTTAATTTTTGCTTTGAATTTATGACTCGCTTTGCATTGCACTCGGTGCATATACTTCTTGTGTTTGCGTAGATCTAATCGAATTTCGGATATAAATTCGCCGCTAAGATCGAAAACTTGACGCGGATACCAGTGGTATCTCTCATATTCACTCTCATATTCACAACCACTAAATGCCAAAGAACTATATACACACATAAGGCACGATCAGTGATTGGCTATAACACAAGGGATATTGGCGAACTCTTTCTTGTGTTACATAAATTTGGATAGAAATGTACTTATATGTATTTTGGTGTGTTTGTATGTATGTAATAAATAGTTGATTTTGAGTTGAAGTTAGAAAAAAATCTAGTTGAAATACATATGTACAGTTCGAATTCGTCGCTGATATTGAAAAATGTTTTACTTAAAAATTATTTAAGGGACGGAATCTTTGTGTAACAGGCGCCGCAGCTTAGTGGGTAAGTGCATCGACTCCTACGCTCGAAGTCTGGGTTCCATTTCCGAAAAAAACACCTTTGATATATTAACGGCTCCACCTCTTTCGTGTTACTGAAGGACTGCCTTTCGCCATACTCAGTCGACAAAAGGCCTTAGGGCTTCTCCACTCTTGAGGAGACGCACAACACGAGTGGTTGCTATCGAAGCTAGTCCACCTCGAACTGTATCTACCGTCAAAATGTATATGAGTCCTTTCATTTCAGAAATAATGATCACCTTGTTTTCTAAGATTTAGATTGTTGCTAAGATTTCACCATAAAGAAGATGGCAGTTCACAAATAGCCTGTACCATCTCAACCGAGACTTGGCTTCTTTCATCTCCTTTTTGGCCGCCCGTAAATTGCCGAGAGAAATTCATGAATTCCTTACTATGTGCAAATCAGTATTTTCTTCTCAACCATCTGGACTGTATCAAAAGTGGCACTGAGATACTGTTACTGTCCACCTGTTAATTGAACACTTCTCAACCATGAAGTTCATTCCGCCTCCCCGCACAAGTTATGGTGAAACGCACGGCTACACTCGAAAGCTTTTATTAGCAACACAAACCTTCTCCCACAGAGTGGTGGACAATTAATGGCTTTTTCCCTCCCCCCAGAACATCTGCGCCTCACCTGAGAACGAATCATCATGTCCACAGCCGCTTGGCATGATCGCATAAGAAAAATATTGTGAGACTCCTTGGAAGTCCTTATGATTCCCCCAATCCATCACTTCCCAAAGCCATGGCACATGTTCGCCGAAATGGATTGGAAGGGATGACGAAGCCACCACACAGCCACCCACCGCATGAATATTCAAAGTTATCGATACGAAGTAAGTATGTCGATTTATTTCCCATTTGAGAGAGAGTCCTCGACCTCGCCTTCGCCCTCGCCTTCGTCCTCGCATTCGCATTCGCCCACCACCATCGCCCACGACTGAATGAGCTGCAAATATATTTTTATCGCAACCGGTCTTGGGGCATACCCTCACCGCAGCGGAATGATTCTTGGATAGAGCTTAGATACATATACCTCATAATTTCGATTGGATTATTTCCCCGGGGAGTCCGTTTTGAAGTTCCTGTGTGTTTTTGTACGTTTCTAAAACGGTACAAGTGCACAGGGCGTGTGCACAAATCTACACAGGAAGTAGGAAACAGAAAACTCGAGAAAAAAAATACAAATAGGAAAAGGAAAACTCTGCACTAGCACAGGAAAATCCAAAGAAGCGGGAGAGGCAAGCAAAAAAAGAAGAAATTCGAAATAAAAATCGGTTTCGCATCGCCCGAGGATATGATGATGATGTTGATGGCAGGATATAGAAATGTGAGTCGAGCGAGTGCGGTGCGGGAAAAGTTTTCTTTTAAGGTTAACTTTGCGGATGCAGATACCATAATTTCTTTTTTCTGTGCCTGCTTTTGAAGGGACACATTTCCCTTTTGGCTCGCTGCTGCTGGCTTGCATCCTTTACCGCTGTCGGTGAAGAAAAAAGCAGAAAAATGGAAAGAGCGATGAGGAAGAATGAAAATCAACAACGATTTGAATGAATAAATAAATAAGCCTTGAGGGGGGAAATAAATATTTTCATGATTTCCGATTCTGTGAATGTCGTCTCTGGTTGACGGTCGTTGGTGGGTGGGTGATGTGTTGCATCTGCGCGGGGTGTGGGTGAGTCCGCAGTGAAATGTTGTTCTAGTGCTTGGGGCTATGTAAATCCATTTCGTTTACTTTTACATTTTTTCTAAGACAAATAGGGAGAAAGGCCACTCAGTACAAGGTGATTACAAATGCTTGTTGGCCTTTGAGGGGATAAGATATGAATAGGTCTTCCTCGGAAGGAAAGAGTCAAAGAGGAAATGTTGCGTCTTGAAAATAAGTTACTGAGG
The DNA here is from genome assembly GCA_930367185.1 of Myathropa florea. Lineage (NCBI taxonomy): Eukaryota > Metazoa > Arthropoda > Insecta > Diptera > Syrphidae > Myathropa > Myathropa florea. The sequence goes on along the minus strand of OV884003.1, from coordinate 5,736,537 downwards.
AAATTATCTTTTGGTTATTCATTTCTTTGAAAGTTGTTGCTTTCACGATTACGAACGATTAACGATCTGTTTGCTATGCGTTGACAAACAATCACGTAGATTATTCTAAGTCTCTTTGCAGAAGTATTTCGAATTGCGCCCATCGTGGCTTAGTGAGTAAGTGCTATGAATCTTTGACCGAAGCTCCGTGGATCAAACCCCGATCAGCGCATCAACATTCGTTTTTACGGTACCATTTATCACGAATTACTGATAATGCTGGCGATGTATTACTGTCATGAAGAGTTTCTCAAACTGAACCTTCTGGAGTTCAACAGCTGTATTGCCACTATTGCAGTGGACGCTCGATATAATGAACTAATAAAAACCGAGCCTGTTCATTGCATCGAGACTGTTCATTGTATCTAGCGTGGACTGCTTGGAGCGAATTTCATCAAAATGTGTATGTTTTGGAGTACAATTCATTAAAGATAGAATATAATTACAATTTTTCTTTGCAATTACTAAAAACCAAGCCAATATTTACAAAGAAGAATATTTTATTTTTATCAAAATAACTCATCCGTAAAAAAACGTAAAACGCAACAAAATAATACATTCCATGTACAGCAACCGCTCATGATTTTTCATATTGTGGCCTACATTTTATGTCATCGTTAGGAGACCCATCCTCGTATGAGAGTCCAATTCAGCTGTATTTGAAATTTATCCTCTCCTGTATCGAGATAACAGGCTCTTTGGCTATTGAAAAACTGCTTTTGAAAAAAATTTATTAGATCATCCTTTTTCTTCAATCTCTTCCTAATACCCTATAATGCAACGGAATATGAAATCGAATCCTTTTCCTCATTTTTCAGCCTCATGAAGCATCACGTAGGAACCAATGCTCACAAATCACTGCAAACATCTCTGTAACATGAACCATATTTACAAGTTTCTATCAATAAATCCATTCCCAAATCGACATTGACACCAAAGGCAACGCAACACACCCCCACACATACAGACCAAAAAAGAAAAGGATTTACTCAACAAAAATACATCAACATTCGACACCCACTATCCGTTTCAAGACAATTTCATCCTCCATCCCATCACTCCACTTCAATTCAATCCCAGTGTCGTCCTCTCCCCACCGTAGTGGTGAAATTTATCGAATTATAGATACATGCATATATCAAGGTTCAAATCCGATATTCAAATGATGTACGGTGACACCACTTTTAAAGTGACGCCATGAGCATGAATACAAACAAAAGAGCGAATGTGATCCGCAACCATGCATGATGGTGCTATAGTTGCTCCCTCCGCAGAGCACACTCATACATGCAGAAAGCACAAAGCATCCATTGTGTGGGACTCCACCCGCCTGTCGCACATCAAATGCCGCGTAAAGTGTCCTTATTTTTCAATAAAACATCGTTAGAGATACAAGATTTACTCTCGTGTCGGTACTTGATGTTTACCGAGGCTTTTGCCATGGATGGCTGCGTTTTAAAAGGGTCTACGGCTGGCTGTGTATTGTGAATCCTTTCCC